>CM059570.1:5097927-5715631 GCA_030386875.1 Morinoia aosen
TAGTTAACAATTAGGTTGTATCAAGATCTCAGGACATTATTTCCTAATGCAGGGTGATTAAAATTCAAAACTGTGTAGCAATTCCACACTTCTCTGAATGGTTTTCGTACTTTCTGATCTCTACCTAGTATACAATACCACTTTTAAGAAAATTGAAATATTTCTCGTCGGTAATACTTTCCAACAGTGAGAGAGCACATCAACCTCATAACACGCATTTTGGAAATCGGAATGTTTATTCGAACTAAAACATTGCAGTAAGTTGCGATTTTTTGTATACATGCATTTTTTTGTCTCCACTTTAATTCATCGAGAACAGTGGCAAGTAAGAATAACGGTAATGTACAATGTATGAACATTTATTAAAGGGCTTATGGTTAAAAATTGGGAAACATCCCATTACAGGTTTTTGATCACAAAATATGGGCCAATCATTCCTGCTCAAGCGACTATTATATGACGGTGGTACGCCGAATAGTATCCGAGATACACGGGGGGAGCCTCCGGAAGGCACGAGGTCAAGGAAAGGGTGCCGTGGCAGGCCTTGGCAAAATTCGCATTCGTTTGGACTTATAAGTGAGAAGCAAGTAATGAGCAGCTCCTAGTCGGCTCTCGCTCCTCACATCAGAATGCAGCAGTTGTGGCGGGGTGCCTCTGCAAGGCAATCGAAGGAGTCACGCGTTTAGCGTTCCTGGAAGTCAGTCACGAATATCTTCTTCAAAGCTAGTTTTCCACGTGTAGTTTCACTTTTCTTCTCTAGCAATGGCGCTACAAAAGTTTTTGTGAGCTCATAGGAAACGAAATTTTATTTTGCTACTAATAACAGCAAAGTCTTTATTCCATTTTATATTTCATTCAGAATAAATGCTGAAAAAAGACCGAAAAGTTTTCGCAAAAGTCTAAGCAAAAATTTTTTAAACGAACATGTTTCCGTGGTTTAAACTCATCAAACTCGACGTTTCTGCGATGAATAACACAAAAGTATCGGGGTTTTACAGCTGTCTACATATCCCCTCCTTCAAGGTTAAAAATTCCTATGACTTAAAAACCGTTCTTCTATTGACTTGGCTCCCCTACGAGCTGTTTCTTCTGCACGCAGCTGTCGCACACATCAAAGTTGAGTCTAAGCCTTTACAACTGTGCCGCGTTGCTGGGTGCAGTGTGCTCAAATTATACTGAAAACCCTTGAACTCGAAGAAAGAGGGTAAAAAACGAGAATTCAACAGTTGAATCGACGTGGGAGCTCTGAATGACGGCTGTACTGCTACAACAATATAAAACATCAAAAATCCAGCCCCTGTTATCTCTCAAACCAGTGGTCAGAAATAGGAACAAGGATAGAACATGTGGAATGCGGCAATGCATCTCAACTGAGTTAAATTGGCGCTTAGTTATTTTAAATTTTTACCTATTCGTTGAGTTGATAGTAACTATGGGAAACACTATCATCAACCTTTTCAACACTGAGCGTGACTGCAACGTACATACGCATATAGGCATTTAAATATACACATTTATTTTCATCAATCTTTCGGCAACGCACTTCAGCCATCATCAGGAAATTTATTTCAAAGGTCTAACTTACGCAGTAAAATTCTGGAGTAAACATATTGAGAGTAAATTTGCGATATATCTTATCCGAAATACATCGCAAAACTACTAATGCTAAAGAAGGAGACGGAACACGAAAAGAACAAGTGATAGCCTTCTGAAAGGTAAGACTAGCTCTTCATATCAACGAATGCAAAATATACCTCTCACAGTATTTCAATTTCATTAGAGGGTTCCGCAATTAGATTTCCATCGCCTAAGATATAATTGTTTGATATACGTTCTTGAATGAATAATTAAAAATGTTTTGAAAGGGTGTGAAAATTGGAACGTTCAAAGATCCCTCGTGAATGCTCCTTGCATCTTCCTTCGCGCTTTTCCATGGAATAATAAAATGAAGGTATTTCCACACATTTACCCTCTGCGCAATTGAAGTGGTACATAACTCTGCTCCTAAAAAGTTATGGGATTTTTATCCCCCTAGAAAAAATATGAGGGCATTCTAAATGGTTTAAAAGATGATTGCAAGGCAATTGTGTCTTCATGAGATTTAGTTTTCAGGTGTTACTCTAAGCTAGAATTTAATAGTGTACTGTCTTTGTTAAACGATGAAAGATTGAACAACTGAGAGTTGAACACAATTTCATTCGGGCTCAGCGGAAAAGTTAGGTACGAAGTATTTTGCAAGCGAGTTTTGATTATGTTCTCAACGAGCGCTTTTGAGCACATTTATTATCAGCAAAAATATAGTTAATTACAACTCACAGTGCGCTGCGTAACAATCCGAACAATATTTTGTCGATCAATGAATCAAAGTTTTGATCACTGAGTAGATCACTGAGATTTGGTCACCAAATGAGTAAAAGAATTGGTTTATTTAGTATGTTCACTGGTTAGGGTGTGGAGCTCAGAGTTGTCTGTAAAAAATATTTCATATCGAAACGCCCAAAACTACTCCCTGTCATCCCATTTACAGAAAATTGTAATACAACGTTATTCCGAGGTGTGTTAATTATACGATTATGCGGGTTATGGGCCTCAGAGACGGAAATAGCAAAGATGGCATCAACGTAACTAATGCATGTATCTCTAGTTAAACTTCAAATCTTTCAAATCGAGAACTAAATAATATTTCCAAATTAAACGAATGAAAATCAACATACGTGCAGCCCAAAAGGGTGCCTGTCAAGACGCCGGCTTCTTAGATGTAAGGATTTGCTTTGAAGAAGATTGGAATTTCGATTGTACAAATCTTGAGAAGTTGCTGGGAAATTTATGTTATATTGGATGGCTCTTGCATAGAGTTGTATGCGAGTATGTCATATCGATGATGTTTATTGAGTATTGAGTCTTTCAACGGACGTTCGTGAGCAAACTTGACCTTTCAAGTTAATAGCTTGAAAAAAAGTTAACATGAATTTAATGTACTAAACTATACACTACAGTATAGTGTATATAATTTCCGAATATCACTGAAGTTTTTTCTGGTAATGTTCAAAGTTTCCTTCAATTGAAGAAATTAATGAAACTACATTACTTTTTTGAGCTGTTGAAAGAGACATTTTATTGATCGAGCGGAGGACGGGATTATTTGCGAATGAGGATCATGTTCGTGATTGTTGCCTGAATCGCCTTTAGGCCGGACGGGGTTTCACACAGTGAGTGTATTTCTACAGAGAACAGTAGCAATTGCTTGCAATGTCAGATAGTAGCAATAACAAATTAGTTTGACATCAAATTCTACTCCCCCTTCTCCTCCGACATCTACTTTGAGAGTAGCCGTACGTTATAATGAGTAATAGTTTTTTATAAGCTGATTTATGAACCGTAGCGTTCGCCATTGAGGAACAGGAATCAGTTTTTTCAGCAACAAACCTACTCAACTTGGAATTCAAAGGTGCCATGAAAGCAATGAATCATAGTAATGAATATGATGCTACATGTGAGCAACATGCGGCTGCATGTGAGTAACATGCTGTTGCATGTGAGCGACATGCAGCTATATATATACATGTGAACAACACACTGCTACATGTGAGCTACATGCTGTTCCATCCCAGAGTGGGCAATCTGGGACGACATTAATTTTCACGCTAATAAAAAATTTCCGAGCTCCTGCAACAGATACTGAAGATTTAAGATATCCTCAATTGTTTGAGTAAACTAAAACTTACGATTAGAAATGTTTTAATAAACTTGCTTTACCACGCAAATAATATGTTGATAATTTTCAGTTACAAATTTTTGCAGAATTGAAATACGGAACAATTTGGCGAAAAAATCGTGATAGGGGAATTTAAACAGGGAAAAATGTCTTGCCAATATTGCATTCTGCTTGAATTAGCATGTTCATTTTAGTTTATTCATTTGCAATGGTCATTGAAAATATTGTCCATCTACTCTTATTCACATACCGATGAAATCACTGCATGACCAAATTAAAAAAAAAATACATAAGTAACCCTTGCCCCGTCATCAGCAGTTAACTGAAAACGAGAACTTTTTTGACTGAGAAGGTGTGTGGTACTGGTACACCAATTTTTCCTAATCAGTAAATGTGTGGTGGCGGTATATATAAAGACCTTGGTGGTCTGGTGATGAGGCTTGCATTTTGACTGACAGTAGGAATTTGTTATACTTTTTTGACGCACGTATTCGAGTATTTCTTCAATTTTTCGGTACTTTTATATTAACATAGAATGCCTGGTTAACTTAAACTATAAATCCTGCTTTTACGTTAATACCACATTCTGGCAGTAGGATTAGAATGTACTAGGTTCCACATTTCAAATCGTTGAAGCTCATAAACTCTAAGTCGATGAAATCTATAGGGAATAAACGCGATCATTATAATATTTCTAATTTTCTATTACAATATTTTCAAACGATTTTCAGACAATGGTTCTAAAAGTTACTTTCAAATGTTTTAGAATTTTGTGGGACTAGTGCTGAATTTTTTTATGAATTTAGTCTCTGAGATTACATCGAATCAAATTTTCTCAGTGAACCAGCGGTTAGCTCATTTTTCACTCTTAAATTATCCCAGGAGGGAAATCGAGAAAGTTTTTGGGATATTTTGTTTTAGCACCTCCACGAAACTCGTGGAGCATGATATGTTAATGTTATTGTAAATTAGTTCGAACATATGAGAATGAGACATTAGGAGAGATAAAGGTGGAAAGTAAGGTATAAACAATGGTTTTTGATGTGAAACTAAATGATTAAAGTTAACACGCTGGAGACAAATGGTATTCAAACTATGTTTCACATCCTACATCTCGTACTGAAACTAATAGAAAAGTTAGCCTCTGAATTTGCTCCAGCCAGCTAGTCTTACAAGTTGAGGAATTTTTTTAATAGTAGAATCGAAGTGAGAATCGAATATGTACAAGACAGTTTTTGGACTCTCCCGTGGTTAGCGGAAAATTATTCAATCCGATTAAGCACTGGTGCCATGTCTGCATTGAAACTGAAAACTTGAGATCATTTACTTGTGTCTCTTCTTCAGCGCTCAAATAAATTATAGATCCAGTTAAAACTGTCAATATCAAGTGCGAGTCTCACTTGTTTTACTGTCCTAAGAATCTTCAACAAATTTTCTTCCATTTTTGAAAGGAAGTTCAGGAGCCGTTCCGGACCATTTCCTTTGCACAGCTGTAGGTGTTGTGATGATAATCAATTAATTGACTTCCTTGACCAAACTGAAGGTGAAAGCGACGTTTCGGGCGTTGGCTTGATGTTCAGTGTTCTTTTCCGGATGAAAACTTCGTCGATTTCATTTCATCGGTAAACCCCCTCTCTCAACAGGTGAGCAAGAATTCTCGAATAATTTAATTTTAAGCTGTCTCGGGAATGTCATTGTTTTTCAAATTTTCCTTTCGTTACTTTGAAAATAATAATTTTTGACACAAAACTAAGAAACATTTCATGTGCTGTAAAGATTAGTAATGACAACTTCAACTACTCAATATGACCACCTTGAAAGGAAGTGTCCCCAGTTGGTGTGGCGAGAGATTTGTTACTTACCAATGTTCACTCTTATTTATGCTCGTGATTCACAAACAAGAATGGAGAATTTAAAAAAATTAAATTAAGCTTTTGATTTTGAAATGGTGTGATCCATTTTTGCGTATGTGAGTAAAAAATATTTGCGTATGTGAGTAAAATTATCACTGAATCGTAAGTTGAAGCTACATTCAGAGAAATCTTGACACACCTGGGTGTGTCATCATGACACACTTAAGTGTGTCACCATGACACCTTCAAGTTGACCGAGAACGTAGACCAGCATCAAAAGATAGAACGTTGCCAAGGTTACCGTTGCTGGGTGTTTCCTCGCTAATCTACGACAACTAATATTTTTTTAATAGACACATTTAATTTAAATGTAGTAATTATTGAATTTATGCTAATTCTCTGACAGGTTCGCTTCTTCGAACTTGAGAAAAAGGAAACTGTATTTCAATCCTCAGGAGTATACAGTCCTTGTATCTATGTGAATTAGGGCTCCCAAAGGAATGTGTGAGGTCCAGAGCAAAACGTTAGGTAGACTTTCCTTCTGTTGACGTAAGATATGTTTTTCTTTGTATCAGGTGTTGTTTTTTCGGTTACTACTATGCGGTTTTTTGGTGCCTACAATTTTCTTCTTTAATTTTTATCTTGTTTTATGAACATCTTCCTCAACTTCCTATTTCCATATGCCTTGTGCATAGATTCTGCATCCCTTTAAAGTCATACTAATTAATGCCTTCCTTCTTCCTCTCTTTGGAAACCTTTGTTACGCTAAAAAATCTAATCTGATCTACTCTTACCTAGTTTTATCTAATTTTCCCAGATCCGGTCTTTGGTCCTTTCTCTGGTCCAGCGTTTGGTCCGGTCTCTGGTCCGGTCCCTAGTCCGGTCTCTGGTCCGTTCCCTAGTCCTGTCTCTGGTCCGGTCTCTGGTCCGGCGCTGCTCCGGTTTCTGGTCCGGCTCTGCTCCGGTTTCTGGTCTGGCTCTGGTCCGGTCTATGGTCCGGTCTCTGGTCCGGTCTCTGGTCCGGCCTCTAGTCCGGTCTCTGATCCGGTTTCTGGTTCGGCCTCTGGTCCGGTCTCTGGTCTGGTCTCTGGTCTGGTCTCTGGTCCGGTCTCTAGTCCAGTCTCTAGTCCAGTCTCTAGTCCAGTCTCTGGTCCGGTCTCTGGTCCGGTTTCTGGTCCGGTCTCTGGTCCGGCATCTGGTCCGGTCTCTGGTCCGGTCACTGGTCCGGTCTCTGGTCCGGTCTCTGGTCCGGCTCTGGTCCGGTCTCTAGTCCGGTCTCTGGTCCGGTTTCTGGTCCGGCTCTGGTCCGGTCTCTGGTCCGGTCTCTGGTCCGGTCTCTAGTCCAGTCTCTAGTCCAGTCTCTAGTCCGGTGTCTGGTCCGGTCTCTGGTCCGGTCTCTGGTCCGATCTCTGATCCGGTCTCTGGTCCGGTCTCTGGTCCGGTCTCTGGTCCGGTCTCTGGTCCGGTCACTGGTCCGGTCACTGGTCCGGCTCTGGTCCGGTCTCTGGTCCGGTCTCTGGTCCGGTCTCTGGTCCGGTCTCTGGTCCGGTCTCTGGTCCGGTTTCTGGTCCGGGCTCTGGTCCGGTCTCTGGTCCGGTCTCTGGTCCGGTCTCTGGTCCGGTCTCTGGTCCGGTCTCTGGTCCGGTCTCTGGTCCGATCTCTGGTCCGGTCTCTGGTCCGGTCTCTGGTCCGGTCTCTTGTCCGGTCTCTGGTCCGGTCTCTGGTCCTGTCTCTGGTTCGGTCTCTTGTTTGGTCTCTGGTCCGGTCTCTGGTCCGGTCTCTGGTCCTGTCTCTGGTCCGGTCTCTTGTTTGGTCTCTGGTCCGGTCTCTGGTCCGGTCTCTGGTCCTGTCTCTGGTCCGGTCTCTTGTTTGGTCTCTGGTCCGGTCTCTGATCCGGTTTCTGGTCCGGTCTCTGGTCCGGTCTCTGGTCCGGTCTCTGGTCCGGTCTCTGGTCCGGTCTCTGGTCCGGTCTCTGGTCCTGTCTCTGGTCCGGTCTCTTGTTTGGTCTCTGGTCCGGTCTCTGGTCCGGTCTCTGGTCCTGTCTCTGGTCCGGTCTCTTGTTTGGTCTCTGGTCTGGTTTGCTCATGTCTTGTTTGATCGGATCTCAGAATATTGAAACATCCTGAATCTCTCGGCACAATAAATGTTATTTTTTCTTTTTCAAGAGTTATGAAACATTCATTTCAGCAAAATATATCACAAAGAAATCAACACAGTTTGCATAAGATCGCTATTTAGCACAGAATCTCTTCGATGGAAACTCGCTCAAAAAGTAGCTACCAAAAAAAAGCAAATATGCTGTAAAAAAATTTATTCGGAATAAAATCAATTAATCGCCATTTCGATTAAAATAACGTTGACCTGCAATACATTTCTATACATTCTTTCCGTTGGTCATTAAACTTATCGTTAAACACAGAACAGAAAGCTCATAATATGCTGGTAGGTGCTCATGTATAAGTTATTCCATCACTATTGAGATTGTCTTTCAGTAGACTGCATGATTCAGTCCTCAGATTATTCGGGGAACACAAATATGGCCTCTGAAGATTCTCTTCTTTAAGTCGAGTTTACTTGTTAGAAATGCATTCATCTTATGTTTCATTTTTATTCATAGAAAAGATATTTTCTCTTCATGTCTGTTATTCTAAAGCTTTTGATTGCAAATAACCATGTATAAATTTTTCTTCTGCAAAAAATAATTGGTGCATCTGTAGGAGGGAGCATATGACAGCCTCGAAACATTGTATTGTCAATGACCAGATTGCAGACGAATAGATTTGCTGTTTCCATACCTAGTGCTGGGTGCAATGTGATTTTTTGAAGATGAGTTGAGGAGGCTGACTTTCAAAGGCTGGCGTCATCGGAAGATCATTCGGTTAATTAAAGAAGTTTGAGGATACGATAATTCCTCTTTTTATGCGGATTTGTATCGTCCATCAGACAGAAACCCAACGTCCGCGGTCCGCCAGTACAGACTGCGCCACTGCGGCGAAAATTACAAATTGTGCCGCCCGGATGTTTTGAAAAAAGTTCAGTAACTCACACGGTGGTTCTCGTGTATCTTGTGTCAGGTGATTGTACTTAATTGTTAAATAAAGGCAATTTAATTTGAACTTACAAGCATGTGTTTTTCAGGTGTTGAATGTGGTTAGAGCCCTGAAGCTAACATGAAATTTTGAAGTGATAAACAATGTTCTGTTGAAAATTTTCAAGGGTTCTTGTGAAGAAAGTTAGTTTACCTTTTGTGCTTGAATATTGTAACTGCAAGTTTTATATATGTTATGAAAGCTGTTTCTTAGTGATAATGTGGATTCAGGTGAATTAGTAACAAAATATAATCCAAATGTAATTTAGCTCAGAGCAAACTGATATTTATGGCTCATCATAAAATGTTTGCATTGAAATTTATAATTAAATTTCATCAAATATTTTCCCCCCTTTATTATTTAAAATAGTTTACATAATTCTGACAGGTATGATATATGGTTATTTGGATACCTACATTATTGAAATATTATACATGAAGCTAACTATTGCATACAATTACTATTCAGAACATAATGTTTGTTTACTCCATGTAAGTTTAGGTATATTTTACATTTAATTTCTACTAAGCCGTGAAGAGAGGTGCATAACTGGAATGATTAGCTAGATTCCATACTCAGCTTAACAAGAGTAGGGTAATTCATCAAATATCGAACAGAAACCACGTGTGTCTAGAAACAACCTTCATAAATCGGTAACTTTTGCTCTGAATAACTGTTGCGGGCCTCAAGATTATTCTTGAACAATTGCTTTCTAGTTCTGTGACGTCGCTTTAAAGACAACGTAGATTGTTGGAATTTATTTATTGTTCTAAAAATCGAATTCTTTAATAACATAATTTCATCAATATCGAACATGAATCGAACAAGAATTTTGATTCGAACAGGATGGTTTGTCAATTAGTTCTCCTCGTATGGAACATTTGTTAGACTATTAGCACGCCACGTATGGTTTGTCTATTAGTACGCCTCGTATATTTTGTCCATCAATATGCCTCGTATGGTCTATCTATTTGTACACCTCTGATAGTTTGTCTATTAGTACACCTCGTATAGTTTGTCAATTATTATGCCTCATATGGCTTTTCTATTTGTACACCTCTGATGGTTTGTCAATTAGTACTCCTCGTATGGAACTTTTGTTTTAGGACGTCCTATATTAAGAAACTTTTTAAAACCCAATATGTTGACATGTATCTCATGTGGCCACTTGGAAAATAAATGTTTTTCTTTCATTCTTTTTTTCTTTGGTGCACTGGCTTTTCTTGGAAATGCTCGCGGTGGCACAGCGGTTAAGGGATCGGACTTGTATGTTGGAGTCGCGGGTTCGTATCCTGGCGCTGGCGCTGCGATTTTCCCCGTTGGGTATAAGGGAAAGCTCAAACACAATACCCCACTCGACCCAGGTGTCGGAAATGGGTACCGGCTTTACGGGGGAACCGTCATGGTGTCCTATATATAGTGTTAGTAATAAGACATTTGAAAAACCAATGCTTAAGATCATTTGTATTAGGCTTGATTGGAAATAAAGCATCCCAAAGATGCCGATGTTTGTTTTGTTTGTTTGTTTGAAATAACTGTCACATTACTTATTTTCAAGATGCATTTGAATGGAGAGTTATCAAAATTTGAATATGATGTCGATTTTTCATTTGCAGTGTTTGTTGAACCATCATTGTGATCATCAACCTGTGTGACCTTTTTTGGAGTAGCGTGTAAAGCACTCGTCAATGAATTATTATTGATGCTTGCATCAATTTTCTTGGCAAGGGATTGATCATCAGTAAATGTAGCCAGACGAATCATTGATGATCTTGAGGGCCTTGGAACACCAGCAGCTGATTGGTAGCCCTTCACCAAAATTCCCATCTTCAACTATTCAATGTTATTATCAAGCGTTAATACAATATTTTAATGAAACAAAACAGGCGTTCAATAGATCGATACAGTTATTTAAAAGAATTAGGAATCGAAAAGCCATGTTCGAGGTATAAATTCATGATTTTTAAGGAATTTTCATTCGAACACCTTTGTTCAGTATTTAATACTGACATGAAAAAGGAACTGAATGTCGAACATGGAATAATCATCAAGTTTTTGGCGGAAAAGAAAAAAATACAGCAACAGAACATCATATGACAACACTACTCTATAGTTATGACGGGAGGTTGACGGTGACCCAACAACAATTGAACCGTCGCAATTTTCCCGAGGTGCGTAAGATTTTTCAAGTGAAAAAATAAGGCCAATTTGTAAGGGACGTACAGAAAATGCGTTCGCAACAGCTGGCAGCAGTTTGCAGCTCACGGAAATGAATTTTTATCACTAAAATAGGAGTTTAAGATGTAAGATCACCGGCACTGAGCAAGTTTGGATGCTTACTAAATTTATTACGCGCATATTTCCAAAGTTGTTCGATAATCAGTTCAGTTCGATATTTGATGAATTACCCTATAAGGATTGTGGATATGCTTCATAATCATGATCAACAATAATAATTTGTAGCAGATACAAATAAAACCTAATCTTTATAGGATTTTTTCCAAACTCACAATGCAAATAATGTTTTGTTATGAGTTTTGTAGCATTATACTGATGGAAAGTATATTTCTGGCAATAAATTAGTACAACTTGTCTCCTAGTTCTACTACCAGCTTTCTACAACACAAACTTTATCATCCTCTAAGTTGACTTTGCAAAAGTAGTGGCTTATATTTTTATGATTTCTTAAACTTTTATTGTTAAAAAAAAATACTTTCTGAAATATAAGTTTAAAGTTTTAAAAAATTTGATTTCTGGTTTATGTTGTTATCATTTTTGTTTTGGTTTCATCTGATAATTTTGAATTAGTTGTATGATTCATTATAGATTGTCTATAATTCCTTTCAAGCTGCTGTTGACTTAATTGGTAGGCTGTGCCAAAAGACGTATTTCAAAGCCTTGTGTTAAAATAATTATTATAATTACACAATACTTCAGTTGCAGATAGGCCCAAGTTCAAATGTTTCAATATTGCAGTGTAGTTTGAAGATATTAGCAAATTATTATGTTTTTGACGTTCAGAATTTTTGAAGCCTTGGTATACTTATATACCAAATATGATATGATTTTTTGCAGGGCTGCTCTGAAGATTTTTTGTTTGTATCATAATGGTCTTGAAAATTTTGTGCCTTGCACATAGTGAATGTGCTTTCATTATAAGAATCTACCAGAGAGTCACGTGAGAAAGAGGTGGTCTGCACTTTCTGTACCTAGAAACTTCTTTGAGTACATGGTATGTGCGTTGCCTATTTTTACACATGTTTAAATGAGTATATTAATATCAAATGCTGTTCCAAAAAAATTAAAGCACTAAATGAATAAAATATAATGTAACTTTTCTCATCACCTTGCAATTTAGTGCTTCTGTCATGCTGTTTTAATAATTAACGGTATTAATATCAAATTTAACTTGAAATAATTTTGATGTATTTGTGGTTTTCTTTCGATCTTTTGTGAAAACATTGATATGAACTATTATGATTTCAAAGCGAGTATCTTTATGTTAACATATTTTAAAATAAAATGTTGATTTTAGATTAACTTCATTAGTAATTAAGTGATATTTCCATTTCTTGGAAAGCAAACCAAAAATATTTTATCAATATCTTCTCTTTCATAGCATGCATAGGGATATTTTGGGAAGCCTTTGTTTTTAATTCTTTTCTAATCAAGAACATTGACAATTTGAAATTTATAACAAAGTTTAATTCTTTCATGTCAATGTATTCTCATTCTCTCCCACTTTTTAGAAATTGTGAAATTCAGGCTGATTACCTAGGCTTGTAATATCAATGATTCTTTCATTGTTACTGAAAACAGAGGGTGGATGGTGATGAGAAAGCTAGCTAACACTTTGCTAACCAAACAAGGAAATGCAAAGAAGCAAAGTTATTAGTGTCTTTAATGATTCGTTGTACACATTCTAAACTTTTTTGTTTTTTTCAGGTACCGTGACCAGTGGCCATCTATGACTGTCACTGGCATGTTGCAAAGAGGTCTGCATCATTGAAAGGCTTCTAGAGGGCATGATGCATGATGGTCTGGCTAACTTATTTCAGCTGCTTGTCAAACATTTCTTCAAAACCTTGCCAACATTTCTTCTTTGAAGAGCAACACTTGGTTTGAAACATTTCAAAAAACTCTTTTCAATAAGGTAAGGAACCTTTGGTGGTATTTTGTAAAAATAATTCATTTGAAAGGAAAAATAAAACTACATGCAGGCAAAGCTTGAAGTTTTTTAGGAAAAAAAGTATCAGTTTCAGTGCTTTAGTTATTATGTAGTTCATTTTCATTTTGGCTGTCTCTGTTCACCAAAGGTATATATGAGCATCATTTATACTTTTTTACCCAGTCATTACATTGTATCGCTTTTCAACATGAATAACTTCATTTCATGGCAAATCAGATTTCATATGTTTTGGAGAGCTTAAGTTTAACCCAATCATATTGGATATAATCATAATTGGCACAAACCTGGTTCAAAAGATGCTCAGTGAGGCTTTCATAGGGAATATTATTTTCATTCGTGATTTTTTTTCCATTTTTTTGTACATGATCCATTCCATACTATATTGAATAGAATTTGAATTCTGGCCTGACATACATTGAATTAAAGAAACAAAGTATTTGAAAAAGTTTATTCTGACAGGTCTTTTAGTATTCTCATCCCACGAGTTCAGTTAGTTATTTGTTAAAGTTTCATGCATGCTGGAACAATGAGGCAACTAACATGCTAAATATGTACTTGGAAAAGAACTTTAAATATTCCATTTTCTTGGTTGCAAGGAGAAGAAGCTGAAGCTGGTCATTTCTTACATTGTTCATTACTGAAGTGCTACACAAATGTTCGAATGAGCACACGTTTTAATGGGGC
Source organism: Morinoia aosen (assembly GCA_030386875.1). NCBI lineage: Eukaryota > Metazoa > Arthropoda > Malacostraca > Amphipoda > Talitridae > Morinoia > Morinoia aosen. The sequence continues at coordinate 5,111,458 of CM059570.1, forward strand.
TGGTTGATTCACTTTCATCCTTTGTAGCACACCCCTCAGGCGGATACAACCAACCATCGTGTCTATGGGAAATACCACTCCAAGGGCTCATGACTGTGACTATGGGAAGGCCTGAGCTAAAGGTTAGGTAGGCTTTCTTTTTGTTAAAATAGCATAGGTTTTTGTTTTGTTACGGACCATCTTTTTTCGGTTCACTGCTGTCCTGTTTTTCAGCACCTTTTACTTTCTTCTCCAACTTTTTCTTGTTTCATGATAATCTTTCTTAGCTTACTGTTCCTATGCACTTTGTGCTTAGTTTCCGCGTTTCCGCAACTCTATACTAAATGGTGCCGTCATCCTTCCTCTCGTGGAACATCTTTGTCGTGGTAAAGGGAGGCTAAAACTTTCTTATTATAACAAAAATAATAATCCTTTGTAGCACAAAAACAATAGTGGGTGCTAATTCAGCAAACACAAAAGAAGCCGCTGCTGAAGTAGCAGCTAGGATGTTTCTCCACGTTCATTCAGCATTTTCTTGTGTGTGTTCATCCAGTTTCGACCCCCAATCCCCTCAGGGGGATACAACTATTGTATCTATGGGAATTCGCGCTCCCAGGGGAAAAATGTGAGGGCCCGAGCTGAGAGTTAGGTAGGCCTTCTTTTTGTTGAAATAAAATGTTTTCTGTTATGTTAAGGACCACCTTTTTTCGGTTCACTGCTGTAATGTTTTTCAGTACCTCTGACTTTCTTCTTCAACTTTTATCTTATTTCATGAACTTCTTTCCCATCTTACTGTTTCTATGCCCTTTCTGCATAGATTCCTCATTTTCTTATCTCCATACTAAATGGTGCCTACCTCCTTCCTCTCTTCGATACGCTCTATTTTTGCAGCGGTTAGGGAGGCTTAAACTAACTTATAATCTAATCTAATCTAATCTCGAACCCCAATTGACCGAATATGTTTCACAATTAGTTTCTTCTTCAGGGGGGATCCAGGAGGATATTGAAAGTCGAAGGATTTCTTCAGCAGAAGTCCGTGCAACCTGGCAGTTTGTGTTGGAGTGCTGGAGAGCACAAGCAGCTCCGAGAGCAGAGAAAAGTCAGGTAAACATCAAATCATATTTAGTGAGTTCGCAAACTGAAGCTTAGGTAGTCCTTTTTGTACAAATTAAGTAGGATTTTTGTTTTGTTGAATAACATTTTTTTTTGTACACTGGTGATCTTTTTATTTTTAACTCATTACTATCTTCTACAACTCTTATTTAATTTCAAAAGCTTCTTTCAATTTTACTGGTTTCGATTCAATTAGTATCTTGTTATCATGAGGCACTTCCCAATCGTATGGTTTTCATGCAGAAATTGTTGGGAAACTCCATATGCGTAGATTCCCCGTTCCCTTCATTCCATCCTGAACAGTACGTTCTTTCATATTTTTTGGAACCTTTTTTCAAGTTTGGGATGCTTAGAACAACTTGTATCCAAATTTATATGTCACGTTTTGCTATGTGCATTGCAGTATTTAAAATATACAGTGGACTGATGAAGTTCAATAGTGTTTGGAAATTCATGGTCACTTGAGGTCTGAAAATTATTCGTAGCCTTATCACACATATAACAGAGTATATTAGCAATATTTGGTATTTAATGCTTTGTTCAGCTGATGCGTTGGCGAATCAATTTCTTAGGAAAATAATTAGTAAATTCATGCAGAATTTTTAAAATCGTTCATTTGTTTTGAAGTAAAAAAAATGATATATTCTTAAAGTTGAACTTGGGACTAAGTGGCTTTTTAAACCCAATCCAGGTTACATTGCTATGCAGTTGAGTTAGTAAGGTCAATAAATGGATACTTCTCAAAGCCATTGCTCAATAAAAGTTGTCTAGGTGTAGCGCTTTGAATTTCAGAATGAAAATCATATGCTCATTTGTTTCAGCAAAGCACGCGCAAAAGGCAGCTGAGTGGTCTCGACCAGCAGTTCCGACAACCTCAGCAGCTGCGGTCCCCATCCTACCTCGTCCCAACCTGTATCGGAGACTCGCCCCACCAGTGCGTTGATAGCGAAGTCATCCAACGTACTGTGTCTACACGCAGGGGATCTTATGTGACAACACAAGATATGTAGAATGCATTGAACCGCGTTCTCGCTTGAAAAACACACCGGTAGTCACTGGATAGATTTTCAAATACTGCTGACCGACCTGCGGTCACTTCCTCAATTTTTATAAACAGTTATTAGGTGCTAAGTAAAGATAAGATCGAGTTAATGTTTGATATTTTCAATGCTTGTTACTGCAATTGACTTCAATTTGAATTAATTTCTGAACTTCAGTTTAACCCGTAGCAGAAAACGTATTGAACGAATGTCATTTTTATAATACTAGCCAAGAACTTGAGGTGTGTTTGCTAAGGGATTACTGTATTCATATTAATTAAAATAGAATCATTCCTTTATAGGAGTTGGTTATTTAATTTGAATTTTATTCGGCCCTTAGATAGGTATGGCAGCGTACTATGACTGACTAATTTAAATGCCGTCGATTGAATTAAGAAATAAATTTTGGTTAGTTTCTTCCCAATAATATCAGGTGTTTTAAAGCCATTATGATAAAGTTGTTTTAAACATGAACTTTTTTAGTGCCGAATTCTGTAAAATTTTTTAGTTCTGAGTTTTGTTAATTTCACATTCAATTTATTAACATAACAAAGCTTTCCAAAGAGACTTGAATTTCTTTATTAGATCCTCGTAAATTCGTTATTGTTGCAAGTCAGAGGATCCTCACCAAATGACTTCGGTGTCGCTACCAGAGGCAGTCAACACTTCTCGAGTGGTGGTCATTTGACTAAGTGAAACCATGGAACACATAGTTTTATCCTATGTTACGGAATGTAAATCTGGTGTGGAGTTATATATTTTTATATAATTCAAAAGGAACATGGTTACTTTCATTTTATAGTAAAAAATTTGAGATTCCAAGTTATAATACAAGTTTCAATGCTTTCATTGTGCCGCAGCAAACTTTTTACTTGTGAGATATTGTTAACGCAGGAAGAATTTTTTAGTGATAATTAAAATTATTTTAATTTGTTTGAACGTTTATTGATGTGTATTACGAGTATAATGTATATCCAAATGATAAATAATTTTATGTCTCACTGCTGAGAAGTGTTCGCGCGTTTTTTGGGGCTGCGTCAAAACAAATAATTTTTTATTTTATTGTCTAGACATCCTTCATTTTATGAACACACGTAGTAAATATGAGACTATAAATGTAAAATTGAATAATGTTCATTTGTTTGAACAATTCTGACTTCACGAAGAAATGTGCAAATAAATGTTAAATTATTTTATTTTCTATTTTAATTTATATATATATAATAGTAGCTTTAACTTGAGCTGTGATCTGAATCATAAGCGAACAAACCTCTCAGTTCACTACTTTAATGCTAGCCAATAAATTTGACGGTGGGTGCAAATAAATATTGTTGAATTTTTTCCTGAGTGAAAACGAAACTCGCATTGTAATGGCGTAGTAGTCAATGAAAATGTCATTTTTTAGATAAGTGTTGAAAAATTATTCTACAGTTTCAGAATAGAGAGAATCTTTCCTTGTGTTGTATGAGACGTTCACGTTTTGTGAACTTGAAGTAAATGAAATACTAACTATTTCGTCTGTTCCAACATTCTCCGATTTATATATAAATGTGCGTGCAATTGTAAAAAAATTAATGATTTCTAAAATTATTTGATTTTATAGCATCCACTGCCTTAGACTACGATCAGTAATATGTAATATTCTATTTTTTGCTGAGTAATTAAACTGTATTGCCATAGTTATCAATAAGAATTCTTATGTGTGGTAATTATAATATTATTCTTTTGGCTGTTATAACTTAAAAAAAATTATTTCTCTAATGTAGTGTAAGACTTTCTCTAACTTTGCGAGAACTCCTGTTATTTATTTAACTGAAAGTAATAAAGAAAATATTTTCTGTTGTTCGAAAGTTTCTTGATTTATTCGGGAACGTGCAAACAATCCTTTGAGTATTTTATTCATCACTTTTATTTCATTACTTGTGTAAAAGTGGATAACTTGACCTGAACAAATATGTATTAATAAATTTTTATTTGAACAAAAATGAAATTATCTTGTATGATGGAGATGAATCAGGATTTCATTTGTGCGAGATAAGTGTGTGAAATTTTTTTTTTTTCAAAATGAAATATTTTTCATCATGGTGTAGAACATGCTCAATTTTACGAGAACTTGAATTAATTATGAAACTAATAGCAGAACTTGATTATTTTCGTCCGTTTATATATTTCTAGATTTACTTAGAAATATGCTTACAGAGGTACATATTTTTTTCATTTTAATAGATTTCTTTTATATAATATTATTCATTAATTGATCTGCGATTGACAGAGGATTTATTCATTTTGTTCGCGTTTAAAATGAGATTTTAATTTTCTTAAGGTATTGCGATAAATTAAAATTTGTTTGTGCGTAATAAGAGGCGTTGAAATTTGTTGTTTCAAAATGGAGAGTTCTTGTACCGAAGCGTGAGACCTTTACTTTCCAAGTTAATTAAATGTGAAACTGAAAGTGGAAAATATAATTATTTTTGGTTGTTAGAACATTTCTTGTTGTGCGGAAATGCGCCCACAAACATTAAATAGTTTTGATCACTTCCAGTTCCAAGTAGATGATCATTCAGCGCTGAATTGGTTTTCAGCGTTTTTATTGTTTAGAATTAAGCTATTAATTTTCCGCGAAATAAAATAAGGAGAAAATACGTTATTTCAGTGCTGAATAAATGAGTGAACTGAACTGATGCTGATTTTATTTGAACGGATGAACGTATGATGTGGTCATGCTGAGGCCTATTTTTAACGCGCAAAATATTTTTTAATTATCTAGAATGCAATTTAAAATGAAATTGGGGCATTCTTCATTCGATAAACGTATAGGCATTGAAATGGTCACTATTATTCTAACTCATGTATCATGTTGAAATTCATTCAACACAGTTGTGAGGAAGATATTTAAGTCGATATCAATTTATTTGCAGATTTCAACAAATCTGTTCAACTCTGAATGAATCATGAAGTTTCTCTTCACAACGGAATGGAATATTTAATGCTTTCTGTAAGATTGCAAAATACACTGACTTTATAAGAATTTAATTTGGTTGTGTGGAAATATTGTGTTAATTTAAAATTTATTACTCATGGGGTGGTACAACATATGCCTCGAATAATTCATTGATTCTGTACAACTATATTTCTTGATTCACAGGCAGGTTAGAGGGGTATGGGAGGAGTAAGTTAAATGTATGTTTTAGGTTCCGTAGATTTTCCCGTAAGTGTGTCATGACTGCTCTAAGTGTGTCATGTAATACACTAAAGTGCGTCATGGCGCCTCCATGACACACAATTGTGTGCCGGTTTTGTGAGAAACGTATGACACACTTAAGCGTGTCAAAATGACCCTATATTTTTTCTCAGTGATAGGAACCAATCCTGCCAGGGAATTTCTTCACATAACCAGTACAAAATGAAAAATATGAATCATGCCAATGGAAATTTGTCTGTAATAAAAACGAAGAATTTTATAATTTTTCAAATTTCATTGGCCTACTTTAACAAATTTCTTGCACAGCCAGAACTTTTTCATGGCCAAGTCTTCGGATGGAATTTCGAAACTATTTGCACTTTCATAGAGTTTCAAATGATGATATGTGAGGTGATGTTATGATTATGCAGTATTGCTGGATAATGTGTTTGAATCATCAAATCAAAATTTTGACAGATAAACAGTTTTCAAAACATAACATTTTTCTATTTATAACGATGTTGCCTTTCATTCGTCTCAAATAAAAGCTTAGGAATTTTATTTCGTGTATGTGTAGACTCCCTAAATTTGAGACGTTACATATAGAGAGTTTTCTGTCTCATATTCTTCATATTCACCAAATAAAATACCTGCAACATACATGTAAACCTAAATGTATACAACTAAGGTTCACTCTCTCACATCAATCGGTAAATGGTGTCAAAATTTTCAAAAACACCACCCAAAACATCTGGTGATTAAGATATCGCTTTACATGTTACCAATGGGCGTTCCTATTTGTCGTTGCTGTGTAATATTATGAACACGATGATTTGAGAAATAACAAAATAGGAAAATCGAGCCTCAAGTAAAATCTACCCGTATTTAATTTTTTCTTTGAGCGATTGAACAGAACGAAATTGCACGTATGAACGGAATCTCATAATTTTTTAAAAAATGAGAGCAGTTCAGCTACGGTAAGGGTATGAATTTTATAAGAATTATCACGGAGGTCAACGGAAAATGCAATGAAACTTTCAAACGAATAACAGATGTAACAAATTTGGCTTCGCATATCAAGTATGAAGCGAATAATTATTTTTAAGAGTAAGGTAAAAAGCGGTGAATTTGCTTGAACATCAAAATTCAAGAGCGTGACTCAGGTTCGATCAATTTAAAGTAAGCACCAAGGAGTGAAAGCTGAAACAATGACGCAGTGCTCCGCTAGATATCTAGTCACGCTGCAAATATCCTTCAGGCAAATAGAACCCAAAACCTGTGTAACTTGACCGACTCCAGCGTAAAACGCAGCAACAGAGAAACTGAAGAGGTTTCTGGAACTTCAAAGGTTTCTCTGGTGAATGTAAGACGAAGTAAAAAAGTCAAGCAATCGTTATGGACGAGTGGTAACTAGATACGGTTATGGCAGAAGTTAAAGCTTAAAGTACGGATAGAACCTATGAAGACTTGAAAGAGAGACAATTAATTTTTAACTTATGCGCTATATCCAACTCGTTATTTCGATAACTTGACCTAATGCGCAATTTCATGCGTTTAAACAAAACCTGTAAGTGTAGACGCCACCATTTAGACAGGTGAGCAGATACGCAGTTTGCTCGGCAGAAAACTGGGGCAAATCTCCTTAATGAAGAGACTGAACGGGAAGTGAAGATACCATAGATTAAAAGAGGATTATTAATACTTAACCAGTCGTTCCGCAGAGGTATTAGACCATTTATAAAGCCTTGCTCATAAAGACAACTACTGATGCGATGGCCAACAGTGTCCCAAAAGGCACCTGGAGCAGGACGGTGAGGCGCAACCAGATATGAAATTAAGTCACGCGACTTCATTGCGCCACTGAATATACTAAGCATTGAAACTAAGGATGTTAATTAAGTAAAATACCTAGGGATTTGTTGCTAATATAGGTTGATAATGAAATCCGCTCATAGAAAGAAATTTAGTTCCTTACTCTTATGAATAAAGACTCAAATGAAACTTGAACATCATACACATGTACATTCATTTAGTTACACCAGTTCACGGAAAAAATGCATTTGAATCACAGAAATTATTCAACCGGCACCAGTCTAAGGCACCAGTACCAAAATTATAGCCTGTAAACATTATCGTGCGCCAGCGAAACTGCCAAAGTAGTCTCAAGAAATACTCACTCCTTTAAGATGCCGCACTCTAACAAAAGTCTCGTTTTTTCCCTAATGGTTCAAACTCAACTGCTAAAAGTGGGAGTATTTCCAAGACGTTTGAATACCATTTTCTATCTTTTGATGCAACGTTTTCATCGATAAAAAAAACATAACCAGCCAAACTCAATATCTTATAAAGTTCTCGTGAATAAAAGTATCCGCTGTCAAGATTATTTCACCAGATAACTAACTTTACACTTAATACATAAGTAACAACACGGGAATGAATGGTTGTAACAATTCTCCACTCGATTTTCTTAATGGGATTATCTGGACCAAAATACGAAATATTATCAATTCTCTGATTTTTAGCTCAGGTATGAAGAATTTTCTTAAAAATCTAACGAAATGATTCTATTCCTTGTAAGTGTGTTCGTTCGTCTGTTACAGCTTATGAGAGGCTAGCCAATGAGAAGGGTGGAGGGAACCAGTTTACCTTAAAATCCAGAAATTTATTTTTTTATTTGTTAGCTTATGTTATAGAGACTTGTTTTCTAAAACCAACGATGTGCTTCATTGCGTTGTAAGTGTGTTTGTTCGTCTACTACAGCTTGCGAAAGGCCAGTCACTTACGTCATTAAACGGCCAGGTGAAGAGTTCGTCAATCTCTCCTGAAAACTTGAACTTGTTGAAGTTTGAAATGCTACTTCTCCCACAGTTTTACAGGTACATGCATGAATAATATATTAGTCATTAGGGGTTTTAAAAAGCTAGAAATTGGTGTAAGAATTTTTTGCAAAAACTCAGTTTGAAACTCATAACAAAAACAAGCATCAAAATTACCATAAAATATACTTTTTAAATCCCACAGTTCTATGACTCAAAATATAAAAATTCCATTCCAATTTTTCTTTAGATAATACAATTAGTTTTCGATAAATTATGTTGTTGGTTCTGCAACTTCAAAATTGAAGGAGGAAATCCAATTTCCAATATGCTCTTTTTCAGTCTCCTTTTTCAGTCTCCTTAAAATTACGGAAAAAACACACGAGTACAAAAAAGATCGTTGTATCATTGTACATCTATGGTGAAAATTAAAAAAAATCGAAGACAAATGACGGATTTAACTTTTTACCTAGACGACCACCGAGGGCTCGCAGGCGAGAGTTAGCCATACAGCTCACGTCTGAAATGCTACGGCAAGAAAAACATTTTAACACGCACGGTGAAAAAAGTCTCACTTAGGTTGCGTAGCAGACCACTCAGTTCACCGAGTTTGTTAGGCTCTCCTGAAAACTTGAAGTTGATGACGTTTGAAATTTTTCTTTCTCCCATAGTTTTGGAGGTACAGGAATAGCAAATATATCAATCGATATAGCTTTAAAAAGCTACAGACACATTGGAAACGATTTTTGAAATTTGATTTAGGTTAAAAATTATACAAGACATAAGATGAAAAAAAAGGCAAAAGTTTATGCAAAATTCCTATATTTTGATAAACCAAATTATTGAAAGACATTCCAATTTTTTTAAGATAATGCATGTAGGTATCTAAAAATTATGTTGCCTGTTCTGTAAACTCATATTAAAGAAACGACTGTTAATAAACTATTTATTTCAGTTTTCGAGAAAAAAATCAATTATCTGATAAAACTTCGAAAAAAATACTCGAGTCCAAAAAAAGATCTTTGCATCATTTTACATTATTGGCGAAAATTTCAGAAAATCCGTCGGAAAATGACGGATTTTTTTTCACCCTAACTGTCCCATAAAGGAGCAGAATGTGATCATCAAATTGTATTCTCCAACACATGCTAGGAAATGATAAGCAGTTGCCCTAACCATGCTAATTTTTTCCGACGTATGAATAAGCAAACACAGCTTCACATCGGGCATGAAATGCTTTTCCAGTGATTCAATTCTCAGCGATGAAAAATATGGCTTTCGTCCCTCTGAGCCATTATCAGCTCATCGTTTTCGCGGACTAGCATTATGAGTGTCGTCTTGGATTTAAAATGTCGCCAGGCGTCCGTGTCGCGACATTTTTGTGATTCTGTAAAATTGCTCGCGTGTGCTGCATGTCATATGCAAACTGCAAAACCGATTTGTATTGATTTCATTTCGTATGACCTGATGTTTATTTTCCATTTTGTTAATCCAATAATGTTGAAAGTACTGTTCACTCATATGTCCAAGCAACTTTAGTTTTATAAATTTTTCGGATAAATAATCATCACCGTATAAAGCATCCTACATGCAGAGAGAACACGTTAAATTACAACCCTCAGTAGAGAGAGCTTCAATCCATGTTGTCCGAATAGGGGAAATGCGACGCCCCTAAAATGTAATGAAACACAAATTAGAAATTACAGTGTGAGAAAATTATTTCGCGAAGTACTCTGCTAACACAAACCAGTAATGGAAGCCTCATTACAAGGTACTCGGCTATCTCCGCGTGCATTTTCCAATTAAATCATCGAAACACTTGTAGTGTTCTCCCCCAGGCTGCAACACGCTTCGGGCAGGCTTTGAGCTATCTTTTTCGTGATAGGATAGCCCGAAGCGAGTGCCTGAGGTACAACCGTATTCGGCAGGATATGGACAACACGGGGTAACACGGTAATTATATTGGCGACTGTTAGGCACACGGAACACGGACCATTACACTGGGCCCTCGGTGACTACTATGACCACTGTTCGTTACTCGTAAATTACGTAATGATTGGAACACAGCACTAATACGTGATGGTTGAAATACAATACTATTCGAGAAGTACGTAATGATTGAAACACAATCCTATGTGAGAATAGTACAAATATGTGGTGATTGAAGTACAATCCTATTCGAGAATGACATAAATTGAAACTTAATCCTATGCGAGAATAGCACAAATACGTGATGATTGAAGCACAATCCTATTCGGGAATGACGTAATGATTGAAACACAATCCTATGCGAGAATAGCACAAATACGTGATGATTGAAGCACAATCCTATTCGGGAATGACGTAATGATTGAAACACAATCCTATGCGAGAATAGTACTAATACGTGATGATTGAAATACAATCCTATTCGAAAATGACATAAATTACGTAATGATTGAAACACAATCCTATACGAGAATAGCACAAATACGTGATGATTGAAGCACAATCCTATTCGGGAATGACGTAATGAGTGAAACACAATCCTATGCGAGAATAACACAAATACGTGATGATTGAAGCACAATCCTATTCGGGAATGACGTAATGATTGAAACACAATCCTATGCGAGAATAGCACAAATGCGTGATGATTGAAATACAATCCTATTCGCAAATGACATAAATTACGTAATGATTGAAACACAATCCTATGCGAGAATAACACTAATACGTGATGATTGAAATACAATACTATGCGAGAATTACGTAATGAATGAAACAAGCACCAATAGCGGGTAACGTCCGCGAGGACGCTACTTACGAACGCAGCGGCGAGACGTGATGATCGGTGCTACGTCGTGCGACTGTTACGAACAGGTCAGCTGGTGCTAGCGGGGCGCCGAGACGAGGCTAGTCAGCTGGGTCGGGCCCAGCCGCCACGCGGTTCACCGGTGTAGCTGTTAAGTAGCTACGGCGAGGCTAGCCGGCCGGAGCGGGCGAGAGATGCCGTAGAGCGGCTTGGCCGACGACGCCGGCGCGGGGCGTTGCAACGTGACTTTTTTTAAGGCTTTGAAACACCTTGAAGCGTCAAGACGCTACTAGGTTTTAGACCTTGCAACACCTTGGGGCGTCGATAGGCAGGGCCGGTCTCCGGAGCTTGGTGCAGGTACGCGAGAGACAAAGTCGATCTCGGAAGCTAGATGCAGGAACACGAGGCTGGTGCTGGAGATGTGACTTGAACGAGGACGAGGGCTTGAGTGAGTGCGAGCCTTGTTGGGGTCGCCTTATGTAGGCCTCGAGTGCAAGCCTTGAGTCCGGGCGTGAGTCCTGATTGGTCGCGAGTTTGTGGGCCTGTGGTGCTGGAGGCAGGAAGCCGTTGTAGCTTACGGGCACCTTTTCTCATAGTCGCGAGGCGGCTTCTCTCAGATCCCGTGTTTGGTTTACTAGGCGCTTCGGGTCCGGAGGTGCTCTGGAACGTATGCGGTTGTAGTCTGGAGGCAGCTTTTCTCAGGTCTTGTGGAGGTCCGCGGCTTGCCGCTGGGATCACCACAGGTGTCCCTCTCCTGTATTATTTTATTTTTTTTTTTTTTAAACACTTAGTACCTCACTGGTGGTCTGCTTTCTCTGCCGTATTTAGTGAATACTGCCTGTTTTGCTGTTTCAGGGATTGCTGTGCCTGTTCCAGGGAACGGAACTCCCTCGTATACTTCGTAGTTTGTTGCTCTCGGTGCCTTAGCCTGTTGTTGAGGTTTATCCTCGATGGTGGGTAGGTACGCTGCTTTGACCCTTTCCGTCGCGATGTTAGCTTTTTTTCCTTGTATATCTACGGTGATGTAGTTTGGTGTCCTTTGGAGCACGGGAAAGGGACCTGCGTAGGGTTTCTGTAAGGGTCTTCTGTGCCCCCCGTGTTTCACGAAGACGTTGGTCGCCTTGTATAGAGCGCTCGGGACATTGGCTTTTTGGGGTCCCTGTTGTCGTGGCAGTATTGGCTGCAGGTTTGTCACTCGTTTTTTTAGGCATTGTAGAAATTCTCTGGCGAGCCGGTCTCCTTTTTCTTTCTCGGGTAGCTCTCCTGCGAGGCGCAATGTTTGTCCGTATACCATTTCGGCGGGGGAGATGTTTGCGTCCGTGTGTGGCGTGGCTCGGATGTTAAGCAGTATGAGGGGTAGTGCGTCTGCCCAGTCTGCGTCAGTGACCGTAGCTTTTAACGCCTCCTTCAATCTTCTGTGCATCCTCTCCACCAGTCCGTTGCTCTGCGGGTGGTACGCTGTCGTTCGCTGTCTCTCAGCGCCCAGCGCCGTCAGCAAGTTTTTCCATAAGTTAGACTCGAACTGGACGCCTTGGTCCGTGATGATTGTTGTTGGAGCGCCGAATGATGCTACCCAGTCTTTTAGGAATGCCCGTGCTGTTGTTTCTGCCGTACAATCGGCCATTGGGGTAGCGGTGCACCATCTGGTGAAGCGGTCAATGCACGTCAGCAGGTACCGTTTGTTTTGTGACACGGGTAGTGGTCCGACGATATCGATGTGTATCGTCTGGAACCGTTCCTTGGGTACCGGCATCTTCCCGGGCGGGCATTTGGTGTGCCTTATTATTTTGCTTGTCTGGCATGGAATGCACTCGCGTGTCCACTTGCCGACGTCTTTGTTGAGTCCGGGCCAGATTACTCGCTGCCTCAAGAGGTCCCTTGTTGCTTGTATGCCGGGATGACTCGCCCCGTGGAAATGCTGAAATACGTTCTTTCTGCAGCATTCCGGGATGTATGGCCTCCGTAGGCGTGTTGACACGTCGCACCAGAGGGGTGGTTTACCGGTCTGTCTGATTATGGGGCGTAGTTTGAGCGCGTTCTTTGATGCTGGGTGCAGCAGTTCTTCTAATTCTGCGTCTCTGTTTTGTTCGGTCATTATTTTGTCGTAGTTGATCGCGGGTCCTTTAGGTATTATTGTTGACACGAGACGTGATAGCGCGTCTGCGACCGTGTTGTTGTCGCCGCTGATGTGCTTGATTTCGCAGTCGAACTGTGAGAGGTAGGAGAGCTGTCTTGCTACCCGGGGGCTGTTGCCTTCCGTGGCTTTTTGCAGGGCAAAACAGAGCGGTTTATGGTCTGTCCTGATTTCGAAGCTTCGGCCTTCCAAAAAATGCTCGAAGTGTTTCACTGCGAGGAATATCGCCATTAGTTCGCGGTCGTAGGTGCTGTATTTACGTTGGGTGTCGTCTAGTTTTTTGGAGAAAAATGCTACGGGGCGCTGTTCTTGCCCGACTTTTTGTTGTAGTACGGCGCCAACTGCGGTTCCTGATGCGTCTGTGATTAAGGTGCTTTTGCTTTCTGGAGCGGGGTGCGCTAGCAAGGTGAGTAGCGAGATCTCGCGTTTTAGGCTAGTGAACGCTGCGTCTAGTTCTGTTGTCCATTTGATAATTTTCTTTGAGCTTTTGGAGTATCCTTTTGTCAATCCGGTCAGAGCTTGCATCTTTTCTGCTGCGGCTGGGAGGAATCGGTGGTAATAGTTGACTATTCCTAGGAATTGTCGTAGCTTTTTTTACTGTTGCTGGTTGGGGAAAACTGCATATTTCCTCTATTTTCTGAGGGAGTGGTGAGATTCCGCCGGCTGACACTCTGTGTCCGAGAAAGTCTAGCTCGGGCACTCCGAAAATGCACTTGGCGGGGTGCACGCGCAGTCCTTCTCCTTGTAGCCGTTGGAAGAGTTGTCGGAGGTGTTTTTGGTGCTCCTCTGCGTTTGCGGACGCTATCAGTATGTCGTCGATGTATGCCGTTACGAAGTCCATGTCTCTTGTTACCGCGTCGATGTATCGTTGGAACGTTTGGGCTGCGTTCCGCAGCCCGAATGACATCACGGTGTATTCGTACAGCCCAAATGGTGTTGTGATGGCCGTTTTCTGGATGTCCTCGTTTTTGACGGGTATTTGGTGATAGGCTTTGACGAGGTCGATTTTGGAGAAGATTGTTTTGTTATGCAGTTTGTAATGGAAGTCTTGACAGTGTGGTATTGGGTAACGGTCAGGTTTGGTGCTTGCGTTCAGTCGTCTGTAGTCTCCGCAGATTCTCCATGCCCCGGGTTCGGCTGCCTTTGGTACCATGTGCATGGGTGATGCCCAGGCGCTCTTCGACGGCCTGATGATGCCATGTTCCAGCATTTCCTTGAATTCTTGTCGCGCCGCTTCCAATTTTTCCGGAGACAGTCTCCTTGGTCGTGCATGTACTGGGGGTCCGGTTGTTTCGATGTGGTGTTCTACGTCGATTTTCTTTTGTGTGTGCCGGATGTGTTGGGAGGTCGGTAGTATTCCGGGGTATTCCTCGTACAATGTGTTGAATTCCGGGGCGGTTTGGTGTTCGATCCTGTGCACTCGTTGGCTTCTTGAAACGACACGTTTGCAGGGTACTTTGGTTCCGGAAGTTTGGGCGTATAGGCTTGCGTTTGCGGTGTCGACGCTTAGCTGGTGTGCGGCGAGGAAATCCATGCCAATGATCGGTTGTCCCACGTCCGCTTCTATGAAGTTCCAACTTACGGGCCATAGGGGGGTTGAGCAGGATGATGCGCTCAGTCGTCCCGTAAGAAGCTATGGGGGTGTTGTTGGCGGCGAGTAAGTCGTAGGACGGGGGTTTGAGCGTGTGTTTCTTTTTAGCTGGTACTAGGCTGACGGCTGAACCGGTGTCGATGAGGTATCGTACGTTGCCGGTGTCTGTGACGTACATTAGCTCGCCTTTTTTTGTCTGTGCGGAGACTGGGGCGTTTACCATTCTCCGCGGTCGTCGTTTCCCGCGATTCTGCTATTTCCTGTAGGGCTTTGTCAAATTCCGCTCTTGAGACGGTAAGAGATGGTGGTTGTTTGATGGCAGTTACGGCGATGGGTTCACTCATGGCAGTTTGGCAAGCGGTTTGCCTTGCTATGATCTGATCTGCGATTACTCTGTATTCTTCGTCCGTTTTTCCCCTGCCTAGTGCCTCGATCAGCGGTTGTGCTGTGATTGGTAGCTTTACGAGGTGCATGGAACGGATGACGGACGGTGGTAGGGGTGCTTGCCTGCAGCTGTTCAGTCGTTTCATTTCGAGGAGCAATTCTGATGGCGTATTGTCTCCCATGGTAGTTTTGACGATGGTGTCGTAGTTTGCTTCCTCGTCGTGTCGCACGAAACGGTGCGTTAATGCGGCTTTTAATGCGTCGTATTTGTCGTTTGCCGGTGGGTTCAGGAGTATTTCTTGGATTTCGGATACGATGTGTGTTGGGAGTCCTCCTAGTAACGCTCCGAACTTTGCGCCGTCGTCCAGGTTTGGTATTTGTGCGAGGAACACGTCGCAATGCAGTAACCATCCTTTCACATCTCCGCTGAATGCGGGCAACCGGATATCTTTCCCAGCCATGCCTCCTATTGCCTGCCGAATACCTCTGGGGTCAACCAGTGTAGTGTTCTCCCCCAGGCTGCAACACGCTTCGGGCAGGCTTTGAGCTATCTTTTTCGTGATAGGATAGCCCGAAGCGAGTGCCTGAGGTACAACCGTATTCGGCAGGATATGGACAACACGGGGGTAACACGGTAATTATATTGGCGACTGTTAGGCACACGGGACACGGACCATTACACTGGGCCCTCGGTGACTACTATGAGCACTGTTCGTTACTCGTAAATTACGTAATGATTGGAACACAGCACTAATACGTGATGGTTGAAATACAATACTATTCGAGAAGTACGTAATGATTGAAACACAATCCTATGTGAGAATAGTACAAATATGTGGTGATTGAAGTACAATCCTATTCGAGAATGACATAAATTGAAACTTAATCCTATGCGAGAATAGCACAAATACGTGATGATTGAAGCACAATCCTATTCGGGAATGACGTAATGAGTGAAACACAATCCTATGCGAGAATAGCACAAATACGTGATGATTGAAGCACAATCCTATTCGGGAATGACGTAATGATTGAAACACAATCCTATGCGAGAATAGCACAAATACGTGATGATTGAAATACAATCCTATTCGCAAATGACATCAATTGCGTAATGATTGAAACACAATCCTATGCGAGAATAGCACTAATACGTGATGATTGAAATACAATACTATGCGAGAATTACGTAATGAATGAAACAAGCACCAATAGCGGGTAACGTCCGCGAGGACGCTACTTACGAACGCAGCGGCGAGACGTGATGATCGGTGCTACGTCGTGCGACTGTTACGAACAGGTCAGCTGGTGCTAGCGGGGCGCCGAGACGAGGCTAGTCAGCTGGGTCGGGCCCAGCCGCCACGCGGTTCACCGTTGTAGCTGGTAAGTAGCTACGGCGAGGCTAGCCGGCCGGAGCGGGCGAGAGATGTCGTAGAGCGGCTTGGCCGACGACGCCGGCGCGGGGCGTTGCAACGTGACTTTTTTTAAGGCTTTGAAACACCTTGAAGCGTCAAGACGCTACTAGGTTTAAGACCTTGCAACACCTTGGGGCGTCGATAGGCAGGGCCGGTCTCCGGAGCTTGGTGCAGGTACGCGAGAGACAAAGTCGATCTCGGAAGCTAGATGCAGGAACACGAGGCTGGTGCTGGAGATGTGACTTGAACGAGGACGAGGGCTTGAGTGAGTGCGAGCCTTGTTGGGGTCGCCTTATGTAGGCCTCGAGTGCAAGCCTTGAGTCCGGGCGTGAGTCCTGATTGGTCGCGAGTTTGTGGGCCTGTGGTGCTGGAGGCAGGAAGCCGTTGTAGCTAACGGGCACCTTTTCTCATAGTCGCGAGGCGGCTTCTCTCAGGTCCCGTGTTTGGTTGACTAGGCGCTTCGGGCCCGGAGGTGCTCTGGAACGGATGCGGTTGTAGTCTGGAGGCAGCTTTTCTCAGGTCTTGTGGAGGTCCGCGGCTTGCCGCTGGGATCACCACACACTTTTCATCGGTGCCCGTCTTGTAGGTGTACCTCTGCCCCAGTCAAGAGATTTTCATTCGGGTTAAGATCCGAGCATACATTTTTTCAATAATAATGCACGCTAACAATAAATATAATTTATAATCATTACTCATACATATCATATGAACTCCAAACACTATCAATTCAAATTATTGGTTAATTACTCAAAATGGTCGAACCCCATATTATATCTGTATAATTGCAGACAAAGTAAACGGGAAAGTTTAAACCGATTTGAAGTCTTCAAAGAGAATTCATAAATCATGTTCAGCATCGTCCAAAACTCAAAGATACTACTCGCGACAGTTTCAACACATAACCGCTTGTTAAATGTGGGGCAATAATTCATTCGCCAAAGACGAATGAAATACGTACACAATTTGGACAAATCATTACCAAATATTCCCCAGCTTCACTTAACACAATTCCTTGGCAATAATTCATGTATTATCATTCATTTCAGTTCTGCATTCAGCATCATTTTCTGTTGCGTTTTAGAGAATTATTACTCGATTACTGAATTTAGAGTTACTGCATGTAAGCCCCTCAAGGGACTTGGTCCCCCTTCGATGTTTCACATGTTATTCGAAGGTTTTTGATTCTTTTCTTTGTATCATTCCACTGAGTCATTTTAAGCCCTCTGTCCGCATGTACGAATAATTAACGCTGCTAGCGACGACTTAAATAAATAGCGATGCTTACGATACCTACATTGCTTTCAACGTGTTTGTACATTGTATGTACGTATTTCAACTTTCTTTCAGAACTATAACGAAGCAGTTATTTCGAGTAATCAATCACGAACAATGTAAAAGGCAATATATGATGTTTAATTTTCATTCGTTAGATTCGCCTTTTCCCATCGATCGAATAGAATCGCCTGATTTTTCTAGGTTAATGTAGGCCCTTTTTCAGTTAATACTCTGAAGTTTTAGCTAGGATGATGAAATAAATTCCCCCTATAACAAAAGGGAAAAATTTGATAAAATTATTATTAACATATTCAAATTCTCGCCACAACTTCCCAACTTTTGTTCCAACCTTAATTGCGGAAAAAAATTTCCGCCCTGCTTCAATGATTCAAATAAATGCTTTCGACTACAGAAAATGCTACTTTGAAGGTTCTAACACTGTAGACACTTCTTTACAAATTTAGTGGAGGCAACATGTCTTTTCCTATTTAATTCTGAACGTTTTCCTTCGCAAATTTTCCATGATAAAACACACGGGTTGAATTTTTGTTCAAACTATCCACTATTTACTCCTGTGTATGTGAATGCCCCATTTTTAAATCCGATCTTTGTTCTTAAGTACCTTTTCGTTATAGGTATATAATTTCTTACTGTCGATTTTGTGAATCCAATAGTAACTCCGTCGTCTAGTCCTATCACTCTATTTTTTTCAGTTGTGTAATAAATTTATTACCTTCCTCATTGGCACTTGCACTCTGCAAATTGTCTCTGTTCGTCAACCTGTAATGCCCAAGAGCTACTCTACGAGATCTTCAAAATGTGACAAAATGCTTGTCACAACTTCCGAAATAAAATGGGATGAATCAAATAGACGAGAGACTCGATGACTGCACGCAATAAGGGACACAGGAGGTACTCTACTGGTGCTCACAATGATGCTAGTTAAATGGTCAATGGCAGAAAATATTGCTGCGTTTTGTTTAGTGACAATGGCACCAGATTGTCAAGAAAAAATGAAGGCCACTATAGAAAAATGAAGGCCACTATGGAAGAACTTGGTGCTGATAATGATGTTGTTTCTTATTAAGTATGGGCCGTCATCGTTGTGAAATTATTCTAAGGCCAAGTGAACCAATTTGGGCCGTACAAGTTGCTCCAGGGTCAGGTAGAAAGTACGCGGGTAATACTGTGCGGAAAAAAATTGAAGTTTATTGCACTCTAGTGGAATAATGTCCTTATGGTTTTCTTATTTTCATTGATTGTCTTAACTTGTGTAATGTGTATTTGTATTTTTTGTCTGTTCCAATGGAATATGCAAGGCTCCCTAGAATTACACACCGTAATGTCTCGCCACTTCTTCTATTTTCTTTTGATGTGTTTTTCTTGTCATTCTATGTAGTTCTTACCGGCGTCTTATTTATGTTAGGTTGAATGTGGACTTCTTTGTAACCTTCGCGTCTCCCTCCCCGTTACCAGATCAAAATTTATTAATGCGTGTTCATTAAGTAAAAATATTTGGAATCATTCAGTTTGCTGTCATTACCCTTTACGAGGATGAGCCATGCCAGTGTACACATGAATGAAATCGAGTACACTTAAACACACTTCCACATTGTGGATTAGGGTCTTACATGCTCACATCATGAACACCATGAATTTAAATTCTTTGTTTCACGATCGCTAACTGGGGTCATACCGACGGCGTCATGTTAATGAAATGTGTCGTACTAGCAATATCTAAGTGCTTAAGTAATATTACGAATAACTCATGAAAGTTATTTTCAACTATTCTGTTTGTTAGTTTAAGTTAGATAGGTCGCATTTCATTGCTAAGTTAGTACATATTTTTTTCGGAAGGCGTCTCTTTATTGAGGGGAAATAATTTCAAGAGCGCGACTCCTTTAAAACCTTACTTCAATGCCAGTTCTTAGCTAGGTATTCCGTACAACTGCTTTGACAAGCTATTTCAGTTTATGCATTATGATCACTGATAATTTCACATCTCTCTTCACACAAATGCCCTTCCATCTATGTCTTCTGATATCCGTCTTTATGAATCTTTACTTTTGGTGTAACTGCCTCTATTCTACCGGTTGAAATTTCCTTTCACAATATAGCTCTCTTAACCTCAGTTAAGATCGCTTTCACGAGACAGGATCCACTTCTGAGGGCATCCACGAGAACCAAATCGGTCGGTATTTCCATTTTGGGGAGAAAAGCAACATTCCGAAGGAATTTGATTAACAGGATAGAATGTGGGAATTATTAGTAAACTAAAGTGTAACAGGCAGAACTCAAGTAGTTTTAAATTCTGCGGCTCATTTTTAATAATTTGATGAGAAAATTTGTATGAAAATTTGCTGAATGACGCGTTTTATGACACATATTTTAAAATTTGCAATCATCGAACTCACTTTAAGTTTTCTTGTTTACGTTAGAGAGCATAGTTTAAGTCTTCTTACTTACAACGAAAGATGTTTCCAAAAGAGGAAGAAGGAAGGAACCATTTGCTATGAAGTTTATGGAGCGAGAAATCTATGCACAAGGATAAAACATAAGATTCTGTGCTCACAAAAGCCACGAATTAGGAAAGAAGTCAATGAAAGAAAATAAAAGTCGAAATAAAAAGTTGTAGGTGCTGAAAAACAGGACTGTAGCGAATTAAAAAAAGTCGGTTAAAAAACGAAATAATATTCTATTTCAACAGAAAAAAGGCCTACCTAAGCAAGAGCTCGAGATCTTACATTCTCCTCTTGAGAGTGAGCGCTAATTCCCATAGATAGAAAAATGGTCTTCCCATGAAAGGACTTTCTTACTCACACTACTTTCGGTACCGAAGAGTATAGGTTAATTCTTAACTTATAAAATATAATTTAGGAACACGTTTTCGTGCCATTGAAGGTATTTTCATGATCGTTTAAAGTCTCCAGAGTCCATAAGGCGTCCAGTTCACTAACTGAAAATGAATGATAACCTTTATCAGTAAAGAATGGTCCATTTAGGTCAAAATCAAATTCGGGTCACAGAGCAAATTAATTCATGTCTTAATTGCCTTTCCATTATGTCACAAAGCTAAAGCATTGAAAGGGTGAATCTTTTTTTAACTCATAAGTTTATCGCCATTCCGAAATATTCAAATATTCGTTTGTTACGAGCTCATTACGAGCTTCATGAACATTACTTTAGCCAAGGACAGCCAAGCCCCTTCCGACCCCAGACGCCGCACACCATGTCTCCAGCTATGTGTTACTTCACGAGCTCACCCCGTTTATACACGAGAGATTACGTACATCTAACAACTCCACAGCGATAGCTTTTCTCACCTCACGTTTAACGGTTATAAGTAATATAATTCTAAATTCAATAATACTTTTCGACATTTATCAACATTCACATCGTTTTCGTATTTTATAACTTCGTTATTAGATTGCTTAAAACTGAATGCGTTTACATGAGCAATAGCTTTCAGTCTATAAAATTAAAAAAATACAAAATCAAAGCATTTAGATTTTCAGAACCTATCATTTCCAAGATTTCTATGCTCGTCGTACCGAAGTAATCCTGCGCCAAAGAGAGCGGTTGTCTAGCCACTCAGGAAACTGTTACGATCAACGGTGAGAAACCAAGACAATTAAAATTTCTCATGATCAGACACGGTGTTTCTGACAAGCTTACCCGTAGCCAGTGCCTTCTCACTATCCTAAAAATTCACATTCTCCGTAAATACGTTATTCCATGCGTTCAATTTCTGAACATGTGAAATTTTCTCGCATAATACAGCCCTTTTAAGGAAGAAAGGGTGGAATATGGGGTTGTTCAAAGCAAAATTAAATTTTCTAGCTGACTTTCTGCATCTTCATTCAGTTTGAACGTATATTAAAGTTCTACTATTGATTTTTTGAACACGCGCGGTATTTTAAAGTTTAAATTAACTCACCATGACCAATGCTTACAGAAGTTCTCTTCAAAAGGGGAAGTTGTTTTACAGAAAAACAGACTGATGAATAGGTACAACCAATCTAGTACTGTGGAATAGTGGTATTTATTTTTTGCGTAAGCAGAGCTCTATAGTGAGAAGAACAGAGTTATAACATGTGAAGCAGTAAAATGCTTTTTTGAGCTTAAGAATTGGGCATCGAAAACCACCATGATAAGAAGTGATTATTGCGAAAATCCAGTAAATCACTACCAGTAGATATTGCACGCGGTTCTATAACTCAAATCCGACACGATATTATTGAGAAGAACAGGTACGTCTAAGACGAAGACTCCATTGAAAGTCAGCGACGGTGCATATTAGCGGTCTGCAAACCCCACGTAAGATGGTAGGAAAAGTTTCATTTTAGTTTCAAAGTGAATGAACTGAACAATGAAGTGAACAAAACCAGCTATAACGTATCAGAGGCAAAAATTGTCATATATAGCTAACACTTTTATAAAATTTAGACAGTTCACCCAAATTTAATTCTAGTTAGTTGATCTCGACGTCCCTCCAAGAAGAGAAAGGAATGACATAAAATAAGGCTTAAGAAACAAACTCAATTAGTATTAAAGTTCTAGCAAAGTTTAACGCTCTCATTTTGGTCAGAACAGCATAGACCCGGAAAAATGCAAAGGCCGATGCAGTCTAGTAAAAAGATAATTTACCCCATTTGCATATTTTCGAGTTTTGTTCTTACTGCAACATTTAACATTCAATTAGTAAACAACTCTTCCCCAATAATCAGCCCCGCCCACAAAAGATTGTCCTAGTTGGCCTAAGGGTGTTAAACATGTTAATTTGCTTACAAACTTGAAATATCTATACATTTAATTATCAAACCTAAAATTGTAATGAAGGAAACGAACGACTTCGACCCACAAATTCCAAACAATACGAAACAGTAGCATCAAGCTATAATAGAGCAATGTGATTCAGTGGCTTCCTGTAGAGAAAGGTACCATTGCTTGCGAAAAACATATATTTCTTAGCCAGACTAATTCAAAATCAGCATTTCCATCTCTAGCTAGTATAAGAACAAAACTCCTTTCGAAAAACTGAGGGATGCGCCACCGTAATACCTTCTCCTCTGTTCCCAAGCAGCGACGCACAGCTGCCTGGAGCGACGCAACCACTCCACGTATGGCTGAAATCCAAATGCAGAACTGAGAGCATGTGGGAGGAATGCACAAAAAATTCTTTTGTCGTCCGTTGGACCATGAGCTCACCAAAAGCGCGGTAAATAGTGGCACATCTGCACCATGAAACGGAGGTGCTCTATGCATGTGAGATAGTCAAAGAACATCGCGTTGACTTCAAAATTAATGGAAAACATCAAAATCGTGGCTCTGCTTTCGATTTTTGCCTGATGCACCAAATATCCGCAACTTTCTAAGTTATTTTTATCATCCTTTTTATTTAATTGGTATAAGCTGGTAGTAGATGTGGATTAATGATTGGTGATAGCTCCCAGTGCTACTCCATCTTTAATTCTATTAATATAGGAGGGTCCAGCTACCACGCCAGTAATCGAACCGGGTTAAATAAAAAAAATATCCGTACCAGGGTACAAAATTTTGAAACATCAAATTGAATTCAGCTGACCTCATTAGGACCATTTATGTTCCAACACATTCCGCAAAAATTTTCTCAGTAGTTACGTTTCTCGTTCCACTGTCAAGTGCACGGAGTTATTTTAACCACTTAACGTAAATAAACGTGCTGGGTAAACCATAAAAAAATGTCCACCACTTTAAGCGATTCTATAAGTAAATCAGTTCGGATACCATAAACCTGGCCGTACTGCTAACCTCCTCTCCTCTCTGATTTCGTAAGTGTAGTGTAAATCAAAACTTCGTTTATGATTCAATGAAAATTGAACTTAAAACTCAAAATGTCATTGTGGATTACCATTTCAGATGCTGGGGATTCTAGTTCAACTTTCGTTAAACAGGTTACTTTGACCAAAATATTAATAAAATCAGTAGAATCGTGTCAAAAAACTTTTTGCAACCGTGTGCACGTGTCAGTGTAATTTTATTCGATGTATATCAAATATAAACGTGGCGATGGCCTCTTGAACAGTTAACGTGTAACTTTCCTGATTCATATTCGACCTCGTGATTCTAACTTACCTCCTATGGTTCAGCAGACATATTTAATTTTTTTTCATTAATTGATGTTACGGTCAAACGAAAACTGAAGAAAATCCTATAGTTATCGCATCATGTGCTCGTCATAGCGTGCGGCTTTTGTACCCGCCTCCGTGCAGGCAAACCCGGGTTCGAGTCCCGGCGCTGGTGGCGATTTTCTCTGTTGGGTATGGGGAAAAAATTCCAAGCACAATACCCCACTCTACCCAGGTGTCTGAAATGGGTACCGGTCTTGACTGGGGGAAAGCGTCATGGCGTCCTGGCGTTAGTTATAAGGGATTTGGAAATCTAATGTACAAGGTGATATGTATCAGGCTTGAAATTGGAAGTAAAGCATCCGTAGATGCCTTCATTATATTATTATTTTTATAGTGTATATGCACAATACTCTGACCTCATGCCCCACGAGCAAAAATGTAATTTAATTTTTCAAAAGACGATATTTCGTTCAACAAAATTTATTGCCAAAAATTGAAGGGCGCAGTTGGGTAGTTCGAGAACTCAATACCTGAGCCCCATGAAAGAAAAAATTCAACAGTCCGCTTTGTAAGGCAACCCATCAATCGCAGTAATATCAACGCACTGTCTTTCCCTGGCAACTGGAGAATTGAAAGCTTCCGCATCTGCTCACAGCTTCATTTTTACATTAATTTGAATCCTGCAACTCTTCGTGGGCAAGAATACCTCCACATAAATTACGATTGAAAAGTAGGCAACATGAATCAAAATCGTAAAAAAATATGGGATCAATTTTCTTAAGCATTTTCTTTCCGAAAGCGTATTCAACAAGTAAATGTTAGGTGAACTCTGAGAATGCAAGAGAAAATACGACTAGGAAGATATTTTACTCTGATATATAATACGGTACGAAATTTTTTTAAAATGTTCGTGAAACTTTCAAATTATCCAATTTTCATGTAACCTACGCAGTATACAATTGAAAAATTGCAATAAAGATGAAATATCCTTGAAGTGTTGCTATTCGAACTTTGAAATTTTACAGTGAAACTCTGTAGAGTAACTAATACTATGAATTCTAATAGCCCGAGGAAAACTACGACAAGAGAGTAAAAAGTGATATAAAACCGTATACTAAATTATCGCTTCCTAAGAGCGCCTAATATTTCTCACCGAATTGAAGAGGATCTCAATATTGCCCTGTGTCCAGGAGATTACACAATAAATGCTTACTTGCAATATTTGATGCGAAAAAAACGATAATGTGGATAGAACCAAGCATCATGACTGGCTATGCTACCAATCCCATGCCAATTGGATACAAAAATAATACAATAAAATATTCTTCACCGATGAATCTAACTTCAATATAGTTAGAAGCGATAGTGATAGTTTCTACGAAAGAAAATTGGTGAGTTTGAAATCAATCTGTTTTAAGAAAACCCTTTAGTTTGACTAAGTTAAAGTAATGGCCGTTGACATATATGAGGGCACATCTCTTGTAAACATCTTGCAACACTCTAGTTAACGTCGTGCGCAAGAATGTGTAACATAATTTTGCTCGTGTTGCAGAAATTTTGATACAAAACCTTCGTAGTTATATATGATACTACTCCCATCCATTATGCGAAGCAGGATGTAAAATGTCCATAAAACCACGGAATAGAAGTTATGTGGTCTGTCCTCAGAATGCGAATATGAATTAAATAGAAAACTCACAAAAGAGTTTCTTTTATTAAAATTTTGAGGCAAGAAATTCAGCAAACATTCAATGTTCGTTGATATATTAACGAGTGAAGGTAACTTTTAACAAGTGCCAAAATTAAATACTACTGAAGGTCTACCGACGAGTGCAGTGATTGAAAACAAGAATTTGAAAAAAACATGTATAAGCATTCAATTTGAAAAAAATCGTTTTTGACACAAATAAGTATTAAATAATTCTCAAGCTTTGCCACATTAGCAGGTGATTTATGGAGTCGAGTAATGGAAAGGAACCGTTGCTGGAGTCCAGCGCACGTTTGTCGCTTTTCTGCCTCCATTGCAGTGATGCAGCAGACAACAGGGCTTGAAATTCACTGAGCCGTTGACAGTAATTGTCTAAGTGATTATTACTTTAACTTAGTTTTTCTTTGAGTGCTACTTTATTTCCTTTTTATATTTTTCACGAATGTCCAATTAAACGAATAAAAATACCTTCACATTAAACATCACAAATTGATAATAACACATTGGTATCGTAATACCCTTGTAAAACGTTGAAACAAAAAATGATTGACAGAAAGCACAACAAAAATGAGTTCCCATCGTTGCGTTATCTGATTTTGACATTGCATTTAAATATAAGCAATAAGGGAACTCAATCCTCGTAATGCTTTGTTGAAAAATGAATTCGTTTGTGCACACTTTTTTGGAATGAAAAAGAAAATCGCATTCAAATACCTTAACTTAGAGATGCCTAATTGCTATTCATGCATGGTTATCGTGATACCAATGTTAATTGTCGAAACATGATTCGGAGAAAAGCACAACAATATACGTTCCCCTTTGTTGCGGTAGTCGGATTTTGGTAATGCATTTAAATACAAGTGACTAATAAAACATAATACATGTGATGCATTGCTGAAAACCCTCTCATAAGTGCGTACTTACGAGTATATTGAAATATCAGCATACAAACATAGGAACTAGCGATACGAGCATGAGGGATTTATATCAAAAGTAAAATGGGCCAATTTTATTTATTTTGCGTCTAGAACTATGAGGTCAAAAGTCAGGATTTGGGACAATTTTCCCACCAACGCATTAACTAGTATGCCGAATGATGAGCTCGGAAAGAATAAAACATTTTCTACAACAAAAAATCATGATATTTCCTACACACGCTAATAATACTGACACAAACGAGTTTACTGGAGTCAAAGACAAGCTAAAGATTATTGTACGATGCTAGCTGTAACATTTCCAACATTGCTGGAACCGCACAAAAATTTAACTACCTAAAAAAATGTTGTCATTGTGTACTCGATCACGAGCGTAAGAAAGTAAATGTTGCCACTCGAAACGAACAAGAGCAATTTGAGACTAGAAGAAGAAAATGAAACAATGATTTTCTATAAAGTTAGGACATTCGTCGAAATCGTGGCCTTTAAAGATGTTATAATAAGAACGAAAAAAGAAAAAGAGATGCTAAAATACCTTCGCATTATTATTCTTTTTTTCTTTGCGGTAATTCATTTGGTGTTGAAAATGTCAATAAATATAAGTAACTAAGAAAACAAATCTCTGTGACACGTAGTTGAAAGCACTCTCGTTAGGGCACGCGTATATTGGAGTATAAGCAAACTAGTATATGAACTAGTGATAGGAGGGATTATTTTATGAGTAAAATAGGGAGGTATAAATTATTTTACGTCTAATTCTATGAGATCGACAATCAGGAAAAATTATTTTTTTTTGTTCTTATGTATCGAGTAGTATACCAAAATACTGAGCTCGAAAATAATAAAATGTTTTACCATAGGACAAATTCATAATATTTACCAACTACGCTGACAATACTGGCGCAAAAGAGTTCACCGGAGTTAGAGAAATAAGGATTGTTGTACAGTGGTAACCATAACACTTGCAGCATAGCTGCAACAGAACGAAAAGTTAACTACTGAAAATAATTTAATCATAATGCACTCATGCACGAGCTTAAGAAAGTAAAAATTTACTATGAATTACGTCGCATTTTTTAATGCTTTGAGCTAAAAATGCTTTTAAATATCTTAAAACTTAGACATTGATTTGATATATACACATGAGAATCGTAATACTCATGCAGGTAAATTTTGAAAATAATGGTTGAGAGAAAATCACGTAAAAATGCATTTCCTTCATTGCGTTAGTCTGATTTTGATATTGCATTTTATTACAAGTGACCAAGAAAACATTACACATATAATGCATTGTTGAAAACACTCTCGTTAGTGCACTCCCATATTGAAATTTGAGCTTACGAACATAGGAACTAGTGATATGAGGGATTAAGGTTGAAAGTAAAACGGGTAGATCCAAATTAATTTGCGTCTGAGAGTGTGAGGTTGGCATTAGAGGGAGTTTTACATTGTTTCGTATCAACTTATAAGCTAAATAACCGGTTCGGATAGAATTAAATATTTAACAATAACACAAGAAATAAATTCGGAAGGTGAACAAAAAGTTCACCGGATTCAACTACATGAGAAGGATCGTTGTACAATGGTAACCATAACATTTGCAGCATTGCTGGGACAAAATAAGAAAGTCGAAACAGCCTAAAATAGTGTGGTTAAAATTTACTCAAAGAGTGTAAGGAACGACATATCGTCACACAAGATTAACAAAAGCAATTTAAGGACAGGAATATGTTCTATATACAGGGTGTTTTTTTTACTTTGAACAAACTTCGAACTTAGGTACAAAAACTCAAAATAAATAGATTTTCATGAATGACAACATGTCCAAAACACTTTAGTTTTCGAGTTATAGTTACTTGAAGAATATTAGAACTTCAAGTAGGATTGCACGCGCGCACCATTTTTAGCGCTACCTTCGATAGTTAAAGAGGTTTTTGGGCCCCACTAATGTAGTATTTTTGTAATTTCACAATGAAATTTGCGTGTACACGTTTCATAAATAAGAATAAATTGTCCTGAATGAGTAATTATCAATTATTATCATGTAAGCTAACCATTAATCAGTAAGCATTGCAGGACACAGGTAAAAAACATAATCAATACAAACTTTAATGCAAGAACTTTAACGCAAGAACAAACTTAAATACAGTTTTATTGCAACAGTTACTCGAAATGGCTTCCATGAACTTCAACACATTTACGACATCTAACAGCCAGTGAGCGCCTTACAGATTGAAACACGCCAGGCATTTCCGTAATACAGCCAGCTGAGTCCACAATGCGTCCAACCAGATCCTGTTCCGATTCAACAGGAGTGGTATACACGAGGTCCTTCATGGTTCCCAACAAGAAGAAATCCAGTGGCGTCAAATCAGGCGACCTAGCTGGCCATGCTACAGGAGCACCTCTGCCAATCCATCGGTTTTGAAATTGGTTATTCAGGAACAGGCGTGTTTCACGAAAGTAATGTGCTGGCGCTCCGTCATGCTGGAACCACATTCGCATGCGTGTCTCCAAGGGCACGTCCTCCAGTAGTCCAGGCAAAACTTCGCGTAGGAAGATGGTGTACGCAGGTCCCGTGAGAGGAAAAGGAAATAGGTACGGACCAATTAAATTATTGCCAATAATGCCTGCCCACACGTTGACACTAAATCTGTGCTGGTGACTATTAGGCTGAATAACATGAGGGTTATTTCCAGCCCAGTGATGATTATTGTGACGGTTGAAAACCCCATCTCGACAGAAATAAGCTCCATCTGTGAAGAGAATAAGTTTTGAGAACCCGCGATTCATTCTTTCCTGTTGCATTAACCACTGGCAAAACAGCATACGAGGTTCAAAATCACCTGGCATAAGCCCTTGCGCTCTTTGGAAATGGTACGGATCTAATTGCTGACGATTTAGTGCCCTCCACACAGTAGTATGGTTTCGCAAGCCAAGACATTGAGCAGCTGCACGAGTGCTGGTTCCTGGATGTTGCTCAAAGTATTCCACAATTCTATCCTCCTGTGGATGATGGCCGCGCCCAGCATTCCCTCTGTTAACGTTGAAGCTGCCGGTGTCACGCAATCTCGTATGCAGAGTAGCAAAATACCGGAAATCAGGCACTTCGCGCCTAGGAAACCTTTCTCTGTACATCCTCAGAGCGAGCCTACCATTTCCGCCTGCAGCTCCATAAATCAAATGCATGTCTGCCTTCTCAGCATTGGTAAATCTTTCCATGGTCACAGTGCAACGGCATGTCAACAAATGGCGAACTGATACTGCAACACGTGCGCTCCAGTAATGTAGATTGTTAATAATAAATTTTATTTCATTATTTCAGTTTTACATTGCATCTTGAAATCTTGTCGTTGATTACATCGAATGGATAACCCATAATGAATTGAGAAAAAATGCTTTAATTGTATTCGAAAATCTCGAAAACTAACAACTTTAAATAACAATTGGTGTGCGGCCCAGTTATAACATGCACTTCTCAACATGCTTTGCCACGCCATAACTCGAAAACTAAAGTTTTGGACATTTGGTCATTGATGAAAATCGATTTATTTTGAGTTTATGTACCTAAGTTCGGAGTTTGTTCAAAGTAAAAAAAAACACCCTGTATATGCACACACACATACATACACGTACTGCTTTCATTTTTATTCTGTAGACACAAGATAACGAGCGATTTTAGTTTTGAATTCTCTTAATGCTTAATAATAATAATAATAATTATAATGATAGAAAGAATCTTGCTATGGATAAGTAAAAGGAAAAAAATCAAATTGGACATTACTATATATAAGATTTTTCTTGTTGAGTCATGAATGCAATGAACATCACATCACTTATCTTGTTTCAATGACTACTCTTCTTCTTCATTCGGAGATTTTTCACAAGCAACAAATGGTTCACTGAGAAAGATATTCAATATCAGTGGGAAGACAGATAAAAAGGGCTTAGCCCCTCAGGGGGCTTAGGATGAACAATAGGCTTAGGTCTGTTAGGTTTGTAAGATGCATGGGGACTGGCACCCAGAGGGGAAATACTGCCTGGTTACCTCCCAGTTAAAAATTCATGCCGTTTTTAGGTCGACAGGTAGCAGAACACAGTGAAAGATGGCCACTGAAGGTCAGAACGTTCCTCTGTCGGCCGCTCTCGACCAAAATTTCCCGTTCGACGGCTATCCGCTCGTCTCATTTAGACGTAAACAAGCTGGAAAAATAGAGCCCTTGCCCAAGGGCGGATTCAGGAGGAGAATGTCGGCTTGCGTTCGACCTATTTGATTAACAGTCGAGCAACGGTTTTCTGGAAACTACAGAAATTTCTTTAGAATTTATTGGATGCAACTCAAGATTTCAGTCTACCCCTCGTAAATTTTGAAATAATTAACCTGTCGAGTTCAAATTACTCTCAAATGAGAGATAAAAACATTCTTAAGGGAAAACCGTACATACCAACATTCTTGAGCTCTCTCAGACAGCAAAATTCATTTGCCATAAAAATTACAGTTGGTAGCTGCCGAGGAAAACTTGCTAGTCAAAGCTGTCAACTAAAAAATTGAGACATTTACCTAAAACTTTACCTTGCGGATAGTTATAATGTTATGAGGTATTTAAATGTCAATTTTATCATTTTGTATAGTGTACATTAAATAATACTATCCTGTTGTTCATCTGAGCCAAATTTTTATCTCCATTCGAGTTAGAGATGGCAACACTACTCGCACATGTTGGCAAGTCTGACTCAAGCCTTTTTGCGGCAGTTATTTGAATGGTGTAGTGCGTCACAAGTGTAGTGGTGGTTTCTCATTTATTCAATAAGTTTTTTCAAGCAATATCAGAATTTTTTTGCCAGTGCGAGCGTGTAGTACGTTAATTAAAGTGTATCTTATTTCTGAAAAAAATTCTGCTCTAAAGAGGTATGAGCTGTTCGCTCTCACGTGAGTTTCTTATTCCATTGAAGACGTTAACCCGGTATGGCATGTTGTCGAGTGCCTGATGAGGGATTGACCTTGCCGTCTCAAAATTTTTTTAGTGTGAATGAATAGTAATATACATATATAAATGAGAAGGAACAATTACGCACTTAAGGTCAATCAGGAATCAGGATTGCACTACTGTACGGCCAATGTTGATTTCATATTTGGTAGTGCACAATTGTATATACTTCAAAATTGAAACTGTAGTTAAAAGAAGCATTAAAAGCAAAATATAAAAGAGTATGTTTATTCACTATTAATTCCATTCTTATTTTACAGTAAGTGTGAACACAATTTAGCTTCAAACTTCTAAGTTGCAGTATAATTCCACTTGAGAAACCTTTTGTCGGAGCCAAGTTAACAGAAGAGCCCTTAAGAATTCTAATAGCGGGGACGCGCAACCTAGACCCCCAACTGAACGGTATCCTCGAGTAATGACAAACAACGGAACATATAATTTATTGATAACAAGAGGAAAAGTACACTTATGCGATTAATGTGTGTTATTGAGGTTGTCTTCTGAAATTTTTCATTACCAGTCTCCTGAAGGTAGTAAAATGTAAGAGAGCATCGGCTAAGATCCATTTTTTTACGCTGGTACCAATACTCGAGAAAAAGGCTGATACTGCCAATTCCGATACCGATACTATTGGTAGATACCTATTTTTTTAGCATGAATATCCGAGTACCTCTTCCGATTTAATAGGATTTAACAATAAAACTTTCATTTATTTAATTATTGTGTAATCATTTGATGTAGTGATGTACCAATATAAATTTTTTGGCCCCCTCAGGGGGATACAACTATTGTATCTATGGCAATTAGCGCTTCCAGGGGAACCATGTGAGGGCCCGAGCTAAAGGTTAGGTAGGCTTCATTTTTGTTGTAATAAAATAGGTTTTTGCTTGCTACGAACCATCTTTTTTCGGTTCACTGCTGTCCTGTTTTTCAGTACCTACTACTTTCTTCTTCAACTTTTTTCTTGTTTCATAAACTTCTTTCTTAGCTTACTTTTTCTGTGCACCTTGTGCATAGATTCCGCGTTCCCTCAACTCCATACTAAATGGTGCCTTCCTTTTTCCTCTCTTAGAACATCTCTGTCGTGGGTAAGGGAGGCTAAAACTTTCGTATATAATAATAATTTTTTTGGCCGATACCGATACCCATTTTTTGACCGATACTTCGATACCCGGAAATACCGATACTTTGACCGATACTACAACCGATGCCAATACTTTTACAATTATAGTAAAATAAAACCATTACAAGGCCTACATGGGTGCCATAATAAAATTATTAACTAATATATCTAATAATATAACAATATTGACAAAAAATTTTCGATTAGGAATAATGGAACTGCTCTCGCTATGTTAACTGTATTGGTGTAAAAAATAACAAAATGAAATTCATTCGATAGATAAGTGTTTCTAACCGTATTACAACGTAATGTAGACTAGCTGTAGTAGAAACTGCTTCCAAAAGTGAACAAAACAATAATTTCTCAACAAAATGGTGATCATTTATGTGTTTTTCACACTAAAATATATACTTTGACGAAAAGAAAACATTAAAATCGATAGGCCCCGAAACCAAAATCCAAACACACGCAACCAACCATGAGATTGTTCGCAAATTTTTCAAACATCTTAAAATAGAAGAAAAAACAACGTTCCTAGTGTACGGTGATTCACTTGCTAAATTAAAATAAAATTATTAGCTTTGTAGTATTTGAAGATTTACTAGTTAAATTAAAAGCGAATTTTCAGCTTTTTCTATATTAAATTCCAAAAACTTCAAAATACACCATCAACTTTACATACATAATTGGTTTGATTTTTGTTAGCCCGTTTAGTGGGTAAAGGTATAATAATTTTATGTCGCTTCTGTTTTCAACGATTCATGCTACATAGCTTTCACTTACTGAACGTACGTGCCTAATCGGGAAGTCAAGGTATTAAATTCAGTTAGTGGGCCTGATAAAACTCTGTAATAAACTAATTTACTAGGTATGAATAGGGTCTTTATTTGATCATGCTTTCACTTTCATGATTTATGACCTTCATTTATATGATAAAATACGTATTATTGGAAAGTATCGGCCGGATTTTACCAATACCGATACCGATACATCGGTACATCAATAATTTTATGACAGGATTTTATAAATATTTTTTAACGTTTCGATCCGAATTTCAAATATAAAAAGAAAACCATTTACATTTGTGTGCAACTGCCAAAAACAAGACTGTTGGCTGCATTGGCTACTCTGGCTGAAGCTTCATAAGAAAATGACGCTGAAACTCACAATGAGTCGTTTTCTTCTAACATTTCGCATGTAGTTGAGTTTGGACCCGTAACTTCTGGTGAAGATGGCGATTCTTCAGAAAAAAACAAGGGATGGAAGAGATGTAGGATGCTGGTCTGCAGAGGCCCTATTTCAAGAGCATGGGCCCAACTGGTAGTTTCACCACATCGGTCAATTGATATTTAAGACGAATTATCGTTGTGGTGGGACTGGTAGTGAAGGCAATGTGAGCAATGTGAAAACAACAAAATGTGGAAACCAAACCTGAATTTTCTCTCGTCAGTCTTCAGCAACCTCTGAATTGAAGGATGTTCTTGAAGGTGATCAACGATGTGTTCAGATACATATTTCTGTGTGTGGGTGGGTGTGTGCGGGGGGAGGGGTGTGTGTGTAAGGGGGTGGGGTGTGTGTGTGTGTGTGTGTGTGTGTGTATGAATAGCAGTGTAATTAAGTTCGGGCAAGGTCGATCTTCTGCCGCGGGAGGCCGGTACAAAGTCTAGTAAGGTCGGCAGAGAGCCGATACATAGGATGGAGAAGCCGGGGAAGGTCGACTTGGGGTCGTGGAAAGTCGATATGTAGCCGATAAAGGTGGGAATTTACGAGCAGCTGCAAAGGGAATTCAATAGTTTCAATAAAATACGTATTAATGGAAAGTATCGGCCGGATTTTACCAATGCCAGTAAAAATGACCGATACCGATACATCGGTACATCAATAATTTTATGACAGGATTTTATAAATATTTTTCAACGTTTCGATCCGAATTTCAAATAAGAAAGCAAACCATTTACATTTTTACACAACGGCCAAAAAAAAGACTGTTGGTTGCATTGGCTACTCTGGCTGAAGCTTCATAAGAAAATGACGCTGAAACTCACAATGAGTCGTTTTCTTCTATTTCGCATGTAGTTGAGTTTGGACCTGTAACTTCTGGTGAAGATGGCGATTCTTCAGAAGAAACAAGGGATGGAAGAGATGTAGAGTGCTGGTCTGCAGAGGCACTATATCAAGAGCATGGGCCCAACTGTTAGTTTCATTACATCGGTCAATTGATATTTATGACGATTCAACGTTGTGGTGGGGCTGGTAGTGAAGGCAATGTGAGCAATGTAAAAACAACAAAATGTGGAAACCAAACATGAATTTTCCCTCGTCAGTCTTCAGCAACCTCTGAATTGAAGGACAATCTTGAAGGTGATCAACAATGTGTTCAGATACATATTTGTGTGTGTGGGTGGGTGTGTGCGGGGGGAGGGGTGTGTATGTGAGGGGGTGGGTGTGTGTGTATATATGAATAGTCAGTGTAATTAAGTTCAGGCAAGGTCGATCTGCTGCCGCGGGAGGCCGGTACAAAGTTGAGTAAGGTCGGCAGAGAGCCGATACATAAAATGGAGAAGCTGCGAAAGGTTGAATAGGGGTCGTGGAAAGTCGATATATAGCCGATAAAGGTGGGAATTTCCGAGCAGCTGCAAAGAGAATTCAATAGTTTTGTAGCCGTTTTTCACTGCCATAAAAAGGGGACATGGCGACCAAAAAACGGCTGCTTTTCCGAATAAAACACTGCTAGAAGTCTTGCCTACCGCGGCACATAAACGACTTGAAAACGTCTTATTTTTTTAACTGGGCTCAAGCCTCCAGGGATTCTTTTTTCGCGCAACTCTTTTTCAGTTTTCATATTTTTTCCTTCTTTCATTCTTTCAATTTTATCTCCATTCGTAACTTACTATTTTTATGTGCAGAGTATCATGTGTGGAGACATACCTTATGCAAAGATTTCTCATTTTTTACAGTCTATGCTAAATACTCCTTTCTCTTGCAGAGCACCCTTATTGTAGCTAGGGAGTCTCAAAATAACTGATTTAATAATCAAAAATAAGGCTGAATGTGTTAAACTCAAATTTTAATTCTAATTCGCATAGTTTAAGACTGTGTCTTAAGTTTTTTTTCAAATTACAATTATACAGGGGAACACTCATTTTGTTGTATATGAAAAAACACCGCATAATTGTCAGTTTGAGCGTGCTGATTTCAAATCACCAGTCGGTTTTTGTCTGCAAGCGGCAGATTTTTTGTAATTCGACATTTTTAACATTTTGCTATTATGGGAAATTGCAATGTCAACCACAATTTTTTTGCTCACTTGAATTGTAAAACGGTATGAAAATAATTTCTGTATATTTATTAAAAGCAAAAGAAACAGAACAAAAAAATTGAATTTGAGAGTAAATTACACTATTGTTGGTTGTGAGGTATTTTCTGATAGCGTTTCTTAGAAAACATTAATCTTTGTCCCAAAGTTAAATTAACATCCTTCAGAACATCACCATAGCTGATGAAAGCTTATCAATTTGATTGTGTATTTTATTCAGGCAGCAATTTGCGTTTGTAACCTTTGCGTTAGTGCACTTCATCTCGGCAATCTCGTTTAATGATCCAGCAGTAGTCAGTCACCATACTTTTGCCCAGCGCCCTAGCTTGGCAGCTTTCTTCCATGATCTTTAGCTCTTAGTAGAAAAAGTTGCCTTGTTCGTCCCTCACAGCCCCCAAATTGTCAGGGAACTTATCAAGGTGTCGGTTCAAAAAATGAAGACTGATGCTCACGTTGTACCCGAGATTACGAAAAGCGAGGAGCATTCTATTCACAAGATCACTCTAGTTTTCTGCCTCATTGCTTCCTAGGAAGTTCTGAACGACTGCCGCAAAGGATAACCATGCTGCATTTTCTAAAGCAGTTATCTTGGCAACAAACTGATTTCGAATTAGGGTTCGAATTTGTGGTCCATCAGAAAAGCCAGCTTTGATCTGCTCAAAGGATAACCCTGGTAAAGCTGTGATGATGTATTGGAAACAATCACCTTTGGTTTCCAGTGCCTTAACTAATTGCTTCATCAAACCAAATTTGATGTAAAGGGGAGGAAAGTGTTCTTATTTTTGCTTACAATTGAGTCTCGTATGATATTTGGCATCCCTGCCTCAAGGGTGTCACGAATAGGTCACTCATTCTGGACCCAATGTCTGTCTCATGCTCGGCTTTCCCACAGAGGGAACATGGAAACTTGGTGAAACCTTTCTGTTGTCCAAGAAGAAAGATGACCATCTTTAAGACTTCACAAACAATCCAATTGTGCTCATGATACTTCAGTAAGTCTATGACCATTCTTATATCATCATGGTTTTCCCACAAATGCACAGAGTGACATACAGGTACTGCTCCATAAACATCATCATGTGAAAGAACACACTTTAGACTGCGTTTTGAACCGTCTGAAAATAGTCTCTATTCAGCTAGACTATATTAAGGAACATCCAGTTCTTTGGAAAGGCCTGGGATGTAATGGCAGTAAAGAAACTGTCTGTCTTCTGAAACGTAGGTCACAAAAAGCTGGTCACACTTTCTCAGATATGATACTTTAACAGAGGGATCAACAAAATTTATGCCTCTTAATCTTGATGCCAAAAGCTCAGCTGCTTTTTTTGAACGACTAAAATACCGTGCTAAATCATTCAGTTCAGCCTGGGGAATACGCTTGAAGACGGAGAAAGGTTCAGTGCCTGAAGAACAGTTCTCCTATCGTGAACACTTTATGACAATTCACTGTCACAATTATCTTTTTCTTCGCTTCTATCGTGTCCAAATATCTTTACCGTCCAATGAAGGAAAGCCTTTGGAAACTAGGCAGGAACTTCTTCAGAGTGAGGAGCAGGCCGAATAGCTGAGGGAATGTTGAGATACGTAATCTTATGTCTATTTTTCCTCCCACACCCGTTGTGTTTACTACGCAGAAATAATAGTCAGTTACGTGGTCATGGTGGGTTCGCGCCAAATCATTGGAACTCCAAAGGAAGACCTTTTTGCGTTTTCCTTTAGTCTAGTCTCGAAGCATCTCATCAAAATTGAGGCAAACAACTTGAGGATCACTCGGCCGACTCTGCTGGTCTTGATCACCAAGATGAACTTCAACACATGCCTTGTAGGCACGCTTGACGACAGAGGATATGTTACGTCACTAACGATTGGGTGTGTAGCATCCACATATGTTGCAGAAGGCATCAGACTTGTTTCTGCAATGATGACTCTTTTTGGAAGCCATGTTTGAACTTGAATGAAAGAAGAATGATCAAAATATTTAAATCTACTTATATACTTGGACGTGAAAATGCCTGTACCGTACATGGTTTGGGCAAGTTCACATTTGTACAGTTTCATTAACGTCAAAATGCATTCAAAATAGAACATGTCGAGAAAATTAATTTTATATTTGAAATCTGTGCCTAAAATTTCTTAAAAATCAGTTGAAATATCCAATGCAACTCAAAGTTACTGAAAAGGGTTCCCCCCTGTTATCCGTTGGATAGTTTTATTTAGAAAATTATGTATTCGCTGTAGGTCCCTGAACTATAAAACTTGAACCGTGAGAGCTCCACGAACGCAAATATAATTCTATTTTGTCTAAAACGAGCTCCACGTAATAGTGATCAGTATGTATAAAGTTTTCTATCATTTTTGTTGTTAAAAGGGTCATCATTCCAAACAAACTCGAGGATAGAATTGCAAGCTCAGAAGATGAAGTGAATATTTACTTGTATAACAAAAACACTGTCAGAAAGACTGTAGTAATGCAAGGGCTCTTCCAAATATTCACCACGTCGAACACAGCTGTATACAAGTTGGATCTATTTCGATGTTTGTATTGAATTCTATTGTAAAGACAACTAACTCGTAACAATGTCTTGATAGTGAAATACAACTGAACGAAAGACGATCAACCGGCTTACTTGACAGAGACACAGCATCATCCAAGCGCAGAGTGTTCATTAGTTAGAAGCGTTTGCTTGATTGTTCAGTTTGTGCCGCCTGATACTCAGCTGTAATTCGTTCGCAGTACGCGTGAAAATAATCTATGCATGAGAGGAAAATAGTTGAAATGCATTAGAATTTAACACATGTATGTACCTCATTCATACGGCAGAAAGAAAAACACTTTTGGAGTAAATATTGTTAAGATTCTACCAAAATGAACATTGAGTACTTGATCGTACTCATGTTATTGAAGAAATCAATGGATTATTTTTTGTTGAAAAAAATGACTTTACTTGTGACATCATCTGCATACATGTTACTTACTAGCACGCAGTTCGAATTAGCATGATGGCTTAAAGCGAGTATACAACGCTCAACAACAGGGGCTTATCCGCAAAGAAGGGAAGTGCACTCAGCGATTGAATATGAATTTCTGATCTATGAAACGAAAAACGAAGGACGAGGAAGTAGCTTCTGAGCAACAGAGCCATGGACCCTCGGGTCACGTGCGCTCCCGCATTCTGTGAAATGCAACTGTATTCCACCAGGTCCCCAGCGAACAATAAATTGGTTTTAGGCATGCAGCGCATCTCCAGCAAGGAAAATTGTTGCCCATGCCCTCCGAATAATTAATGAAGCTGCAGAAAAAACTTTAGAGCAGGAAAAATAAACACTGTGCGTGGTTCTATTTTTTCAAACTAGAAACTTCAGCATGCATTTCCACTACTATATTATGTAGGATATAGAATGCAGCATATGTGCAAAAAAATTAAAATATTTACTGATGTTAAACTGTACCATTACAATGCGGAAAAAATTGAGGTATGTGAATATGTACGCAGAGTGGCCAAAACATGTTACCTTATCTTAGTTTACTGATAACTCACAAGACAACTGTAGGGATTTGGGCTTATTCTCAATTGTTGCAAATTTTAATTTTTGATCACATTTTTAAGTATTCTTTGAGTGTCTAATTTAGACGCTATGATATTTTTAGAGAGCACCATTCCCTTCTGACTGGCGCAATAATTTTTTTATTCTGAAATCGTTTTCTCGTTACATTTTGTGATATAAGAAGACAAGCTCATATTTCTCATTCACATAATCATTAAATAAGATGTGGCCTATTTCAATACCCAATTTATTAATTAAATATCCGTCGAAGTATTCCTGTTCCAATTTAATACCGTACAGTAACTACATATATCTTAGAGACATTTTTGGCATTCTCTCCCATTTTCTATACTACTCCTCTAATCAGCGAAGGATTGCCTTTAACAATACTTGTATTTATTGTTATTTGGTTTAAGATATTCATCAAGTCCGTAGGAGTCGTCTTGAATATACGGTCCTTCAAGAAGGTTCGAAGGAAAAAAATTCACACGGAGTAAGGTCGGGTCTCCCGGGTGGCAACTCCACAATACCCCAACTCTTTTGATACGCTCGCTAAAAAGTTCTTTAGGATGTTTTTTCTCGTAAACAAATATGTGGCATAGAACACTTTCATGCATCCACATTCACCGTCCTACATGTACGATATCTGTTTGTCTTTTAATACCCCAAAGCGAAGAGTAGAAATGAGTTCAAAAAACTTTTACCTTGCCTAAGTCAGAAGGAAATGAACCTTACTCTGAACACCCTGACCCCACAGTTGAAGGGTCGACGACAAAATTTTTAAAACTTGCAGTATTAGTCAGATTTTCACAACAAATGGAGCTTAACTAATTCATCCATAATTAATTATTTTAGACTAACCAACATGTTGCGTGTGGAGGACATGGAGGACCTCATACAAGCTATTTTACATGATTGTACATTTTCGGAGCTGTATCTGTAAATTCTGCGAATAAGGAGTAACGCACTGCACTTGGGCTTATAACTCAGGTTCGCTGATAACTTCCCACCACTGACTCGATACCATACGAGGGCATCTAATGGAAACAATTCAGTTACTTAGACGTAACAACAATGCTAAACATTTTTTGTCGCTAGAGTTCCGGATGACTTCATTATGATGTGCTAAAATAGTTGCAAGAGTTCTGTGTAGAGGTAAACAACTTGAATAATTGAAACTCAAATTCGATGACAATACGAAATACTAACATGCTTTAAGAACTGTAAATTTAGGAACACAAAATTGGAAATTTACGATCAACTGCGATTTCTGTTTCTGAACATTGTTCATCGCAAGTGTTCGAAGAAAAACAGTCAAAAATATTCACGCATTGAATTATTGTTGAGTTTGAGGAAAATTTTCACCCTTTGTTTTCAGAAGTTTGAGAAATACCTTTAAGATGCAAAGAGGATTCATTTGATCGAATGATATAGGTATACATATATATGTTGATATGTAAATTATTTCCGCGTTGCCACTGATCGTACGGATTATTTGAATTAAATCATCGTTATTTACACTTAGACGATGAATTGTTGCGTGCATCATCAGGGTATTTCTGGAACGCACATAGCTTTTAAATTGAACACGTAGTAAACCCGTCGGTATTCAGTACGTTTAACATACATTTTAATTTTACTATATGTATGGGATATTTAGTTTCACAATTTAATTCAATTTCACTGTTTGTGTATTGTAACTGATTAAAATGACTATGGGCAAGCGATATTTTTGTAGATAGAGTATACCACAACTTACGTGTAGTAGTACATGCCTGATAGCTTCTCATTACCATCCCTTTCAATTTCAGTTCGTAAGAGAAGAACTAAAATCTTAGAATAAGAACAATAACTTTCAAGAGAGAAATACAACTAGAATTTTTAACAATAAGGTGCGATGGACTGTAATGAGGTGATGAAGATCCAAAACAGGGAAGGGCTAAGCTCGGAGAAATGTTTCGCGAGAGAAGTATTTGCGAAGTAGGTTGAATAATTGGTCATACGTCAATTTGTTATAACGTGATGTTTTTTAACATACCTGAACGAACATAGAAAAATTACGGCAAATTTGTCAATCACATTAAGCCCTCGGAAATTAGCCTCCGACGTGGCTTGTTCTGCTACCTTCGGCCTGGGTCACGGTCACGGTTAATTAATTATTATTATCGACATCAGGAGTGGCTGCGTTGACGTTATACTCATGTTGTGCATAAGATCAGAAAAGCTGCCGTTTAGGCATTAGCGAATCAGTATCATTAATCACCACTTACGGAAGTACGGAAGTTTTTCTATATTAAAAAGTAATTTTTAAGTTCTGGGTGATCCTGATTCCTCGAAAAAATTTTTAGCAGTTTTGCAGTTGTACATCACTTAGCTATGAGCCACATCTTTCCGAATTTATTCATTATCAAGGTATTACTTTAACTGACTATGAATCATATTATACATGCTATGAAATCCCCAAAGGACTCCTAATCTTTGAAAAAAAACGTGCACTTACTATCTTCAGTCACTTATTACACAAATTCACGTAATGTCCGAACTGTCAGATCATATACAACAAACGTTAATTCTGAATTGGTTAAACCTTTCTTATATTCTGCCTTCAGCACAGTATTTCATGAAGCACCTCATTTCATTTACCTTTTCTGAGATTATCGTGTAACATGTATCTAATGACCCACCAAGGTAAACTAACCGTGTTTCAGTTAAAAAGACGTAAAATGAACCATCAACTTAGCCTGATAGAACTCATCAGTTAAATGAAAGCTTGATTTTTTCTCCTATATTTTTTTCGATTGCGAGTTCTTACTCTCTTGAACGTAGCAGCGAACTACTCAACATCAGCCTCATCACATGACACTAACATTTCAGGCACCTGCAATTCGGCTTCAATTAGCTGTCTTTGTCTCTTGCGCACGGTGGAAATTAGTGCTCTCGCCAGGTAGAGTAAAATTTACATCCAATTAGTTTCCCGTCGACACATTCTAATTTGCATTTATAATTAGGAGTACTCAAATTTTCCATTTACGTGAATCCTTTGAATTATTCCTCCTTCCAAGTAGCTGCTGCTGCTACTGACGTTCAGCTAGTTGCTGCGCTACAAATGCAGCTCTTTCCTTAGTAGCCTTCATAATGAACTGTATTTCGGCCTGGGGGTGTGATGAAATGACTTCGGTAGAACTGGTTTCAGCGTTCTGCGCAAACGAGCAGCCAGTCCTGCTTTCCGCAAACGATAAAGCATGTGCGTTCATCGTGAATCACATGTGCTCAGAGAATTCCAACGTGTATCTCAATCGCTCATAAAATGTTTTTCCGAGACTCGTTGCACAACCTACAAAATTATTTTTCTGGTGTTATAGGAATGGCAGTAAGACCTCATTTTTACGCAACCTCATTTTTACCATTGCTTATATACTTTCATTCGTTATGTTTGACAAAGTTGTGGAGTTCGTCCTATTAGCAGCAACGTAGGTCCGTCAATCTTTTGAAATAGGTTCACTCCCTTATATAATACATATTTGCAGATAGATATCACCCACGAAACCTGAAACAATTACCTGGTAGAATGTTCGAGAATTTTGGTGGTGAATTTTAGCTACTGCTTATATTTTATATCAAGTATTTAAATATAATTTTCAGTTATTTGCTCAAAACTTTTCAGGAAATGCATTTCATGGCTATCTTGTTTGCGTGAGTATAACGAAAACTAAATCCCTTGAAAATAGACGAAATTTTTTATTCATTGTGCGATTATACTCATTATACTATTTTTTTTCTTACTAATATGGTAGTTTTAAGAGAAGATAATTTATTTTGCATTAAATAAAAAGATGCATTGTTCTCACATGCTCATTGGATTTTTTATAACACTTCCAATTACAGAATTATTATTCATAAAGACTTCATTCTTCGAACTGGTGATCGTTCATCCTTCGGAAGACAGTTAAAAACTAATAAACTATTTTTATAATTGGCTTAAATGCTTCTTCTTCGGCATTATACGAGCCATCCACTAATTCGATCTTTTTCTTATGCTTTTTATCTTATAACTCTTGACCATTCTTGAAAAATCCCCTCCGCATTCATCCAAAGTACAAGGGTATAACTTTTTCAGTCTTCGATTTCATATTGAGTTTACAGATTAAACTTTTAATTTCCATCTTAAACACCAGAGAAGATAAAATGCTATGGTTTTTTTCAAATTTTAAGAAAAGCTGCTTCTTTTCGCATAGTTTTCTTTAGTTTGCGAAAATTGTTCTGTAAACACTGCGTAAAAAAAGTTTAATCTTATTCAAATCCGCTCTCTTCTATTCAGTTCGCACAGCCTTAGAGGAACGTTACTGAAGCATAGTTAATCCCAAGGTCAATGCTGGTAGAAGCTACCGTTGCATAAACCAGCCGGCAAGGTCAAGAACTATCAACTCAGTTTGATCTCACAAGGCACATGAAATATCTTACCCCATTAGAAAAACATGTTACGTTCTATTTTGAAAAGAAAACCGCCTAGTATATCAGAGAAAGAATTTACCATGTTAATTGAGACATTTTAAACACTTTACATCTCACTAACTGCAATAGTATTGCACCACTTTGCACTGAGTACGCTCCACAAGCCGATACTGTGGATTACTCATCTCAGAACAACTTTCTACGTTCGAGTGAAAAAATTACCTGTATTTTTATAGTATGATACCCTTATCAGCGATCTTCTCTTATTTCGATAGGAGTAGAGAGAGGGAGTCTGATTATGCTAAAAAATATATAGATTGCTATAGAGAAATCGTAGTGCTAATAGTCATTCT
The DNA here is from genome assembly GCA_030386875.1 of Morinoia aosen. Lineage (NCBI taxonomy): Eukaryota > Metazoa > Arthropoda > Malacostraca > Amphipoda > Talitridae > Morinoia > Morinoia aosen. The sequence goes on from CM059570.1 coordinate 5,155,711, forward strand.
GATCTCTAACGCATAGCCTTGATGAATAGCAAAAAATCGTTGAGAAATAATCGTTCGTTCTCATAAGAGAACGGGGTTTCAGATACTCTTTGGGCACATGATGTGAGTGTGTATCTGATAAGCGGGTGAACATTTGAACGAAACAAGTATCGCTTGCTTTCATTCGCTCGTAAAAAAGTTGTGTAGTGCTCATTGAAAACCATCATTATACAAATGGGTGTTGAATTCATTAAATTGTTTAGTTTCAATTTCTCGCTAGTCTTTTTTTTCTTTATTTCATAGTTCTAAGAAGTCCAGTTCCCCATTTTTACTTGATACTTCATCCTCTTTTAAGCCCTCTATCATTATTGTGCGAAAGAATAGGTAAAGTGAAAGTAGCAACTCAGTTTAACTGTCCGTGATATCCAATGTCAATGACTAGGGCTGCTCGGTGGCAAGGTGTGCATCACCCGGCAAACTGAGATGCACGATGCGCATTCTAATTATTTATTCTAATGTATCGACGGCTGATATTAAGAGTAAAAATCCCACCGCTTCCAAGCCCCATGCAAAAAATCGACTTTCTAAACTTTGCAGCCTTTTTTTATTTGAAACACAAGTCAGAGTGTTTCCCTGAAAAATAGATTAAGTCATCTGTGTTGAATAAGAAAGACCCGCTGATGCGATAATGAACCAAAATTATATTTTCAACATGAGTTATTTTAATAGCGTGTGGCATTAATTTTTGAAAAATTTTTTAAATGAAACTGATTTCAACAGTACATATTTTGTTCACACAACTCTTTTCTTAAGTTCAATAAACTCTTCGTTGTGTGGTTTCAGGACATCAGATACAGTACATTTTAAGTGAAAGGTTAATCGTAGAGCAGAAAGATTTACCTAATTCGTCAGGAAAATAACCTCTTATTTCAACAACAAAAAAATTTGTAAGCGTTCTTATATCAAGGCATGGAAATCATCAATGATAATTTTATTCATCGGTTCTTCGTCAGTCTGCGCAAGAGCTGAGAGTATGAATGATTTATTTTGAACGATTATTGTGATCCAAAGTTCTAGCTTCATTTTGAAAGATGCCATCTTCCAAGATAATATTATCAACGTTCTCTCCTTCCATGTAATATTGTTATGAAATATGTAAAATATATCTTCAAAGTATACCAAACTGCAGTATGTAAAGTCCTCAGTGAATATAAATTAAAAATCATTTATATTTTTAGAACCGAAAAAATTCCGCTCATTCTTAATTCAATTTTTTTTCAAAGTTTTTCAATAAAAAAGCCATCTTACCTCCGTGTTGAACGATAGTCCATCATGTAAGGAACTCCAAATTTCACATAGAATTTTGAAAAATTTTGTAGCAAGGGGCATTGATTTTACATTTACTTCTGTCATAGCACGATTTACACTTTCTTGAATGGTATAAGCAATGTTTTGGTAGTTAATGCTTGTCGAATACAATAACTTCCTATTACTTGCGGAGACATATTTTTAACTAAGGGTTGGAAGCCAGACCTACAGCCAAACACTGAAAAGCCTTGTCGGTACAAACGCCACACAATCTCTTCCATACAACTGGGTGTTCCTCAAAGAAATCATTAATTACACTGCAGGAAATATCAGCAGCGATAATTGTAATTTGCCAAGGCTTACAAAACAAGAACTCTCATTCTATTTCTTCAACCTCAAAATGACGAACATTCACAAGAAGTTGTGAAAATTTTGTCACATCTTGAGCTTCATCAATATGTATGCTGAACAGCCTGGCTGGAGTTTTTTGAACTTTGCGTATAGTTTTGACAAATGTCAGTGGGCATAACTGTTATTCTTCGCTTTACGGGATTATTTGACTCGGATACCGATAAGAATTTACTTACTACGTCGGGATTGAGTAGCAGACGTACAGTATTTTTGGTGTACGAGAAAATAAGATTTTCAGCTACTGTGTGTTGTGTTTTTAGCCTGTGCCATCTTTAATGCAACTGTCTGTGAAGCTTCATTGTCGGCTAAGCTTTTATTTAGGAAATGGCCAACAGTATCAAGCCAGTGGCTCCGAGCACCCTCAACTTTTACTTAGAAAAAATCATGATCTTTCTCCTTTTAATTAAGTTAAGATGTTTGGGATAAAGACATTTTTGATATAAAGACATCACAATAAAGATATCTTCAAGATGTCTTTATAGTTTAGTTGGTTTCATTGATTCATGAATAAGTACCTATAAACATATTGCACACTGTAGCCTTTCTACATCAACAATCGTGAATCCTCACGTTTCAAAAATCATCGCAATATTTTTCTTTTTTTACACTCATTTCTTTGAAAGAATTAAATTGCAAAGAACAACACAATATTTTTCAGCAATCTTGCGTCACCGAGCGCGCAAAACATACGAGTGACACGAGTGGATAGACCAAAACAAAACTGAAAGGTGTTGCGACGGCTTAGACGTTCCTTCGAGTAACTCCGTCGACTGTCAGTATTATAGTTACACAGGAAGATATGATGCAATGGTCAGTTATGCGTTAATATATTTATGTACATGAAATATACAAGTAAGACTGCAAGTAATTATTAGCTCACCAGGTTTCGTCAGAATATAGAAGGCAACAGTATACATCTGGAAATTGCTATCGGGCTGAAGTTAAATTTACAAACTGATGGAGTTGTGAGAACATTTTTGACTATTGAGTCACACTGACATCATTGAGTGTATTTTGAACAGTTTATTTACCTTTCTTCAGATATTTTTGACTACATTATACATTTTTTCAATATTCTGCTCAAAATTAACACGTCCCCTCAACACAATGTAGTGTCGCGAACTTATTTGTGGCCGCGACCCACAGGCTGGGAGTCACTGCTCATGACTCTTGTTTACTTTCAACAATGAAAATAAGTCACACTGTTTATAAGTGTGACTCCTGAATTTTGGTATGAAGCGCGTACATAACCATTTGTTCCGAATAAAAACTGCCTATCAAACGCGTATGGTAAGATGTACTGCCGCATATGCTTCGTGACTGGTGCAGGTAACTCTCGATTTATCCACATCTCGATTAGTCCCTCCCTCTCTTGATTCAGATGTATAGTTTTATTTGACTCCGTTAGTCCGCGCCCTCTAGATTTATCCTCCCTTCGCGTTTTTTGTGTATTCCGCACCATTCCTTGAAAGAAAAACATCAAAAAGGCATTTTTGTAAACAAACTACGTTCTTTCATCAGTTACTCTGTTCAATGAGTGTTGTTCGATGTATGGGCCAATATGACAACCCCTATGAGTTCAAGTAAAAAAGTTGATGCACTTATGAAAGTAAAAACCTGAAAAAAAAACAGAAAAAAAAACAAAAAATTTATCCATTTAAATATTTTCGTTTTATATACTCCTTTACTGTAAGGTGCTAGGATAATTATTCGTATGCAACATAAAGTTTCCCCTAACGAACGGGTTAACTTTTTCTGTTCAACGAAGTATGGTATCTCGATTTATCTATCATCTCTATTCATTCAGTCCCATCCCAGGAGACAAACCGAGGGTTACCTGTAAATACTTAGCTCAATCAGTTGTACTACATATATTAGTTCGGTAACTTTGGTGAGTATTCTGCCTGTATTGCAGCTCTTTTGAGATATTCGATACCTATTCAAAAACCTATCTCATTAGACTCTATCAATACGATCTAAATTAATTAGGCGATTTATAGATTATTAATGTTTAATTATTCAACAAGGAGTACTTTTTTCTGGCTGTAACTTAATTGACGTCGAAGAAGTGCGTTTGACACTCGCACCCTTCAATTTTTTCACCTCACACGTCTATTTGAATTTTTTTGTAATTATTCATAATAATTCCGGATCCAGTTATGGACAACTGCCAAAGAGACACTGCCTACTTCATGTTTCCTTCAATCAACAACAAATGAAATTATCCACAAATACTCTCACTATTCTCTCCGTAACTCGAGGCACTTACTCGACACTGCTTACCGTGGGTCCAAAATATCGTTTTACAGAGGGACTCTTTCAAGACCGCTACCAATGCCTCGTTCATTTCTAGGCCTACCCATCGAAATAATGATGTAAAAAGAGCGATTGGAGATTTAACTGCTTAGTGAAGAATCGAAGTAGTGCAATTCAGCTGGTTAAAATTTTATGTTTATTTCCCATAGACCGACGCAGATCAGGCTTGAAAAATTTCAAAGTTAAAGAAAGTAATGCTGTTTCTGTTGATTAATTATAAAAAAATAATTTACTGTTATTATTTGGGATGCGACAAAAAACGGATGGGTAGTTCATTTTGTGTGCACTCGGCGTTAGCTCGTGTCAGTAAATCAGACGATTTCAACTGTGGAAAAAGTGTACACACGCATTTTTTTACAATTTCAGCAGCGTTCCGGTGCTTCTTTTCTCTTTGTCTGGACTACAACCTCATTCTTCCTCTCTACGTTCCATATCGCACCAAATCAAACTGCGATTGACTCATTTAATACGCACGAATGCAAAATCAATTAAACCAGGTACGTAATCGTACGTTACATATTTTTTATCCAAAATAAGTACTTTTCTAATCACTCACACAGAATTTCAACATGTTCTGCCGGAAATTATACAGAAAACCGCATTTCTCGTGATATTTATGCAAACTGCGGCTTCCTTTCGAGTTCTTGCATGACAACATTGCTGATGTGCCAAGTCTCTGAGCAAGTCTAGAGAAATAGGGTGCATTGTCATCACCGCAGCAGCAAAGGCTAAATATTAAATTCATATTGAAGGCTCTCCTGGACCTAGCTGTGGAAGCCCGATGCTTTCGACAACTGATGTCCAGTCAATGCTGGAATCTTATCCGGGGCCGTCTGGTGCTGCCAACCGCCTGAGTCGAAGAGACTGCAATGAGACCTCTCTGTTCACTAATTCATTTAGGCTTCGTGAAAAAGGATCAGTTTGGCTTGGTTAAGATTGATTTGCTTATAGATGAAACACACACCCATTGCCATTATTATCATTAAGTTAAAAGTGTCTCCTGCAGTGAGGACGCTCCTTAATTGTGGGTAATTCGTGTTTTCCTCTAAACACATTTTGCTCTAAAACAAAGTGTTTGAATTGATTAATGAGCATCCATTTCTAACCCAAAACAGTGCTCACTCAAAACAAGTACATTGAAGAGTAAATTTGAACTGACCATGAACAAAAAACCTCAAGCCAAAAGTATTATATTTCCTCACAAAAAAGCACTCAACCCTTGCTTCTTTCATAAATCAGCGAGTGTTTGCCTTATTCCATGATCGAGGGAAGAAACTCAAGCAGGAGTAACGGTGAGGGTGCGCATAAGCGACGTAAAAAAGTTGCCAAAATTTTTTCCTGACTTAGAAAAACTGTCAAAACAGAGTAAATAAATAGTCTTCATCCTATTTGATCACTTCAACCCAGCAATGAAGCAATTTCAGAACGAAATTAGTGAGCTGAAAACGTTGATGGAAACACTAACGAAGAAAGAAGCTGATCAAAAGAAAATTATGCAGGACCAAAATAAGAAAATCTCACACCTTCACGATCTAATACCATGTACACTCTAAGAATGGAAAAAGAAAATTTCCGGAGCAAATAGGAATCGCAAAAAGTGTGGATGGCAATATCAACGTCTTCTCTCCGAAGATTCACGGACACGCAATTCCAAGACCTCAGCCTATCAACACGCCCGACGTCCTTAATCAGTACTTACTGCAACATGTCGGCAAGTCATCAAAAAAATTGTTCGTTATTAGTATTTTACGGACTGACGTCCTGAATTTCATATTACATACTTATTTTGATTTCTACCCACATGATATCTCTTTATTTTCCTGTAGAATCGCCTTTATTGCCATTTTATAAGGCACTCACGTTAATCTTGTAACTTTGATTTTCTACTTAGTAAATTCTTTCTTTTCTCTTTTTCTTTTTATCGAACGCTCTTTTTGAATCTGTTGCTCAGGTTTGAATTGTGTGCCACCACCTATGCCGCTAAATCTGAGAGTTATTTTGAAATTCAAGGCCTTCATGTTATATATGGTCACCGTCACGTCGATTTAAATCCAAACAGTCTTTTGTTTTATCTTATGTTATATGCAGAGACCACTTGGGACGCCAGCTTTCGTAACTACATCATAAGCTATTTATGAACCCGAATGCTCTCGCAATGGACTGAAAATGTGTGTACTCCTTATGAAATTGTACTAGATTGATGGCTAATAATCTCTCTGTGTTTTTGTTTCTTTTACTGTTCAACTTAGTTTTTAGTGAGATATCTTTATTTTTATCATAACTTCTTTTTACGTTTTATATTACTTACTGTTTATTAATGTTAATGATGGACCATATTGATACATTTGATGAAGTCGACTCAGATGTCAATCATCTGAAAAGATTGTTTCCAAACCTAAATGAAACTAGAAACTGTGAACATATGAATACTAAAAAGTTCAGTGAATCGATGAGAACAACCTGCCATGATTTTTCGCTTTTATGTTGGAACAGTGGGTGGCTTTCTTTAATAATAGATGGAATATCTATATAGTACTATCACTAAGCTGGACTGTAACTTCAACGTTCTAAGCTTTACTGAAAGTTGGTTAGATGACTCAACTAAAGACATGATTCAAATGCAAACCTATAAAACATATCGTTCACAACGTAATAATCATGGAGGTGACGGAGACCTCAGTACGCTCATTTCTAAACACATAGCTTCGAGAATCATTGCAAGTACAACTATGAATCGTGACCACATAGAAACCCTATTTATAAAACTAACGAAAAATGTTAAAAAGGATTATACCTGGAACTATGTATAGGCCTCCAACAGCTTGTACGGTATCTTTCCTGATTGAGCTTCACAGTATTGTACCTCAGTTGAACAAGTCATTTTACAATGACATAATAATCTGGGAACATTATAACAACTAAGATCTTCTAAAATATGAAAGCTGTGAACAAATCTCAAATTTTAGAAATGTTTTTCAGTTTAAATCTTTCCTTCCAATCATCAAGAAGCTTACACGCGTTTCACTAGAATCTGCTACCCTGCTCGATAATATTTTCATGGCAGATCCATCTGATTTTCTTACCGTAATAATAGCTTCCCATTTATCAGACCATTTCCAGGTATTTCTCATCAAGAAAATGTCGATACCTGTACCAGCCAACAGGCTGAAACTTCCTCACATCGTTGTGTAAACGAATATAATTGGGAAACGTTGAAAATTGTTCAAGAAGAATTAATGTCATCATTGAATATCTATCAACAGGACAATGATGCGATAAACATTGATGAAGCTATATTAACTTAAACTAAAATTATAACAACCGAATACAATCATAGTTGTCTAATCATCACTTGTACAATTACACAGAAAAATAGACAAAATTTCTGGATTACTGAAGACATTGTGATCAGAACGAAGAAGCGTCAAGTGAATGTAGGTAGCCCTACTCTACGAAAGACGAATATCTAAAAAAATTTATAACAGATTCAGGAATCATGTGACAAATAAAATTCGAACATCGGAAAAATACCTACTCTACGCACGAAATTCCTGAATGAAAAACTGATATTAAAAAACTTGGTGCTCGCTTGATTCATGCAATAAACCGAATAAAAATGCAACGAAAACTATTGAGACATTGTTCAAGATAATGTAAAATATCACAAGAAATTATTTTTAGCAACTGTGAGTAACAACCTATTTGTAAACATAGACAAAAATATAGATGATCATATTTCTAGTGAACCTACAGACCACTTAGAATACATGGACCATGTCCGGGAACACAACTTTTTTCACGCCAACAAATTCCTCCGATGTAATTGCATGACTCACCAACTTGACAAATAAATCAAGTCGATTAAAAACGTTCCTTACTAAAGTTCTTAAAGGCTTAGCTGATATAATAGCACCGTACATATCTAATACTATTAACCAGCCACTTTTCCAGGGTAATTTCCTGAACTCTCTTAAAATTGAAAGAGTGAGCCATATTTTTAAAAATGAGGATAAAACCTTAATTCAAAGTTATAGACCTGTTACTGTACCACCAATTATAAGCAAAATATTAGAAAAAATTGGGTATAAAAAGTGTATTCTTATTTTGAACAAAAATCTTTTCTCTGCGATAAACAATGCGGTTTTCGTTAAAAAATTGACTACCGAGGCTACTTTCAATCATGTACAATACCTTTACTGGAACATAGATGATGGAAAGCGTTTCTCCGTGTTTCTTGACTTCCGAGACGCATTCGATTGAGGGAACAATGACGTTTTACTATCGAAACTACCCTGTTATGGCATTAGAGGAGTTGGACGTGATTGGTTCATATCATGTTTAATAAATCGGAAGAATATGTTGGCATTAACGATGCACAATCGGAACTGCTGCCAATCAGCCATGGAGTACCAGAATGGTCTGTCTTTGGGCCTCTCATCTTCTTTATCTTTATCAACGAAATAGTTCAATCTACTGCATTTTTCATAATCAGCCTTTTTGCCGGTGACAGCACGCTCTCTGCGGTCTTCCAAATGAAAATCCAATTTTAATTGCGACGAGCGTAAATAATGAGTTACAAAGGTTTCAATGTGGCTAAAAGCTTATAAAACATGCCTCAATATCGATAAGACAAAAGACATTATATTCTCATACAAGAGAAATATTTCTCCTCCACGCAAAAAAATAAGTAATGGTGATATCAAAGAAACCAACTTCTGTAAGTTATTGGACACTATATTAGATAAACATCTGATTTTCAAAGAGCATATTGCACATAACAGTGCTAAAAAATCGAAATAAGTCGGAATCCTACATAAGGTCTAGTAATGTATTGCACGAAAAGGTTTTAAAAATACTTTCTCGAACAATCATTTCACCATATTCACAAAACGGAATAAAAGCCAGGCACGGAACTGATAAAAACAACACCTATTTGCTCTTTAGGCTGCAAAAAAAACAGCCATGAGAACGGTAAATAACTGAATATAATGCTCACACAAATGATTCATTGCAAAGTTGGAAAGTTCTTAAGCTTTGTGATCTCTACAAGCTCTCCATACGTAATTTCATGTGTAAAACAAATTTATGATGAAGACAGATCTCAAACAATTATTAACTACACAAACTGGCCATCATTATCATTCAACCCGAAATAGCAGTTGCAAAGCTTTTGTAACGAATCTGAAACCCTCTTCCTATCGAAATACTTATCACATAAGGTAATCAAGCCAAATATTTTGTTCTGCTTTATGACTTATCTTGATGTGGTAATTTGCCAAGATTAATGACATAGATCTTAAGACTGCTTCTAATCGTTTTGTAGAATATGCTGCTCCCATATAGCCCATATTAAATATTTATGTAAGAATTAAGCATCCAATCATGAGAGAACCAATTTATTGGATAGTCTTCTATGCCTCTAGGGTAAATAAGTTAGGTTAAACAGAACTGTGCATCTTAAAATAGCTTTGATACATAGTATGCACTAGAAGTCGATGAACTTATTCGGGTCCACAAGTATGATAGTTATACTCAAATGTGCCTATTGTACTAGACTTAGGGAACAATGTGCTGCTGTATCACATGCGTTAAATAATTGTTTAAATAGCTTAGAATTCCCTAGTGACCACCAAGTGTGATTCCAAGAGAGGCGAACAGAATGAAACATTAAATATGGACAATGGAAAAAGGAATCTATTATTAGGGTTGGTCCCCTCGAAAGATAAACTGCGCATAGGAACAGCAATCCATAGAAGATGAGGAATTAAACATAAACAAGAGAAGGCGTAATGACATTAAAAAAAAATGTTACAGAGAAAGAAAGCAGTATCGATAAAAATCTTGAAGGCCTATCTACAGCCGCGGCCAAAATATAAGGGATGGAATAGGTATGGAAGTTTAAGGAATATGAACAAGGAAGTAACAAAAGCGTTAAATGTTGTAGAAAGCACGCAAACAAAAAATATTGAGAAGATTCAACTAGGATAAAGTGCATTGCTTTCCTCCATTGCATGTTATTTCTTTTGAAGTTATTTTTTAAAAATTGGCAATGCGCGCTGCAAACTTTGGTGTCAACTGAAATTATACTTTCAGATTGACATGCTCTAGCCTATCGTTTGGGTCAACAGCGGAGGCACCATACGCCGCATCCTCAAAAGAGTGATGTCACGAGAGCTTGCTGTCCTGTTTAGCAACACTGGGCTAGGAAAAAACCGGCGGTGAGAAAAACAAGAATGCAGAGTGCATCCATTCTACATCCAAACCATTGGTGAGTAGACTTAATATTTTATGCATTCATTCAATATTCAATTAATTAATCAATTCAGTTTAATTAAATACAATATACTGATGCTGGTCTGTTACAAAAGTTATTAATTGCATGTGCTTAGAATGTGTATCTACAGAGTTTGAGAATTCATTTTATCATGCCGTCTAATCCTTTCTACAACTTTATTCATTTGGTTATTGAGGGTACTGCATCTTACTCAGATTTTTTTCACAGTTGATCAAGATTCAACTAAAACCTAGCAGGCTAGAAACCCTCTCGTTACTGCATGATGTAAATGTTTCTCGTTGTATTTCTTCTTCATATCATCAACTCACGTCATGCTTAGAAATTGTTAGTTATTTTAAATATGCTCCAAAACTATTCCTCGTTGTTATATCTACCATGACATTGCCTTTAGAAAGGTCTTTCATAAAAAAATGCATGTCTCCACATTGAATTGAGCTCCCAGGCGGAGAATAGATGGCTCGATCTGACGGTTTGGTAGGCCATCTTTTTGGAAAAGAGTGTATTTTTTTCATCTTGAACGACCATTTTTATTTGGTTCACTACTTCTTTGGTTTATTTGGTTCCCTTATCTCCATAATAAATGGAGCCATCCCCTTTCCTTTCTTTGGATAGTTTTTGTGGCGGATAGGGAGGATTTAACGAACTAATAATCTAATCTGGGAGTCTAGCTCCATTTCTATTCGCGGATGCTAAGTTTTCGCTACTTTCGCCGAAGAGCTCTGTTCTGGCTGTATTGGATAAACTGTCTTGTTGTTGATTTTAATGTGTAGTATTATACCGATGCGTTATATTCTCCTATTGAGTAAAGACCGGTAAAGATTCACTTTGAAAATCTTCATGATTAGTGTAGTTTAGTGCAGATTATTGAAATTTTTCGCTCTTGGTCAATGAAGATCCTTGCAGAAAATCGATGCCGATCTGCATTTCACAATCGGACATTCACTGCACTAATTCTGCATGAAATCTGCATTAAATACAGATACCTCTGCTAAGATCATCAATGATCTGCAAAGAATGTCTGCAATAAACGGCAATAATCTTTAAAGATCGGTGAAGCCATTTCTGATTGGGAAATGTTTGTGATAAGATACTCTTACTCGTAAACGAGCGATTAAACCCACAAGTATAATTCAAATGATTTTATTAGGTCTAACGATAGCGAATTTTGTTTCGCCATATTCCTAATTTAACATATTTTCCCATCTGAGGTAACCTGGTTTTCGACCGTTTAATAAATCTCCTCTAGGAAAATATTTCACCCTACGTTTTCACTTTTCTAAAATTTGTTCGAACGTCAAAGGCCATGTAAATTTGCTTAACGCAGTCACAAAGTTTCTGACAGTTAAAACTGTTAATTAATACCAGAAAAAAATGATTGCTCATGTCACAAAATGGGGCTTTACAAAACATTCTGGACAAGCTTTTTCTAATTCCAATTTAGCTCCATTAAGTCCCTCAAACAGCTTCAGCAGAAGATTTTATGAGCTCATAAACCTTAAGAGAAAGGAGCAAAGGAGCTGGTTTTGTCAGTTGGTTCACAGAGCAACGCCTCGTGCAGAAGATATTGTGTATAGAATTGTTACAGCTCTCTCTCGAGATTTGAGAGACTAAATCTAAGTTCAATTACAAAGCTCAGCTAGCATTGTAAGCGAATAGAATGACGGCTTTGAATCAAATACTTTGAAATAAAGCATATAACAAGAATAATGGCAAATTCCTATTAATTTTTTATTGAAAGTAAAGGTAAAAGTGTAATCATTATATATCACTGACACCTAAAAATTAACTATAGATTTGTATCACAAGTACGAGAGCAAATGAAGTAATGAAATGGTAGGGAGAAAATAAGATTCAAAGTGGAAGTGATGAAACGGTATACCATATTGAGTGAAACGTATTTTAATTTTCGTGTGTTGGTTTGTGCTTATGAACCAACAAACTCTCTAGCCCTTACAAAAGTCTTGTGAATTAGATGCAATAATTTCAACTTTTTGATAAAATATCTGATAATGATGTTCTAATTCATGGTGCCTGAATAAATGATTTAGGGAAGAAAAGCAAAAGTAATATCAGGATAGGAAAAAGATGAGTTCAACAATTACCTACTACACTCAAGCACGCTTTTTTTAAATAAGTGTTTTACTGCATAGTAAAACGAGGCATTTGAGAGCTTCCAAAGGAATTAAAAATTAACATAAAAAGAAGAAATACATACTAACACACGCGATTAAGAATTAGCAATAAAACATTTTTCTGGATAACGACGTTGATACATCACTTACAACAAATACAATGAGAGAAGTATTCGAACTCTTTCCAAAACAAGGTCAGATATGTGAATTCACCAAATTTCAACACCTAACTATACATACTAAAATTTTTGGAAAAATGATTCATGATTTAGGGTTATAAGTGAATTTTACGGTTAGTATTATATTAGAAACCTGCCTAAAATCATAATGAGATACCAAAGTTGGAGAAGTTTCGAAAGATAGAACATATCTAAATCGCAAGCTTACCATTTCAATTTAAAACTGAAAAATTCTAGAGAAATTACCCATTCAATCAAAAAACGTTTCCGAGTCCAGCTCCATCATAAGATCAACTTGATGATCATTCAATCTCTGATACGAAGGATCCTACTACAGTGATTGAGAGACATAAAAAGATGGATATCAAGGGAAAAATATGTAACAACAATAAAATTTGTCAAGTACCAAACAGGTAGTTATCCTTCTTCTGCCAGCAAAGTTCTGGTTAATTTTTCGCTTATAAATATGTTAGGACTTTAAAATCCTAAGGTCATTTGGAGGTGAACGAAATCAGCTCAGATAGCTTACACATTTCTTCGAAAGGAATACCCTGAAAGACAATCATCTTTGTAAATTGATGCTGTTTTGGTTTAGGTATGCCATCTCTTATCACATTTTGGTGGATCAGGGGCTTGGCCAAGGAGCCTTGGTAGTGGCTCACATGTTTGAAGGACCGAGCACACACTATTGGGCATACATTCTCGGGAAAACATGTCTTCCAAGTACCAAACTACCGATGAATATGGAAGGACAAATCGTTTCACAATATTTGAATCCAGCGATTCTAAATCAACATTTTACAATGTACTCGTATTGTGGAAAATTCTTCCCACTTGCTCCTCTTATTGCCTTTGGAGGCAGAGCCATTCGTCGCTTTCGCGCTGTTATTTGTTGCTGCTGAGCGTGAGCAGAGGTAAGGTGGGCAGATGTTTTTTTACAATTAGGAGGATTCGGGTTTGACACTTTTACTGGAACAGTGGCAGTCTGAGCAGCACCTGGAGAGGACCAGTTATTATCTCATACGTAGCCACGAGGTTATGTTCTACTTCTCGCTTACTGTTCTATTTTTCTGTGTTTAGGTTTGTATGCGTGTGGTGTGGATTTCGTTATTTTTATTTTTGCGTTATCTTGGTGTTCATGTCTTCAATAATTCTAATATAATTAAACGGCCAGGGGCCAGTAAAGTACTTCGAAGAGAAATCTTAACCAATCGCTTCTTACGGAGTTTATAGAGTTTACTTGCTTACGGAGAACTCCTAAAGACCTGGAGGAAACTGTGACAGTTTCTTCCTGAGTTCATCCAGCTTACGTTCAAGGGCTTGTTTTATCTCACTACTATTAACTTCTTACCTAATTACGTTCTTTAGCCTGAAAACCGTTCTACCACTATTTTCATCTTTTTTCCTTTTCTCTAACAACCTCTGTAACTGACTTATCGACCCACCGAGTGGAAATTAACTTGGGTGAGAGCTCACTATTTGTTATGATTAAATTAGTGCTCTGAGATATTCTATCTCTACTTCGCCGTAGCGGTGACCCAAATTTATTTGTGTTTGTTTCCGCTCCTAGTATGTTCTGCTGCTGCTGGTATAGCTACCGCTACGCATCCTGGGAGGCTGCCGTCAGTTGCTTCACCTTAACGCTGGCTCGAGGTTTTCGTCAGGACTCGAGTGCGATTCTGGGACTATAGCTGGCGCTAGTGTGGGGTGCGTTCTAGCAGCTTAAATGTCATAATTATAGTCGTGCACAATTTTGAGTTACCTACCTTTCTACGGTGTTTCTTCTTTCTGTTTACTTAAAGAATTATTTTGTCCTTCCAGGAAGCTGACCAGACCAGACCAGTTCCTGCTGCTCTTCCTTAAATCGCGTTTACTACTTACCTAGAACTGCGGTTGCAGCAGTTCCTGCGGCTCACTTAATCGCGTCTACTGCTAACCTACTACTTCATTTGCAGCAGTTAATGCTGCTCTTTTGTAATCGCTTTCACCTACCTACTTCGCAACAACTGCGGCTACAGCAGTTGCTGCATGAGAGGTGTATTTCAATTTAACGAGCACCCGTGTCGACTATGCCATTTTTTGAGTTAAAGCGAAAGCCATTTTAAAAAGCGCTCTTTGCGCTAATCTATAAAATATACTAATAAAATAATGAAAACCAATAAATAAATACTCCTTTAAAATTTAATTAACTATATTCGGCATTTTACGGCTCTTTGAAATTAGCCTTTATTCGGCCTTAACGGCTTTTTAAAAATCGTTCGTATTTGGCCTACACGGCTATTTTAAAATCGTTTAATTAAACGTGAATAAAACTTTCTATATTCGTTTTTAAATTTCTTGAAAGTGTGAATATCTTACAGTATATGAAAATATTTTACTCACTCACTCAGGTACTTATTTGCAATTAAATGAAAATGTATTCAAATAGTACCCATGACGGCAGACACCAACTCTCTGTGCACGTAGGTCGCGAGATAACGCTAACAACGCCGCGTGGGAGGTTGTACCTGTGTACTGTAGGCACGAGAATAGGGAGAACATGGATGCAGGTGCTCTATCTGTGTGCTGATAACAGAAGTGCTATGTATTAGCATTCATCAGCTCAACAAAACCTTCGGGACCTAAGTGGTTCCGAAGATGAAGACGACGCAGCGACAGAAAGCATTATCAATTCGTTTAACTACTGTCTAATTAGGAAAATGAATTAATGAAAGCGATTGAGTAATGATACGAGTCACAACTAATTCATTTTTTGAAAAATTTGTGATTTGTGCAAAATTTTAAATTTAATTCTTTGAAATTTGTTTGATGAATTCAGGGTTGTTGACATGGTTACACGATTGAATGTTCGTGCGGATCCAGGCTGGAGCAAAAGAAAGCTTACAAATTATCTGCAGGGATAAATTTCTTTTCTAGGACAACGCTATCGTGTCAAATTGGACTGGTTATCACTTTTTTCAAGTATTGTTCAATTCTACATAGTAATGGGTGTGTAACGCTCTGTAAAGAGTAATTGACGGCTTCAGAAATGACTTATCATGACTAATGCACCTCAGTGTTGACAATTTCTAGATAGATTGAAATTAACCACGTTTTCAAGTTTGTACGTCTTTATCCAAAATATCCTATACTTTTTTGGCTGGTTATTCATGAATTGATCTGGAGATGTTTCAAGTAATGCGGAGCAAGTATATAATGTCATTACGAGGCGTATTCGATATGAAATAATTTGTTTTTTGAGTTTCAGCACAAATTTTTCGAACATATACATGGTTTCATTAACTGCACCATCAAATATTTACTGTCAGTTTCATGTTTAGGTCATGAGTCTATTGATACGCAAGATATTGACTTTTTTTAAATCCTTCCCGTGTCTACTCTACAAGATTGTGTCAATAAAATTTCGCGATGTCTTAAATCATCCACATGATGATCGAATAGCACCTAATATTATTCCTTTCGTGTCTCTGCTTCTCATTTTTGTGTAAAGTATTTCTTATCCGTGTTTCTACCTGTCATTTTATCTTTTTTTGTCTTTTAGTTCAACGATCATCATCTTTTTCGACCTCATCCTACATCATCTCGTCTTGAAATTGTTTAACAAATTCTCACCAATACCCGGTATTTCAATGTGGAAAACTCGAGGCCCTGACTCACATAAAA
Organism: Morinoia aosen; assembly: GCA_030386875.1. Classification (NCBI taxonomy): domain Eukaryota; kingdom Metazoa; phylum Arthropoda; class Malacostraca; order Amphipoda; family Talitridae; genus Morinoia; species Morinoia aosen. The sequence continues at coordinate 5,171,994 of CM059570.1, forward strand.
ACCTTATCGCTGATTCTTGCGCTGGCGTACCCCTTCCTATCCAAATTAATTTTACAATAACCTTTTTTCACTGAGGCATAACGTGGACTATTTATTCAATGGAATTCCAGTATATAGTACGATTTTTATTATTTTCTATTTTATTACCCACAAGTTTCGTTCATAACATACCATACGTAAACATTTGAAAATCGATTAATCTTCATGTGAGTGCTATTCAGAAAGTGAGGTCTGAATCGGCTTAGCTAATCGAATGTCAGGCGAACATAGGAACGCGCATGCGCGTTGACTCCCGACATGTCTTGTTCCTCAAACGACTCTATTTGCGTTGGTTTGGTGCTGTGTGTTGTATACTGTGTCAATTCACAAGGTTCGAAACTATCGATCAGCCGGATAACAGCGAAATACGATCATTGATTCGTTTTTTGACAAGAAGGATTGTTTAAGCAGCAGAAATTCATCAACAAATAAGTGCAGTCCTTAGCGACAATGCGATACGTGACAGTGAAGTGCAAGAGGGTGAGAACTTAAATGGATGGACGGGAAAATGCATATGATAAACCGCTATCAGGTCGACAGGCATCCGATGTCTAATGCTGGGTTTACATTGACACTCACATTGGAAGCTCACATCCTTGGGTCGCAAGTGCACGTTGCGAAAGAATGCCGATTGTTTACACTAGAACGCATTGCAGGGCACTGCAGGCGTGCGGAAGAGTGCTCCGTTGCCTTTCAGACGCGATGATGAAGGTGCTACGCTCCGCGCGCTTCTCGTCGTCAGGAAGCTCTATCTTTAATGTTTCGGTTTTTATGTGTTTTACTAGAGGTTCGCCACAAACATTAATGATTGCGGTAGAGCTCAATCAGCCTCCCAACACCTGGGTGTGCCCAAACGTATTCTGATGACATGCTGCAGGCTACGGCGCATAGAACCTCTCCTCCACATCAAGACAGCGACTGAAGATGGAGTGAGTGACGGGCAGACTGCTGCAAAGAATGGCCTGGGAGAATGTCCAGGTGAACCTCATGGTGCCCGCCTGCTAGCCCGGCAACAGTGTATGTGTCCTTCGAAGCGACACTCAGTGTTGAAAAGAGTGTCAATGTAAACTTAGCTTTACGCTAGGGCATACAAAAGCTTGTAGAACGTTATGAAAAATGTTTAAATGAATATGGAATCTATGTAGAAAAATAGATAAACGTGTAAGGAATTTAATAAAACAGTTTTTTGGAACCATCTGTGAAAGTTCGTGTCTTATAAGAAATCGAATCCTACTTTCCGAATAACTCACGTATTTGTGTCTAAATTCCACCTTTGTCTTTAGGGAATCGATTTTCCAGCGTTTTCTAAAACCCACGGGCATGTGGTGACCTGAAAAAACTAAAATTAATCATTGGCGATTAAAACAAAATATTGAACCACGGCACGTTTTGAGCTGAAGTTAAAAAATCCCTGAAGTGTAACAGAACATTCTCTAAGTACTTTAAATTACGAAGAAAGTGCTGAAAAGATGGAAAAAACTGTTCCTCGAATTACAATTTCTCTCACAAATGGCGGTGTAGATTCACTACTCGAATTTATGCAAGATTATAATGCTAGAAACTTATCACATTGTCGTTTTCTAACTTTTATTCAAATTTATGAAAAAGAAAATAAAAAAAGTCGACGTAGGTATCCGTATGTCTAACTTACAGGGCAGGAGCTGCAATTTCTGTTAATTTTTCATCATAATATTTACTAACGTTTTCACTAACGTTAAGTGTCTGTCAATTTCTTTACGAATAGAATGCATTGACACCTGACAAAATTAGAAAAAACCGACCATTTAGCGTGGTTATCCTACATTTCCTTTGAACTTCCTTTCACAATTCATTTACCAGCGTTTACCAAGTACCATCTACGTAATGTAGAGTTATCTGAGCCAAAACGCGGAGTCAGACATTCGTTGTCTCCTGCTTGGAACCCTTCCTACTAAATTATTCGGAATGCCGGAGATGTTTACGGAGCATGTTGGTGCCTTTCTGGATAGATTTATTCATGAGCCAGCGAATAACGCCAAGCAAACATCACTTAAACAAAACAGGAGCGTGCACTGTGTGGATCAGCATCGGTTTCGAGTGATGTAATATACTAACTAATGGTAAAAAATTTAAAAGTGAAAAAAATTTTAATAAAATTAGTCATTTTATTAAAAACAATTCGAAAACGTTTCGGAGACCAGCGTAATTTCAAAAGAAGTGATCACGTAACCCCTCTCCTCAATAAACTCGGTTGGATCCCTATCCAAGAAAGGCTCCTCATGCAGAAGGCCCAATACGTATTCTCCTCGTTATATCTTCCTCAGAGCAATGCTGAGATAGTGCGTTTCCATCCACCCACTGTAACCAATCAAAAACCGAACAGAAACAATAATGTCTTAGTCAACTATCGTTTATCTCACTTAGGGCAGAAGGCTCTGTCCATATCAGGCGCCTTACTGTGGAACAAACTTCCCCTGAGTATTAAAGTCCCTCAAAGACCGAGAGAATTTGAAGCCAAAATAACTCGTCATCTTGTGTCTCAATAATAATCCTTAGTTACAGAACATACTGAATGAGTACTGACGAATCTCATTTACCTGGTATCTCCATTGCTGAACAATCTCCCTCGCTCATTGTTTTATAATTCACGACATCAAACAACAGTTTTGAAGTATGCGTAGGTTTTATGATTTGACCGCCTATACGTTGTCATTTGCGGACATGCTTACTTGTATATGTGTGTACGTATAGAGGTGTATGTGCGCATATGGGTGTGTATATGTGCACGTACAACTGTGTGCACTAGAGTAGATGAACCAGTCGAAGGTGCATTTTATGTCATTCCTCTCCGTTTCTGTGCAAGCATCAAACTAGACCAACATGGTACCTATGTCTGTGTGTGTTGATCAATTACAGACATTCTGAACCATATTACAAAGATAATGTAGTTTTTCTAATATGAAATTGTAAAGCATCCATGTAAAAAAAAATAAATTCGTTGTATGATCATCCATTTATACTGCAGTAATATACTTATTCGGCTTATAGTTATATGCTTATAAAAATGTGATACCTATGTTTGTTTATCAATTGACGACAATTTGCGCCATATTTCAAAGATAATGTGATTTTTTTTTTCTAATATGAAACCTTTATAGGACATTAATGTTTTCTTTCTTATTCACGTCCCACAATCGTTTTCATGTTTCTGACTTAAGTAGACTGTTTTGTGCCACTATTTTTAGTACGAAATTTTATAAAATTCATGCTATAATAAAAGATATTTTCTCCGTTTCCCTCGATTGGAATTCTGGTTTATACTGACTAGTTTACGCTGATATTTGCGCACATGCTTACTTGTGTAAATGTGTACGTGTCCACGCTATGCGTATGACACTCTGTAGAATGCGTATGTATTGCCTCGATGCATAGAAATGCATTTGTGTATGCTTACGAGTTAGGTGTAAATATGTGCGTGGGTATATGTGTGCATGTGTATGTGTAAATATTTACATGTATACGTGCACATATGTGTGTACTAGACTGACAACTAGCATTTTACTGGAGATAATGGTCTTTTTTCTGTGCACTCTCAACTTGTAACATAACCTAACTCGTCATATCTCTAGTATTGTAAAGCGTTCATGTAAAAACTATACATTTGTTGTGCGATCATCCATTTATATTTAAATGAAATGCTTGTTAACTAATGACCGTTATGTTAAAATTGTTGAATCAGAAATACAAAACCTATAATCTTCTTGGTCCTCATGCGTATATGTACACATATGTATATATATATATGTGTGTGTGTGTGTGTATGTGTGTGTGTGTGAGTGTGTGTATGGATATACACACCCATGTTCACAGTACTGCTTGCGACCTTTTCGTGCCACGAGCCTGAATGCTCGCGACTTTCGGTGCTGCTTGCGACCTCCTGCCCGCGCCGGGACTACTCGCGACTTTTGCGGTACTGCTTGCGACCTCGGCAGTTTTGAAAATATATTCCTAAGCACTAAAGACCTTTTTGTGATAAATAGGTTATCATGAATGAAGAAAAAGAGTTCAGAACAGGAAATAGGTATCACTGAATGTTAACAAGTATCGCTAAACGCTGAATCAGTATCGGTAAACGCTAAATCGATATCGCTAACGCTGAATCGGTATCGCTGAACGCTAAATCGGTATCTCTAAACGCTGAGTCGGTATCTTTAAACGCTGAGTCGGTATCTTTAAACGCTGAGTCGGTATCTCTAAGCGCTGAGTCGGTATCTCTAAACGCTGAGTCGGTATCTCTAAACGCCGAGTCGGTATCTCTAAACGCCGAGTCGGTATCTCTAAACGCCGAGTCGGTATCTCTAAACGCTGAGTCGGTATCTCTAAACGTTGAGTAGGTATCTCTAAACGCTGAGTCGGTATCTCTAACCGCTGAGTCGGTATCTCTAACCGCTGAGTCGGTATCTCTAAACGCCGAGTCGGTATCTCTAAACGCTGAGTCGGTATCTCTAAACGCTGAGTCGGTATCTCTGAACGCAGAGTCGGTATCTCTGAACGCTGAGTAGGTATCTCTGAACGCTGAGAAGGTATCTCTAAACACTGAGTCGGTATCTCTAAACGCTGGATCGGTACCTCTAAACGGTGAATCGGTATCTCTGAACGCGGAATCGGAATCGCTCAACGCTGAATCGGTATCGCTAAACTCTCAATAATTATCGCTAAACGCTGAATCGGTATCTCTAAACGCTGAATCGGCATCTCTAAACGCTGAATCGGTATCACTAAACGCTAAATCGGTATCTCTGAACGCCGAATCGTTATCTCTGAACGTTGAATCGGAATCGCTAAACGCTGAATCGGAATCGCTTAATGTTGAAACTGTATCTCTAAACGCTTAATCGGTATCTCTAAACGGTGAATCGGTATCTCTAAACGCTGAGTCAGTATTGCTAAAAGCTGAATCGGTATCTCGAAGCGGTGAATAGATATCTCTAAACGGTGAATCGGTATCTCTAAACGGTGAATCGGTATCTCTAAACGGTGAATCGGTATCTCTAAATGCTGAATCGGTATCTCTAAACGCTTAATCGGTATCTCTAAACGGTGAATCGGTATCTCTAAACGCTGAGTCGGTATCTCTAAACGCTGAGTCAGTATATCTATACGCTGAATCGGTATCGCTGAAGTCGTAATAGGTATCGCTATACTCTGAATAATTATCGCTAAATGCTGAATCGGTATCGCTGTAGTCGTTATAGGTATCGCTGAACTCTAAATAATTATCGCTTAATGCTGAATCGGTATTGCTGTAGTCGTAATAGGTATCGCTGAACTCTAAATAATTATCGCTAAATGCTGAATCGGTATCGCTGTAGTCGTTATAGGTATCGATGAACTCTAAATAATTATCGCTATAAGCTAAATCGGTATCGCTAAACTCTGAATAGTTATCTTTAAACGCTGAATCGGTATCTCTAAACGCTGAATCGGTATCTCTAAACGCTGAATCTGTATCTCTAAACGCTGAATCGGTATCTCTAAACGCTGAATCTGTTTCTCTAAACGCTGAATCGGTTTCTCTAAACGCTGAATCGGTATCTCTAAACGCTGAATCTGTTTCTCTAAACGCTGAATCGGTATCTCTAAACGCTGAATCGGTATCTCTAAACGCTGAATCGGTATCTCTAAACGCTGAATCGGTATCTCTAAACGCTGAATCGGTATCTCTAAACGCTCAACCGGTATCTCTAAACGTTGAATCGGTATCGCTGAAGTTGTAATAGGTATCGCTAAACACGTATCGCTAAGCTCTAAATAATTATCGCTAAACGCTGAATCGGTATCTCTAAACGCTGAATCGGTATCTCGAAGCAGTGAATAGATATCTTTAAACGCTGAATCGGTATCTCTAAACGGTGAATCAGTATCTCTAAACGGTGACGCGGTATCTCTAAATGCTGAATCAGTATTGCTAAACGCTGAATCGGTATCGCTAAACCCTAATTCGATATCTATAAACGCTGAATCGGTATCTCTAAACGGTGAATCGGGGATCTCTAAACGCTGAATCGGTATCGCAAGACGCTGAATCGGTATCGCAAAACCCTAATTCGGTCTCTCTGAACGCTGAATCGGTATCGCTATACGCTGAATCGGTATCGTTTAACGCTGAATCGGTATCTCAAAACGGTGAAGCGGTATCTCTAAACGCTGAGTCGGTATCTCTAAGCGCTGAGTCGGTATCTCTAAACGCTGAGTCGGTATCTCTAAGCGCTGAGTCGGTATCTCTAAACGCTGAGTCGGTATCTCTAAACGCTGAGTCGGTATCTCTAAACACTGAATCGGTATCTCTAAACGCTGAGTCGGTATCTCTAAACGCTGAGTCGGTATCTCTAAACGCTGAGTCGGTATCTCTAAACGATGAATCGGTATCTCGAAGCGGTGAATGGATATCTTTAAACGCTGAATCGGTATCTCTAAGCGGTGAATGGGTATCTCTAAGCGGTGAATCGGTATCTCTAAGCAGTGAATCGGTATCTCTAAATGCTGACTCTGTATTGCTAAACGCTGAATCGGTATCGCTAAACCCTAATTCGGTATCTCTAAACGCTGAATCGGTATTTCTAAACGCTGAATCGGTATCTCTAAGCGGTGAATCGGAATCTCTAAATGCTGAATCGGTATCTCTAAATGCTGAATCGGTATCTCTAAGTGGTGAATCGGTATCTCTAAACGCTGAATCGGTATCTATAAACGCTGAATCGGTATCTCTAAACGCTGAATCGGTCTTTCTTAACACTTATTCGGTATCTCTAAACGCTGAATCGGTATCTCTAAACGCTGAATAAGTATCGCTAAACTCTAAATAGTTGTCTCTAAACGCTGAATCGGTATCTCTAAACGCTGAATCGGTATCGCTAAACGCTAAATCGGTATCGCTAAACTCTTAATAGTAATCTTTAAACGCTGAATCGGTATCTCTGAACGCTGAATCGGTATCGCTGTAGTCGTTATAGGTATCGCTAAACTCTAAATAATTATCGCTAAACGCTGAATTGGTATCTCTAAACGCTGAATCGGTATCTCTAAGCGGTGAATAGGTATCTCTAAACGCTGAATCGGTATCTCTAAAGGCTGAATCGGTATCTCTAAACGCTGAATCGGTATCGCTTAAGTCGTAATAGGTATCGCTAAACAGGTATCGCTAAACTCTAAATAATTATCGCTAAACGCTGAACCGGTATCTCTAAACGCTGAATCGGTATCTCTAAGCGGTGAATCGGTATCTCTAAACGGTGAATCGGTATCTCTAAATGCTGAATCGGTATCGCTAAACGCTGAATTGGTATCTCTTAACCCTTAATCGGTATCTCTAAACGCTGAATCGGTATCTCTAAACGCTGAATCGGTATCTCTAAACGCTGAATCGTTATCTCTAAACGTTGAATCGTTATCTCTAAACGTTGAATCGGTATCTCTAAACGCTGAATCGGTATCTCTAAGCGGTAAATCGGTATCTCTAAACGGTGAATCGGTATCTCTAAATGCTGAATCGGTATCACTAAACGCTGAATCGGTATCGCTAAACCCTAATTCGGTATCTATAAACGCTGAATCGGTATCTCTAAACGCTGAATCGGTATCTCTAAGCGGTGAATCGGTATCTCTAAACGGTGAATCGGTATCTCTAAATGCTGAATCGGTATCTCTAAACGCTGAATCGGTATCTCTTAACGCTGAATCGGTATCTCTAAATGCTGAATCGGTATCTCTAAACGCTGAATCGGTATCTCGTAACACTTAATTGGTATCTCTAAACGCTGAATCGGTATCTCTAAACGCTGAATCGTTATCTCTAAACGCTGAATCAGTATCTCTAAACGTTGAATCGGTATCTCTAAACGCTGAATCGGATTTTCTAAACGCTGAAGAGTTATTCATGTATTGCGATTCAGTAAGTTGATGAGATACATGGAATATAATATCACGTGACCCCGGAGCCATAATGATTTCGAGGTCAGCTGTTGACCTTTGAGACCTCTGCAAGAAGCCGGTCGTAAGGCTAAAAAATCGTCAAAGTTTATAAGATTTGCCTTAAAAGATAGAAAAAAATATTTTTTAAAAGCATCAAAATCTTATAAATAATGCATGATAATTCGAATTTGGTTCATTGAATAAATAAAAGCATCATATTTGTGCGCTTTTGATATATTTTTAGCATTCGTTCTTTTAATTTAGGGGAAAACCAAATATCCTTACCTCAGATTTGCATTTGCTCACAAATCTGCCCATAAAAAAGCATATATAACGATCGCAAAAATTCATTCATACCTCTAGGCGACTTGAGATAATCATTATTAAGCCTCCTTTGTAAATTTCATTGATGATTATTTCGTTATTATTCCAAAAAATGATGGAAGAAGCCCGCTTTTCAGTTGAAACGATTCGTAACCAACGAAAAAAACCCTTATATAATTTTTATTCGACACTAATTTCATTCATTTGTACCTGAATTTCACTGTAAAATAGATGCTTTTCCTTCAATTATGTTTGATTTTGGTCTTAACATCGGAATTGCTATAAAATTAAGCATATAAGATCTGATTTAAACGAAAACCGCCATTTTAGCAACACAAAATGACTTATAAAACTTTTATTCACGGTCAAATTTTAGCTTAATTTATATGAAATCGATAGGAAATTTAGAGCTCTTTCCTTAGAAAGGAATCTCTTTTTTCTAGGCATTGTATGAATTGAGAATTTTATGAAAAAACACAAATCGTTGAAAAATGGCAAAAACCTGCGTGCTTGCGACCTTTCACGAAAATATGAACCTCAATAAAATTTTTGTTCGTGAATTATTTCAAATTATTTTATATGCAATCGACTGGAATTAAAGCGCTGATTCCGAATCTGAAAACCGTTTTGGGATAGGTTAATTTGTACTCCTTTTACTTCATACACAAGATTATCGATTGTCTGTGCAAAGCGCTAATTCTGAGCGCAACAGGGCTTGTTGGGGTATAAAGGATGAGGTCGACTTTCTTCGCCCAATCCAGTATAGGTGCACATATTTTACACACAAGAGGACACACATGGTAAAAAGTGCACACACTATAAGGCACACAAAAACAAAACCATAAAATAGGCCTAGACTGACATTTTAGAACACATATGGCGCTAGGGACTGCTTACGACCTTTTTTGCTTTTTAAAAAATACGAGTGAAGAAAAACAAAAATTTAAAAATCGTGATCAATACCATCGGATAGAGAATTGAACGTAGAGTAAGGAAAAAATATAATTTTAGAAAAAATGAGTTTGCATCAGTGCATAAACCGCAAAACCATAAAAAGTCGTAAATAGTACAGGTTCTGTGAACATGGACACACACATGCATACGTATGTGTACATATGTGTGTATATGGATATATATTTATATATATATATATATTTTTTCTTTTTTTTCATGCTTCCTTAAAATGACACTGGTGAACATTGACCGAAACAAGCGATTTCATGTATTATTTCCTGGCGTCAAGAATTGCGAAGTTTTATGTCATGTACATGTAAACTGTCAAAAGTGTTTTCACCCCACAATGAAAATGCATCGTCCATGAAATTGTGTTATCTCCTACAACTATCATTACATGTATTATCAAATGTAGATTAAGCTAGATTAGGAGTTCATTGCCCTCAATCATTTCTTTTGACTAGTGACACGAGTTTTTCAATACTCGTGTGTGTGTATCATCTAAGTGTATTAATTTTAAGATATTTTAAAAACCAATGATGGTACTTTTGTACCATCTCTATTGGAAATAAACCGTTTTTCTTTTTTTTTCTTATTTTTCTATCATCAGTTCTGTAAAATACAAGGCATGATCAATCCAACTTAAGTATGAAAACACGGTCGGTAATAAATTCTAGAATATACAAAAGAGAAAGAGAAAAAGGACGCCTTTACATAAACTATCTAAAGGGAATACGAGGTAGGAATGTTGCTTAAAATTGATTTTTCCTTAAAGATCTGTAAAGATTCTAAAATCTAAAGTCAAAATCACGGAAAGAACTGACAATCATTCTAAAATCATCATCAAGAATAATTGCCCTACTCTTCTCCACATGGCTGCGTATTGCTGAATGAGGAGGATGAACCAGCAAGTTACCAGTATACGATGATTTAAAAAAAAATTGACCGTTCTTTCCGTGGTTTTGACCTTAGGATTTTAGAATCTTTACATATCTTTAAAGGAAAAATAAATTTTAAACAACATTCCTAGCTCGTATCCCCTTTAGATAGTTAATGCAAAGGCGTCCTTTTTTCTCTCGGTTTTGGTTATTCTGGAATATATTATCGACCGTGTTTTCACGCTTACGTTGGATTGATCAAACCTTGCGTTTAACAGAACTTCCTTAAGATTGCATTTTGTTGCAGCATAAATTCAGTGAGGTCAACCCGACCTCTTCTTTACTCCACCCCTAGAACCCAGCACTGTCGGGCTGATGAATGAACGATGGAAAGATGCATGGGCTTCCGGTCCCATTCTAACTCTGTAAGCCCTTTTCTCGACGAGGTGAACCTCGATAAGACGTTTTCTATCGCTCACCCAACACTCCAACACTCTTTGTGGTCTTTTGCAAATTGAAGCAGTTTCCTTCGCTTCCCGATAGAGGTGTAACTTCTTTAACAAACTTCGTTCCGTTCTCGTGCATGGCGCCAGCAGAAATTTTCTTATGACCTACGTTGACCATGCTAAGTAACTGCTTAAGCACATTTTCTCTGGAAATGCTTTTACCAACTTCAGAAAGCGACTATCAATAGCATTCGAATTTTAGCTCAGCGATTTTTAATTGTGAATGACAGCACTTCACCATGTTTTTTCCAAGGAGATCCTGTGTTTTGCAGTCCTAGGTACTATGGCGGATTTCCTCACCCAGTATACTTCTATCACCTATCGATCATCAAGGACAAAGGTGCGTTTTGTCGCCATTTTTTAACAGGGATTATTCATGCTTACTGTCGCAGACAGAGCAGGGCTAGTATTGACTACCGGTGTCACTAAACGCGTCTGTCGTTACTATATTGTTTTTTTCTAATTTATTATGTGGAAATCTATAGAAAACTGTTTAAATTATATCAACGTTTTATCAATGTGTGTTTAACTTTTGGGTTGTGCAGTTGAACTAAGTTAAACTTTGGGCAGTTAAGGTAATTGAACTTGATCAAGCCATTGTATTTTGCTTGAATTTTATTTCTACATTATAACATCATAGTATTTTAAATGAATTGATCTTCAACTGCTCTGGGTAATGTACGTTACAGGAATTGGGGATAAAATGCCAACGAGGGATGATTTTCAGAGTATAATATGAGCAATTCAAAGGCAGGTTTATATATGAAAATTGGCAGTGATTAATATCTGTCTGCAATGAAATCTGATGAAATTTGCTGTATGAGAAGTAATGCTTTGAGTGAACGAAACCACTGTCGTAATTGGAAAACAGAAAAAACAGAACTTCAAGCATGTTTACGTATTTCAATTTGGAGTGAAATTTCTGTCCGCGCATGAGCGTGAGTACGCATTACTGTTTTGCTACTGCACATTAATATTTATGCCGTTATAAGTGATATTTTTCTCCTCAAATACGTTAGTAATATTCTGATTTCTCTCCTAAATTTATGCCTACTGTTATACATCTAAAATGTTTGCATAAGTTATTTGAAAGTTTGTCAAAATGACAACAGTTGCATGTAACAATTTAATTTTCAGGTGCACCAGAGCTATAAGCTTAAACGAATAGGTAACCTTTGAATTCCATTTCGAGTTTCATCAAATCTCTAACGTGATTTCAATAAAAAAATCCCTTTAGTGACTAGAACTATAATGAGTTGAGAATTTTAGAAAGTGTCCTCTCTCATCGAAATGAAATTATATCTGCGCGCAAGACATACATATTTTGCCATAGTTAAAAGCTTTGCGATGAATTAATTTTTTGCGAGGATGTCAATTACATGCTAGGCTACTCACGTACTGGAGAAAATCTGCGATATTATAAAAAAAATATACAGCATTCAAACTTCTGCAATAAAAGCTTTTCGCCGAGTGGGGATAGCTGAAAAAAAATATCTGCAAAACTTGCTAGAAAGTTTTACCGTCCAGCCTCTGAGGCAGCCAACTCTAAACTCGTACATGTCGTCCAACAGATTGAAGCCACTGACAGTGGAGCGTCGCAGGGCCCGGGGGACATATATGGACAACATTACTCGCATGCTGAGCGCAATTTTAATACTCAAAAGAAACACGATACTTACAATAAGTGAACGCTTATATAATATTGCAGATGGAATGTTATGTTGAGAATTTGATTTAAATTTCTGAAAATTCCTGGAAATTTTGTATACCTCGTCCCGGGCGAGTAGGCAAAATTAAGAAGTTTAATAAGATAAGTTCATGTAAGAGATCAATTTCGTTGAAAATAACCTCATATGTATTGCATTAGCTCATACTTGTTACAGAGGTTTTCATTTCGAATTTCCAGAGGAGTTAATTTGCTTAAATGTGAAAAAATTCAACGGATGAAAGCAACTTTCTATTACATTTAAGTTGCTCCTCTGCCACCTTCAGTCCAAATTTCTCTAATATCGCTGTTCAATTCTTTCTATTTGAAATTTATTCAATTACAGAGATTTAGAAACACTCTCATCAGTTATTTGTTTAGTATTTACAATAAAAATAGTCCAACCACTCTAGAACATAGATCGAAAGACAGGATGTTCGCGTAATAATGTAAACCAAAGAGACAACGGGTTAACTCATACTCGTATATGAAAATGATACAATCGTAATCGATAAGTGAGCTCTCTTGAGATTATGTTAGTCACATTCCAGGTAGCCTCTGATTCGTTTCACGCAGGCATGCACGATCTGCAAAAATCGTAGTGTGTGCTTTCAAATTTAAAGCAATGCAATCAGTTGCAGCACATTTTACAACGAATTAATCTGCTCTTCTCATTGAGTGAACGAAACCAATGTCGTAATTGGAGAGCAGAAAAAACAGAACTTCAAGCATGTTTACGTATTTCAATTTGGAGTAAAATTTCTGTCCGCGCATGAACGTGAATACTGCGTGTGCAGTGCATGTCAGGCTTCTAAGTTCACGTATTTCTCGTATCATACATTATTTCAATTGATGAGAAAGCAGTGCTTCAATTTTTCTACGATTTTCCGAATCTGAGTTTTAAAGGAAAGGCTTTTTCTCTTTGAGTGTCACGTGGACATTCATCCAACACGAGAGTGCAAGTCAGCATTACCGCACTTGCTCATTACCTAAGCAACAGGGAGTAGTGCCTATTACGAATTCGTACCAGACTAAAATAACCCCAAGTCGCTAAAAAACTGGGTGCCTCACACACATGTGTAACGTACTAACATTACTTGGTAGGCAAAACAACATTGATAACACTTCGAAGGGGAATTGCTTCTGATTTCTTAAAAACATATTCGGTGTGCTGTGTAGTTGACAGTTTTTTATTACACGTTTAAATCTTCTCAGAAAATCAAAACGCATTGGTTCCTTACAGAAGCACACATGTTGTGATTCATCTCGAGCTCGAAGTAACTATTATCGCAGAAGTTCTGATCATTTTCTTCTTCAGGAATTATGGAAGGGATAAATTTGATGTTCTAGGAGAGAAATTACTTTTTTAAATCGTAAAAATTGAAAATGCCTTAATACAATTTTTTGCAACATTTTAGGCAAAGAGTTAATTATACATATTTACTTCTTTGCTGGGTACCAGTTTAAATGCGCGCAGTGCACTTCGGAATACGTTGGAGATGACGCTACACATTATATACCCAAGAGTAGTAGAGTATTGCAGGGGAATTTTCCTCATTAGAAATTAACAGCCTCACCCTAATCTCATATAGCAATACGTAGCCATGCTTAGCAGTGCAATTGTCTCTCATCATGATTTAAGGATGATTGATAGTTTCCTCTGTAAGTATGACTTTGGAATTTTGAAATCATAAAACATTTTAAAGGTTAAACCAATTTTAAATATAAAGCTTACTTCTTGTAAGCCTTGAGGTAATAAATGAACAACTGTATCTCTTTATTTTTCTTCATTTTCTATTTTAAAGCTTTGAAAATTCGGAGTTAGATATCTTTCGCGAACTCATTTTGTCGTAGTATTGACCAAATTTTGTATTTAACGAACTGATATTAAAGCCGCATTCCGAAACGATGACCATTTAGAGTTTTTGTATAGATTGATAAATTTTACGCTTTTTTTCCTGCCTAATCTTAAATGAAAAAATTTACTTTCAGGAATCTTTTTTCTCCCAATACTGCCGTTCAAATTGAACTCATTCTCTGTTCCTTACGGAGAAAGGTTGAAGTATAGAAGATTAACCGTTCATAGATCTGAGCTTTTTTTACGTTCCCTTTGAAGTTCCATTTCGCGAAAAGGTTTTTCTGAGAGCCCAAAACTACCAAATATCGGAGACTAAGTAGCTTCAAATGCAAAGAACTCAAAGAAAAAATCCGGTGCGTCTATCGCTCATCATGGCAAAGGAGAAAAATTTAGTAATATTACAGAACTCGTAAAGTCTCATTTGAAACTTCTTTTACGAGTTATTTAGTGAAATATATAAGATCCTCAACCATTTCACAAACTATGGAGAAGGCGAATAGAATTTTGTGAACTCGAAGATATATCGATGACCATGTATTTCTTGACGTCATGGTATAAAAAATTGACCTTTATTTTTCAAATTTTGTTGATCCTGCACTAAGAAGAATTTTGATATGAGTGTGGCAAACCTCCATCTGCGAAATTTCATATGTGAGTATGCTCCTAAACAACATGCTCATGCGTTTAGGAAATGTAAATCATATATTGACTTCACAAACGGCAAAAAAATCACTAATGAGATTAGCACTTTTTTCTCGAAATCACGAGATATTTTGCTATATTTTTCAATTTTTCCGATATTTTTATTCACCAGCATTATCAACAGCTAACCTGTGATATGGAAACTTCAGAATGAAATATCGAAAACTTGCGTTCATAGCTTCGAAGTAAACACATATGTACGTGACAAGGTCATCAGAGAGTGAAGTGTGTAATATTATTTCTATGTCACTTGTAAGCATCAGTTTTATGGCAACATAGACTTGCTAAACTGTCTCACTGTACGATCTTCTTGCTGAAATTGACTGGTAGGCAAAATTTTATTCTATTCATATCATATTGCAGTATAAATGCGAAAATATGTATATTATTTTAATGAACGAGTAGATTTTTTATTTTCAATTCGTTGCATTGTGAAGCTCATCCCTTTTATCATCTGATAGAAATAACCGCCGCGCAATGAGAGGTGACATGTGCAGTATAAGGTCATGATGGCGAACACTCGCAGTTCAAGTGTTTTTCTGTTCACAGGGCTGTAATGTTGAGTAAGTGAGAGAGTGCGACCAAATATCAGACGAATATGGCTATGCAAAAAGTTGCAATTTTTCGTGGTTTATAAATACATTTTTGGAATTCAGAAGTAACAAACTAATGCAAAGTTATAAGAATTAATGCTTAGTTGTGCGAATTCTAGGCAATGAGAAAATATTTGCTCATTTACATAAAATAATACAAAGTCGTATAACTGAAATTATGGTTTTGATCCATTCCGGTTGAGTTAGGGTAAGCAACTTGCTTCTGAAAGTTTTTTAGCTTCTGATAGCGAGAAAAATATCGTATGTTTGAGAGAAATCCTTAGTTCATTAATCAAAAAGATGTAGTATAAATGTTGGTGTATGATGTATTTATGGAAGTGACAAAGTTAAAAAGAAAAAGAACCATTGTTTGAACAACTTAACAACTCACTATATCTCTATACAATTCGCACTCGTTCAGAGTGAATTTTTTGAGTTCATTTGGTAGAGACATAATAGAGAAAGGGACGATGTGTTTGAATGGCGATCGCAATTGCTTCATGCACAAGTTTCGATCAGAACCTTCTTGAAAGCATTCAGAAAATGATTGTAGATCATGCATATCTTCAAATCCCCTGCAGAAAAGGGTGACTCTATGAAAGTGAACAAACACATCCAAAATTCGGCTCACCTTTCGACATTCAAACTTATCGATATAGTTGTCCTACGAATTTTACTTTTTATTCAAGCCCGAAATACTTAATAGATTGACGAGTTTTTATGGATGGTAGTTGATCGCGCTCTATGTCACAGAAAGCGACGTTCTGTCATACCTTTGTCCTAATGCTAACTTTTTTTCGATCAGCGACAGATAAAGCGATCCATGCCGCGGTAGAACAAACAAGATATGGAAAAATGCTTAGGCAAGCCAATAAAAACATGGCCGAACTTATTTTGAAAACACGATTTCTAATATTTTGGGTTGCCAATCAAACAATTTTTTATTTCGCACAATTCATTTATACTTTTTTACATAAAACACCAGGAATAGACAAACATTCGTTACTTTTTCATTCACAGGATTACTTCAAAAAGAAGATATGTACGTAAATTTCGAAGTTGTTATCAAGAGCTCTCATCAGTGTGATATTTTATTTTATTTTAATATTTGTATTTAATGTCCAAAATTCACTTTCCAAGTAGAATTCTCAACATGCAGCGAAGAAGCACCATCTTTTTAAAAACTATACCAGAAAATCATGAAGGCCATAATTTCATGAACGGAAGCTTTTTGCAATTTTGCCCACGAAACACAAGAGAACGTCAACATGACCAGAATAGAGCTTCATTTTTAAGAAATAAACTAATGTTGGAACACGGGAATTATTTTTCCAGCTCAGTTAAGGAAACAAATTTGCAACTAATTGTAATTACCTTTAATATCATAGTTCTCGTTAATCTTCCTATACAAAGTACCCCACTAACTCAAATCGTTCCCAAAATATTTTTCTAGCGTCGTTGGAAAGCTATACAGGTCTTTAGAACGTCATTTAATTCTTGCTTTAATTTATTCGTTCATGGAGGCGTTATCAACAACCCCGACCGAAAATAATACAGTAAATCAACCGCCCTTAAAATATCGGTGGCTGACTAAAAGAGAATGTTCAGAAGTATCTTTCTTTTTGCTGTGGGCTTCGTTTTGATCCCTCAAAATAAATATTTGGGCATGTAAATTTCAAATAATCACCATTTAAGTTTCAACAACATCGGTTAGAAACGTTTGGATCTCACTTAAATTAAAAATTCGTATATATTATTCAATATTCCATTCTTTGAAAAACGAAGTATGAATCTAGATTTTACGTTTTCAGAGTAATAAGAACATGGCCTTCCAAAAAAAACATTGTTTTCAAATTAAAACATGTTTTTAATAATCATTTGTTCCTGCCCGTTGACCATTGAAAATGGTTGACCCATATTTTTTTTAATTTTTATTTTATTCTCCTTTAGTTTCTTTATGATAGTGCAAGTCTCGATTCATTTTAATGTGTCCAATTTCATTTCTTTCATCGTTGTCCGTTTTAGTATTCCAAGATGAATTTGTTTCAACCGTCCGTGACCCAGTTCCGATTCTAATCTCAATTTCAAAAGAATAAAATGAATCATTGGTAAACTGTTTGAGGGGGTTCTACAATTCCATGTTTTGAGGCACTATTATAGTGTCCATCAACGACAGCGTACTTTTATCAATAGCTTCGTAGCTTAGCTCACAAATCGTGAATAATTGTCATAAATATTTTTTCAACGCTCTTCTACTCCATTCAAAATATGTTAGACTGGGCCACAACAAATTTTGGCCACAACGAATTTTCGCAAGAGTTATTTCAAAAATTTGAAAGTTACAACGCCATTATTAATGCCGAATTCAGGGTAACATCCTAAAAGACACATTTAATTTAGTTATTGGACGTTTGACTGAAATTTCTTAACCCACCCTGCACCATATGAATCCGGTATATATACATATTTTGCCTTTCACTCACACAATACGGAAATGATTATGTGTTATTCTACATTAAAAATTACTAAAACCAATGATTCAAAAGTTGGCTATGATGCAATGAATTCTAAAAAATTCGAAAATATATCATTGCATTTCAGAATAATTTTGCTTGCCAAAAAATAACATTAAATAGCGAATACTTTTCAGTTGGCATGACAAGTTAGACGCAACTTGAAAAAGAAATGTAATTATAGACGAGACATGATCCCTACAATTCGCGGGAGCAATGCTGATGCTTCAGTTCTATGTAGAGGCTCGTAAATTTTCACGGTTTGTTTTTCACTCAGTGAATCGTGAGAAATTCATCGTCTCAGGCTTTAGAATAAAGTATATATTTTAGTAACAAAATGAGATTAAAAAACGTCATTCTTTACGCAAACAACGAACTTTACACGAACTCGTACCTATATTACTGCTCCCAAATGATGTTGAACATTTGATTCAGTTCGAACATGGCAATTATGCAAGCTCATAAAAAACAATGAACTATGACAGATGAAATTTATACCATTATTTAGTTATTTGATGACGATTTCGTTTTATGTTTTGAAAATTTCATCACTGAAAATGCAACCGCTAATGTCAACGCAGTTATGAAGTCTTCTTGTGAAGTTTCCTCTTACCATTTGAAACCTGTCGCATAGAAACTCATTGATTTCACAAGTAAGAACTGTTTTCAGATCTACAGGACCTTTGAAATGACGTCGTCAAACTCGTGAGTTGAAATACTCCCATAGAAAAATGCACATAAAGTTAAGTTTGGGGCGGGTGGAGAACACTTCACTTGGTTGGCTTGATGCTCTTCCCTCCATTTCATTTTGGTAAAAGGTCTGCTTATGAAATAGCGGAATTTAAAAATTTCAGTTGCAATTAACTGAAAGCAGAATCTATAACTAAAACGACGTTTTAAATACTTTTCAGTCAGGTAAAATCTTGTATTTTATTATTTTTGATTTATTTTCAGTGGTCTTCTATATTACAGTTTTATTTCATCGTACCATTCACTCTATAACATTCCCGCAGTTTTCACTGACAAACACAGAATTAAAATTTTACCGTTTGGCTCATGATATCTTTTTGTAGTCATTAACGGTAGAAGACTGTAAACTGAGAGATGAAATCATTCCAGCATTTTCCGTAGATTTAATGATATAAGATATATCTAAATTTAATTTAAAAGTGTTGTGAGGTTATCAACTGTTTAAAAGTTAGAAACTATGTAAAGTGAATTTACTTTTTCATAAAAAAATAATTAGTTCCCCAGTATATTTTATTTTTGAGACAAAAATCGCCCATTCTCAAAAGTTCCCCATTTATCTTCAACAGACCTGAAAATTTTCGGATAAAAATGAAAAACAATAAGGTTTTCTCTACGTATATTTATTCTGCCATATGAAATACACAATAGTGTTAGACAAGTTCAAGTTAAACTTCCACCAGTTCATCAATTTAATGTTCGAACTTATTTACGAGGCTGTTCGAACGACGGATCTCACGGAGAAAAAAGGGTAATTTAATATTATGAGTAAGCCTCAGTGGAAGGTTTAAAATGTGTTCTCAACTCCTAAATTTGATTTCTAGACTACAGGGGTTCAAGTGTTCATAATCTAAAAATTTTTTCCATCATGATTTTTCTAATGAGTGGTTATTGCATCATACCATCGCCTGGTGTCTGCTGCTTGACTTTCAGCTTGCGTAGTTCTGCATAAGCGTTTGAAAATGAACTGTTTTTTTTCAGACCAAAGAGTAGGTCAATTATTTCAGCGTTTTGCTGTATTCAAGTTACCGTTTCTCTGATCTTATAACATCTTACATGTATATGCGTATAGTGTCGATTCATCTGAACGGGTAAGTTGTTTGCTTAAATCACGAATTAATAAGAAACTTAAAAAAGGAGAAAAATTCCAAGGAAATTATTCATATTTTATAGGAATACGCTTTATCAGTTCAAAAAATTACAAGTCATTATGTCTGAAATAAAAGAAAAAATAAAATGTTGGAAACATTAAAAGATAACACATAAGTAAAATGTTTCAAAGAAAATAAAATCGAGAAGATTGATATCTTGTTACTTTTTCCAATGGGTATGAACTGTCGATATTGATGAGGGCTGGTTTTCGTTTAAAAATATGTAACGACTCTAAAATCCTAAGATCATAAGAAGTTGAGGCAGAATCTAAAATTTTGAAGTCGGTATAGAAGATATCGATACTGTGCATTTTTCGACGTGATTGCGTACTGCGGAGTGAGAGAGGTGTGCTTATTGGGTCTCAGTACGGAAGGTTCTACCCTGATGCTTTGTCATTCTAAAATAAAGTTTCCGTCACGTAATGACGACGAACGATGATGCACACAACACACAACTGTAAGAATACACCAGAGAGGCGCCCCTATCAATTGAGAGCGTATCCTTGTATCGCAAAAAGAAGCAACCTTAAAATTATCAACAAAAGCGACGTGCAACGGAAAGTTTTGAAAGTATTTCTCACACAGTAACTTCAAATTCACGTGACACTTTCTCAGAAGGCGCTCCAAAATAAGGGAATGAGCAGTAGAGGTAGTCTTTATCGTTCTCTTCCGACGGAAATTTCTTGCTTCGAGAGAAATTTCTTAATTTGCAAGTTTATGACACCCAAAGGAGAATCGTTAGCTGTAAAACATGTGTGTAAAAGTTCAAATTCACCATGAAAATTTTAGAAGGTTGACCCTATTTTGTAGCCCTATTGATTAGAGTTTGAATACAATTCATTTTGAAGCACGTTGAACAAAAACTAAAGAAAATGGAGCCTAGTCGTGTGAAAGTTGGTTTACGGTGTACTGACGTCTGAAATTGATCTCCGTCTCTTGTCGCGTCACAGTCGAGAAAGGCAAGAGATTTATTCTTTTTAACCTCTGCGGTTAACTTAATTGATTGATGCTTACGATTACGGTAGTTTAAAAAATGCTCAACGCCAGATGGATGCCTAAATACAAGGTAACCATAAAATTGTGTCCGTTTTTTGATTAGCCTTTGAATGCAGTTGAAATATAAACGCAATGCTTGTAGCAATTGTTTCCAGATTTCGATAGCCGAAAGATATTGCGGGTTAAATCCAAAAATTTTGAAATGCCTTGATGTTGGAGGCAGCCTGCGCATCACTGCTTTCTCGCAACCTTACCATGCACTATTATTCAATCGAGCCATTCGATTACCACTTCTTTCACTCCCTGGATAATTATCTTCGAGGAAATCCTTCATCAATGGAGCAGACTTGCGCCAAGCCCTCACGGACTTCTTTGCGTCCAAAAACCCCCGAGTTTTACTGTAAGGGGGTTTTTGCCACTGGAGACACGTAGGCAGAAAGTGTTGGATGCCGATGGTGATTACTTGAAGACTAAATATGAGTTACACTTATTGTGAAGCGTTTTTTTTCTTGGAAAATACACAGAACTTTTTTGGTTATCTTGAAGAACAAAAGTATCGTCTACGCATCGGTAGTAGAAAACCGGTTCAAAATCAACGGAGATTCGTCCAACCACTTGCTTCGAGGAAACACATAAAAATGTTGGCATGAGACAGTGCCAACGGAAGCTCCATTGTCTGACCGTGTATTTTTTTTTTAAATTTTGCAAGCAAATATAAAGAAAGAGTGCACTACAGATAATTCCAGAAGTGTACTGAACATATTGCGCTTTAAATCCAAAAATTTTGAAATGCCTTCTGAATATAATTAGTTTAAACATATGTTAATAGTTTCCTGGAGGGGAATATCAGTGTAAAGCGATTCAACATTAAATGAAACCATGATTAAATCTTTTACATCTGGAGTTCTTCTAATGTTTTCGCTGAATTTGAATGCATTGCCGACAGTATTGTATACTCGTTTGAAGTAGATTATTGATGACTGGTACAAGGAGTTTACTCAATTTATACCTCGTACTATTATCAGCTGCTACAATCGGGCTAAATTGAAATTTTGAAGATGAATTAGGCTTTTGAATTTTTAGTAGACCATCAATTGACGCATGGAAGTTATTAAATTTTTTTAATGGTGAGTTTGTTTAAGCTCTTAAGCCTCGTAACAAATTATTTAAGTTTATTTTCAAACCTCAGTGTTATTTTATTTACTAAATAAATATCAAATGAAGCGTGCTTTCTTGATATTTTTGGCGATCAATTAACACAACTCCTGCCCTTCGTCAGGTTTGGAAATCATTAACTGCTCAGTGGCGGCAAGTAATTTCACGAGGGATATGTCATTAGTATGATAGGCGGTCGAAAATATTGATGTGGCTTAAAACTATAATAATGTTTATGAGCTGATGTTTTCCCATTGCTAATGAATTCAGGATAGTTAGGACACGCTTTATTTTTAAGTCCACGAGCTAATTTCTCAAACGCTAGAAAATACTTAAAGAAATTTGGTTTGTAAACAGAGAGGCAGTAGTCTAAACCTAATGCTATGAGTATTTTTACCCTTTGTGGTAGCTGAACGGAACTGAAATTGTAAACTACCTTATCCGGATTATAAGGTTGAATCTGGTTGTGGATGCCCAAGTTGCCTAGGTTCTCCAAGTGAGTTCGTTTGGTATGTGCCCGTTTTTTATGTTTTGTACCATGGCTTCGTTTGATGTTGAATCGCTTTACACTAACGTTCTTCTCCAGGCAACTATTGATATTTTTTAAACTAATTATTTACAGAAGGCAGTTTAAAATTTATGGGCTCAACCTGCAAAAGGTTCAGTACACTGCTGAAATTATCTGTAATGCACTCCTTTTTTATATTTGCTGGCAAAATTCAAAACAAATAAGACGTTCTAGCAATGTGGTTTTAGTTGGTTCCGTCCCTTGCCAACATTTTTTAGTTTTTTCACGGATCAAAGTGGTTAGATGAATGTCATTATGATTTTAAACCGGTTTTCTACAATCGATACATGGACGATACTTCTGTTTCATTCAGGCATCAATCTCTTGTTGAGCATTTTTTAAATTATCTTAATCATAGGCATCAATCAACTAAGTGGAAGTTGAAGTAG
Source organism: Morinoia aosen (assembly GCA_030386875.1). Taxonomy (NCBI): domain Eukaryota; kingdom Metazoa; phylum Arthropoda; class Malacostraca; order Amphipoda; family Talitridae; genus Morinoia; species Morinoia aosen. Next base: position 5,195,022 of record CM059570.1, read on the forward strand.
AAGTTGAAAGTAATAATTTTTTACTTTTCTTGACTCCTTCGTGACAAGAGACGATCATTTTCAGACGTGAGTACACCGTAAACCAACGTTCACTGGATTATGCTCAACTTTCTTTATTTTCTGTTCTAGCTTCAAAATGAATTGTATTCAAACTCTAATCAATAGGGGCTACAATATTTGTCCAACCTTCAAAAATGTTCATGATGAAATTGGATTTTCACGCACATATTTTACAACTAACGGTTTTCCTTTGCGTTTCATAAATTGGGTGGAAGAAAACGATAAAGGCCATCTATACTGCCCATTCCCGCGTTTTGGAGCGCCTTCTGAGAAATCGTCACGTGAAATAAAATTACTGTGGGAAAAATACTTTCAAAACTTTCAGTTGCGCGTCGCTCTTGCTGATAATTTTAAGGTCACTTTTTTTGCGGTACATGGATATGCTTCCGATTGCTATGCGAGCTTCTCTGGTTTATCTTTACAATTGTGTGCAGTGCACATCATCGTACGTCGGCATGTCACGGAATTTTTATATCAGAATGGCATAGCATCAGGATAGTTATAGTCGGTACGTATTTTTAAACGAAAACCGGCCCTCAACAATACTGACACTTCATACCCTTTGCAAATAGTAATTAGATTACTATCTTGCCGATTTTGTTTTCTTTGACATATTTTTGTATGCGTGTCATATTATAATAACTATCTCAAACATTTTTTCTTTCTTTTATTTCAAAGATAACGATTTCACTTTTTGGAAATGATGATTGAATTGTACTCCGAAACGTTTTCCTGTTAAAATATATACGGGAGTAAATATTGTTCTTTATATCTATAATTTCTAGCCCCTGATGTAACAACTTACTTTTCTGTAATGTGTGAATTCCAGTGTCGTATCAATTTAGTTTAAGCTAGTTTTCCATTTCTCATACCGTCGTATAAATTTACTCTTGACTCACTCAAAGGAGAACAGAATAGTGTTCTTCCATACTTTATATACTGGATTATTTAGATACAGCTCAGCTGAGAGCTAAATCAGTAGTGTATTAATATTTATATTCCAAAAAGTTTATAATGCCATTAACAATGCACAATTATGTAGAATTGTAAATTTCATTACCCATGTCATACTTCTTGGAAATCCTATTGAAAGTAGAAAAGATAATAACAACCACCTACATAGTACTGGCATTAAAGATAGATGTTTTTTTTTAATTTTTACTAGTCTGCTCCATTGGAAAATATTTACCGGCATAAAAAAATGTAGCAATATTGAATTCATGAACTAAAGATCGTTCCTAAGTTTAATTCATCCATTAATAGGGTACTAAGATTAGTACAATAAGATCTTATTGACTCAATAATCTTAAAAGTGTTTATTATACAAACAGGCTTGAACAGCGCCCAGTGTCTTTACCAATACAGTTGAAATAGAAAACTGAAAATTATAAGGATTATTGCAAACAATACGAATAAACCAATATAAATATTTGCTCTGCTGATTTGTTGTCAAACTTCTATTGAATATGAAAAGGGAATTTGAATCAACAGTCTAACAATAAGTGTCAGGGGAATTGAATTTGATTCAATATTAAATTCCCTGCCATTTGTTTGCAAGTCTTGTCTTCACCATGAACTTTGCTCTGGTTAAAGGTTAAGGTTAACATCGGCATCTTTGGGATGCTTTATTTCCAATCAAGCCTGATACATATGATCTAAGCATTGGTTTTTCAAATGTCTTATAACTAACCCTATTTATAGGACACCATGAAGGTTGCCCCGTAAAGCCGGTACACATTTCCGACACCTGGGTTGAGTGGGGTATTGTGCTTGAGCTTTCCCTTATACCCAACGGGGAAAATCTCCGCGCCAGCGCCGGGATACGAACCCGCGACTCCAACATACGAGCCCGATCCCTTAACCACTGTACCACGGAGAGCACACCTCTGACCTCTGATGGAAGCTTTGGTCATGGTTAAGGTCAATATGTATTTTAGGTGCTGCACGTAAATTAATAACGTAGTTACGAATAATCAGTAAAGAAACACATTCGAAAACGTTTTACATGAATGAAATTTTGCTCGCTGATGCGTTATTTTCGAATTATTGAACTTTGAAGTTTGCTGTCGCGCGCCAAAGGAAGTGACCGCGCTAAGCGTAATTTAATTAATAACGGAAGCTAGCCTCCTATTACAAACATAAAGAGGTTGGGTCGTGAGGGTTAGCCACAGCTCTTTTAGTGAAAATTATAAATAAAGCTTCTAACCCACTCATTAGGGTGACCGTTGTGATATGTTATGATATAATACCGTTGTGATATAATACCGTTGTGATATGTTATGCATTAAGTCGTCTTCCAGAAAAAGAGGTGCCATGAACATCATCAAGGGTCATGTGAATTGCAAGTGAACCGAAGTGTAAACGCCTTTGTACTTGTATTTGCGTACAACTTTTCAACAATTAACTCCCCCACTACCCCTTCCTTTCTCTCCAATTTCAGTTTCTTTCTGAACCTGTGGATCAAAATTTGGTTCATTCTCTATCTTTAATAGTTTGTCTATCATTGACGTCATTTACCTCGAGCGTCTAGACGGTTTGTTTACATATGCCATAAGCATTTTAGTATCCATTACCCGTGATTTACAACCGATGCTGGGAAACCTTATTCTTTATTTCCCATCAACTACACTTGCCTCGTAATTGCACTGACCGCCTTAGTTTATCTCTTCTATGTTGCCGCCCCCCTAATGTGCACTAATAACTTTTCTGGGATAGTGAATAAGTTATAATGTTCGTCCTCTTGATTCAGCGCTCACAATTGTGCGCTATGAGTTGAGTACTACATTTTCGTACCACTAATGAGGACTGCGCTTATACCGTTTGCCTTCATTTCGAAAGCCACTGCTGTGTAATACCTCTTGCGTGTAATAAAAACTCCAATAATGTAGGTGCAAGAGAAGAATTGAGAATCCTCTTCTGTGAATTTGTGCCTATATGTCACAATCATTTATACCTTTATCTCGATTTCATTCCCTGGGCATTAATTCCACATTGCTTTTAACAGCATCGTGAATGGTGCCTTCATTCTTCCTTTTTTTGGAATGCATTTCTAACGAATAGTGAAGATAAAACTAACGTTTGAAATGATCTAATGCAGTTTTTTCATTTTAGAACACAGTTTTTTTCTATTAAGTCAGTTATATTTTCAGTTGATACCCAAATATTTTAGAACATTTTCAATGTTGTTTGCTGAATATTATAGAACAAATCTATATGTGCAGAAATGATCAAAATGCTACTAAAAGCAGTGACTTTTCAGTAATATTTACCTAGTTGCTAAATCATCAACAATTTTAGGAAAAGTTAAGACCGCAGTTCTAATTCCGCAGTTCTAAAAATGTATTTCTCAAACAAGATTTTTTCCAGTTTTTGTGTTAGCCTTACGGTGTTGTTATACTCATATTAATAAATTGTTCCTTCTACTTGCCAGCAAAAATCACAGTTCAATCGATACACGTTTTCTAATACAAAGTAAAATACAGTTGTCGATCAGTAATTTGAATTATTTTATTGGTACGTTTACCGTTATATGACTTTTATCGAGAATATACCATATCAAAATTGAAAGTATATTGATTTTCAACGCTGAAGCTTATTCTAATTTGCTCGAAAAATCTTTGTTGTATAAGCTCCTTTCCTTTGGAAACCGGAAATTAATATCTTAAATTTAGAAAACAATCGAGTTATTCTAATTTTTATTACGTTGTGAGCGTTTCTTGGTTTGAGTGAGTTAGTACGGTCAGTAAAATGTATATCTAAATGACTGGTTTTATTTCAGCTCTGCCATATCAGCAGCAGGACAGGAGACAAGCTCTGACCAGAGAGGAAGGCGTGAGTATGTATACTGCCGATTTGGTTCATTTTTTTTGAAGCGTGAGCGCGATTTCGAAAGTATAGGAAGCATTTTTTACAGGTCATCATCAGTTCTTGGCTACAGCCATGAAACTTACTGTTGCATCCAATTGTTTATTAATACGTCGCGAAAATATTTTTATATCGCTGAAGCCGCGAAAAAAAACTTGAAAATAGTATGAACCAAGTCTGCAGGATACACGCTTGAAGTAATCCTGTCTAAGGTTTGACCTTTGCGTCACAAATATTTACAATTTAAACCAGCCTAATTTCTCCCGTTAGACCGTTATGTTGTACGAATCAAGGTGCATCACCGTTTTACGTTCTCTAGCCATAGTATTTTTTTCACTGTGATGCACGAAAAATCATGGTTTTTACAATGGTCATACCGTAATGATAATGGTTATTCACCGTTTTTGGTTTTCAAGTTTTCCCGTTTTTTAAGCATTTTTTGTTGCAAGTGATGTCATACATTTTTCGGTAAAATTTCAGTCTTTTTACAGGGTGTGTTTGAATTTTTTACGTTCGATATGTGTGATCTGAATTCTGTTCAAATTATTAATGAAGATGAAACAGTACAGAAGTAGGTCACTTCCATGAGTGCTTGAATTCACCCTCATACATCTTTCTTTTTTAAATATAATGTATAAAATTCTTGTTGCAAGCTACATCCAGGGTCATTTCGTGACGCATTCGAACTTCCAAGACGAGGCTCACGCGGCTTCCGACCTGGTTGCGAATGGCACGTCACTTTGCATAATGAAAATGTCAGAACAGAAAAGTCTGTCGCCCAATTAGGAGCTGCATGATCACTCAAATCCCATCTGAGTGCTCAAATGGCGCTTTGCGATGTGAGCTACTATATTTGCTACAATATGGGGTGATAAAAGGACAAATTTAATGGACCGGCACCATCGATTTCCGGCATCGTCATAAAAGGCCATCGAATTTCTGATCTTATAATTTACATTTTTTTGAAAAATATTGCATAATAGTAATTAATGTTACGAAAAATAGTATTCTAGTAGCCTAACACACTTTTCATGTACGCATCTAATTTATCTATGGTCACTTCCAGCTATTTTTTTCAGGTTATGTTACGTCAGTGACCTATTATAGTGTGCTAATGATGTTTATGAATGCGTTTGTCACATGCTTAATTGCTTCGTTTTGATACAGAGTGATTTCATATTGCTCCTCTTCCGGTTTATTCGTTCACTTTAGTGATGTATTTGGAGCACGTCTTCAATTTTTCTGCAAAAAAGCCAAATTTTGGCATGAATTGGTACAAAGCCTTCTAATAACTTTAAGGAAAAAATTAAGGTCAGGTTATAGAACACAGCATTCGTGAACAATATATTTAGACTTACGCTGCGCTACTCAAACGAAAGTGTAGAATTTTCTGTCTATACAAAAATTCTGGCGCCAGAGTACAGCCCTGTCACGAATTAACTATCTTGCTGTGAGGAGTGATTCAACTACAGCTTTTGCTGATCTGTAGTAGGTACAATACTCCTGCATTCAGGGTACTAGTATTCATGTCTTGTTCTCTGATCCATTTTTCGAACAGAATAGTTGGAGCTTATAAATATTATTGATGTTTGCATTCAAAACTTTAAATCGATGAACAATTTTCATAAGGTATGAGAATTGTAGTGTTCTTGCATAAAAGGATGGGTTACCGACTAAAGATTTACGATAGCAGAATTGTGATTTTTTTAACTACTTGATGCTCATAGGGGTGTCAACAATAATAATTATTATTACCATCATTTATTATTTTCTTTTATTCTGATAAAAATTGATGATTAAATTTATCAGATGTTTCCATGTATAAACATCTAAATCAACAGGATGAATTTTACATGATCTCGTAATATAAGTCGACTATCAAGCCAATAACTGATGAAAAACACCAGCTGTTAATTTAGCACAAAAAATGAAGACGCCCACTTGCTGAAGTGCTAAAACAGTAAGTAGAATATAATTATTTCTAAGAGTTTTTTTTTTGTGCATATACTGATACTACTCCATATGCTGATATGGAGACGAATATACAAACATAATACTTGTACATCGTTAATATACTGAATTGAGTAGCATTAATTCAATATTCGATAACATAAGGGATTTCCCATTGCTCAGAAAAATTCAACAATTAACATGCCCAGTTTCAACGAAAATAAAAAATGTATATACTTCTAATTATATGACTATGATTAAAAAAAGACAGTCATTATCACCTATAAGCGACAAATCGAAGATGAACCAGCACAAAATGCCGATCAGGAGCGCCTTTACAGTTCATGAATCTACAGTTACAGGAAATCGAAGCACCTCCAAAATCACGTTCCTTTCAATTGCATCCGAGTGATTCTAAGATACACCGATTATCACACAACAAAATGACATAAACGTATTAGAAGCCAACTGCATGTAGATAACAAAAGAGACTACATGCGGGTGCAATAGATCTGCGAACGTCTTTCGTTCTATGTTTTTGTATTGGTGCTTCCGGAGTAATGTTAGCGTAACACGACGTTCCGAGTGCTGCTGGGATTTACGTATGTCGTGGTAAAAATCTGCCGAGTTAATCGGAGGACTTCATCTAGGGTTGATTAGTGGTTACCTACAAATGTATTGGATTAATCTGAAGCGCTCTCAAAAGAATTTGTGAAGGACCTTGTACGTAATTCATCTGTGACGGAGTACTGCACTCAGTCTCTTGGTGATCAAGTATAACTTACTATTTTACCTGCTGTTAAACGGACTGAGCACTCAATACTCAATGAATGAGGGTAATAATACAGACGTAAATTGAAGATTTGTTTCGTTTCATGAAGAAAAACTAAGCATTGACTAATGACCATCGACTGTTACGTAAAATTGTATTCCTAGAAATACTATAATCAAGAGAACTCGCAACTCCTGTCTGATGATCAGCTTTACAAGGCTAATTTTCTGTTATTTTTTTTATCAAGATAAAAAGTAATCCATTACTAAAATGGGTATTTGTTACTGAATCGATTCAAGAAGAGCACATGCCCCTACCTTTCAAAATAAGCAATTTAAGATACGTTCCGCCGTTGAGAAGATGCTCGGTTTACAGAGGAGAATCCGTTTTTATAATGTGTTGTACCTCGAATTTTGGTATAAGTTGGAACCAAGGAAGTTGGATGTTTATTAAACCTCCTTGGTTGGAACACACCTAAATATGTATTATACGAACATTAGCACAAAAGTTACCCGCCTACAGTATGCCAATGCACTAGTTTGTATATTAAAGATATAATCTAAGATATTACATGACACTTCTATGACATGAAATTACAACTAGGGGTAGAAAAACGGAAGACACTTATATAACTATAAATTTATGGGAGATTCTATCGTACCTACGAAACGTCGTAGTTCGGTACCAGCGTTACCGAGGACCCTATGCTCCAAGTTCTCATGCAAATTTTTCCATCACTCACTTTCGATGAACAAATGTTTAAATTCCCTGTTATAGTATCTCAATCGTACGTACATACAGCAATAATAAAAATTGAACAGCCTGTGAAAGAATGAATAAAAATTTGGTGCGTTTAGGGATGCTATTATTATTACTATTACCGTTATTATTTTTATCATGAGGAGGACCTCTATGCGCTCGATCCAGAAATAGCTCATTGACCAACAGGAGGTTCAATCGTGAAATAAAAATGAAAAGAGAAATAGAATAGTGACAACGATAAATGCTGGAGCCACCGAAATGATCTACAAATATCAGCTACTTCGTCGAACAGAAGAGTTGATGAATATTGAATAAAAAGTTCTTCCAACTCCAAAACTGACACTCACGGATGATTGTAGTCATTAGTATTCCCAGATTTTTCGGTATTCGAGTCAGTGAGATCGTAGGAAATGCTAATTTCGACGGAGTAATGCGAGGTCTATGAGTATAGCTGGGTCTACTGAGGCTTGTCAAGTCCAAAGGGGAATGCTTAATCGTTTAGGGAAGGTTTGTCCCCTACCAGAGAAATGCTGTCCTTCAGGGCGAGTCAATGTCCTGTGGAGAAATTAAAGTCTCTCGAAAATTTAAATTTAAAAGACGAAATTGCACCGAGCCGACTTGGCGCTCAGCGATCACATAGCCGGTGCTAACTGCCTGGTGTAAACTTCAGTCACTTCAAAGCAAATGCTGTTCTGTAGATGATGTCATCTGTTACTTTGAATAGTTTAGTGGGAATGTGCAATAAATCCTTTCAACTTATTTAGATCTAACTTAATAATGATCGTGCAGGCCTTTTCATACTCTGTTAGCACGTTGACGTTTAGCGGTTGCTACAGTTGGTTTGGTTAGTTCATAAGTAGTTGAAATAAAAAATATTATCCTCGAATACATTTCTATCCTTTTTTAGAAGTGTGAAATATATAATTGCATGCTTAAATGTTAGCTTCTATATTAAAATCAATTTTAAAGAAGGTTGTGAAATAACGTCATTCGCTATGGCCGAAAATGAGCAAATGACCTATTTATACACATATGTGGCACTACATAGTCAAAGTGTCAACCTTTCAGAAATAGTAGGAATTGTTATAACACTGTTGTTAAATGATACTCATCTAAAATAACATTTTGACCCCTTTCTTGTCATAGATATGTCTCCGCATATAATTCTGACAAATTAGTATTGGTTTGACGTAGGTGAATTTTACAAAGAAAAATGTCATGACAAAACTTAGATAAATTTTAAGATGAGACGTAATGACCGCTGATAACGACGCTGGGAAATAAGCTCAGGACACATCCTATCTAATGATAATCGATGAGATGTTACTAATAATATAGCACGAGGACATTAGAAGAGTGCGGCAAGTCCAATTCCTGAAATGAAAACGGTAAAAATCGAGCGCCGTCAGTCACGCGCAGTCCGTTGTTCTGGTTACATGTGAACTTACAGTGAAATGCGATTTTATTTACCTGTGTATTTGTTTGATTTGCGTTCTAAATCAATAAAAACAGGTCCTATGAATAATGTTAGGAATAGTGGGCGTGTGAAAAGGATGAATTTTAAAACAATGATCGAACTGAAGAAGGAAATGACTGTAAAATTTAGAGTGGAGTGCGTGCTTCCGATCTAACTACGTAATAGGGCATCGCTTAGTCGATGATATCAACGTTTTTCGTTTTTGAAGAAGCAAGAAGAGCTCAAAGGAGCGAAAGTTGTAAAAAGACGAAGAAAAGGCCTCAGATATTGGAAAAAGGGTAGAAATTATTGCTGATCTTCATAAATGAAAAACAGTTACGCGGTAATAGCATTAGTGAGGCGTTCATATTTGACAAGGCCCTCCAATCCTGTACTGTACTTTTCCCATTGGGTTTGGCACACATTAATTTTTGAAAATAATTCAGGATGGGTCAGTAATAATAGCTCACGAGAACAGAGTTTATTAAAATAACTATTCAAACTCGGCTGGTTTCCGAGCGGTCACCCCAGCCGGTCGGAGGGTTCCGCTCTCAGTAGGTAGAGAACGGAGGGCGACCCCCTTCCCAGCATCCCAATGTTTCCCAAGAAGCGGCAACCTGTTAGAGATGGAGTCATGCGTTATAGTCGGAGAGTAACACAGCAGGACTTACGCAATATATGAAGATAAAAGTAAGTCCCATTCATGAGAATGGACGACCTTTCTAGAATGTTTGAGGTTTACGCAATTTTACGATAATATCGCTATAAATATTTGGAGAAGATCTCAACTAAATACGAGCCGAACTTGACACGAGAACGTAAAAAGATCACTTCATTGAAATACAAGTTGCCGTATGAATATTTTTATGGGTTCTCACATAATTTGTAGGACTATTTCAATTACTCGTAAGGCCTCCCAACGAATGGTCAAAGCTAGCAGCGCCCACTACCTCTCCAACCAACCTCCGTCGAGAGTCGTTCCACGAAGAGTTCCGAAGTGGTTCCCGCGTGCCGACAAGACCCTCTCACAGCGCAGACCGAATGAATTTAGCTCATCGCGCTGGCTGGCTGGCTCCATGAAGATCTACGGTTAGAAAACGTATAACGTAGGAGCGGCAGGTGTAACCGTACCACCATAGCAGCCGATGTAGCCGTGACCTCAACAGTAGCCGTAGCAGCAGTTGTAACCGTGACCTCAACAGTAGCCGTAGAGGCAGCACCAACAAGGTACCTTGTCACAGTACATAATACGGTGCATACTTATAACCGCTGCCACGTGGTAAATTGAACTGCCAGAGACACGGTCCTTCCAACTGTGCTCTCTCTCTCTTATCCAGAGCTGAACTGCTGCGCAGTCGTACGCGCAGAAGAAGCTCTGCTGCATTGTAAACCTAGAAGGTTAAACGCAGACGAGCATATCATGAGCCTCTTGAAAACTAAGTTGAAGTGGCATTGAGTCTACTGCAATGCCAACGTCTGGAATGAACAAAACGAGCAATTGAAATTTATACGAGGGGAAAATTCTTCGTTTTCTTCATTAATTACGTTTCCATTATTTTTAATAGGGAAATTCGTTCGAAAGTCAATCAGTTCATTCGTCAACCAGTTCATAAGTCGACTACTTTTCTAAATCAGATTGTGTTCGACTTCTGAGGTATTACTGTAACGTTATTTTACAGGTCACCGTCTCAGATGGCACAACAACAGAGACTGCTGAAAAATTCCAGCACTGGTTTTTGATGCTAATATTTACTAGCACCAGAGATAACTTATTGATAGTGAGGGGCTGAAAACACTTCTAAGCCTTACAATGTACTGTCTCAACGAGTTTAGACTAACAATGGTAATAAGTCATGACTGGCACTACAAGTTTTCTCTATTGGCTTCTAAAAATGAAATATGGTTTGTATAAATAAATGTGTAGAAAATATGAATAGGTAACAAATTACTCCTAAAATAACTGTCTACCAACAATAACAATAACTCAAAAGTTACAAAGAACACACACAAACCCTTAAATAGAGATTAATTATTGATAGTAGTCTCTTTTTTTCGCAGAGTATGTACTGCCAGTAAGTGGTCGAGGAAACCTACAGAAGGCGTGAAGAAAATAATCATTGTGGAGAGAATTGTGAAGATGTGATACAGATTATGAATCAAATCGTTACTGTGAAAAAGTAAAGAAGTTTGTAAGAAATATCTGGTATACAACAAATCAACACGGCGGAAAAAACAACTGAAGAGAAATCAAGGTGTTCGCGTGACTGACTCTAAGCCCGACTGCACCAGTTGAAGGAATGACACGTAGTGATATTACGTTGGAAATTTTCTCATGTCCACTTTGAAGTGAAGTCCACGCATATCTCTGCTCGAAACGTAATATTTCTTAGTTTTTATCTCGATTGCATAATTTTGCATGTGCTCTTACGAGTGCTAAGACAAATTTATAATGCGAAGAACCCATAATTTATGCAAGGATAACATCATTGTCTTGTAAAACTTAATGTTTCAAATGCAGGGTGTGGGAGTATTGCAGTGACAGCCATCTTACAAACAGTAACTTAGGAAGTCAACGGCATATTAAATGCTTTGCAGATGCCTTGTATCATACAGATTCCCCTTTGTGTTAGTTTCTTTTCTTGCTAGGAGAGTTTATCTTAGTTCGCAGCGTTTGAAAAAAATTACCATCCAAACTACCAATTTTAAGGTTTAGGTTGAGCCAGCGAAGACATTCAAACGATATTCTATTGTCCTTTTAGGTCATTCAACCTGATAGCTTTTTACTTCCATTGCTCAGTTGAAAATCTTAGCCTTAAAGAGGCATTACGATTTTACAGCGCTGTAATGCACCATATATGCCACTCTGTAAGACTATTTTAAAACAAATTTTATACAAATAAATATCTAAACGTCTACCAGCGTTCCAATACTGAGCCGCGTGCCAACTTTTTGGTAGAGAAGGAAGTTCAATGATGTTTTTGAAACTGTGCTGATCTACTCATCGTCTTTTGGGATTGGATCCCAGAATTCAATTCCGACTGAAAACCATTTTATTCAGACCCCTAAAATGGGCTTCAACAACGGAGCACAGCAACGCTCAAGTATTTGCCGAAATCTGAACTATCACTATTCTTTCATTAGAATTCACTCGTAATCTTTCTAATTCCAACCGCTGCTGCCCTTGATTTGGCGTATAGCGCGATTGAGATCGATTTACTTCAAAATAGCTTCATCAATGGAAATACAGGTGCAAAGTAATTGGTTGTCAGGTTTTAAAAATAAAACAAAAAAGTTTCAAGTTTCGAATCCAAACCCTAGTGTGATTCATTTCACCAGCTGAGATTGAAATGTTCTCAAACTTTCCACATTCGGAAATCACAGGTACTGCATGTACATTATCGTGAGTCCAATTTTGTGAGTTAATATTTCTGAGACATTGTTCTGAGTTATGACAACATATAATTTTTATGTTCATTTCTATCAACTCAAACTCTATGATTCTATGATACGGAATGTCGCTTAATTATTGTGAGCTCCGGTAAAGTTAGCCACCATTATTTATACTCCAAGACTCCTCTTGTTTTATACTTCTGAGCCGAAAAATAAGAGATTCGGATGGCTTCAATTTCAGTGCATGTTAAAAACAATTTAGCTAAAGTTTTCCGGGCAACTTGTACACAGAGGTTAAAATAACTCATACCTGTGCTCACTGGAATAACTGCATCAGGTGTTTCCTCGCCAAAATACGAGAAACGTCAATTTTTTGCTTCCAAAATCAGAATTTGTAACATTTTAGAAGTGCTTAGAAGCATTAAATGTCACTTTGCACTTTCTGTGTCTGAAGTATTTGGAAACTCATCCGTAGTTCGAAAAAGAAATCTGTAAATGAAGATTCTTACTTCATATTTCGTTATGAAGTAAAACCATTCATTTCTGCCATTTCAGCCGGTTGGAATCTTAATTTCAGACTGAAATTTGTGTGTTTATATTTGTCTTTACACTATTAGACGCGCAAAATGAAACAATTTAAATCTGGATGGTTCATTTGAGTCAGGCTTCAAAGCGCTGATAGAGTCGCAATTGGCTCATTAGCTCGAGGCTTACCCATTACTCGCTTCAAGCAACTAAATTGTTCCTCTTACATTCCTATAGACTTAAAATGTGGAAATTTGACATGGTTTTGTTGTATGTCAGTTGAAATTACTATCGTTAAGATATCGGATGTGCACTCTATACTTAAATCTAAAACTATACGCTCTGACTTGAACGAACAGCGAGGTTTCACCCATGATTGCTCACTCACTCCGTTTGCAAAATTGTTTTACATCAGATGAGTTTTTTAATCAATCCATGTATTGTAAATTATTATATATCTTATTATATCTTAAAATTTACAATACATGGATTGATTAAAAAACTCATCTGATGTAAAACAATTTTGCAAACGGAGTGAGTGGGCAATCATGGGTGAAACCTCGCTGTTCGTTCAAGTCAGAGCGTATAGTTTTAGATTTAAGTATAGAGTGCACATCCGATATCTTAACGATAGTAATTTCAACTGACATACAACAAAACCATGTCAAATTTCCACATTTTAAGTCTATAGGAATGTAAGAGGAACAATTTAGTTGCTTGAAGCGAGTAATGGGTAAGCCTCGAGCTAATGAGCCAATTGCGACTCTATCAGCGCTTTGAAGCCTGACTCAAATGAACCATCCCGATTTAAATTGTTTCATTTTGCGCGTCTAATAGTGTAAAGACAAATATAAACACACAAATTTCAGTCTGAAATTAAGATTCCAACCGGCTGAAATGGCAGAAATGAATGGTTTTACTTCATAACGAAATATGAAGTAAGAATCTTCATTTACAGATTTCTTTTTCGAACTACGGATGAGTTTCCAAATACTTCAGACACAGAAAGTGCAAAGTGACATTTAATGCTTCTAAGCACTTCTAAAATGTTACAAATTCTGATTTTGGAAGCAAAAAATTGACGTTTCTCGTATTTTGGCGAGGAAACACCTGATGCAGTTATTCCAGTGAGCACAGGTATGAGTTATTTTAACCTCTGTGTACAAGTTGCCCGGAAAACTTTAGCTAAATTGTTTTTAAAATGCACTGAAATTGAAACCATCCGAATCTCTTATTTTTCGGCTCAGAAGTATAAAACAAGAGGAGTCTTGGAGTATAAATCATGGTGGCTAACTTTACCGGAGCTCACAATAATTAAGCGACATTCCGTATCATAGAATCATAGAGTTTGAGTTGATAGAAAAGAACATAAAAATTCCATGTTGTCATAACTCAGAACAATGTCACAGAAATATTAACTCACAAAATTTGACTCACGATAATGTACATGCAGTACCTGTGATTTCCGAATGTGGAAAGTTTGAGAACATTACAATCTCAGCTGGTGAAATGAATCACACTAGGGTTTGGATTCGAAACTTGAAACTTTTTTGTTTTATTTTTAAAACCTGACAACCAATTACTTTGCACCTGTATTTCCATTGATAAAGCTATTTTGAAGTAAATAGATCTCAATCGCGCTATACGCCAAATCAAGGGCAGCAGGGGTTGGAATTAGAAAGATTACGAGTGAATTCTAATGAAAGAATAGTGATAGTTCAGATTTCGGCGAATACCTGAGCGTTGCTGTGCTCCGTTGTTGAAGCCCATTTTAGGGGTCTGAATAAAATGGTTTTCAGTCGGAATTGAATTCTGGGATCCAATCCCAAAAGACGATGAGTAGATCAGCACAGTTTCAAAAACATCATTGAACTTCCTTCTCTACCAAAAAGTTGGCACGCGGCTCAGTCTTGGAACGCTGGTAGACGTTTAGATATTTATTTGTATAAAATTTGTTTTAAAATAGTCTTACAGAGTGGCATATATGGTGCATTACAGCGCTGTAAAATCGTAATGCCTCTTTAAGGCTAAGATTTTCAACTGAGCAATGAAAGTAAAAAGCTATCAGGTTGAATGACCTAAAAGGACAATAGAATATCGTTTGAATGTCTTCGCTGGCTCAACCTAAACCTTAAAATTGGTAGTTTGGATGGTAATTTTTTTCAAACGCTGCGAACTAAGATAAACTCTCCTAGCAAGAAAAGAAACTAACACAAAGGGGAATCTGTATGATACAAGGCATCTGCAAAGCATTTAATATGCCGTTGACTTCCTAAGTTACTGTTTGTTCAAGATGGCTGTCACTGCAATACTCCCACACCCTGCATTTGAAGCATTAAGTTTTACAAGACAATGATGTTATCCTTGCATAAATTAAGGGCTCTTCGCTTTATAAATTTGTCTTAGCACTCGTAAGAGCACATGCAAAATTATGCAATCGAGATAAAAACTAAGAAATATTACGTTTCGAGCAGAGATATGCGTGGACTTCACTTCAAAGTGGACATGAGAAAATTTCCAACGTAATATCACTACGTGTCATTCCTTCAACTGGTGCAGTCGGGCTCAGAGTCAGTCACGCGAACACCGAAAAGACACTCGAATACGAAAATCACTAATAATTACAGTGAATGTGTGTTCGGTGAACGGTATATAAAAATAAAACATTCAGGACAGAAATGCATCTTCAGGGTCAGAAAAAAATTATTATCATGTACAGATTGGAACCAAAGTAAACGGTGAGTGTGCAGTATCACTGCGGCAAAAACGTCGAGTACTGTAAATCAGCCCACTCAGGGGGATGCAACTATTGCATCTATGGGAACTAGCGCTCCCAGGGGGAAACTTGTGAGGGCCCGAGCTTAAGGTTATGTAGGCTTTCTTTTTTGTTAAAATAGCATACGTTTTTGTTTTGTTACGGATCATCTTTTTTCGGTTCACTGCTGTCCTGTTTTTTCAGCACCTACTATTTTCTTCTTCAACTTTGATCTTGTTTCATGAACTTCTTTCTCATCTTACGGTTTCTATGCCCTTTCTGCATAGATTCCGCGTTCCCTTAACTCCTTACTAAATGGTGCCTTCTTCCTTCCACTCTTTGGCTCTCATTTGATTTTGTTGAGGATAGGGAGCCTTGAACTAACTAATAATCTGACTGTAAATCAGCTGGGTGTACTGCAGAACACACTCGTACTAGCTGAAGAATAAATGAAAACCTGTGAACAGTGTTATTTCTCTCTTTTTAAAACATGGCAAATATCTTCCCCTTCAGACAGAATTTTTTGGAGAAAATACAGTAAAGGTGAATGAGAGTTAACTTTTTTGTACAGTCTCATATGAGGTAGACTTCTTCAAACAAGTTAAGGATATTTGTCAGCCCTATTAAAAATCATGGCAGTGACTTGGTATGTTTATTGGATTTTGGCTTACCATACGCGTAATTTGGTATGTTTACAGGAAGATATGTCATCACATGTACAAGCGACCCATATGTCGCTCATAAAAAGTCCATAACTACCTGTATGGCATTTAAGACATGGTGGCCAAGGTTTATTTATGGTATTTTTTTCCTACATTCGGATTACGGTATTTATTTTCTCACAGGCCAACTTGCCTTCTTCTGATAATAATATGCTTGAATTCCTAGTATAGTAAAAGATACTAATGATGCATGTATTCGAAGCATCTATTTCGGTATTTTCGAATTTTCAATAAAAAAGAGAGAACCAGGAAAATGGTGTAAAACATTTTTCATTAAAATGTATTCTCGAGACTGTGAAAAGACTCGTAAAAATTGGACGTTTCGAATTTGAAAAATTGGAAAAAAAATTCGACGTTCGAATTTGTACCTATTGCTGATGATGAGCGAAGGCTCGAAACGTCCAATTTTTACGAGTCTTTTCACAGTCTCGAGAATACATTTTAATGAATAATGCTTTATACCATTTTCCTGGTTCTCTCTTTTTTATTGATGCATGTATAGTTGTATAATCAGATCAGACTGTAATGACTTCAATGCTACCCAATCCGGCCTCTAAACATATAAAACGGCATCTGTGATTAGTTGAAATGCAACAGCCACCAAGACTATGGTCAGCTGTAAATAGTTGCACGGCAGCCAGCAACTCAGTTAATAGTCATAAACTGAGACGCGACAAGCTGCGTGAGTCATTCAACTTCGGGGGGCTGGGGGAGGGGTTTGCCGGCCCCCACAGCAGTGCAGCATCGCCTGTCAATTCCCAAAACACCGAAGTTTACAATAATACTAAACACACATTTTGAAAATCAGGTCGATTTTTAGATGGTGGGTCATTTTAATGTAACTGCTGTCATCATAATTTTTTATTCAAGTATAGTAATTTAACGATATGTAGGTAGTAACATGAAAGCTGCTAGTAGCTACCTAACATTTTCTTCAGCATCAGCGTGTTGTTCATTTCGTTAAAAGTTCAACGGTTTCTTGCTTTATTACTTGAATATGTGAGTTATTCACTATTGATAAAGAATAAACTCATTTTAGTTTCTTCGAAGCATGATTTCATAATTTTTAATCTGGTAAGGAAGTTGGTATTACTGTTCTTTAATGTTGCCAGATGTCACAGGAAGCAGTATTCTAATCAAAACGAATATATGTGACTTTATTTGATCTATGTATAAAAAAAGCAACATAGGTATGTTTTTGTCATCACATAAAAGATATTAATGTCAAAATTTGACGGAACTCAAAAGAAAATGAAACAATTCGCACCTTTGGTCCGTTTCATACAGGTTTAAACCTCGTTCAAAGTAGCCTCAAATTAACGAGGTGCGGTTTATGCGAGCCGGCCGCCCCGTTGCACTATAGCTAGTTACTTCAGTCAATCTTCAGTGCTGCTTCTGTTTGGTTATCGTCTTCATTGTGAAACTAATTCCACTTCTCTGAAAATAATTTAAAGAATTTACATAATGCGTTAAAATACAGTTGATAGAATTATATCAAACTCAGTCGTGAGTACTGCTTTTACCGCTATTTGCATCATTTTAACCAATTCTGTGACGTTAAGAGTACCTGTTTAGCTTGTTTGCAGTGTGGCGGCAGTCATTTTTAAAAATCTTTTCTTTGTGCCCCTGCAGTTATTTTCTAAACACGCCGCAGTTTTCGCTCCGTGACTCCAGTGATTACTATGATCTTTCAGTGACAGTACAACTGAGAGCTTGTGAAATACTTCATCCAAATTCAATGTGGGAAGGAATTAATTAGTGATCAATGATTATAATTTTACGTTTATAAGCACTTATTAGACCCTGCACTACTTTGTAGTTATAACTTGTCAGAACTGTATGAGTACTGGCCTGCTAACTATATATTGATAGCCTAGTTTAGCTTAGGTATATCGTAGCGGCAGAGATGCTAACTAGCAGTGTAGTTAGAATTGCTTGGCCTGCGAAATCCTAGTTTTAATGTAATGATACCTTGAACCACTTGATTATTAGTGACTTGAACATGACTGTCTTTCATTTTGTTGATCAGAACTGTACTTGTGTAAAAGATTATGTTGTGTGTGTAATGAATTTCCATTCATTTAAATTCCATTATTGATGGAAATTAGAAATGAGCTCGCATTATTTGCATACCATTATTTTTTCTAATATAGGGCCTGCCATCCACATTCAAAAATGTGGCAGACCTCCCCAGATATTTGGATGGAAAAGTGGAACTGTGAGCTATCTTCATTTTTAACAAGCCCTAAGGAAATAAATGTAAAAGTTTAGAAATCTGGGGAGAAATATGCAAGACTTTCCAGAAATCTGGAGAAAAGTTTCCCCCTTCTTGAATGTGGCTCACCATAAGACCAAGTGAGCATTCAGTTGTTAACAAGGAATTTTTAAATTATTGGTTATAATTGCAGACCGGACAAACAATATTGACTTTATATATATGTCTAATTAGTATTCATTTTGATTTATTAAAGATCACCATTCATGTAAATTTGTGCAGTTGGTACCTAGATAACCAGCTATGTGTTTGCATGACAATTCTATAGATTATAGTTTCGATACCCATTTTCTGTAAAATTCAGGATACATATAGACTATTTGTTTTATTTTGTTATTTTTTGACAGTGATAAACATCATAACATGAATGTTATTCAATGTTGTTCAATTGCAGATCTGTTTATGTACAGTGATATTTGAGAACATTTTCAGTGGCTAGGTAAAAGTGATAATGGAGAAAATCCCTTACATTTGGCTAGGGTCAAAGCAAAAAAAACGTAGGTTACAGGAAATGATTTCAGTGACTCGTCCAAAAATTGCACCTAATGTTAGGCAACGTTTTCCTGTTATTGCTGAAAATATTCTGCCTGATGCTCCTAACAACAGTGATTCAGACTGCAGCTCCTCTCTTACTGCAAGCTCACCAGGATCTTCTACTAGCATTAACCAGAAGGAACAAATTGCAGACTCAAACATTGCTTTCCAAGAAAATATTTCTGACAGTTTCCTCTCTACAGAAGAAAGGGTTCAGGCTGCCATAATGCAATGGACTTCAAATAATCCAAAACTACCAAAACTTGTAGTATCGGACTTATTGCAAAAGCTGCATCCAATTTTTCCATGTTTGCCTCTCACTTACATGACTTTGATGAAAAATGATAGGAATAAGACTGAAATATTTCCTATGCACAATGGCCGTTATGCGCATATACTTAATTTTAGCAGTGCTCTGAAACAACATTTAGAATGCATTCAAAATATTCCTCATTCAGTCTGCTTCAATTTCAACATTGATGGTATCCCTCTTTTTAATGATGCCGGAAAATTTCATGCTTACCCAGTATTAGTACAAGTATGTACGCATCCCAGCAAAGTATTGTGTATGGGTGTGTACATTTCAGAAAAAAGACTCGAATAAAATGCCTGATGTTAATATTTTCTTAGGGCATTTTGTGACAGAAATCCTCACCATATTAGAGAATGGTCTGTTAGTAAAAAATAAAAAAGTGTATTTTCATGTGAATGCCATTGTATGTGATGCACCTGTCAGAGCTTCACTTAAGAAAATCGTTGGCCACAATAGCTACAATGGATGTGAGCGCTGTGTGCAAAGAGGCTCTTATGCTGGAGGCCATGTTGCGCTATTAGAAACGGATGCACCAAAAAGAAGTGATCATAGTTTCCTATCAAGTGCTGACCCTGCCCACCATGTTGGTGATGAAGAATCAGTGTTACAAGGCCTAGAAATTGGATTTGTTAGCACATTTGTGTTAGACTATATGCACCTTGTGTGCATTGGAATTACAAAGCGATTGCTAAAACGTTTGAAAAGCAGCAAAAAATTTGAAAAGAAATGTCACATTCCACTAAATATATTAGAAGAGATCAACAACCACATAGCGACAATATCTTTGTTTCTTCCCTGTGAGTTTTCCCGCAAATTATCTGGTGGATTAGATTCATTGCCCCACTGGAAGGCCACAGAATTACGCTGCTTTTTACTTTATGTTGGTCCCATTGTTTTGAAAAACATTCCTCAAAAACAATATTTAAACTTTTTAAATCTCTCAGTGGCCATGAGGTTACTTTTAAGCCCTAACCAGAATGATAATGTAATGAACATCAGATTCCTCCTGGAAGAATTTGTGGAGGGCTCAAGAAAAATTTACGGAAATTCATTCATCTCCTACAATGTCCATTCAGTCCTTCACTTACCAGATGACTATATTAGATTTGGGCCATTAGATAATGTATCTTTTGTTTTTGAGAATTATCTTGGAACAGTGGTGAAAAACCGCTTATGCGGCAGAAACAGAGTTTTGGAACAGGTTTCCAGTAATGTATCACAGGAAAACTTGAGACATAGAAATGAAAACTGCACAAATAAATCCAGAGCCCTCCGGAAAATTTGCAATTTCCTTGTTAAAGGTTGTTCAACTCATGATCGAAATAATTGTGTAATGCTGGAAAGTGGAGATATTGCTTTTGTGCGAAGCTTTTCTAATGATACTTGCCAAATTGAGTATTTCTCTCATAAAGAAAGTTACTTCACCTATCCAGTGGATTCTAAATCTATTGGAATTTATAAGTTAATGGAACCCCTCATCAGGGCTGAAGTTTCTGTAGATAAATTCCATTGCAAGATGTTTCTTGCTCCTTGTGATCATGGTTTAATTGCTTGCCAATTAATTAATTCCAGTGAATCTTGAACTAATAATTAACCCATATCATAATTGGAATAGCAAAAAATATGACTACTAAAGCAAAAAAATATTTAGGAGTTTATTTTGACGATAGTCAGTGGGAGATAGTACTATCAAAATGGACAACCAAAATTGGAAACTTTAATAAGTGCTACTGGCCACTAGACGGATCAAATATTCAAGGCTAGGCCAAGGAAAACACGACTCCAAGAAAAAATTGGACTGAATTTATCATCAAGAAGACAGCTATTTCATCAGGTTTGTAACTCAATGCATATATAATACCTTTCAAAATATAATCACTTGCTCCCAATTTCTGCGCATTAACTGTACTTTTGCGAGTTTCATGTTTCCATACAGTTACCTACATGAAAGAACAAAAAGGGGATGATATTAATGTATCTTTCACTTATATTAATCAGAAATACATTCTTGTCCGTCTGTCCCCACTTTACCTAATTATAAATTATTATAAACAATATAAATAAGAAGTTTTCATTGATAGATGAAATTACATAAATAACGCCTACGGGCGAGGAGGGCTGCTATCCAATTATTTTTTTATTTTTCAAAAATGTCTTCAAGTAAGGACTTAAGACTGACTGAGACTTTGATTTGAACTCAAACTTGGAATTGGTCTAAGAATCAAACTTGGAGTGGGAAGGCTATACTCAAACTGGGAATTCTATTTTGACCTAAACTTGGAATTGAACTTTAATTTGACTTAGAATCCAATTTGAACTTTACTCTTTACTTAGACTCGAACCATTGGGGCTTGGGCTCATACTTGGACTCACACTCAAACTGTTCTCTAGTTTGATGCACGAGTTAGCGTTTGGTATGGAGCGTCTCACAACGCGAGGTGTATTTTTTGTGAGGATAATGGTTAGTTTACTGAGCAGATGGCTATGACCGGGCTTACAAGAAGATGACACAAGGCAATTTGGCTTCCACTTCTTCTGAAGTTGAGCCATCACCGAGAAGAGTTACGCAAGGCCAGCTGCAATTTTGCGGTGTCCGACGAAGTCCTCGTATACAAAAGAGCAATCTACCCAGAACAACAGTCAACAGCAAACGGAAACTGAGCTTTACTCCCAATGAAGGTCAATTGAGATATCTATTAGGTAGTTAATAGTACTGTTGCAAGTTTTTATTATGAATGAACATCTCTATTTCTAATTTGCATCAGTATTCGGTGATGTCCTTGAACTAAAAATAGAAGTCTTGCACGCAGCCATGTCAGGTTACAATTTATAACAATATATATCACCTTTGGCTTTTAATATGTAGAGTCAAGAGTGGTGAGTCTTCAGTCAATCACCCATGGTGAATTGCTGCACCAAAAATCTCTTCCAAACACAATTAAATTATCAACGTTATTCACTCCACATTTTCTGTTTGGCAATTTAGCCCAGCCTCTCATGTGTTTTTTAAGCTAGTGCTGTTTTTACTAATTTTGTGCAGAAGCACAGTTCATGAGTTCTATCTTATCTGCATCTTTTATTTGAAATCTTTATTCACACTAGGTATAGCCATGAGTTGACAGTCAATGTTTCTCTTTTAGGGATTGCATGCCAAGGTCATGTTTTACTGGTTTATTGTGTGATTTTGATGACCAATACCAGATTTGAAGCAAATTGAAAATAGTTCTCTAGTTTCAATTTAGTTGCAGGTTGTATTTTATAAATTTTGAATAGTTCAAGACCTTTTGCTCATCCTCTTTATTCCCATAAAGCAGCAACTCCCGATGGGTCCACTTCTGATTGCAGAAATGACGACCCAGATCCCGCTCTGGCAGTTCCTCTGCAGCTTCATAAGACCTCCGTATTCACACCTCAATTGAAGTAAGTCACTTTACAATTTTCATTTTTGGTAATTGGAGGTAATATGCGATGTGAATTGTAAATAACATTTGAACATTGATAATAAGACTTGTTGAAGTTAGACTGTAGAAGCAATTTTGACTGATATGATTGAAATAATTACGTCCTCAGAAATCGATCTTCAGAGGAATCCAACGTGAAAAACGGCGAATGGACCAGAATTGAGCAAAAGGTCTCTTCCCTAGACACCAGAGTCACTCAAATAGAAATGGTTGTGAAGGAAAACAACCTTCTAATAACAGAAATTTCAAATATGCTGCTTAAGCCATCGTGTGCTGACATCCTTTGTCCACCTCCCGCGAATAACTCTACAGAGTTACTTCAATTAGCATCAAATCCTGAAACGGTAAGCTTGTGTGAAAAAATGTTTATGAAATTTCTGACGACTCAATATTATATTGTGTATTAATTTTTTTCTTAAAGCATCTTCAATGCTGTATGCAACAATAGGTACTTTATTTTGATATATATGTAGCTAAATGAATACTCAAGTTTCAATTGTGCAAGTGTCTGACGGGAGGTTGTCTCTGGGTCTTATTTTCATTTAGGTGAAGCTTCTTCAGCATGCACGGGAAGGAACGCTAACTAGGACGGTCACTAAGATGTTAAAACTGTGTATGACCAGGAGTTTAGCTCTACAGTTTACACTTACTGGTCTTGGAAGGTCGAGGAAGAGAGACAAGCTGGCCTTCAGAAACACGATGACATACCAGCTGATCGAACGTAAGTATCGTTGTATATAGAAAGTAATGTATGCAGCAATTATTCCATTCTTCCTTCAGCTAAAATTCAACATTTTTCTTCACGTTGTTATCTCTATGTAACACAAAAGAATTATTATTGTTCAAATGCAAATGAGTGGCGCACGTTGAATGCCTGATAAATTGCTGACTATCAAAATGCAAAAATAATTTCTGGTTTAATGAGCTTAATTTGTGTTTGAGTACATCCATACCCTATTGAGGATTGTATTTTATTTGTAAAACTAAATATGTATATTACAGAGGCTATTTTGAGCCGTCAGCAATTCCGAGAGGTGTCATCGTCGGATATCAACAAGGCGATCACTCTGGCCCTAAAGAACGCAGTTGACTGGGACGGGCATCGTGGGCCCCGGGTGAAGGACTACGTAACGGGGGCGGTCGCCACTCATGCAGCCTCGGGTGCGAATGCCACTGCAGGCCTAGCAGCGACTGATGCAGCGGGAAAGGACACCACGGCCCAACTTACAACTCATGCTACAGCAGAGGCGGGCCCCAGTACTCAACTTTGTCTAATGAACGGTATTTTAAGTGAAAGTATGAAGATATTAGCCTGTGAGTGAGTCACTTTCAGATAGTTTTTTTGTTGCAGTGTTTTCCATCTGCGTGACTCTCAGCTTATTTTACTTGCGTCATTTCTAAGGGATGTAATTTCATAGGTCCACTTTTTTTTTGTTCTGTTCTCTTACTTGAAAGGATGAATCAGTTTCAACGATCAGATATCGCATTAGTTACTGGAATGCCTTACTCTAGTAGTACTTATAGGGCGATTCTTAGGGAATCTTATTTTCGAAATAAAAAAAAGAACCAACTTTATAGAGGACATTTATTCCGAAACGTTTGCTACAAATAAATGTTCTCTATAACGTTGGTTCTTCTTTTTATTTTGCCTTACTCTATTATTGCGTATATATTATAAAAGCTATTATATTGAAAAAACATTATATGAGAAAGTAATGTTGAGATAATTATTTAAACATATCTTTTAATGCTGTACAGTTATTGGCGAACCCTTAAGCATGAAAGAAGCATCCATTATCCATGTTGGTTCTATGCTGTATCACACAATATTGGAGAAGAAACTGCCTAAATGTATACATGTATTTCAGTATGTAAGATACTTATGGACCTGATATTGTGTTTAACATTTCAGCACTAGAAATTGATGTGCTTTAATTGAAACAGATTGCTTGCTAAAATGATAAGATACAGGAAATAACATGCGTGGATAGTGGTATCTTGTATCTTATTTCATGCCTTATGGTTCGCTGTAGCTACTTAGCTAATGGCAGTTCACACACAGATACGATATCAGTATAGCTATATATATATATATATAATCAATGTAACATAGCTACTTTTCGTGTTTTTTTGAATAGAAATGAGTAGAAAAAACATTCAATCAATAATCGGAGTCTTGTGTCTGTATGGAAAATCTATTTTGAATAGTTACCTACTATTAGGCAACATCTATTTATCTGGATAGATGTCCTTATTTGAATATTGAGAACTATATTTAGGCGAGATCGTATATTATAGAGAAATTAATCTCTAGCAACCCAACAGGTTGTAATTAAATTTTGTTGATGAATAAGTGTTATTATCCTCTTATAAATAGTCTACTTGAGTTTATTCCATTAGTTTCCTCGTTAAAATATGCAATGAATGCATGCATTATTTGCCGTGGCTTTTATTATTCTCCAGTGCATACGTTGATAGGTAGGTCATACATTTGATTTAAATGTGCTCTTGAAACGGAAAAATGTGCATTATTTGTACCGTAAAATCTACAGTGCAATCTATGTTTGTATATTATATATATATTATATATATTCCTTTCCGGTCTTTGCAGAGACAAATTTCAACAATAGATAGAAAAACTTGAAATAATTTGATTTTAAGGAGTGGCGAAAACATTAAAACTCCACCGTTTTCAAGTAATCATGACATAAAAATGAGCCCAACTAATAATATTCCTACCTGATATCTGTGTATTAGAACACATTTTCTAATAGATATAAAATACCGGGTGGGAATAGCATTAGCTGGAGTTCTTTTGATGTGAATTACTCGAAAGCGGGATGATATTTTTTCACTCCTGAAAATTTATTTTTCATTTTGAGTGTCTTAAGGTTGGAATTTGTCCATACAAAAAACATGTACGCTAATATCCCCAGCAAGCAGTTTTCCAGTTTTTGTACCGACCATAAAATGCCACCGATAGTAGCGTTTTATGGTCAGATCATGGATTGGAAAACTGCTTGCTGGGTATATTTTTAGCATATTGCTGCTATGTGGCCACAGTCTGAAATAGGCCAGTTGATGGGACAATTGTAGCAGTTTTATACGATAAGCCTGTGCGGCTTACGGTCAGGATAAGGGACGACTTCTGCTTCGTAGGCAGCTAGCGGCAGGTTTATGTGAACGGCGTATGCGGTTCATGGTCAGACTATGGTACAATTATCTAGTTTTTTCTTGGACTCGCCACGCATAATTCTACACTTCCGAGTCCCATAAGCATACCGAACGCTACGCGGTACTCTTCAGTAACGCGAGTATAATACTGCCTCAATTTTTAATAGGGAGATAGCTTCATTGTTATGAGACTGTGCTGAGTAGCTACAATCGAATGTTGGGGTCGAAAATGTTAGTTGGTTGCAATGGGAAACTTGTAATTGGTCAAACTAGTAATTGATCATAATGTAATTGTGATATGTTTCGAATGAAACTGAAGGTTTAGACTGAATCATTAACAACAATTTCTAAGTTCACGTGATCTAAGCTTTGAGCGACCTTTTAATTATTTTACTGACAAACACTGAAACGCTGTTTGGTAGGTTATCACAAGACACCAGTTTGTCTCCTTTTTGAGAAATAATAATGACATTCTTTTGCTCCAAAACATGCCAAACCCTCTCAATTGCGAGTAACCGGTAATAGATATTTGCAAAGCGTTCACTGATTACTTCGGCTGTTCATTTCCGTATACGAGAAGCTAAGCTTTCAGGTTCCGATCGATTTGAATGGGCTTTAGAAGATGACTTTTTTCTGCCTCACTTACGGACTACGTGTTTAGTGTTAGCGCTAACTGAAGGTTTTAAGATTAACATAGAGAAATTTCTGTCAAATGCTTGTTTCTGAAGACTGAGGAAAAGTAAGGATTTAAATTTAAGGTTTCACTTTTGCCACCCTGCTTGGGCTCGGACATCAAGATTAATCAATGATACAATGGTATGAGATGAGAGGTCGAGTACGAGTAAATAACAACAGAGAATACATTCCGCTTTTCATTTGACATCACCTCTAGGTCCGGAAACTATACAAGGTGGCAAATTAAGGCACGGAGAGAAAAAAAGACGCGTTGCCTGAACAGATTTATTTTGTAGTACGCCAATGCCCCTTCACGAGCACAGAAAGAATAACTTAAATAGCCAATGTTGAACCAGGGCTGATTTATTTAGAGCTTAAACCGAAAATTTTGCGCACACGAAACTCACTCGTATCTATGAGTTTTGCCGCCAATTGGTGGCACTCAAATATATCATACAGCATAGAAGCACAACCGATCAATATACAGTATACTAAACCCATGCATGGGGATTTTATTTCCTATTATTTTTCTAGGATATTGAGGGCATGAATATTCATTGATGTGCCAGCTATGCAAAGTTTACACTGAATAAATTTATTTTATTCTTTCGACGTTGTCTCTGGAATTAGCCCAAAATTTTAGTTTGGCTTATGATTTTGATGAAATTTTTTTAAATTTCTCACGTTATCACGTTGGCCCCGATGGGTTGAAGTGAAGCTAAATAATCAATTCCAAGTTAAAGTCAACTGTATGAGTCAGCAATTCCGAAAATAGCAAGCCTCAACTGGATTACGCCTTGCAACCCTATTGAAAATCGAGGACGGTGCACCGGTGGAATATGGTTGACAGGGCTTATTATCTGCGATTTATTGGTCATTCGGCCATCCGACCGATAAAACAACGGTACACCGCCCAATTTACGAGCATGTTATGATTGGCACTGCCATCCGCGGCCTCCCGTCCATACACCGTCTTTAATTCGCGGCATCTAGTAGCGATTCGAGGTTGACTTGGCCAAGGACGGCCATCTGGCTCAGAATCGCTGATACCGTGTTTTTCTGACACTTGTTTCTCATGCCCTCAAGCAACTAAAATTAATCTATGTTAAATAATCCCTTAATTTTGAAATGAAATGAACAAAATAATAATGAAATATATATAAAAAGCTATTCTGAAATTTTTCATTTTTGCTTTACTAATTATAAAACCTTTCACACTGAGATAAAAATTAAAATATTCAGGCCTCTATGAAGGTTACGTTAAAGGTTAACATCGGCATCTTTGGGATGCTTTATTTCCAATCAAGCCTGATACATATGATCTTAGCATTGGTTTTTCAAATGTCTTTTAACTAACCTTATATATAGGACACCATCACGGTTCCCCCGTAAAGCCGGTACCCCTTTCCGACACCTGGGTTGAGTGGGGTATTGTGCTTTGAGCTTTCCCTTATACCCAACGGGGAAAATCTCCACGCCAGCGCTGGGAACGAACCCGCGACTTCCAGCATACAGGTCCGATCCCTTAACCGCTGTACCACGGAGAGCACTATGAATAGGATGTTTTATTCCAGATTAGATTATAAGTTTGTTAACGCCTCCCTAACCGCTACAAAAATAGAGCGTATCGAAGAGAGGAAGGAGGAAGGCACCATTCAGTATGGAGGTAAGAGAATGAGGAATCTAAGCAGAATATGAGAGTAAGATGAGAAAGAAGTTCATGAAATAAGATAAAAGTTGAGGAAAAAATTCCGAGGTGCTGAAAAACCGTGCAGTAGTGAATCTAAAAAAGGTGGTCCTTAACCCAACAAAATCATTTTATTTCAACAAAAAGAAGCCCTACCTAACTCTCAGCTCGGGCCCTCACATTTTTCCTCTGGAATCGCTAATTCCCACATATACAATAGTTGTATCCCCCTGAGGGGATGTTTTATTCCAATCAAGCCTAATAAAATATGTATAATTGGCAGAACAATTATATGTGCAAATCTCATACAAGAAAAAACAGTCCGTAAAGCAGGGGATAGAGAAGATCCATTTTAAAAACGAATTCATATGAACGTTTCAAGCTCTTGGCTCATTTAAAAAAAGGCTTGCAGATAAATCGAAAATAAATTCAATGCTCGCACAATTTGGACAGATCCATTATAGACAAAAATCTTAAGGAATACGTGGATTAAAAACTACACGTAATAGCCTACAAACAGAAGTAAATTGTGACAATGATAGCAATATTAAAAAATGCAATAGTTTAATAAGAGAATAACTGTTCATCGGTTTATTATTTAGATATCGTCTCGAAATAGTGAGAGATACCTACGATAAAAATCAAAATACGATGAATACATTGAATAAGCCGATAATTATAAATTTTTAAGACACTAATAGCTTAAAAAGTTTAACTTTTCATAGCACATAATACTGTCAGGCTGCAGCGGAGACGGTATGGAAACGGTCTTCTGGAAACTACAGAAATTTCTTTAGAATTTCTTGAGTGCAATTTTAGATTTCAGTCTACCACTCGTAACTTTTGAAATGATTCACCTATCGAGTTCAAATTACTCTCAAATGAAAGATAAAAAACATTCTTATGGAAAATCATACATGCCAACATTCTTGAGCACTCTCAGACAGCAAAATTCATTTGCCATGAAAATACAGTTGGTAGCTGCCGAGGAATACTTGCTAGTCAAAGCTGTCAGCTAAAAAATTGTTAAATTTACCTAAAACTTTAACTTGCGGATACTTATAATGTAATAAGGTATTTAAATGCCAATTTAATCATTTATTACAGTTTTCATTAAATAATACTATCCTGTCATTCATCTAAGCCAAAAATTTTATCTGCACTCGAGTTAGAGATGGCAACACTGCTCGCGCACGTCGGCAAGATGTCAAGCTCTTTCGAAGTTTCACGGCGGCCGGGCGGCGGCAGTTATTTGAATTGTGTTGTGGAAGTTGTGCGTCTCAGATGTGGTGCTGGTTTCTGACTCATTTAATAAGTTTCAAGCAATGTCAAAATGTATTTCAGTGCAAGTGTGTAGTACGTTAGAGTGTATCTTATTTTTGAAAAAATTTTTGCTCTGAAAAGGTATAAGGTGTTCGCTCTCAAGTGAGTTTCTTATTCCATTGAAGACGTTATGCCGGTATGGCTTGTTGTCAAGCGCCTGAAGAAGGTGACGATTGAGACGACAAGTGCCTTCAACCTTGTCGTCTGAATAATTTTTTAGTGTGAATGAATTGTAATGAATAGTAATGAAATGTTTATTCACTATTAATTACATTCTTATTTTACAGTAAGTGTTAACACAATTTAGCTTCAAACTTCTAAGTTGCAGTATAATTCCACTTGAGAAACCTTTGACAAGAAATAATATGCAATATTTTCAATTTAGATGTACCGATAGTTTCGGTATCGGCCTTTTTCTATTATCTGTACATCACTAGTTTTCAATTTATTAGTAAGAGAATTAAAGTTCGTAAATATCTGACGAGCTGCGTTATAAAATTACAGAATAACGATGTTTAAAGAAGAAAACATCAATATTTACTTAAATTCGTTCGCGGAAATTAAGAATTCTCTTTCAAAGAATCTCCAAAGGAACACATTTAAGAACGTTTTAAATGAATGATATTTTGCTCACTGATGCATAATTTTTAAGTTATTAACCTGTGAAGTTATAGGAACTTTGTATATAAAAGCGGAGAAACGGACACGTAAATATGATGTAATACAGCATGACGTGATGCTAGGTTAAATTAGATTAGGTAACGTTAGATTAGCTGAATAAACTAACCTAAAATAACTTAACTTAGCCATACTGACACTGATGGTTACCGCCAAAATACTGGGCGTATTTCAAGAATGCAGGTACGATGCAGCCGAATATATCATGCTACTTTAACCTGAACGTAATTCATGTTATAGCTTGAAAATTACGTATCAGCAAGCAAAATGTCATTCGTGTAAAGCGTTCGTATATGAGCTCTTTTAGTGATTCTTTAAAACAGAGGTCGTGATTTCCGTGAACGCATTAAAGTAAATACTAACCGAATAAAACTCCTTAATCACCTGATGAACATTAGCAGTATTGATGAGTTCGAGTTGAATTATATTTTGAATCGAGGAGCTTCCTACTAGCAAACGTTGCGTGATCGTAGGCTAGTGATGTACAGATATATCGGTAGCGGCAAAATCTGGCCGATATTTCATCGATATTTTCCTATAATACGTACTTTATCGTGAAAATGAGGTCATAATTCGTTAAAAGAAATGTATAACCAACTAAAGAGCCTATTCATACTAAGTAAATTAGCTAAATGTTGAACTACATCGTTTTTTCAGGCCAGCTAAGTGAATTTACTACGTTGAATTCCCAATGTCACGGACGGTCTGTAAGTCAAAACTTTGTGGCATAAATAGTTAAACAAAGTGGGGACATAAAATTATTATACTTTTACAACTAAAAAATTTTTAGCTAACAAAAATTAAACCTATCATATATAGTTGGAAGTGCATTTTAAAGTTTTTAAAAATTAAAAATAAAAATAAATGAAAATTCTATTTTAATTGAGCTTGTAGGTCGTAAAATATTACAAAGCTAGTTATTTTATTTCAATTTAGCATGCAAATCGCCGTTCATCACAAATCTTGCATTTTTCTTCTATTTTAAGATGTTTGAAAAAAATCACGAACAATCTTATAGTTGGTTTCGTGTTAGCGCATCTCTCCGGTTTCGGATCTTATCGAATTTTAATGTTTTCTTTTCGTCAAAGTATGTATTTTGGTGTGAAAAACATGAAAATTATAACCATATTGCGGAGAAATTATTGTTCCGGTCTATTTTTGAAAACATTTGCTATTACAACTAGTCTACATTACTTTGCAATACGGTTTGAAACATCTATTACAAGGATTTCGTTTTGTTATTTTATTGCAACAATATAGTTAACAAAGCTAGAGCAGTTCTATTATTCTTAATCGAAAACTTTATTGTTAATATTGTTATATTATTAGATACATTAGTTAATAATTTTATTGCATTACTCATGTTGGGCTTATAATGATTTTATTTTAATAAAATTGTAAAAGTATCGGTGACTTGACTTTGATTAATTTGATTTTGACATGGATTAATTTGAACTTGACTTGGATTAAATTGAACTTGATTTGGATTAAATTGAACTTGACTTGGATCAATTTGAACTTGACTTGGATCAATTTGAACTTGACTTTGATTAATTTGAACTTGACTCGGATTAATTTGAACTTTACTCGGATTAATTTGAACTTGACTTAGATTAATTTGAAGTGAAAAAGGTGTAGTTCCAAAAGTGGACCAAAACAATAATTTATCCACAAAATAGTAAGCATGTTTGTGTTTTCCACACCAAAATACATACTTCGGCGAAAAGAAAACCTCAATATTCGATAGGCCCCGAAACCAAAAAGATCCAAACAAGCGCAACTAACTATAAGATTGTTCGTGAATTTTTCAAACATCGTAAATTAAAGAAAAATGCTATATTCCTACTGTACGGGGGTTCATATGCTAAATTAAAATAAAATTATTCGCTTTGTAGTATTTGACGATTTAAAAGATAAATAAATATCGAATTTTCAGCTTTTTCTGCATTAAATTTCAAAAACTTTAAAATACACCTTCAACTTTATTTACATAATTGGTTTGAAAATGGTTCGCCTGTTTTGTTGTTTAAGTATAATAATTATATGTCGCTTCTGTTTTCCACTATTCATGTTACATAGCTTTCACTTACTGACCGTACGTGCCTCATCGGGAAGTCGAAGAAGTAAATTCAGTTAGCGGGCCTTATTAAACACTGTAATTAAACAGTTAGCTAACTAATTTACTAGGTATGAATAGGCTCTTTATTTGATCATACTTTTACTTTCATGATTTATGACCTTCATTTTTATGATAAAATACGCGTTATTAGAAAGTATCGGCCGGATTTTACTAACACCAGTAAAAATGACCGATACCAATACATCGCTTCATCAATAATTTTATGACAGGATTTTATAAATATTTTTTAACGTTTCGATACGAATTTCAAATAAAAAAGACAGCCTTTTACATTTATGTGCAACGGCCAAAAAGAAAGACGGTTGGATGCTGCATTAGCTACTCTAACAGAAGCTTCATAAGAAAATGACGCTGGAACGCACAAAGAGTCGTTTTCTTCTAAAATTTCGCTTGGATTTGAGTTCGGACCCGTGACTTTTGGTAAAGATGGCGATTCTTCTTGTTGACGAGGAACAAGAGATGGCCCAACTATTAGCTTCACCACCTCGGTCAATTGATATTTATGACGATTCATCGTTGTGGTGGGGCTGGTAGTGAAGGCAATTCAAAAGCAACGAAATGTGGAAACCAAACCTGAATGTCCCTCGTCCGTCTTCAGCAACCTCTGAATTGAAGGACGTTTTCTGAATTGAAGGACAATGTGTTCAGGTACATATTTGTGTGTGTGTGAGCGGGGAGGTGGGGTGTGTGTGTATGGGGGGGGTGTATATGAATAGGCAGTGTAATCAAGTTCGGGCAAGGTCGATTTGCTGCCGCGGGAGGCCGGTACAAGGCTGCAAAGGGAATTCAATGGTTTTGTAGCCGTTTTTTCCTGCCATAAAAAAGGGACATGGCGACCAAAAAACTGCTGCTTTTCCGGATAAAACACGGCTAGAAGTCTTGCCTACCGCGGCACAGAAACGACCTGAAAACGTCATATTTTTTTAACTGGGTATCGAAAAAGTATAGTAAATATTTCTACTTGTGAATGATAGTTGGTATTTGAACTTGGAATCTCGTAACAGAATTATAATTCAAGTTACTCACTAGAACAAGAAATAACATAATAAAACGCCTAGTGGCAAAGTTTGTTAATCGTGAAGTTTAGGATGCAGTGAACAAACGAAGTATCGGACATTTTTCTGTCATTCTCTAATCAGAGTTACTAATTCATCTTTCTTAGATATTTAGCCTAAGACAAAAACGTCCATGTCAAATATATCTCCCAATTTGGATGATGATGTGAACGGAAAAATAAATACTTCGTTCGTTTTGAAGCTGCTCTCGATAAATTATGCATATTTTGAATTGAGATTAGTCTCATCTGAATGTCATAAATGTTTGGCAACTCTAAGCTGCAGAATAGGTTGTTTATTGGTATATAATACATCTACGGCAATCATGCTCATGTATTATCATCAACAGTGATGTATGGTGCGGAAACGAGGGGTTAAAAGAGGATGAAAGAAGACAGTTGAATGTGTTGGAAATGAAATGTTTGAGAAGTATGGCAGGGGTGACTCTGATGGACAGACGGAGAAATGAGGAGGTGCTGAGGACAACTGGGGTGGTAAAAGAATTGGCAGAAGGAGTTGATTGCAATATGTCTCGTCGAAAAGTTCGGGGGCCCCCGCGCCACTCATGATGCTGCCGGGGTAAACCAGCGGTAGCTGTCTGGCCTGGCTGCTGAATTTAGATGCCTGGAATGCAAAGGATGTGCGATTGTGATTAGATGGAGATGTATGAACGTTGAAAAAAAAAATTTTCTTATCTATGTTTTTTGCAATTTTTTGGTTCTCTGCACTTGTAGCTACCCTTCCCTTGTGGAGGGAGAAAGCTCTCGGCTATACATACATACATCGATATTATTCGCTTGTAGTTACGAATAGTTACCTTACGAATTTTGTTTCATATCCTTCCAATTATTTTCATTCTAATACTCGATTTTTGACGGACGTAGAGGTTGGTTTTTGAGTAAAGCACCTGACCGATCATAGGGGCGATTGAATATTTTTTGATATCAGGCTTGAGGCTAGAGGTCATTCGACAGGGCTAAATTTTTGGGCTTACCTAAGTGGCTTATTAATAGATTGATTTGTATACCAAATATCTGATCTTAGCTACCAAATATCCACGTGAATGTATTGGTTAAGATTGCGAAATTGATTCATATATCCTGAATAAGGGTATATGATATTCAATATTGGTGTGCGGTTAGCATGGTATGTTAATATTGTTGCTTCTTCACCCTAGCAAAATCAGAATCACAGGTGATCCCTGTACGATGGATAAGAAACGCTCCCAGCTGCCAGTGTATGACGTCACAACCATATGTATATATGCTCGTGACGTCATACACTGGCAGCTGGGAGCGTTTTTTAAGCGATTGCGTAGAGGTGGCCACGCGTGATTTGGAGTTGATTAAGGTTGCGAAGCGAGCGATTCATTGGATGTAGAGTTGGGTTGAGGTTGATTTGAAACCATTTACCGGCCTAAGTTGGTTTTAGAGGTGACTTGAGGTTGATTTGAAGCTATTCACCGACCAAAGTTGGTCGCAGTATGGGCGTATTGAGGGCGCAGTATGGTCGCGGAGACTGGACATTTGACCCTCAAATAGACGGTAAACAAACCTCAAATCGTCCATGTTTCCACTCATATTCCACCGGTGCACCGTCCTCGATTTTCAATAGGGAATGGCATTGATCACGTTTTAGTGAAAATTGAGTTACTGACTACTAGTCAGTAAGTAGCATAATGAAAATTTCCTCCTTGTGCACCGGCGGCTCACATCGCAATCAATGTGTTAAAATTTGACGTATTATTGTTCATAAAGGAAGAATATGCTTTTTTGGAAATGAAAAATAAATCGATAAGAATTCATTCAACCCTTTCTAAGCTAACGAAAAATTTACTTGAAAGATGATTTCAAATAAAGAGAGTTAGACGGAAAAATGAGTGATAAAATGCATGGTCATCTACGTGTAGCAAAGGTTTTACAAAATCAAAGTCAGCAAGAGACTGCGGTTGATCTAAGGTTTTCAAATTTCAGATTTCGGTCTAAAAATGGGAAACATGTTCATAAATAACTTTACGTATAAAGCCATGTGTGGAACTTTTTATGAAGCACTCATGCAAGTAACGGATGAAAATTTTTCAGCATTTTAATGAAATGTTCTGAAATAACTGAACATGACAAATGCCCTCATCAGACATTCTCTCTAGATCCATAAAGTGATTTGGGACAGTTAAGAGTGCAGAGTATGGAGATTAAATACACCGGAAAAGTGGTGGCTTACCTACTAGCATTATTTCAGAGGGAGACAGCGAATACTTTTCGCGAAGTTCAGTAGTAAAAGATCACTCGCTTTTTCGCGGGTTATTTTCAACGTCAGAAGTTGATCACACAGCCGTAAATTCTTTGTTTTTTGATTCCATACCACCCAGGAGAACCAAGAGTCTAACTTGCTTGTGGATACTAGCGAGGCTGGTAACCTGATTGAGTGTTGAACCCATGCTCACACTGCTATGTATAATGTACATTGCTAAATATTTAGGTAAGGAAACACGGAGTGACAGCAAGTGATGAAATTGGCATCTTTGATTTCCACCTTCAACTAGAGAGTCGGGATTCAGAAGAATGGGAGGTGAGTATGTTAGGCGTGCACAATGCAAGTTTGTGTACTAGCAATTGATAGGTGTAATAAACGAAATCTAAAGGTGTTGAATGGTGTGAAACGCTATTGAGTCTCAACGTACAATGACATGTGAGATTTGGCTTTTGTGACAACTGGGAATAATGTACGAAGTTTTTTAAACAGTTTTTAATCGGGTTAAAATAGTTTAAAATCTAGTCAACTTATTATCGAGTCAGAATCGTAGGGTTCACATGTCTTATATGTGGTTAGCAATTTGGTTTTAACTCGCCTATTTTGTTCAAATCACAGATTGGAAAAAACTAACTTTATGTCCAGTAAGTTAGTGACCCTCAACATACATCGAAATATTCATCAGACTCACGCCACAAAAAGAGAATCAGGGTTTTAAACCGGCCTTAACAATCTACGGATCTAAATGGTGTTTAATATGCTAGCTAAGCAGCTTGGATCCGGATAAACAGGAGGCAACTATCATATCTGAACAAATCAGGACAAGTCTTGCTCGAATATGAGGCAAATGCATCTGGACAATTACATTACTCATATATCTCTTCCAATAAACATCGCATGGGAATGATTGTAGGCAAACCTTGTTCGATGAGACAATGTTCCGAATACTTTTCCAACACTCTAATTAGCCAAGATTCGTTTTAAATTTACCATTCAGTGGCGGTGGGGATTGTTAAACGAAAAGTTTATATCGTTCACAGTTAATCCGTTCTTGAAAAAATAATTCGATAACAGTTAATCCGCTTATTCTTCAATAGAAAAACAAAGTATGGTATCTCGCATTACTCTTGAGTTAACTAAAACACCCATACAATAATACTACAATAGTGATATTATATTTTCTCATTTTTCATGGCTTTACAACTCTAATGAAACTTTTCAAAATTTAAAGTGAAAATTTTCACCAAATTTATTTGAAGTAAAAATAAGAACGAAGTGGCCAAAATAAGAAATGGAATTCACAATTTACACATCATTCAATTTTCTTTTCATTTTTTCACATTCCGTTCAGTGGATGCGTATTTTCAATCATGAAGATTTGGACCCGAAAATTTTCATTAGGCATAGATAATCTGATGGCCTCCAGTATGAAGTTCCTTATAGAAAAAAAAGCTTTTCCTTAGCTCTGGGTGAAATGGCAATGTTGTACAGGATAAACCAATCCAGTAAAAGTTTTGCACCAAAGAAGCCAGCATTTGCGAATATGGCCTTCGAGTCGATCTTCAGCCAAGTCTTCACAAAATGCTAGGCCTTGTTTTTTTATATATCAAATTGTCTTGCTTTTCTCCTGTGGTTAGATGACACCTATGAATAAGTCACCCTTCTCGTTGGTGATTCCTCTACTTCTGTCGTTGCCGCTAACTTCATCTGATTTTTTCCTCAAAGTTTCCTCGACCAGAACTCTCATAGTTTTCACCTTGGTGTTTTCATATAAGGGAACGAAATATGGGGTGGAAGGCACCGTAAAATTGCATTTTGACACAAGCCTATAGTTTACACCTAACAGCAAAAACGAAATCGTTTGAGTAAAATTTTACATTCGCCTGCCCCTATCGTGCTCCAGTTCTGGGTCTCTGAATTTCAGGTAAAGAAGATAGAGTTTCAAGTTTTTGAGCAGTTTTATAACATACTTGAACAAAACTGACTAAATGTTATGCGTGCAACGCAATTTTAACAAGAACGAAAGGGTGAAAACCAGGCGACATATCATTTTTTAAAAACTGTATGTCAAAATTAGAACTTTTCGGGCTTAGACCCATCTTCAGCTAAACAATCTAAAATGACCATAGTGAAAACATTAATAACCTATATCCATCATTGGCTAAAACAATCTGAAATGACAAATTGAATTATTGAAAACTTATGCTAGAGAAACTGTTGGCATCTCGACAGTGGCATATAAGATGGAAGAAAGTG
Source organism: Morinoia aosen (assembly GCA_030386875.1). Classification (NCBI taxonomy): domain Eukaryota; kingdom Metazoa; phylum Arthropoda; class Malacostraca; order Amphipoda; family Talitridae; genus Morinoia; species Morinoia aosen. The sequence continues at coordinate 5,233,099 of CM059570.1, forward strand.
ACAGGAGGATGGGTAAAGGTTCTAACTAACTATGTGAAGAGGGTGAGCGCTCTGCGTGTCAGTAAGCTGAGGCTTTGATTTGTGGATGTAGAGGGACTCTAAAATTCTAAGTTTAACTGAATTACTGGAATAACCTAATGCGGAAAAGTCTGATTCAGATATTGATGAATTGCTTTGAAACTCTGTGTGAGACCTAATTGAGAAATGGGAAGGATGACGCAGGCGTGCACTTGTTCTATGACTTATCCTGCATGTTCCGACCGCCTTACACGCAATGTGCGGCTCGTTGAGCCAACATATGCAGATGCACATTGTGCACAACTGTATTTATAAACAAGGCAGGAGCGGAGAAATTCAGGAAGTTTGTCTTTAAAATGAAAAATTTACCAAATAGTGAACCTATTTACTAACAAAACTTAAAAAAGAAATATACGAAAAGAACGAAGAAAGTAACATTAGTAACTCTTTTCTAAGGGTTTCAGATGATGATCCTATATAAGGCAAGGTTATAAACATTTTTTGTATTTCTGCGGTAGAAACAGTTGGGCTGATCTGATATATATTATTGAGAAACCGATTTATATGATATTGAATTAAACGTAAGGGGTAGCCATTGGAGAAAAAAACGTGTTAAAAATTCGAACTCATTATGCAAAGACTGGTAATTAGAACAAATTTTATCCCCGCGGGACAGTTAGGTTTTTAATGCTATTGATTTTAAACTGAGAAGAACAATAGCTAAAAAAGCCTGAACCTAAACCTGAAAAGGACGATTTACGAAAAACTGAAGTTTGGAGTGTTCGACCCTGTCTTTTCAATAAAATATCTAAAAATGCTAAAGAGTTGTCTTTTTCTCCTTCCATTGTAAAATTAATAGCTGGATGCTTGGAGTTCAGATAATTCAAAAATAGTTGGGCATGAGAAGCATGGCGAAATAAATGAAAGCTGTCGTCAATATACCTCTGATAAAAAACCGGTCTAAACTCAGCTGGACAATTATCTAACCATGATTTTTCATGGTAGCACATATATATGTTTGCAAAGGTTGGACCCAGAGGCATGCCCATACCTAAACCCTCAAGCTACTTGTAAAGTTGCCCGTCAAACAAAAAAAAGGAATTTAAAACACAAAGCTCTAATAATGTAGAAAATAATGATCTAGTCATACCAAGCACAGTTGTAACGCTACTAGTGAAAAGGTGATTGAGACAGATATTTACAGTTTCTTTAACTGACACCTTTGTGGACAAATTTTCAACGTCGACAGAAGCCATGAAATATTCACCAGAATTTTCAAAATGAGAAATACGGTCAATGAAAGCATATGAACTCTCCACGGTCAAAGTGCTAGCAGTAAAAGGTTTCAAAATCGGAATATCAAATTTAGAGAGTTGAAAGCTAGGAGCGTTATATGCGGCAAATATAGGGCGAAGTTGAAATTTGGTGGCAAAATCAGATTTATGGATTTTAGGTAGTCCATAGAGTAAACCAGGGCCAGAACCTGTCACAAAAAGTGTCTTATAAATTTCATCGGAAATTACAGATAGTTTTCACCGGTATGCTTTAAAAGTAGAGGACAAAGTAAATAATTTTTCACGTAAAATAAAAACACTATCTGTAATTCATCAATTTCTGAATCAGACTTTTCCATATTAGGTTATTCCACTAATTTAGTTAAACTTAGAATTTTAGAGTCCCTCTACATTCACAAATTAAAGCCTCAGCTTAATTAATGACATGCAGAGCGTTCACACTCTTCACATAGTTAGCTAGAACCTTTACCCATCATCCTGTCACTTTCTTCCTTTCTTATATGCCACTGTCGAGATACCAACAGTTTCACTAGCATAGGTTTTCAATACTTCAATATTGTCATTTCAGATTGTTTTAGCCAATGATGGATCTAGGTTATTAATGTTTTCACTATTGTCATTTCAGATTGTTTAGCTGAAGATGAGTCTAGGCCCGAAACGTTCTAATATTGACTGAATGTTTGGGTGGACTGTGTATCAGGAGTTAAAATTCGAGAATAAACTTCCAAGTGTTTGCCTGTTTTATTCATTTATTCATGGGTGCCGGACTTCAGAAAGATGGAAATGAATTGTAACTGAAGTTCTTGATTCCGTTGATTTTTTTTTAATTTACCTTTATAGTTAAGTTGTTGACCCCCAACGTTGACTTCGTTAATTTATAGTTAACGGAATATATGATTGCATTTATGTCTTCTATTTAAAATAAAAGTTCAATTTGTACTTATTCGCCACCGTCTCTGATTACATCTTTTATTCACTAAAAATTTCAAATCTAAAAGATGCATTGTATTTTACTTAAACACGGAAAAGTAATCGTCAAGAGTTATCGTCAAAAGTACAAAAACGGACCTTGGACTTACATTAGTATCTCTTTCATGGCGCTGAAGCGTAGATAATAGGTAACTATTAACCTTCATTTGCAAAAACTATTCCTCAACAAGTACATAGCTTGTGCATGAAATTACACAAGTGGATCTGGCTCATGCAATTTCATTGGCAAACATTAGGAAAAACTGACAAAGTAGTCACGGAAATCAGTCGGCAACCTGATCCAAACGAATTATTTGCGGTGAAGAGCGCCCCGAGGGAAATCAATTTACCGTTGAAATGCATTCTCAAATCATGTGTCGTAGCAATTCACTACTTTCTATTTATAGACAAATTTTCCCCATTCAATTATTTGTGTGCCTTTGCCCCCCATCCCAAACACTAACTGGTCTTTCATCGGACACCAATTTCATTACTGCATTCTATCACACATTTAATCTTAAATATGAACCGTTTTGAATGGAGTATCTGTAATATAGTTTAAAGGTAACGTGTGTATTTTTTTTCTCTCTAGATTGAGTTGAAAAACGGGTAATTTTACGTATTTTTTCAAGTTGTATTCGCCAATGTTACAATTATTTGTTAGTTTTATGTAATTCACTGATGTCTTTTCTGAAGGATAACGATAGGCAAATAAGCCTATTTTCATCGCAAAATATCAAACATTAATAGCTCATTTTATTGTGTCGCTGTACGGTTTCATTGAAAAACAGTTAGAGGGGAATTCTAACGTAATCAGTTGAATTTTTACTTCGATAATTCGTGTTAAATTTAATTGTGTCACGATTGTGTTTTCACGCTGAATAAGCAGTGCTGTAATTCAAGTTAGTGGAGTAAATGTTATCAGCTCCTAAGTATGTAGCTTCTTAAAACGAGCATTAAAGCTCTTTGGGTGTGAATTTTACCGCACTAACTCTTCTTAAAATATTGAAATAAATGCTCTAATTATGAAGTTCATACTTCGTAATTTTGTTTATTCTTAATTTTATTTTTATTGAAGTGTTTGCACGTTTTTACGTAAAATTTCGCTTCTGACAGAAATATCATGTTGAGTGCATGAGGTATTTTGTAAATCTTCTTGGGCATTAACTTCTCATCCAGGGTCGCGTGTTAGTGCAGTTGAAAATGAGGAGCTGACAATGCGTGGCATAATTACTTCAGGGTTGCCTCTAATAGAGCGCACGCGAGAGAGCTGGAGTGACGATCACTTATACTACGCAACAAGACGACTTGATTTATTTCTGCTCGTAATTTTTGGGCCTGTTCTGAAAGTAAGTGAGAGGCGCTGCAACACACTCATTCCATGGGTATTCCCACAGTGCTCATTGCCGTGTGTGCGTTGGAAATCGACTACAGCCGCGTAGGACATGCCAAAAACTTCTTCAAAGGCAAAACAAGTTCGTTATCATGAACATCAGAAGCTGCGAATACTAATCACTACTTTTAAACTGTGAGCGTAAGAATTGCTGAACGGCCTGGTTTTGTAAAAAATGCTGTGAATTTTTCTATGAGCGCGCTCTCTGAAAATCATTTTTCTACTGATCGCGGTCTTGTGAAAGGATTTTTTTCAGATCGCCTGTCTTAGTTGACTGGAGAGAATTTGAAACTGTAGAGATTAGTTCTTTCTGTTCTTCGTTTTTGTTGCACAGCTGCATCTTTTCTTTTCGTTGTTTTGTGTTTAAATTTAACTTTCTACAATTAAGCATGTTTGCGCTTCTACCAGAACTGCATTAACCTTAAGACGCTTTCGCGTTCACTAATTAAATTAAATTTGAACTTACTCTGCTTGGGCAGCATGTCGCCCTTTTAATAAAAGTGGGTCTGGTGCCTCTAACTCATTTCTCTTCATAAAAAACAGTCTCTTTCTGCGACCTAAACTTCTTGACCCGCCTCTTTTAGCCTCTTGAATAGGAATTGATTTTTCAAAATAATTAATTGTCAATCATTTCTTAAAATCTTGCTGATATATATATAATCTTGCAATAAGCTAGGATATTTAGCTAATCAGCGACCAGACTTCTAAAGCCCTGTGTGTTTCCCTATACAGAACGCCTCTAAAACTTCTTACCGGAGTACCGTGTTGATGACCGGCTACGTCTGTTGAGTGTCTTCTATTTTAAAAAGTTTCGGTTTTGGAACCTTCCGTTGAAGATCATTGGTCTTCGATTTAAAGGAATTAATAATAATAAAACTACAGAGGACGCTGATGTGCGTACTGTTGGAATCCTCAAGATACGCCAAACTTGGGTGGTGTTTCCTATTTTTGCGCACCACGAGAAACAACTGGCTGTTGTTCTCTTGAAGTTCGTTCTGTTAATTGAAATCAATCTTCGAATAGTTGCATCAAGTTTTAAATCCTAAAATTCTAGTCATTACGTTGAGTTCGTGGGAAAAATCCCCCAAAAGTATTTCTGTGGTAACATATTCCTGTCGACCTGTCAGTTTTGAGTGTCGCTTGAAGATCTTCTGTTTTTTCTTTGGAGATTGTAAGTGAAGTGGGTGGGGGCTGTTTTCCATTGATTCAGAATTAATTTTGAGCTTATACCATTAAAACATTGCTCTTGTTCTCCGAGCGATGAACATTTTACTTGGGCATACCGGTTCTTGAACATGCTGGGAAACGTGGCGTCGGTTCCGCGGGCTGAATGGTGACTCTGGACGAGGAGGGTTGGGCTGCTGTTCGAGCGAGCTAGCGGGCCTGCAGTGCTTCAGTGACGTGGCAAAGTTTTTTCTAATTTCTACCTTAACTTCTTTTTCTCCTATCGTTTACGTTTGAGTGAATGTGGTTTTTTTCCTTGCGTGTTTATTTGGCTCTACTAGGGAGCTTACGATTAATCTCTAGATACTCCATGCAAATTGAATTACATTACCTGCTTTGGTTATGAAGCAAAATTGATGTTATTGTTGATAGGGTGTGGCTCACTTAATGACGGGTTTCACTTGACCTGGATGAGGGCTGCTCCCGAAAACCTTTTCTTGCATTTCTGAGCATTTGAACCTTTGACTTTCCTTCCTGTATTTCCGCGTGTAGTATTTGCCTTTCCCTGGTTTCCGCTTGATTTATGAAATTATTTTCTTCTGCCTAAACGTGTTTCACACTGGGTGCACTGTAAACTCAGGTTTGTAAATTCTTAGGGTAGGGTGGGATAATTGGTAAATGATTCATATTGGTGATATTATGTTGGTTGTTAGTAGGTGCTTGAACTTTGACTCGGTCTAATGGTTGTACATTTTTTTTGTCCGTTAGTATCGAGGAGCCGCGGCTGAGGTCACGAGCCAGCCTGCCTGTCTTCTGTCTTCTACGATCGACTCTAGCTTGAAAATTAGCTCCGAGCAGTTAGGTACGCAACCTGCTGCGGTTAGTGTTTTCAATTTGGTCTGGAAAGCCAGGTTAGCCGCAAAACTTGCAACGCCGATTGCTGCTCATTCATGTCATACGACTTGAATCCAAAATCTGTAATTTTAGTGACGATAGCGCAATTGGCGGCCCTTTATGATTATGTTGAGGTTTTCCTGAATGAACAGTCTAGTTTGATTTATTTGTTTTACCTTGATCTTTGGTTTACCTTTGTCGGTCTTGTCTTGCCAGCTCGATTAACGCCGCTCTGCCCACAACTCGGGTTGTGGTGTTGGCCAGCTTCAGCCAAAGTTCGGGGCAAGCTCGGTCCGCTGTGGGACGACTCGCCTCTTTCGCAACCTTGCCTATTCTCAAACTCGAACTTACTTTTCGGGAGTCTTGCGACTCGGAGGGACTCGAGGCACTGCTTTATCTGCGGAGCCCGCTCGGTGTTCTGTACGGGTCTTGTCGGACCCTGTCGAGCCGTACGCCCGTGTTTCCCATTTTTTAACAATTTTTTAATACAGTTCAACTGATGTTTGAGCTGGAAGTTTAATAGGTCAATATTGAATTTAATGTTGTCAACGAATTTCATAATTTCGTAGGTATAGATGGGTAGTATAGTCGATTATAAGACGTTTTACATGAATGACATTCTGCCCGGCGATGCGTTATTTTCGAATTATTCAACTTTAAAGCTGGCTTGAGCGCGCGATGGAAGCACGCGGGGCTAGCGTAATTTAATTAATAACGGAAGCTAACCCCCTATTACAAACGTAAAGAGGTTGGGTCGTGAGGGGTAGGCACAGTTCTTTTAGTGAAAATTATAAATAAAGGTTTCGAGTGACGTTTGTTTACATCGACGCCAAGGTGGCTGCCGCCATGGCGCCAACCGGCTGAAGATGGCGGCAGCCATCTTCGAGTCGATGTAAACAAACGTCACTAGAAAGCTTTATTTATAATTTTCACTAAAACTGTTGCTACCCCTCACGACCCAACCTCTTTACGTTTGTAATAGGGGTTAGCTTCAATTTTCATTGCTAAAACAATGACTGTTTTTGCGTTAAAAGGGCCATTCAGGAGCGCCGTTCGTATAACTTCAAACTTAAATAACTCGAAAACTATGCATTTCCGGGCACATTGTCATTCGTGTAAAACGTCTTAAAATCGACTATATTACCCATCTATACCTACGAAATTATGAAATTCGTTGACAACATTAAATTCAATATTGACCGTTTAATAAAATAAATAGCTGGAAAATGTTGAAAGTTTAACGAATTGCTTGTTTGGTTGGAAGCACAGTTGTGCTGACAACTACCTTGTTAAAGAGTTTCCTTCGATTAAAGAAGAAGTTTACCGTTGAATTATTTCCTTATCGAACGATTGTGTGGAAGAAATTCCCATAAGTTTGGCTTAGACAACAACATCGATATGTGTCACAAAAACAGACATATTAAGTTCACAATCGTTTTCGATCGTTCTCAGCTCAACATCATGAGTAGTTCCAACTGAGGTAATTAAGGGTGATGTTCTCTTCGATGTAGCTCGATTAAAATTTTTCTTCGGTTTCGTTAGATAGAAGTACTAAAAGCTTCAGAGACGATATGTAATTTTACGTATTTATCTCATTCAACGTTTACATTTGTACTTTGTGTTTGCCTTTCAGTTTTCCTCGAAGTCTTTTTTTTGACTCACTTTTTATCTTGCATTTTTTATGTGCTGCTCTCAGAATAAAAACTTGTATTCTTTGATGCCCTGCCTCGACAGGTGGGGTAAATGATTTCGAGAAAAAAAAACTTTTCTTTTTCAAGGGCTTATTTCATAATTTACTCTAGCCTGAACGTTAACAGTCCTATAATGTAGCAAAATTACTAAGATGCAAGGTTAAGGAGGCGCGCCCAACTGGGGTCCATTTTTTGGTTGTTTTTGAAAAAGGACCTTTAGGTGGTGGACTATTCGGTCCTCAAATTTTATGGCGCTGCGGACGCTAGAACCCCCCTCCCATGGGGGGTGTAAGGGGACCAAAAATCAGGATTTTTTGATTTCATTGAAATGCAAATTGTCCCATGTTCCAAGGATTCTATAACTGTCTTTGTTTTTGTTCTAGTATAAAAACTCAATGAGTTCTATTCATTTGAAATATCAATCAAAAAACCAATACGTCTAATTTTTCAAAAAACAATGGCCTAATCGAAAAATGGGGTGAGGAAATTTTTTTTTAATTACATATATATAATATTCAAATTTCATAAGAATCAGACCACAAAAAATATGTTCAAGAGACCAGCTTGGAACTTTGATAATTTTTTTTAAATTACATATCACAGTGAGAATATGAAGTAAAGCATGGAGATTATCGAAATGAAAATGAAAACAATATTCAATTACATAAATTGTCCATGATATTACAATTCAAGAAAATTATTTATGTTTTTTGGCTCTCCTGAAAAATCATATATTTGAACATTCAAAAGAGTAGAAGTCAATTAGTTTTCATGCAAGAACAAAACCAAAGACAGTTTTAGAATCCTTGGAACCTTTATAACAATAGTACGTTCTCAAACTTCAAAATTTGACAAAAATTCCTGTTATCAAGCTCATAACTCAAATTATTTTATATGCTAAATATTCATAAAATATCGCATATAAAAAAATACAATTTTGAACCGTACTATTGTTAGAAATGCTCCGAAAAAATTCTAAAACTGCCTTTGGTTGTGTTCTAGCATGAAAACTCGATGACTTCTACTCTTTTGAAATATCCATAAAAACGTACAAAAAAAATAATGATTATTATTTTCCTAAAAAAATTAGGCCTAAATCTAAAAATTTACATGAGTAAAAAATGTGCGTTCTCAACAAATACATATGCTGGCCAAATTTCAAACGAATCGGATGAAAATAACTAAAATCGTAAAGTGACCTGCTTAAAAAAAAATGTCTTTCATTTGAAATTGAACTTATTTTCCTAGTACGGAAAACCGATCAAGCTGGTTTAAAAGCTGATAAAGGACATTGGAACTGATGAAAAAATCGCTTGCAAGGTGAGTGGCATGCTTATTTTCAAATATTTTTATTATTATTTGTTTTTTTAGATTTATAAAAAATCTTTCCGTTACCAGATTCAAAATCATGGTAATTTCGGAAGAAATTAGGAAAACAATCATTCTTCTCCATGAGAGTGGTCTACCAAAACGGAAATCGTTACCAAGCAACTTGAATCATTGTCAAGTGTCTACAGATTGATGAAACAATTCAACGAGACGAAATCCCTAATGGCGAAGACAGCCCCTGGCAGGAAAAGATTATCGTCGATTCGTCAAGAAAGGGCTTTAGCGCGCTACTTGTTACGGGAAAGGGCTGCCAGCAGTTCAGAGCTTGTGCTAGAATGGGAGAGGGATGGCATTCGAACCTCAGTGCGAACTGTTCGACTTCGACTCTTCGACAATGGACTCGTTTCAAGGAGAGCTGCGAAAAAAACTTTTTTGACGGCGAAGAACATCAAAGACCGGTTCAATTTTTGCAAGATTTACCAACACTGGACTGCTAAACAATGGGGCAAAATAATTTTCTCCGATGAATCTTCATTCTATATTTTTACCACCATCGGGAAAAGCCTTTTACGATGAAGAAAGGAGAAAGATGTAAAAAGGTTGTGTCATTCCAACGGTCAACCATCCCGCCACTCTTCACGTCTGGGGTTGCTTTTGAGGGAACTGGAGCACTGACGATTTTTCCTATGAAACACGGGAATGAATTCGGCATGGTACCTGTTAAAAGACCATCTCCTTTCAACGATAGCTGGTCAGTTTCCCGACTTAGAGGTGGTTCACCAACATGATAGCGTTAGCACATGTCAAAATGCAAGAGTGGTTAAAAAGTTCCTTGATGAAATTGGAGTGGAGGTTTTGAGTCCTTTGCCTGAAAATTAGGCTTATCTGTCTCCGATCGAAAATTTACGGTCGATCATCAAAAGTCGAGTGAAAAGGAAGAAGCCAACTAATTTAGCTCAACTTGGAGCCTTAATTGAAGAAGAATGGAGGTTCTTTGATAATATCCATGAATAATTAGTAAACAGCATGCCAAAGCGCATCAAAACAGTTGTGAAGAAGCGTGGTTAACATTGAAAATATTGAGAACAATTAATTTTTAGTTTTGCGGGTTATTAAAAATTGTTTGTGGAAAATTGATGTATTTACTTATTTACTTATTCTTTATAAGGTTTTCCGGAAGCAAATCATTAAAACCATAAAAATTTACACTATAGTTTAACGAGAAAATAGAAAAATTAACCTTTCCCAAGATCATTGGCCACACCTGTAGATCAGACCATTCTATCGGCAGATATTTAAAATATGATATATTTGATATGACCTTAACAATTTTCAAAAGTATTTAGGAATACAAATTATTGATTTACAAATTTCTCGTTATTCTCAAGTTCCACAACATCTTCCCGTATATTTCAACCTATTCGGACCGTAATACTTTGTGTCGTGGCGTCAAGGTATGCGGTTTCTCTGGTATGTTCTTGAGTAATTTAGAAAACAAATAGGGCATTGGCTTACTCTAGGAGTGTTTAGGATGTAACGCCAAGCTTTGTAAAGAGCTGTCTCTTAACATTAAGTATATTTTGTTTAGTGGCAGTCTTCAAAATGTCAACATCTGAACCCGTCGTCGTCAGTGAAAGATGAGCAAAATAAGTCATTACTGTATCGACATGACGCCAATCGGTCATCAACTTGGGGGGGGGAGTACTTTTAGCCCTCATTTCACGATAATCCTCGTCTCAATATCTGTCAAATCCTCTCCCTTCCCCATGACAGAACGATTTCTTCAGTTAATGGCCTGGCACGGCTAAATCTCTCACGTAACGATCGAACAGCATTTACTGGTCGCGCTGGAAGTCCGGTGTGCTGAAGCTGACGAAAGTTTAGGCATACATCGAACATGAACTTCACAAAAGGTATCCATGAATATAAATAGCTGAAAAAGTAGAAAAATAGGTGACGCGAATAGCGCAGCATAGGATGTTCATGTTCTAGCATTCATTAGGCCCAAATTATCCAAGTTTGTTTTTTCTTTTTGAGGAAGGAAAATCACACAAGCCAATAGATTGACTGCCACAATCTCCGCTTCTGACTCCCAATGAGAATGGGCGGAGAAAGTTTAAGAGAAATCTCTGTGCTTTAACGCCACTTGCCCCAACATTAGATTTTTTCCGTCGTGAAATTGCTTTAGTTGTAGCTAAATTTAGAATTAAATATCTCCTGACTATAATAGAATCAACGTATGGTATGAGCTATACGAATCAATCTAAAAACGACCTGACTTTTTGCCATCTACAGATCAATGAGCTAAATCTTTAAACGACTGATCAATTATTAATAAATTTCGAACATTGTGAGCTTTTTCTCAGCCGGAATTGTGAATCAAAAATCAACAGTTTCATTGTCCAGTTCTGTTTTTGTTATATTTTAGTCTTAAAATGGGATGTTATTAAACCCTGATCCATTCTAATGAAGTTCAATTTAATTTGTTAAATAAGATTTATACATATGTACCTCCAACAATTAGACTCTGTGAAAATATTTAGGTTTCGTAAAAGAATGTGTCATGAAGCATTCGCGTTAGGTTGGCAACGACGGAAAATTCATACATGAAATATCCACATTCGTACTGCAGCACATTTAACGCTGAAAACCAGGATTATCCGTCCAATGTCGCACACCAGCATGCCTATCACAGTATTGTGATATATTTCTGAGAAACCATTACAGGAAACTCTCGATTTCTGTAACTGAACGGAACAGTACAAGTCGAGAGTGTCATAAATCGAGATACTCTCTCATTCGCGAAAGAAAACTGTTAAATAGACGTTTAAAAAGCTAATGTCATAAATTTGTTACGTACAGGTATGAGCAACGAGAGAGAAAAGAGTGAATTTAACAAAGTGAAAACTTAAATGATTAATACCTTACTTTCATATCTGAGAAAGAAACAGTTGGTCTTACAAATAATAAAATTTACAACCAAAATATGAAAAATGTATACCAATGTCCCTGTTAGGTTTTGTGGCATAAATTACCTCAAAATGTATACACAAAATTACGTTCATTTAACTTTGCAACCGAAATTTCAAGAATTTCATATTGGCGTTTAATTTCACATTAGTTTTTAACAATTTCTCCACTTTCCTAAAATCACATTTTAGTTCATCGGAAATTTTAAAAAGGACATTTCTAGAGTAAAAATATGAGCAAGCTAAGTGATAAACGAAGTTTCGACCTACTACCGCGGTCATCATCACGGTATATTTGTAAAAACAAAAAAAAAATCTTACTAGAACTGAACGTACAAAGTCATTGAGTATTTGGCAGCTAGACTAAATAATTGTAAACAAAAATTTAGTAGTTCATTGTAAAATTTAGGAAGCTAGTTTGATAAACAGAGTAGACAAGAAGAGGAATGTGCACTGATTGAAGCTTGGCATGAGACTGGCGGCGTGAGTTCTTGACAGTGCCTTAAGGCCCGTCCACACTATCAAACTTTTCGTCAATCACAAACACACCAAAACGCAAACAAAAACACAAACTTTTCCGGATCGCGTCCAGACGTCCAGACTACGTGTTCGTCGGTGTAAAGTTGTTCGCAAACAATATGTAAACAAACAAGGCTGCTCCTCGAGTGCGTTTAGTCAATTGATACATATTGTGTATTGTTAAATTAATTTTTTTTGGAAGATAGTAAACATAACTGAAGTGTGTGTGTGCATATATGAACAGAACTGAAACCTAGGTGCATTAGAAAGAATCACTGTGATTGAAGTGATTTAAAAATTTATGATAATTTTTATTTCAAATCTTGAAATTTACTTATATTTTATTCAAATTTTTTATAACTGAGCTCATGTAAAACTTCTTGACTTGCTGAGTGTCATTATTTGGTGAGTTTTTTACAGAATAATGAACACTGCTTTAAAATTAGTCGATTTTATTTACATGCATGAGGGTTCAAACCATATTCTGATAGTTTTTCTTTTCATTAGTTGTGAATATTAAGTTGATAGAGTACTAGGCAGCATAGATAAATTTTGAACATTAATCCCATAATGCATATGGTTACAGCCCTAGTGCATATACGCATGCTCAAGAATTTTTCTAATTTTTATTGATCCATATACAAGTAATACAGTGCCCAGATAATGTAAATAACTACAGAGTAGGCCATAAGTTTCCATACATGGGTAGAATAATGTTACATATGGAGCAAAGTTATATTCATATGTGCTTTATATGATTATCAATATTTTCAATACTCAAGTTAATATATGTATTGGAAACATTGATGATCACATAGAGTATATCATATGTATAAATTTTTATCCAATACAGAATGTTTAGTTTACTTTCGTATGGAAACTTATGACCTACCCTGTAGTGGTGCAGAAAATGAGGCTAAATTTTGTAATAAATATTTAACAGCATTTTACAGAAAATCCTTCAAAATCATTAATAACTGTTTTTGCAGATGTAGTTGATAACACAATGAGTACTCCTCAAGTTGCTTTAGAAAGTGCATGCGTTGCCCTAATTTGTGGGGCATCTGCGCTTCTATGTGATGAAAACCAGAACGAAGGTGCTCGGAGGTCACGATGGAGAAAGCCGTGGTTGGAATATCATCAAAGCAGTTATAATCAACTGCTGCCTGAATTAATGTACAAAGAAAAAGCAGACTTTCAAAACCATACCAGGATGAGTGAAGAAATATTTGGCCTTCTACTGCAGAAGATAGCCCCACTCATCCAGAAGGAAAACACTCATCTCCGTGAAAGTATCCCTGTGGGTGCTCGACTGGAAGCTACTCTGAGGCAAATCATTTCATATTTCCGTCATTGTGCACTGTCTTCCAGGAAAATTCTATATATGAATGTTGTTTGGCTAGATAAGCATTTCCAATGTGCAACATGAAAAGGTTATATAGGTACTTGATGCTACTTGTCAATTTAACATAGTTTCTCAGAAATTTAGGATTTTTAAAAACGAGGAAAATTACAAGAAACTTGATCATATTTAATTTGAAAATGTTTCGGTGTCCAGCTCCTTCATAAGCTTAAAAATACAAGTCATTATGTCCGCAATAAATAAAGAATTAAAATGCTGTAAACAGTCGTTTAAAGAGATCGCAAAAACAAAAATTAGAACATGTCACAAAAATAAAATTGACAAAATTGTATCTAGTTACTATTTGAGAAGGATATGAACATAGTTTTTTTATTTTAGGTTCTTTATTTGTGTTGAAGAGAGTGGTTCTTTAAAGTGCCTAATCATTTACCCCTAGTGGGGAATATTATGTTTTTATCTCATAATTTTTTTATTTTTTATTCTATCTTCCCATTCATGATAAATGAAAAACATTCATTGTAATGTTGAAACCATTTTCCCTTATTTCATCATTATTAATGTATTGAGAAATGCTATGTTTTCACTTAATACTTTAATCACTTATGAGCAGTTAGAGAAGAGCAAGTTTAATCTGTAAAACATGTGCAATATAATTAAAAAATAGAAAGTTGACAAGTGACTTGCAGCTTGTGTTTCAATTTGCAATTGGGCTAATACATTTCAATTGTGTTTAAAATGCAGTTTTAAAGCAACAATTAAATCAATACACAGTTTTCCGTGTGCTATATGCTTCACCTATATTTTTGCTGCACATTTTTGAGGCATCCATTGCGTGGCCCAGCAAATCAGATAGTATTTCTAATATAATGTTTTAGCATTTTGTTATTTCTTTCACCTAGAGCTGTTTTACCTCCTGAACATATCTATGAGAATGAGATCTTTTGAAGGAAGAATGTGAAAACCCAATGCTAAATGTTAAGCACACCATGTATTTGTTGAAATAGATTTTCCTTCTTCTTTTGGTCTTTTGGTTGGCTGTTTTCATTTTTTTCAGTCGCCAGTCGCCACTAACTTGCATATTTCATAGGAAATGTGAGAGTAAAATGTTTTTTCCTGGTGATTTTACAATTCTTAATTATTGTAAGAGAACTCAAAACTTACGTCGATTAGGAAAAATTAGCTGTTACTCTGGACCTTATAGAAATTATATCTCAGAAATTCTGATGCTAGTGGACAACTATGTTTGTTTTCTCATGTATGGATTATTTTTTACAGGTGGCTGGCAGCAGGTGGTTCTTACACTTCTCTATAATATTTGACAAGAATATCTAAGCAGTCTCTCTCCATCATCATACCTGAAACTTGTGAGGCCATCTATACTGTTCTTAAGGATGAATACATGAAGGGAAGGATCTCGTTGTAGTGTTGTGTTCAAATATTACTCTGGAATGAGTATTATAATGTAATTAAACTGGAAAAATAAATGTTCTGAAATACAGCAACCATTTTAAAATTTGCAGTACGTTGAAATCCCTCAAAATGCGGTTATCAATTGAGTTAAGTGACTCACGCTTCATCATGAATACAGTATTGACTTGGTACAATAACGGAGCTGAATATAACGAGTGCACAATGTTCTACAAATGCAGTCTGGTCTTGGGGTGCTACTGGAATTGATGAACAATTGCTCAGAAACATAAAAAACTGCTGTTCTGATTCCATAGCGTATACACGATTCCTTAACATTCTTAACTGGTGTAACTGGTGACATCAATTTATTAATTAAGAAAAACGGATATTCTATTGATATTATCCATTTTCTTTAATTCGCAAGCGATATATGTCCCGAATGAAGCATTTCCATCCTCCTCAGTGTTTATTATATCAATTTTTTCAACACAAGCCATCATGAGAGCCTGGTTACCTTCCGGCTCAGTTCTTGATCTCTTGCGCGGTGGTAGACTAGGTTTCGGTGCTGGATAGATGGCCTCGAAGTAGACGGGACAGATGAGGATGCCTCTGAAATGTCAGACCTTTCTTCGTTTGTTAAGGAAATTCCAGCTTCAGTTAGAAGGTCCTCAATATCATCTGCCACATTATGTGAATAAACATACAATTGTATATTAATATTTATATACATAACTGTATAGTCAGTACCTTACGATAAATTCATTCGGAACATCTTATATTAACAAGTGAGACATCTGAAGCAAGGCCATATAAAAAAATTATTTTCCGAAAATTACTCTACATTTAGCACCAGACATTTGAAAGTATTAATAAAATTATTTAAAATAATAAATACGTTCTTCGATTACTTTTCAAAATTCTTCGAACTATTTTTATTATGAAGCAAGTCGATGAATATATTCAAATTTAAATTGATGTGAATCTATTTAAAGTTTATAGTTTATAAGATAATTAGTTGAAATTTCTTGTCTATGGCTTTCTATACTACAAATCGAACACAAAGTGATGTCAACAAGTTACATCTCATTTTTAATATCTCTTTTTTTACAGACGCCCAATAGTCCAGCTGAATGGAAAATAGTGGCTCCCGATTTCCATCACATGTGGAATTTTCCGAATTGCATCGGATCCATTGACGGGAAGCATATCACAATCCGGCCACCCCCAGGGAGCGGCTCGTACTTTTTTAATTATAAAAGTACGAATAGCATCATCCTGATGGCAGTTGTGGATGAACGATACAGATTCCTCTACGTTGATGTCGGCACAAATGAACGCGCATCGGACGCCACTGTCTGGGATAATTGTTCCTTGAAAGTGCGCATTGAAGACGGAACGATGGGATTGCAAGCGGACTCAGCTCTGCCCGGTAGCAACAAGGTGCTTCCGCACGTTTTTGTCGGTGACGATGCGTTTCCGTTGAAGCCTGTTCTTCTGAAACCCTTACCTTTCAGAAGTCAGAATAACTCGAAAAGGATTTTCTCGTATTCGTGAGCCGGGAGAATTGTCGAGAATGCTTTCGGGATCATGGCCAATAGATTTCGATGTTTACTCACAAAAATCTATTTGCATCCCGAAAAGTGCAGAAAATTGTTTTGGCTTGTGTTGTTCTTCACAACTTCCTCATGACCGAGAATGCTTCCGAGTATTCGTCGGGTTCAATGGTGGACTCTGAAAATGTTGTCACAGGTGAGCTACAACCCGGAATCTGGCGAGAGCAAGAACTTCTCGTACCCCTGCAGGTACGCGGTCGCCGTGCTGCAGAGGAGGCAAAGGCAGTACGCCAACAATTCTGTGAATACTTCAATGCAGAAGGAAGTGTCCCTTGGCAAGCAAAAATGGCGGGGATCGAATAAAACTACAAAAATCGGACTTGTTTTCTTTAGGATATATACCAATATTCGTCTTTCAAGCCATGTTAATTTAGTACGGTTTATTCACACTAATTCAGTATTTGAAAATGGTTAAATAAATCTATTGATATTATTTAAGGACACGGTCCTTGTGAGAACAAAGTCCGTGGGCGGTTGACGGACGTTTCTGACACTCCCATCATAGCTGAATAATGGTGCGACTGTTTTTAGAGCTCGGGTGTTTGTCATAATTTTTCAGGAAATTATTTATTTGAAAAAACTTAAAAATGAGTTTTACAACCTCTATTGTTTAATATATTTGCCATTCCTGTACTGATAACACGATGGAAGAAAAATCTTTTTGATGGGTTTCAATGCAAGTTTCCAAGAGAACCATTTTTCCACAATTTCTTGTTTTAGTTTTATTTTGGAGAAAGCCAAATTAGGTACAAACGGCTACTTTATGGGAGGTTAGGGCTACGTAGTTCTGCGCACTCAAAATCCCGCCTCGTACCCCTTGCCCTCGCGTATTTTTTTAGGGCGGGGGGAGGAGGGGGGGGGGTGTCCGCCTACTCTTTCTTCGACTTAAGTAGACGAACCACTGGACACACGAGCCAATTATGTCGTTAGACTCGTGGGAAATTACGACATAAGATGAAAAACTTCAATCAACTTCAAAAATTTTAATTTTTGGTATGGTTGCATTAGGATTGATTGTCGTAAATATGGAAATTTTCGAATACTGATAATACTGAGACACTTGTACACATAATTGCAGAATGTGCGTTGGTACAAATAACTCTGATTTAAAAAAAGATACTTACATAATAAACATATCATCATGCGTTAAAATAGCCCTTATTTCCATGAAAAATGTTCATCACAAAAATATTTTATGCTTGGTTCAATTATATGCTGCTTGATTTAGTCATCAGGCTGATATGGAAACTGTATTACTGCACTGATCGCATTTTGAACAATGATAAGTATGAGTATTATAGAAACAAGTTGAAAATTTTTACACAGCGGTAGAGTATAATTTTATTCTTGAACACTGACTTGCTTTAAAATATAAAAATTTAATAAAACATAGTAATTTACGTCATTTGGTACTTTTGCAAGCCACGGTATTGCACATCATTGGAACTGAAATCGCACTACTGTTATCTTTAATTTAGGGAGAAAGTCATTATAATAATTTTATTTCAAAAACAAGAGAAGCAATAACACGTGTATAAGAATTTTTTGTTACCTACCTCGTGCTGAGAATGTTGTGTTTCATCCATTGATGAAGTAGAGGCGCAATGAACGTCATCTTCGTCTCAGAACGTCAGTAGATTGTAGCACCACCATTTGGGAACATATATTTGATCAGTTCCTGCACATGATTTCTGGGAAACTTTTTTAGATTTGTTCTCGCGCCTGAACTGCGATCGAAGAGTATTTATTTTCTTTTTTATTTCCTCAGGAGTTAGTGAAATCTCAGGCTTCATTTCCTCTACAATCTTGTTAAGTGCTATACTTCGGAGAGATCTATCTTTGTAGTCACTACTTTTCACTTTCCATGAACATGGGTGCGTTTTTAGAATTTCAATGAATAATGTGGTCGACCGCCTAGACCAGTCAGCAAGCGGCGGCGGAGGTGAAGGGAGAGCACAACTAATCGCATACATCCTTCAAATACGAAGTCTCACGGACTACTGAGCCGTGGAGGGAGTATATATGGAGGGAGCATAACCGTCTGTGAAGAGAACCAGTTTTTGAGATTTCTCCCATGTCTGTGGCCAATAGCCGTCTCGCAAGTGTGGACGTCAGCACGGAAGTCAGTAACCTACTGACTACGCTTGAGTGCGCACACTCTCGCTGAATGCTTTTCCAACTGTTGAGTTAATCGCATAATCGTTAATGATTAATTTGGGATTCTAAGACTCCGAAAGATAATAAATTGTGTTTCCTCACTTGCGGACACTTAATAATATCAAAAATACTAGCAAAGGTATATAAAGAGTTGAAAACTGTAAAGATATACAGGCCCTTGATTATAACAAATTTGAGCGACTTGCACGCACACCTCACCCTTTGACTTGTGGTGTGGTACTAATCTTGCTTTTGAAAATGAGAGGAGGAGTTGTAGGGAAGGTGGGTGGAGCAACTTCAGCCAAGCGCCTGTGGTTGGCTCAGAATTGTGACGTGTGCCTTGAGAGTGCCCTAGCGTCTCAACTTTTGCAACTAAATTGAGCCCGATCGGAGTCCGCTATGCTCCCTCCATATATCCTAGCTCCATGTACTGAGCAGTACTGGCACAACGTCTCCATGAACATGCTCAACCAAGCGCGCAGAAATCGATCAGAAAGGTTCACACTCCTGTACGCTGCCACAACGCGAAAGAGAGCAGAGTTGCGGCAGAAAGAGAGGAAATGGGTGAAGCTAGCGCTGCCGCGCACAAATGTTCACAGCTTTGTTCACCGTATATTATGGGCTTGAGGTGCACGAGGTTTCTGAACAATCGCGGAAACCAAAACTCGCCCAGCAACCGCAGTCCGTTGCTCTCAGAAGCATCCATCGCTGCTTTTTAGAGCAATTGCTGCCCCGTGTAATAGGGCTTTTAGGATCAAAGTTCTTGACAAAGTTTTCCCCTCGGGCAAAATGAACTGCATTTTTTTTGCACCATGTCAGCCCATTGCCGCACGAACACACGCTGGGTCTGTGTCTGTGTCCTGTGCGCGTAAATGGGCCTAAGCTCGAACTGTGAGTAGACGTCTGACCCAAGTGAGCGGGGCACTTCTAATCGAGTGTGGTGTCAATAAGTGTGTCTGACGGCAATTGCGCGAGCGCTCTCTCTCTCTGTGTCTGCAATACCAGAGAGATAAATATAGAGAGAGCAAGGGAAACACCGCAGGCCTCTTAGAACTATTTTGGCCGACATCAGTCGTGTCTGTAAGCAACTGCCTACCTGGCTCGTCACCTCTGCCGCATACCACTTTGCGGCATTGACAGGTCAACGCCTACAGGCAAGCACTCGTAAGCGGCCAGGGCACTAGACCTCCTCCTTTACCGGAGGAGGGCAGTGCACACGGGTCCCGAGATATGTTGCATGTCAAAAAACGCCGAAAAACTTGCACGATGGCTGTGTGTGTCTCTGATGGAGGATGCATATCGCAAGATCTATTGAAGCATATGATGGCAAGGCACTTGGAAGTGTGGTTGTGTGGGTGTTTTCTCTGTTTCCACTTGAGTTCTCAGTAATCGTTTTTTTCTTGAGAGAGGGTATGATTGGGACAGAGGCACACGCGCATGCCATACGACTTGTGTCGCGGTGTGGGCTAACTGAGCTCTGTGCAAGAAAGGGCGGGCAGCATGGGAGCCTTTGATATATGCTTTCATTGCTGTCCAACCACCAAAAAAACTGCACAGCACAGAGCGCCAAACAAGTTGTTCGAAGTCTGTGAACAGCTTGGGCCACCCAGTTTTGCAGTCATCATCCCTGCACCTTGCGTTGGGTTTTAAAGCTTACGAGCGTTTGATCGCACCCATATCCGTCCAGTACACACAGCTTGTGGGCTTGAGCAAGTTGGTGTTTTATTTTGACTCTGTATTGCAACTTTTGCAAAACACCACCTCGGCTTAGGAGCGGTTACCCGCCTGACTTAAGCATATCAGTAAGCGGAGGAAAAGAAACCAACAGGGATTCCCTTAGTTAGGGCGACTGAACAGGGAAAAGCTCAGCGCAGAACCTCCCGGGCCCAACAGCCTGTGGCGGAATGTTGCGTTAAGGGAGAGGTCAGTTTGAAACCCCCACAGCCACGCGATCGCTAAGTCTTGCTACGAGTGGCGTTCCCGACGAAAGGAGGGATTGTGGTGCCGTGGAGGGTGACAGTCCCGTGTGGACGCGTGCGATTGCTGTGTATGGGTAAGGCCTTTCTCTCTGTGAGTCGCGTTGCTTGCACATGCAGCGCTAAGCAGGTCGTAAACTCGATCTAAGGCTAAATATGTCCACAGAACCGATAGTAAGTAAACAAGTACCGTAGGGGAAAGTTAAAAAGAACTCTGGAGAGTCAAAATACCGTGAAACCGCTCAAAGTAAAAGCCGATGGCGCTAGAAGGCAACCGGTGGCATGGTGACCTGGGCTGCGGCCTGGGTCGTCCGAAATGCCTGAGAATTGTGTAGTTGGAGGAGTAGCATTGAGCTGCTCACCCATCAGGCGGGCCCGTTCATGGTCGAACACAAGTGGTGTCGTTCCGCTGGCGGGCCTGTTGCTGGACGACTCTCTCGAGGCATCACATGGTCATTGCCCACCACAGCTAGTTGCTTGGTCACCCCCTGGGTCTAAGAAGGCAGATGTTTCAACCAGGGTCCGGGTTTTGAAGGCGCTGGGATGGGCGATCTGCGTGCGTTTCCGTTTGCAAGACGGCGCACGCACGCCCGCGCCGTGCTCGCGCCATCCTGGCTCTGACTGTCGACACCGACGTGGTGTGATCCATCCGGCGACGATGCTGCAATTGGCCAGACGCATACAACCCCCAGCTCCTCCACCATGTGCCGGTGGTGGAGTACCTGCGGGCAGTCTGCTTGCGCCGCATGCGAAGCAAACGCTCAGCCTGGGGGTTGGTCTGATTGGTGATTCTCTAGCGACCATCGGTCACGTCTCGAAACACGGGCCAAGGAGTACGAGTATAGCATGTGTGCAAGTCTAAGGGTCTCACAAAACCCGAGGGCGAAGTGAAAGCAAAGGTGTGGCGGCGCTTGCGCCGTCAGCCGTGCAAATGGTTGCTAGTACCGATCTGATCCTGCATCCCACGTTGGGAGCAGGCGGAAGCTCCGGGCTCACGCTTTCGTTCGGTTCGCTTTCTTCCTTTGTGGGGACTGTGGACTGAGTGGTGAGCAACGCGGAGCATGCATGCTATGACCCGAAAGATAGTGAACTATGCCTGGCGAGGGTGAAGCCCCAGGAAACTGGGGTGGAGGCCCGTAGCCGTTGTGACGTACAAATCCATGGCGTCATTTGGGCATAGGGGCGAAAGACCAATCGAACTATCTAGTAGCTGGTTCCACCCGAAGTTTCTCTCAGGATAGCTGATCTGCTGCAAGTTACTTGCTCTGACGGGCGGCCTCACATACACTCTTGCTCACGGGCGAGTGGCGAAATGGCTTGACACAGTTTCGAATGGTAAAGAGAATGATTAGAGCTACTGGGCTGCGGACGGGCGTGCGCGCATTCGTGTGTGTCGTTCGTCCGCTCACGTTGGGGCGGGGAGGCAAAACACCTCGCACTGTTCTCAAACTTTAAATGTTCGAGTGCCCCGGCATGGTCGTGCTTATTGCCGGGTGCCACTCAAACTTTAAATGTTCGAGTGTCCCGGCATGGTCGTGCTTATTGCCGGGTGCCACTCGTTCATGTGGGTCCCGACTGCCCCCTCGTGCAAGCTCGACCTCGCTCTCTAACGAACTGTGTGTTGGGCGTTCGCGTTTGACACTGGTACGCCAAGGTGTGTGTGTCGCTTGACCAGAATTGGCGGATTCAGTGGGTCTGTTCTGTTAAGCAGGACTGATAATGAGGGATGAACCTCACGTCATGCTAAGGGGCCTAAAGACAGCTGTGACATCCGCTAAGTAGTGTGTAACAACTAATCCTGCCGAAGCGAGCAACCCTGAAAATGGATGGCACTGAAGCTCTCTCCCGATGCATGGCCGTCGGTGGCAGAAACGGTTTCTAAGCATTGCCAAAAACTTTAAGCCTCGAAGCCCCGACGAGTAGGGTGGCGTACCGGTGAGCGTTGAAGGTCGTGGCGTGAGCCCGACTGGAGCCGCCGGTAATGCAGATCTTGGTGGTAGTAGCTAATACCTCAGTGAGTCCCCTGGGGCTATGAAGTGGATAAGGGTTCCATGTCAACAGCAGTTGAACATGGTGTAGTCGTACCTGAGCCAGCTGTGAAAGCAGTGGCAGATCGTTAGCGGTCAAAGGCTGAGAAGTTGCTCTGATGGGCGAATAGTGTACCTGTGCACCTTGAGTGTAGAGGTATGCAATGATATCGCTCGCACTTCAAATGGCATCATGTGAGAACAGCCGCACACACGCAATCGCTCACTATGTGCGTTGGGTGGTGGTCTATGGCTTTGTCGAAAAAGAGTTCGTAATTCCCAAGCACTTGCTTGCTTGGGTAAAATCTCAACCACCACCCCATTTGTGGGCGTCTGCATACGTGCGTGTGTGTGCGGGCTTTGTCGTATCTAAACCGGCATCGATCTTACCAGGCGAAAGGGAATTGGGCAATGTTTGTCCAAGACTTCTCTCGATACCCCCGAGTGTTCCGCACTCGGTTCCAATGCGATTGTTACTTGACCGCATCAGCCTGCCGTTACTCGTTCTGGAGTCTTCTCTAGTTGACGGGTGTGGGTAGCCTGCAAGCAGTTGAACTGGCGTAAGGCCGCGGCCAGACAAACAGCAGTGGAGCAGGGCAGAGCAGAGCAGACACAGCGCGGTGTTTTCTGTTAGTGGTATTCCTATTAGGGTGGCCAGACAAGTAGCACAGAGCAGAGCAGGGCAGCGCTGTCTGCAGCAAGCGCCAGCGGCGTTTTATCTTGGATGATAAAACACCGCTCTGGAGCTAGCAGTCAGTTGCACCCTAGCGTTCCTACGAGGAGGATGTCGAACTTCAGATCTCCTCGGTGCGAGCTATTCCTGCGATCGGGGATTCATCTCATCACATTTCGATCATAACTATGTTAATGAACAATGATCATTTATAGAAAACGCCATGGAAGTTAGTGTTAAGTGGGCTCGTACTGTTATTTATACGTATATAGGTACTTTCCACCTCATAAATCGAAAACTGAACGTATACCAAGTATTTTCTTTGTCAATACCTACACTTTAAAGCGTACCACTGCCTAACATTTTATATTAGGTCTTTCGTGTTCGGCGCACGGCACTAAAATTGACTTCAATCATACTTTTTTATGTATCAACTAATAGGTTTTTAGTAATAGTTTAGCCCAAAGCGCTGCACACGGCCGATACAGAAATATTCAAGTTTACGTTTTATCAGTATTACATTGGTAAAAATAACTTTGAAAGCATGCAAGTAAAAAACTATTAGTTTCTCCAAAAAACGATTGTGATGTTCGAGTTCTGTGGGAAAATAGCAATTAAATTGAAACGTAGTACCGCAAGCCAAATACAAAAGACCCTTTTACACTTTGGAATTGTTTATTAATTTATTTATTCGAAATTCGGGTTGTTATATCCATAAATGTATATCTTTATACGTTTGAACGAATAAGTTCCTTGTTCTTTAATGTACCTACACGTAAAGCACTGCAAAATAATTCAGATTTAAGTATCTAGAAGGTTTCAAGTTATTCGTCAGTGAATTATTAGCATTATTATTCTTTCAGCAATGATAACTTGCATGTCATGCAATTAATTTCCTGAGGAATTTTCTGGAGCAATTGCAAAACACTATTAAAGCCATTTAATTCGTTGAGTATTGCAATATTGTAGGGAGATCAAAAGTAAAATACGGATGTACGGATGTACATGTAATGCTAACAGCATAATGAGTAGCATAGAAATATGTATAAATAAACATAATTAGGTGAAATATTGCCAGTTCTACAGCTATTCAATAAATTAAATTTGAGGTAACTGCAGTCACAAAGCACTGCTCTTCTTAGCTCCAAGATTACAACTGCTGCAGACTCAGGACTGCTACTGCTGTTTGTTTGGCCGCCTAACTTGCTAGCATAAGCTAGCAGCTACCAGCGAGCCGAAACTGCTCTGCTCAGCCCTGCTCCACTGCTGTTTGTCTGGCCGCGGCCTTACAAACACTATTACCGCTCTGCTCCGCTCGTAGTTTGAACGCATCCTAATGTTTGCATGCCCACAGGTCAACGCAATTCCTCTGATGGCAGCCAAAGCGACACTGTGGCAGAGTAAAACTGCACTATTTCCCTCTGAACGTTTGCCCTTCAAGCAGTTACCGCGGTAAAGTAGACATTTTAGCCCAGTGGCTGCGCAGCATCAGCACTGCCAATCATGTGAATAATGTGGTAGTTAACGGTGCCATGCCCCAAATGTGGTTGGGATTTTCACCTAGGTTTTTAGTGTCCAAACAAAGAGCAAAACCACTCTCTAAAGTTTATGTGAATTCCGAGCTAAATTACGTTACGATTGGAGCCCTAATTCATAAAATTACTTGTGATCAAAATGTTACGAACATTTGAACACATTAATTAATAAAGACATATACGAACTAATATGTTCGGGGACAGTTTCGGGAGGAGTGTAATAAGAAAATAACACGTCATATTTTAGCAAGCGACTAAAAATCTATTTAAGTTGCCATCACCTTGAATGTAAAACTTGAGCAAAAGAATTTCTCTGGAAACGTTGAAGTTTGGGGACTTCATGGGACATAGCGCTACATAAAGACGACCTGGGACAAGATGCGTAACGCTGGGCTTATTGTTTTGTCTGAAGAGAGTAGGCTGTGTGTGGACCCCCATACATTCGTTCTCTCTCTATCCATAGCCATTGGATCAAAGGTCGAGCAAAAAGCCGAAGTGATATTTATTCATCGTTTTATAGGGAGCTGGCAATGCATTTAATATGTCATTATATTGTGCAAATAAATACAGCGGATAAAACCGCATATTTTGAGTGCAAAACAGGTTTACGCAATGATCCATGTCGTGAAGAGGCTGTGAACATTATCTGGAGGAGTTGTAGTCGTGACAAGTCCTTTTGTGAGAGGCTTAGTCTAAGGGCAGAATTTGAGGTTAGGAAGATTGCCATTGACAAAAATGATGAGAATTTTCGATGAAAGGAGCTAGGATAAACATAAAAAAATTGAGAGCGAGTGTCAGCGGAATCTCTGAAAAAAAGGGTAGGCAAAGCGTATCACATGATCGTGCGAACCAGGCGAGCAGGAGTGATAAATACGAACAGAAGTGACATCTGCGTCGCATATAATTACTATCATAATGAAATAACTGCATGAGTTGCAAAATAACTACTCTTTATCACTGTCACTAAGACTCTAGTTAAAAAATTGTATGTCGAAAATATTGAAAAGTTCAAAGAGAAACACGTTATATCCACACGTACAGTAGGTGTAAACAAATCTCCTAATCTATCAAACAAATCAAATTTACCAAAATATTTCTTTCAATAAACTGGAATAAGTTATGATTTAACGGATTATTACTTCAAATAGTTCACTTAATGTAAATTTGAATATCTGGAGAACTATCCAATAATCGAAAAATAACTTGGCTATGTTTCGATGCTAGTTAAACTCAAGAACACAATCTTCAGTAAGTTTCAACTGCTCGCAAGATTCTTTGATATGACTTGAGAAATATGTATTTCTATTGTTAACAATAAAGATCATATACACCAAAATGCTTGTAAAATGAGAATATTGGAAAATACATAGATAAGCAGTCACTGAAATATTGAAATAATAAACATCATTATATTCTAATTTGCAGGCGGCTCCTATTGCTAAGATTGCCATATCTACGAGTATTTGGTAAGGAGGAGGTACATAACAGCCGTGGAAAAATCGATTGTAAATGCAGCAATCCAAGTCTCATCGATTTACCCACTGCATCGAAAGTTCAATTGAGAGCTGGTTTTGAGAAATAATTACCTGAATGAGCATAATAAAAAATTATTGCAAGAAGTGTCAATTTAACCTCGTATCGAATGCAATCACAGTGTATCGCATAGTCTAATGTGTTTGTTCTATGTCTCTTATGACTGAGTAATTATTCTTAAATAATCCCGGATCTTTACTTTGAAATTTAAATAACTTCTGCTCTTCAGTGTGAAAGGTACCAATTGGCTGGAAAATGCAATTTCATATTATGCGATTGAACTCAATGCTAGGATTTCAATCGGGCTATAATTTGGTCAACGTAAATCAAATTTTTATAGCGTGTTTTAGCGCGTAGCTGTTAAGTGTTAGGGTGTGATTTGCGAGTGTATTTTGTAAAATCACGAAGGCTATAATATCAATCCAGACTGACAGGTCCTACCTTCAAAATAAATTTCAAGGAGATCATCAGAAAATAATATTTGGAACGATTAAACTGACGTGCTGGAGCGTGGAATATCACCGGCTTCCGTTTTTCGACCTTATCTGGACGGCAGATGGGATTAACACTTTTCCCTCATGAACGTGAAAAAATTGATGAATGCACGTTAGGCGTATATCGCAACTACAACTATATTTAACTATATTTAATCTAAATGATGAAAAATCTAAAAATCTGTTGAAATTTGTAATTTCGCTTAAATTTACTCTTCATTATGTCGATTTATTATTTTTTTTCATGCTGCTTTTTAAAATATGTTACATGAGTGCAATATTCAACTTTTTAGAAACAATTATAAAATAATTAATGCTTCAGTAGCCGTAACGTATGTTTACCAATGTAGATTTAAGTGAATGAATTGTTTCTCTCCCTGTTACATGCAGGCATTTTAAATACCATTAGTTCATTTTATCGGCTGTACGCTATAAATGAATTCAAATATTATATCTGTTCATTGAATGCCAAGCGCAGAAATGAAATTTATACGTTAGCGATTAAATTTACAGGAATGGAATGCATAGTTCATCTAGAAGGAATTAATCGTCCCGAACCTACCTAACGTTGTCACAATAGAAAATAGTAGAGAAGGAAATTTATGGGAAAAATTATGGTGAGCACCAAATAAATTGCCTGATAGCGTCAAATATCAGAAAAACTTACCCTGATTATGTGGGAATTTCTTATTCTAGGGTGATTGTGTTGAGTCTCATTTCCAAAGCAGCGAATGGCAGTCCTGCTCCTGATGAGTTACTTCAAATTATGGAGGTTAGTGGCAATCATATTTTTCTGTCAGATTATATGTGGCGAGAAGTTCGTAAGTGACGGATTTGTTTCTTTTGCGTTCGAAATTGGGACTGGGCGAAGCAATTTCGTCCAAATGAGCAGATACGCCAACTTCCTCGAAGTTGAATTACGTTCAGTGTATGACAAAATACCGCAGCATCGTTGAGGTAATTTTTTTAGTGGCATAGGGTAACAATTTTCATTTAGCTGACATAGCTTGTTCAATATGTTCACCTTACTGCTAATACAGTTGAAACAGTTATTTAGTTCGAGAATCAGAACAGATTCTGCGTCATGGATGTACAACATGTTTTTATTTTAATTAACACGATGTCTTCTTCCTTTGTTCGATGGGCAGTGAATATTTTTCGTACCTCATTCATGTCTTCGGTCTATTAATTAAAAAACTGCGTTTTAAGCAGCTCTACTTGTGTTTCAACATTTGTTCCCATCCTAATTACTCACATGCATTTTGAATGAAATAGTCCTATATACATATGTTTTATGAAAATCATTAAAACTGCGGTTCTCCAATAAATTATTATTTTCCTCTTAATGTCATTACACGAAAAATTACGGCATTATGCAGGGAGTTACAATCCCTTTGATTGAAAGATATACAATGGTGTGGAGAGAAAAATTTACTGGCGCCTCATAAAATTTATTTTTTCGTCACGTTATAGATGCACGTTGTTTGGCATCAAGGCACGTATCAATGCAATTTTATCTAAATTTCTGAAAATAACTCATGAATTTGTGCATGTGACATCGTACATCATCAGGTGAGCGCACATGTTCTCGTTTGAAATTAAATTTCGTATCTTCGGTTCTCCTGTAGCATGAGTTATGGTATCGTATAATCGTAAGTGAAGATAAGAATCGGCTTAGATAAACAGAGAAACATGATTAAATTCATTTCATCTTTTAAGTAATCATGAAATACGTTGGATATGATTAATTATATCTAGCGACTACTTGTGACTATTTCTGTGCTATAGAACAAATGTTGAGACAAACCAGCTTATTCACATCAACTCTCTCAAGCAGACTGCGTCGATCTTACTTGATGATATAATTCATCACGTTTTTCCTACGATTTCATCAACGCCCGTACTATATACGAATATTCTGGAAGCCTTAACTTCAAAACAAAGCTTTACAACGGCAACGTCTACGTCAAGAACGGTTTACATCTGCGTTTCTCTCTCCACGTATCTTTCAAGGTCTCCAACAACCGCTATTCAGGACATTGAAATCGCTAATTATTTTATTTTTAAAGATATAATTTGATATTTTAGGAGGATTTCAAATCAGGAAGCCTTTTATAGGTTATTGATTAATTTAAGCATGTTTCCATGTGAATTAGGACAATTTAAAAAAAAATTCCCCGATTTCAATTTAAAGAACAATTAAATTCGGATGGAAGCAGTTGCCTTCAAAACGCCTGGCTCAGCTGGCAGAACCGAGGGCAGTAGGCCCCGAGACATCATAAAAGCCATAAGAATGTTGCTTGACTGCGCGCTCTTTACCCACCGGGAATGGGCTGTTATAACAAAACCCCTTTTATTCAAACGGACTTTCTCATTATGGAAATTTCTATAAGCCCCCTAAAGACTCTCAGTGAGTGTACCTTTCCTGCGCAGATCATCGCTGTACTGAAGTGCCATATCAACCAAGAATTATGGTTTTTCTCTTGAGTATTCAAGACGCACACTTCCACTCTTTTCATATAAGTTTGGCAACTCCTATAGGGCTGAAAATCTTCGTTCAATTTGGTTCATTAAACTGCGCTCGGTTACGTAACTCTCAAGTCGTCACGTTTGAGAGAAAGCGAAGCATCAACACAAAATATCATGTACATCAGATTGGCTCTTCAGTGGTGCACTCTAATCTTTATTCCGTCTGTATCAATTCCCTTTAACATTGAAAAAAAAGTGTGATTCCAGTTTTGAAACTAATGACTCTTTGGGCTCAAAGCAGGTCCACGTTACCAAGGTAAATAATTTTTCAAATAATTCAATGGAAAAAATATTTATAATGTGAAAAATAGTTTAAATATATGTTTATGAGCGTTGGTGCAATATACCAAATATTAAAATAAAATATATCAACGCATTACTAAAAAATGAAATGTCTCATGATTGATTTGACCGGTCGAGAGCGTATGAAAGTTCAGTCTGACCTTGAAAATTAACCCGTGATGCTGCAACGAAACGACGACAAAATATGTATGTCAGAATTTTAACCTAGGATCACAACATAGAACTACTGAATACTTCATCTTCTAAATTTTCAATTATCTTTTTAATTGCAGCCCAATTGAGTTCAATTCAATCTTTCAAAGACGTACTGCTTGCTTAAATCAAGTAATTGAGTACGTGTTTTCGCAAAGGTACTAAAATGCATTTCTTCACTCAATTTAATTTAGGGATCTAACTTTTAAATTTATTCAGTTCTAACTCCTTAACAGTATTCCACAAGATCTGATCTGATTATGCCGATGGCCTAAGTTCATGATCTTGCTTTTATCTGCACTTGACTAAACTTTCTACAATCCTTTCATTTGCAATGCAACACAGACAGCAATCTTTTTTCTGATGGCCCCAAGAGATGAACGTTAGTTCTTCAAATAGATTCTAGAGAATAATTTTCCGCATAAGATGGATAAAATTAGTGAAATATGCTTAGGTAATTCAATATGTATTCGTCAATTTCTTCGCGTTCATGAGCGAAAAATGTTTATTCCGTCTACCGCACAGATTAAGTCGAAAAAACTCAAGCCGGTGAAATTCCACATTTCGGTCCCACTCTTAGTATAAATAATTCTTGGTAATCGAGACATTCTACTAGCCTGGTCATTCTAGCAATCTTTTCGTGAAATTTCTTCCCCATGTACTTCTTTTAATACCCTTAATGCCTTTTCATTACTCTACTTGTTTTTTTGTATGCTTTCTCATAATCTTATGACAAGTTTTATTAAAAGCAACCCCGAAACAATCAAATAAGATCGCTTAATGATCTTTAAGTAATTTCTTTTCGAAATTAAACTAGACTGGAAATTTGTTCACTAGAGTATTTCATATTTCAACAAACATATTTAGAACAATCAGTGAAATTGGCACTACGTACCTCAAGCACTCAAACGCCAAGATAACTTTCAGGTCAAAACCCTTCAATTTAAGAATCCGAGATTATACGCCTATACATTACCAGCTGTGTTCAAAGTTACAAGGTGTCTAATAGAAATATTTAAAATTACAGCCATGATGGGGCTGGGTGCCATCAATCAGCCCTGCATACAAGTGACTGGCAGCACCAGTGCTGCGCAACGGCTGCCTAAAAGCGCCTACTCAACATTCACAAAAATGTCCCCTTGACAGGCACAATTTCTAGACGAAAATAACTTGTTTAAAGATGAATGGTTTTGTGGAGCCACGCACACTCACGGCTACCACCTAAGAAGTAACGCATCTGCTCTCATGTTAACGTTACTCTACTGAACTACGCTTTTTGGGCCTTAACTACAATTAGCTACTAAGTTTGGGATATTCGGAAGATTAACCCAATAATCATACATCATGGCTCAAATCTAAGAAAATGTTGAGTAATGAAATTTAGCATAAATATTCATACGTTTTATGTCGTTATAATAAGCCAATTAATTAACAAAATAACACTATCGCTTCGATCATAAGGTCTACACTGATGCATAACTGAAAGGCATGAATTCTATACTGCTCCATCATTCCAGATGTTCTGGATGGCGTTCACAAAGTAGTCTCTCAAGTAGGATTTAGAAGAGACATCACTTCATGAGGACTCCGTGAATACCTAGATTGGATTGGTATCTGAAATAGATGGAGGGTACATTTTCTAATCTAATAACCAGTTGAAATAATCCTTGCACTGCTGCACGTTCAAATTCGATGAATGAGATGGGGCTAGGTTTCGAGCTAAGATGTAAATGCTTCCAAGGCTTTCAGAAATCTGGGCTCTCATATTTTCTGCTAACATTTCGGTGACAAATTGACTCTCCCCGGGTTGAAGACCTGCGGAAACCTGGATCTGTCGAACACGACCGCGAAGCCTACACCACCTGTCCAGCTGATTTGATGGGGGAAAACTATAGATATTGGGCTTTTGTATCTGTATAACCATAACTTGAAAGTGAGACCCAAACTGTTAAGTATACAGAGTTTACTTCTCAGTTCTATCGGCGAACTGGAATGAAAAAAGATCTCTTCACAATTGCTACTAGCAAAAAATATTAGCTTATGACTTTTTTGCCTAACCCTGGAAAAAATACATCTGCATCAACCTTCAGGTAATTCCGCTTCATCTTGTGCGTAAAGTCTATCATTCTACGAGTTGAAGAAATCTTCTACTAAATATTTCAAGCTCTTCACGTGTTGAATACAAAAGAATATCTCACAACAAATTTTACTTCACCAGTGTCAATGGTTAAAATTCTATACCTCTGTCAATCTATAATACGCAACGTTTCAATTAAACTATCATCTTCAGGCTGAAAAAATAAAGTAGCTCATATTTGTAAACAGTCGCATTGATAAAAATGTAAATCAATTCTTCAAGCAAAATCAAACACAGTAAAAACAAAGAATATCATATTGTAGGACGACTAAATAGGGGTAATTTTTAGAAACTCAAAAAAAGAAGAAAACAGGTAATATTGAAATCATGCGTATTTGAATTTCAAAAGGTCTATATTAAATACATCTATGAAGAACCTATCCATTTTGTAAAACGTTTGGGAGACCAGCTCCATCGTCAGTAAGTTGATCTGCAAAGAATTGAAATAGAAAATTTCAGTCAAATCTAAAAACTAAAGTTTTCACTAAAATTCTGTAAGTAAATTTGCAACAGAAATGAGCTATTTGCTCTATTAAGAACGGGATTATATTTAGTTATGTATAGGGATTCTTAAATGCGCAAGTCTAAATCATTCTGAGCAGTACGTAAAATTTTAAAATCGTCCTCTGCTATGCGGTCGCAGCACTGTTCGCTGTGACGGCGAATAGAGTATTAGGCGGTCGGGTCAAAATTCTTCCACTATGGTAGCCGATTCCTTGGTGCTATGAAATCCTAATGTGGAATGGCAAAGTCGTCACGCCGACATAGCTAGATGTACATTGTGTAAAACTAAACTTATAGACAAGTGATGCCCGTATTCGTTTAATTAAGAATAACGTCCTTGTAGCGGAAAAATGAGCCAACTTTCAGAGAATTTACGGAAATAACACATAGTTTCAGGGCAAAACAATGGCGCTAGAAAACTATCGCCAAATCTCTTGACATCTCATCATTAAAATCTCCAAAATACGGGAAAAAACAATGGAGACGTTGTATTGGTTCTGGAACAGTATTGGTCATTGAACATTTTTTAGCCAGAAATTTTTTAATATGAACATGAACTTTAGATGAAGTGAACCCGTTTTGAACGAATTTTTTTCAGAAAAGTCAATTCACAGTTTAAGTCCATATAGTCTGAACAAATGTAACCTAGCAATGTAACGATTATCAAGAGCCTTACATTTTCTTCTTTCACACCTAAACTGATATATTACACTGGTTCTGTTTAAGTCTCTAACCCTCAATCTGGAAATATTTCGTACTTAGAGAATCACTGATATTGCGATTTACGGTGTTAAATTTCACGTACGAGTTGGGTGTAAATGAGGAACTGCCATTTTTAGATATCTTGCTCGAAACTTTGCGCGGTACTTTTCAAAGCTCAGTGTATGGCAAGCTTGCTCTTGCGGGAGAAACTATACATTTTACACCTCAAGTGTATAAAGAGGGCCTCGCGCATACTTTAATAAATAGAACTTATAAAGTGTGCAACAGCAAGGTTAATTTTCATTCTGAGATGCTTAGGTTTAAACGCTTGCTAGTCGATAGGAATTTCCATAATACTCTGATTGACTATTGCTAACTTTTTGAACCGAATCCTGAGCACTAACAATAGTCGTCGGCTTGATAAACGTCATATTAATGTATTTTATAATTCCAAATGCACAATGATTACAAAATTGATGGACGAGTCTTTATGAACACTGTCAAAACCTTTGTTAAACCTGTAGATCCAGATAAAGCAATTAAAGTTATTGTGTATTGCAAAAATCGTAAAATCAGTGATGTCTCAGTATGAAATAATATTTCCAGATCCAGGATAAGTGAGATAGACAGAGCCTGTGTAATACATCAATTTAAGTGTGGAAGAAAATAATGTAAGTCCCTTATACTAAATGGTATAATGGCATGACTAGGATGACCCTCAGAGAAAGACTAACTGCGCACAAATATTAAGACTCTATTTTTTATAATTTCCGTATTGATCATAGTTGTAAAACCTCAAATGCAGATCATTATTCAAACACAAAAATTCTATATCATGTTATCAAAAAAAAACATAGGCAAATAATAGCAGCAAGACATCTTTACAAGCTTAAGCCAGTCCTTAACGAAAATACAAATGATTTCGTTGTTCTAGGACTATCCACAGGACTGCAGCCTAAATGTTCGAAATATACGCTCATTCGTCCATTTCGACCGTGTCTCTGGTCTCATGAACATGTAACTGCTATGCAATGTTAGCTAGTCAGCAGGTGATCGATATTCCTACAATAGAAAAATTACTCCTATCTAGTCGTCCTACAATGTGATTTTCTGTGTTTTTACTAGGTCAAATTTTACGTGAACATTTGATTTACATTTTTATTGATGTGACTGTATAAAAATTTCTTCATTTTTTTTTCAGCCTGTAGATGATGATAGTTTTATCAAAACCTTGCATTCTATAGATTGACTGAGGTGTATAATTTTAACGATTGACATTGGTGCCGTAAAAAATGTTGAGTAATTTTCTTTTTATTTTAACAAATAAAAAACTTGAAATATTTTGTAGAGTTGAGAAGTTGAAAAAAAAAATCCTCCACTTTGAAGGTTTTCTCTTCTTACCAGAGTGTCGAAGGCCTACTGGATTTCCACTAACGTCATATTATGCGGTTATGGAGTATCTTTTTGAACGCTGTTGAAAGCTGCTGAAATTGTCTGGATTGCACTTTGCATACAATTAACCTTAAGTCATGTTTAGATACACTGTGCGTAGATGAACTTAAAATAGTGAGCTGCCTTGCGGTTTTTCTTACTCTCCTACGTGAATTTGTATTCCTTTTCCATTAACTACTTTCATGGTCCTTTAAGAAAGAAAAGAACGTTTCCGTAAAGAAATAGGATTGTTGGATATTATACCAGTCTATTTACTGTAAATCGTTTCCATGCTCTGCCCGCAATTTTATACAGTATATACCGAGTGTTTTTATTGTGCGGTCAAATCTCAGCCATCGGTAGAAAAACTCAAAATGAGTAGATATCCACGTATGATATGTCGAAAACTCCTAGTTTTCGAGTTATAAGGACTTAAATGAAACTATTAAACTTAACTCCACATACAATGTCACATGAAAGCCACGTGGTTAGGTGCTGGTTACGTTGATTTTAGTTGGCAAAATGGATATACCACTGATTATACTCATCATTGCCATATTAGTACGTCGCATGCTGGATTTGATACGTGGGATCCACGTGTGATTTCCTATTAGCTACCACATTGCCTACAAATAAATTTTTCCACATGGGAGGCACATGTGTATGCAACGTACTTCCTTATGAACGGCTTTTAAGAAAATATTGTGTATATATAAATATTAAAATTTTTGTTCTATGTTTTTGATAAAATGCCAAAGATTCCTTTTAGAGCACATATTAAATTCTGCATTTATAACAATTACCCGTTCACACATCAGATTAAACTTAACGGGCATAAACAAGTCCCAAATCATGTTAAGATGCGCAGCGAGCAAGTCCCGCCGTCAGAGCCCTCAACGCCGAGCTCAGTTGGCCAACGCTCGCTTGTTTTGAACGGCGCATGCGCACCGAACAAAATCGTAGCTTAGCGATGGTTTACACGCTAAGTTTATGCCCGTTGCCAAGGTATTGGGGTTCGTTATTATAATTTAATTATTAAGAATATGAACTAGATAGAAAAGTGAGAAGTCTTGGATTTAAGAGCTCAAATACTTTAGAGGAAAATAACGCAATACGTCCAAGACGGTAGAACCTCCACAGACGTTTCGATTTCGAAAGAACGTGCATCTGGCAACTACCCCTCCTCTCGACGTTGTGGCGCCTCCTATTCAAACTTCCGTGCTCCGTCTTCCGTGACCGTTACTTAGTTCTGCTCAAGACGTGATCGGTTTTAATTGTGTTCCTGTGTATTTCTAGGAACATCATTCAATTCGCAGTATTAGTGAATCTAAGTGGAAGATAGGGGTAATTAACAAGACGAGCTTTTCACTGTCCATATTAGAGACATTAAAACTGAGCATAGTTCTCATGCGCTGCTGGTTAAAGCGATACGGCTGGTTAATTTCTCTTCATTACTTTCTGTTGAACTGTAGCTCATTTTGGTACTGAAGCCGTGAACAATAATCTGATTTTATTCCAATAATTCTCTCATAAGCACGCCGTTGTGATGAGAAGTGATAAGTTGCGGGAAATCGTGTAAGATTTTTATACAGAGTTATAGTTCTTATATAAAGGGTGCGCCAGAGAAACTTACTTATTTGAAAGGTCAATAAAAGCAAAAGTACTGCAGTTATTGTTTTATTGTCTTTTTTATTTGAGAATACAATATCCCAATTTTGTTTTACACTGTTTTGAAAATGACATCGGCTAAATGGCGACCCCCATTGCGCATACACTGATTAAGTCGATTTTTGAAGTGCGTGTCCACTCTTTGCAGCATATCAATCGGTATGTTGGCAATGGCATCGCGAATGTTGTTTTTGAGGTGAGCTATTGTCCGTGGTCGATCGACATAAACCAGCGATTTCAAATAACCCCATAAAAAGAAATTGCGTGGAGCCAAATCTCAAAGTTTGAACGGTGATGAGATTCCATGTGATGGATGGATAGTTTTCTTCAAAAATCGACTTAATCAGTGTATGCGCAATGGGGGTCGCCATTTAGCCGATGTCATTTTCAAAACAGTGTAAAACAAAATTGGGATATTGTATTCTCAAATAAAAAAGACAATAAAACAATAACTGCAGTACTTTTGCTTTTATTGACCTTTCAAATAAGTAAGTTTCTCTGGCGCACCCGTATATGTAAACCTTTCGACGGCAATGATGACTTTAATTGCGCCATTTCTTGTTTGCGCTGAAGGAATAAAATATCGTTTAATTCTTTTTCTTGTAATTCATTTTGTTGCTTTGTGGTACTTATGCTATAAAATATAATTACGTAAGCATTTTAATTTGAAATACCGCCTAAGAAATCCATCATCACAATTATTCGCTGGTAAGATTTTGTTTCTTATGTTACGATTCTTAATCTCTACGCGTCCAAGAAAATTGTTTGCGCTATAAAAATATCGAGTATTGCGACAGGCCTGAGTAATTACTCGAATATCTAAAAAAGAACTACGTCAATCATCCTACTTGAAAAGATATTTCA
Organism: Morinoia aosen; assembly: GCA_030386875.1. Lineage (NCBI taxonomy): Eukaryota > Metazoa > Arthropoda > Malacostraca > Amphipoda > Talitridae > Morinoia > Morinoia aosen. Next base: position 5,270,451 of record CM059570.1, read on the forward strand.
TTGCGAGTTACCAACGGATCAGAGTGCCAAATCATCGAGGAAAATTCTAGAAATCAACATCTGGATAAATCTCCGATACAGCGCCGCGTCTTAACAAGTTACGTCTGGGTCTTCCAACGAGCTTCCAAGGATGCCATCTACTGCTATTCAATGCATTGTATTCTAACCCTATTATTCTATTAGGAATGTTTCGTGTATTTTAGTGCGTATTTCATTATAGGAATTCATAGGGGTGTTATTTATTAAATTAGGCATATTTCCATGCATGTTAGAATGACTTTATTATTCGTCGAACGACGTACAGTCGAGTTATTGGGTGCGGTTCTGAACTTCAAGCTAGCGAGCGACAGCTTGAGGGAGCTGAGAGTCAGTAAGCCACGCGACCCCATCTGAGAGACATCTAGGCGTGTGTTCGAGGCCGCTGCCCTCGCCTTAGGGCGCAGGCTTATTGTGAAAAACATTCAATGTCATCCTAATACCTTGTTCGAGTGTCAGACTACGAGAATCTAGTGCCGGAGCCATGAACTTTCACCTATTAAATACAGTGAAGTCAATACTTGTTCATTAGATTGGCACAACCTAAATTCACTGACAGCCAGCATCGTATATTCAGCGCCTTCGGTACGCCAGGTCGGCGTCTCAGCCGCAACGATTTGGGCAGCACACCTCTTTTGATCATCTTTTGATCATCAGGTCATATCATCAGGTCACACCTTTTGATCATCAGGTCATATGTAAAACCAATCCGAATCAATATCTTAGTCCGTAGATCATCGTTATATTTAGGTATAGCAAGTGAAGTTTATATAGTAAATTCTCCAATATCCGTATTGCGCATTCAATTGATTCTTAGGAAGTAAATTTACCCATGTAGTTCACAAGAGTGTATTATTCTCCTGTGTTCTGGAAAGATGAGACAAGGCATAGAAGGCATGTAAACGTTACCCAAATCATGTTAATTCATTGATTTCATAATAAAATAAATTTCCCTTAATGGGTGGTGGCAGCTAGCATAGCTATCAATCAATTAAAATCAAGGCGAGGACATTAAAGTCACGTCTTTATTTATTAAAAATATATTAAAGTGGCGTAATCAAACGTCACGACAGATAAAAGAAATAAATTAAATTTCGAAATATACATGCGCAACGATGAAACCAAGAGGATCACGACACTTATTTCATTTTTTATTTTGTTGACCTTCATTTTGAGGGTTTATCAGTCTTTACATTATGGATGAGGTTTGTGAGTATAATTCATTTTGTCAATGTTTTGTCTGAATTTGTTACGATGCAATGGAAATGTACGATGAAGGACAAATTTACACCCTAAAATGCATAAACATGTAATCACAGCCATTATATATGAATTTGAACGGATTGGAAGTGAATTGTTAGAAAATTTTCATGCATTTGAAGGGTAAATTCATTCTTCATAGTTCAATTTTAAAGAACCATGATGTTTCAAATGTGAAAATTGAAGTTAGCGATGCCATTTTACCATATTTAAGGAATTGAATTTGTTTCTAAGAAATGTTAACAAAATCCAAGAATGAACAATTCAGCAAGTACAATTTCTCGATTTTGATTGATGACGTTTGCGGTGCCATTATATTATTGATATTTTATTTGCTTTAATAAAAATGTTACAATTCATAACTGAACAATTCCTCTGTCATCATGATTTTTCGAGTTTGAATATTGATATTCCCTGCCATAGTATTAGTGGACTTTTATTTTTTCTAAAAATCATTGCAAAATTAAACAAAAAATTCCTGACCGACGGTCAATTTTTTCCATTCCAAATTAATGTGGTGGATATCTGCCCTGGATAAAATGTATGAACATTCTTTTACTACGAACACTCAAACCGGGTGTCCCAAAAAATGTCCCCGACTTTTCGATTGATTATATCTCCGCAATCAATTAACGTATTTGAAATGTCTTTTTTTCACAGTGTAGCAAATTTAGTTTCTTTTTCAAATAATGTAAGTTTTTGAAAGTCGTTTAATAACCACTTAACAGTGACCGACTTACTGAAAGAGGTAGAAAAACTAATTGTTGAAAGGAAAGTTTTAAAAACAACACTGGTGATCTTCTTCATTTCTCAATACCTACTGTTAATTTTCTTCCAATTTTTCTAACAGTGAGAAACATAGTCTTCTTATATGGTGAGTTCCTTTCCAGGAATGTTTCATTAATTGGTTTTTAACTTTTTATAGATTTCCATTGCTTCGTATATCCAATACGATGGAAATTCATTGATAGGTAGTGAGCTGCATCTCAAGTGTCTTCAAATGATGACACAAGGAAGTAAATAACCTCTCAGAGGGTAGAAAAACTTGGCGGTACATAGGATACATCTTTGTGAAATTATTTTTAACAGTAAGTATTGAGAAATGAAGATCACCAGTGTTGTTTTTAAAACTTTCCTTTCACGAATTATTTTTTCAACCTCTTTCAGTAAATCGATCACTGTTAAGTGGTTATTAAACGATTTTCAAAAACTTAAATTATTCGAAAAAGAAACTAAATTTGCTACACTGTGAAAAAAAGTTATTTCAAATACGTTAATTGATTGCGGAGTTATAATCAATCGAAAATTCGGGGACATTTTCATGGGACACCCGGTACAGCGTGGTATAAGTTATGCTATGGAGGGTTCATAGTCTTTGTTCTTCTTTGAATGCCTTATTTATAGATGCATTCAATTTTTGAATTTCTCATATTACCAGTCAATGAGTACAAAAAGAATTGGAAATGTTTGAATAATTGAATTATTCACTGCATCTTTGCCTGGCTGTTAACCCTACTTTCTTCACTTGGGAAAAAATATCGCAATTTGCAAGTTGCTCCGAGATCGTCGGTTGATATTTCATTCACAATGCATGCGCATCTTTATGAATTAACAGCCTTGTGGCATAAATATGAGTATAATACTTGTATATATGTCACTTAAACACGCGACAACGAGTGGTGGAGGCTGCCATGAAACCCTATGAATACTGAGATGTCATTCCTTTCGTCACTAATTACTGTACAGGCTGATGAATTACTTCGAAGAAAATCGCGAAACATTTGCGACCAGTTTACATAACATAACCATGTATGGTATCAAGGTTCAGTGAGTGATGAGAATGGCATTTTGGGGGGACGTGTTCTCAACAGGTCATCTGCTACAAGACGTGGCATTACAGCGGCACCGGAGCGACCAACCAACTTTGATAACCACATGGAAACAATGTATAATACACGTAGGGAGAATTCATGGTAAGTCTGCTAGATTTATAGATGGAACCCATGCGTTATTACCACATGGATCCTATCTGGCATAAGCGCGGGATGGCCACGAGGCATATGGTTTCCATATAGGACCCACATCCTCTACACGTGTCTTAACCTGCGGGAACCACATGTGGCCACTTTCCAAAAGTCCATGCGTTTTCCACATAGCATGGACACGTAGAACCCATTTGGCCAACATGGACAATCCATGTCGTAACCATGTGACTTCCATGTGACATTGTATATAGGGAAAGTACGATACTACTTTCGCGCCAATGTTAGTGCTAGTCTTGATAGTTCTCACCACAATAAAGTAGGTTTTTGTTATATTGTTATACAGGCATGAATGACGGAAGTCCCAAAATCTTCTGTATTGCTGACTTAATCTAACGTTATCCCCTTGGAAGCGTGAGTACCCCTAGCATAGACCAAACAAACCTAACTTAATCCTACGCTTTCTGAGAGGCCTTAGTGCACATTTCCACTTGTAGTATACATTAGTACTCTTAGCATACATTTATACTCAAGTGTACATTCATGCTATTCGTATACATACATTCGTTCTCAAAGCATATACTCATACTCTCAGTATTATTCCCTAATACGAATTTCGACTTCTGTGAACATTTTGAAACATCACATAAAACTCGGCCGTATACAGCTGGAATTATCTTCTCAGATGAGGAACTTTTGAATATGTATATAAATGTGCACGCACATTTCAAGGTCGTCCAGGAACGAGTTCCCTAAACTCGTTCCCTACCTGAGCACCGCTGAATAGTTGAGCAAAATTCGAAAACGGCCTGCAACGAATCATGCCAGCAAAATGATGCATGCACAGTAATCCACGTCACGAAATAGAACGTATGCAGGGGCGTTACATATACCAACATTGCAAATGACTGTAGACGCATAGAGGACAACAAAAGTGGCCTTCAAATAAATATTTTTCCGATGATTCGACTGCGATTAACCCTACATGCGTCTTCTAGGCGATTAACCCTACATGCGTCTCCCAACTCGACAGTACTACTTCTGCGATAAATCTTTGATTTCTATCAGGATAATCGACGCCGAAATTCTAGTGACTTAAGGTTTCCACTTGTAGGTATATGATAAATAATTTAGCAAGTGATAAATTCGATAGTTTCGGTTGGGATACTCAATACTGTAGAAAGATACAGCACTCAGTGAGTCAAACATTGCAAAGCAGTGCACATAAGCCAAGTTACTGCGATTTTTATGATAGACGTATTCGCAATAAATAGACGTTTAAATAAATTAATTAAGGAGAGCCAGCAAAAATTAAAACCAGGGACCAAGAGTACTAATTTATTATGAATATTGTTCAAAAACTAAAATATTTAATAAACGAGGTATACACGCACGTAGATTTTCATTGATAACAATTATTTCGGCGAAATGAATTACAAAAACAAAAACCTCTATCGTACATCACTGGATATAGGTGCCGTATACCGAGATAAAGATTCATTATAGCTGTGCAAACTCAGGTTGATTTTCGCTATTTGATTCAAGAAAGAGAAAAACTTTCAAAAGGCTATGTGTTTTTCATACTAAAAACAAAATTGATGAGAAAATCAGGGGTTATAATCCTACCTTTTATGAAATTATTTCCACTTTTTTGAACAGCTAGCCGTAATAAACTCCAAGTATGATTAAACTGCAAGGAAATTTAAACTCTATGAAAAATTAAACGGAAGAAATTCAATGCTGCATCTGTGTCATCAATTAGGTAAACAACCGGGGATGGTTCAAATACAAGTTACGCAGCAAAAACAGCACGGACACTGAATGTAAAAGCGTGGCTAAATTTAGATTGCAGCTCACCAAAATTTGCATGCACGCATGCTACAAGGCTTAGCTCTTTAGAGCAGCTAATTAGACGGTAACAAGCCTTAGCCATGAATAAACCTTTTCAAGACTGTCTTAAATAAAATTACTCAATATGAGCATATAATCGTGAAGAAAAAAATGTCACAATACGTTTCACTGAGAAACTTTATTATTTCAATGTGTCTTGCCATGGAGAAAAGAATATTGTTTTCGGAAGTTGTTTTTTCGTGGTCATTCTCAAGATAAAAAATGAAGCAATAAAAAATGTTTTCTAATTAGTAGAGAAAGTAAAAATTTCAGGCGTTGAAATCATGATGTCTACAATGATCTCGTACATTTAACTGGAAGAAAAAGACATAGAGACAGCTAGTTCAGTAAAATATCCTTAAACGCATAGCAATTATATATTCCGAGGCGAGTACTATTTTCAAACATTAGCCAATTTCAAAAAATTTCAAATTTTAATTACCGTTTCAAATGAATGCATTGAATCAATTACTTTGATCGTGATAAGATTCATGTACCTATTCCACGAGAAATTAAAAATCTACACATTATCACGGACTTGTAAGTTATCTGTAGTGACTTTTGATTTATGGTTTATTTTTGATATTAAGGTTGGATTAAGTTAGGTTAGCTAAATTTAATTATTAACAATTTTTAAAATTTTTAATTTCTGTTTTGCTTCAGGCCAAAACAAATCTCTGGGACCTTCCAAGAACTGAAGAGGAAGGTCCCAGAGATTCATTATATATATATATATATATATGTATATATATTAACGGAAAGTAAATGAATGGCATTCAAAATAAATATAAATCAACAAGGAAACCTTCTCATACGAAAAATTCATTCAAACTGTCCAGAACATCAGTTCAATTTTCATAAAAAAACATTTTTTACTTTTTCTCCTAAAAAAACTTTTTACCCTAAATGAGTAATGACAGATAACTCACAAGTTCCTGTTTTCATTCTTTAAACATGAAAAACTCCCATTATGGTTAATATTTAGCGTCGATGATTTTGCTGCATCTTACAGAATATTAAAAAGCCTCTTTGCATAATGTCTTGTGAGTTTCTCATATGTTCGGAGTGATAAACCTGACCACTATTCTCTGTAAAAATCTTCATGACGGTAAACGCTTGGCTGATAATTTTCATACATAATTATTTAAAAAATACCTCAGCAAATTCTCAGCTGGATTAGGGATAGAATGCAAACTTGGCTATTGTTATATTTATTTTAGTTAACAGAGACATTTCTAAGTTAGCTTTGCTGTGCTACGGGTCATTATCTTATTGAAAGACCCTGTCGTTCAGAAGAGAAAAAAATAAAATATTTTAGAGTTTTCTACCAAAAGTATAACTATGAATGTTGGTATTAATTTTTCCACAATTTGTGGTTTGATATACTATGGGAAGAAAAGAATACACGTTTCAGAAACGTGAAAAAAATACACATTTCTTATAGACAGCAATTTGCTCAAATGTAAAAGTTGAAATTGTTTTTTAAAAGCCTATTTGCCCACACATGGCAACCAGCGCTTCATTTGAAAAATTCAATTTTGATTTCATTGATCCACCGAACAACATTTCGAATGCGTGTGTTTTCTTTTCAAATATCTTTGAGAAAATTTCAGTCTATGAGAAAGGTGTATTATTTCAACGAAGACGATTTACTACGAGACCTCGTCTGACGGTATTTTAGCTAAAGGAAAGTACAGCACCTAATAGTTTTTGATGACAATCGTGAACGTAACCTAGCAATTGAACGGACTGAGAAGACAAATAGTTTCCACAAGGAAGAAGTGGTAGGAGGTGTTGCATGGCTATCTTTCGATAATCGAAGCGTCATGTCTTCATTACTAGGTTATCGTGTAGCAGGCAATGCCATCGGGTTTGGCAACAGGACTGCTAGAGGAACAATAGCAACGTGGTTGCTAATGTCCTCCAGGGTATTTCTCGGTTCAATACAACGGCCAATTCAATTGTCAGAATACCCTTGAAATCAGTTTGCGAATGCGTCGAACAGAACAGTTAAAGGTAAAATACTTAATGAAAATATACTTCCTATTGGACGATTCGTAGAGAATCTTATTCGTAGAATAAAAAGAAGAACCAGAGTAAAAACGAACATTAAGTTTATTGCGTACGTTTCGGAATTTTTAAAATTCCATCATCAGTGCTGAGATGAGACAAAACAGAAAAAAAATTCTTAAGATCCTAGTTAAATCAAATATAAACATTCCACAAAATTCTCTTAATGTAAGAACCCTAATTTGTATTCATTCATACATAAACAGTTGCATACTCATAATTCACACAGGCACACATATACACGTTAATCCAAACCCACCCAGTGAACACATACTATGCTTTCACGCGGACAACACACATAAACACACACACATACATTTAATGTATGTTAAAACATTAATACATAATTTAATACATTTAATGTATGTTTGTGTGTGCATGTGTGCTGTGTGTATGTGTGTTGTCCGTGTGAAAGCATAGTATGTGTTCACTGGGTGTATCTGGATTAGCGTGTATAGGTGTGATTGTGTGAATTATGAGTATGCAACTGTTTGTGTATGAATGAATCCAAATTAGGGTTCTTACATTAAGAGAATTTTGTGGAATATATATATTTGTTTTTACTAGAATCTTAAGACATTTTTTTCTGTTTTCTCCTACTTCAGCACTGATGATGGAATTTTAAAAATTCCGAAACGTTTGCAATAAACGTAATGTTCGTTTTTACTCTGGTTCTTTTTTTTTTATTAAAATAGATTTACTTGAAGTATGTTTATCGCAATGGATCAGTTAATTGTTGCAGAAGATGAATAACCTCAAATTAAGGAAGCAAGTGAAGAAGGCAAGTTGAGAAGCAAACCCATTTTTGGTTGAGCACATTTCTCTGAAAATATCCTTGAAAAAGACTTGTATAACGTCTCTATGAAAGCCTCGATTTACTGATACTGTTAGTTTCGTATTAAATTATTTAACTTTAACCACAAATAAAAATAATTTGCGCAAGAAACGGGAGTCCTTGAACGTAGTTCGATGTTTTTTTTTTGTGCTGACATTTGGTTCATCGTTAAGTTCAGACCATTGGTTGAGAGTTAAATAAAATTAAAAACCTAACCGTGGGGAAAGAACTAACGTAGAATTAAAAACAGAAAATTATCTGTCTAATAAATAATTACTCTGGGAAACTTGCCACCTAGATGTGTTCAAATCATTTACTTGCAAAATTACAAAATAAATCTCTCTCAAATTGAAAAACAGTTGATCCTATGTCATTCAGGAAACAAATCTAACTTGTTAGGTGCTGTACATACCAAAACATTTCGAGAAAAAAATTCATTAATAAAAAATATAACAGAAACCGGTCTAATAGGGTAAGAAGCAGAAGCAACAATACCTGCATTATTGTATCCTGTATTATTGCTGTTTCCATTATGCTGGAAATATGTTCTAAACACTAGATTATTTTACCAAATTCAACGGATAAGTTCTTCGATTTCACTCTAACTAAAATATCTTGTATTGGACTCAGGAATTAGACTCTCACGCGATATCGTTATTACTTCCATTCTAGTTTTAAACATTTCCATAATTTTTAATTTACGATTCATGCCCCTAGAGGATAACATAGCGCCTATAACTAGGATTTGGCTATAATAACAAAATCATTGATCAACTGATAACTATAGAAAATCCTAGGATGACCAAATCGTTTAGACGAAGTACCTTGTGTGTGTTAACTCAAAATTTAGAAAATAATTTCATGAACGTCTGACTGACTGTAACCTAAATGTCACTGTGACTTTTATTTCTTGAGTAAATACAGTTAATAGTTACGCTCACTAACGTTTTCTACGTAATAATAACAATTGGTCACTCTGAACTTTACTCTTTTGATCTCTTCACGAAGTAATTTGGCAATTATAACCAATTATAATAATATATTGTAGGGGCGACGCTGCTGGCCTTCCGCACTTCTTCCCGGTTGACTACGTAAGATATAGATCAATCTTCTCTTTACCCTGCAATGTTTCCCAAATTAGCACATTTTTTCGTGATTATGGAGGGCACCTCCAGTAGTCTCCTTCCAACGTGTTATAATTACTTTTTTCTAGTGGCTCACGTAATTTTATGCCCTGTCTCTAATTTGTTTCTTTGTTCATTCTAGACTTGAAACTTAGAACCCTGGAGAACTTAATTGTTGTAAGCACTGGATAGTGTCACCATTCCTGGCAAGTAAGTTGTCTACATCTGCCATTTTTTTGTGATGTGAGGTCCCGAGCTGCGAATTAGGTAGCCCTCCTTTTTGTCGAAATTGAATGTTTTGCTATGTTAGGACCATCTTTTTGCTTCTGGTTCATTGCTATTCCGTTTTCAGCGCTTACTACTTAATACGTCAACTTGATCGTGGTTCATAATCTTTTTTCTCAGTTAACTGTTTCTATGCCCTTTGTACATAGATTCCATGTAACCTTAACTCTATGCTAGGTTGTGCCGTTTTCCTTCCTCTCTTTGGATCGCCTTTGTTGCGATAGGCTTGGACTGCCATGTAGTTTATTTAGTCTAATCTAATCATCATTTAGTCTCCTGTATTGTCCTTTGCATACTGTATATTTGTCTACTGCAATTGTTGTTTCCATCTGCTCCATTTGCCGTTCCTGGCTACTGAGTTTTGCTACGGGTTTGAAGCCAGCTACCGCTAAGGCCCCCTCACACGTACAAATATGTTGGCAGACAATCTGAACTGAATTTGGTTTGTCGGTCTCAAGGCCCCTCACACGATGCAAACAGCACACTGCAAACGTGACAAAGACTGGCGCACGCATCAGTATACCAGTAGCAGCTAGGTGGAGAGTACACACAAGAATAGCAAATCCAGACGACGAGTTCGTACAATTATTGAAAGGATTCGCTATAGTTGCAATGAATAAGAAATAAAAGAGATGTTAAAGCCCGCTCAAAATAGGCTAAAGAATGGTTCCTAAAAAGTAGTGAACATACAAATAAGCAATTGCTTATTGAAGTGCATAAGGAGGGAGAGAGACAGAGTACAGTCGCGCACCACCCACGAAGGCTGGCGTGACATTGACGTCATGTCAAGGATTGCAGCCGGTCGCTCCAAAATTATCAAGCATAGCTGATCTGCCTCATATAGTCTGTGCCAACCTGAAATGAGCGTAAAAACGCACGAATTCAGCACCAGTTCAGATATGTCTGTAGATATATTTGCGCGTGTGAGGGGGCCTTTAGACCTGCTCATGAGATTTTCCCTCGCCGATAATTCTAGGTTGATCCTAGCTAGCCGCTGAGTGACAATGTTAAAGTGGTGCGTTTGCCTGCAGGCTGGACTTACCCTGTGCCACGGAGAGCCACGCTCGAGTCTGTTCTTCGCTCGTCTCGTCTCACTAGCTCACTCGCGAGTTTGTTGCCTGGAGCACCTGTGTGCCCAATCCTGCTCACGGGTCCTGTGTGCCCAATCCTGCTCACGGGTCCTGTGTGCCCAATCCTGCTCATGGGTCCTGTGTGCCCAATCCTGCTCACGGGTCCTGTGTGCCCAATCCTGCTCACGGGTCCTGCGTGCCCAATCCTGCTCGCGGGTCCTGCGTGCCCAATCCTGCTCATGGGTCCTGTGTGCCCAATCCTGCTCACGCGTCCTGCGAGCCCAATCCTGCTCACGGGTCCTGTGTGCCCAATCCTGCTCGCAGGTCCTGCGTGTCCAATCCTGCCTACGGGTCCTGCGTGCCCAATTCTGCTCACGGGTCCTGCGTGCCCAATCCTGCTCACGCGTCCTGCATGCCCAATCCTGCTCACGGGTCCTGCGTGCCCAATCCTGCTCACGGGTCCTGTGGCCGCTGTTGTACACACCCACCATCCCGGTTCTCCCCCTGCATCCTACATTGCTTACTATAAGTTAAGATGTATTTTTTCTGCAATCAATACACGTATTGGTTGTTTGCGTGTTTCAATTCCTGAGGCGGTCGGAGTGCCGAGAGTGTTATGACCAGACATCCCCACAATTAGAGCTTCACGGAATCCTTCCGTTGCTAGGCCCTGACGTTACTATACGATTCATCGGACTTACGTCATTCATATTTTGTTCACAGCCAAATTTTTCAACTTTTCAACATTATGAAGTAGTTCGAGTTTGCCACGCGTTAAATTAAGAAATAATTCACTCAACATTTATACTGAATGTTAATCGTTAAAGGTCAGTATCTCTGTACTCCGTGAAAAGCGACGTTTCAATGTAACAAACATCATCTCCAGGCTAAAAATATATAGAAAATTATTTGGCCATAAGACTACACAAGACTCAACACGAGTGCTGAAAATCCCAATACAAAAAATTACTAGAGACAAAATTTTTACCACAAGAATATGCACTTGCAAGACTAGGCAACAGCCTAACACAGCTATAGATGTTAATGATATAAACTCAATGAACGTTTGAGCGGTTGCATACAACTTCTGCAGTTCTAATAAATTATTTTAGAGCAAAAAAGTCATTAGTGTTTTCGTTCAGGGCCGGTGTTTATGGATTTGTAACACATCGATTATTTGAATATGCTTTTCTTTAACATCAATGTATGAATTTTTTCTGGTAGAACATAGATCTTAATTCGATAGCTTGCAGAAATGATTGAAAACAGAACCTTGATATTTGTGAGCAGTTAATCTTTGTTACAGGGTCATAGAAGTCATGCTAATGTAACATTTATTTAACATTCTCTTGTGTCACAATTAAACTTGTATATCACACTGGCACAGAATCTAGGTTATAAACCCTAAGCCCTGAAATATTTTTTTCCCCAAGAGATCAGTGATTTTGCAATTTTAAGTATACACAGAAACTTTAATTAACGTATCCGAATTTGTTGATTTTACAAAAGTTTGACAATACTCTTGAAGACTAATTCATTAATTTTATAATTTTTATGCATTTAGTTCCATAAAATATGTAAACATTGCGTGTATTAAGTCCAGGACTATTCTTTTAGTAATTAGCGGTTTTAATTTGTGCGACAACCAGGCAAGTTTTTATTCAGAAACGCTTACTGTTAAGTGGTTGCTAGTCAATTATAGTTTCCCTAATTCACTGATTGATAGAACTATTGGTAGTTTCTTGAAACACATATTGGGCAGTAACAATAATTCTATACCGAATTGAATTCAGTCGAATTTTTGGAGAGGATCCACAAGAACGCTAAGCGTGAGGTCAAAAAGATCGTTCACGTGCTATGATCGCACTACCCAGTTGAAAATTAGCGCAGTTGCGCGTAAGAATTTTGGCAGTTTTTCCCAGTGATCGTAGTTTTAAGACGAGTTTCAGCAGTTCACCTCAGATAGAATGCATGGGAGTCAATTCAAATAGCATTTTTTGGCAGATCTTAGCAGTAATTGTCTACAGTCGAATTGCAGCAGATAGTTCTCTGTTGGCCTTCGTCGTTCGCAGCAGTAAATGCCTCGGTCGAAAAGAGGCATTAACAAACTGCATTATCTAAACTTTTTAACAGTATTTAGGCCGCACATATCGCTCGTTTGCGACAAAGACGTCATAACTCAAAAAACAGGATTTTTGAGTTATCTATACAGACATCAAATGGTTATCCATAATGTGAATAATTTCTTTCAAGTATTAGGCTCATGGTACCTCCCTAGCTCGGTGTGCTTATGCTGATGGTGCGCTTGTGCATTTACTTTTGTTAACCCTTAAGTTTCGTTTGTATTGTATTTCAACATCCCAACATTAGTCTGATTACTGAATAGCACAAATATTTTAGATGTAATTTTACGTGTATTTGTCGTGTGATGCAGTAGCTCATGTCTGTACGCGTTATTTTTGCAAAATGAAATAAATTACTGTCTTTGCTTAAGAGGCACTGTAAGGAGGATACTCGAAGAATAACTCATATATAATCGTTAATGCGATTCTTTTCTCCTTTCAAGTAGGCGTTAATCAATAGAGCTACGTCGCTAAGAAAATGGTTTGAAGGACAGACCACCTTGCGAAGACAAGGTAATTTAACACAGTGTTGACGGAAAGGAAGTCAACTGACATAGATCGGCGATTCAGGGATTACCTTGATATTTACCTTTTGCTGCAATTATCTGTTGATGAAAACCATTCTTAAATGGTCTTAGGTTGATAAAGTTATGTAAGCAGCTTTAAATAGTCTTGAAGACTGGAAATCGCTCCAAGCAGTCATTTTCATTTGCCAAGAACTACCAAAAATTATATAAAAATGTGGAGCAGTTCTTGGCAGATAATTTGATTGAGTGGAGCATTTTTTATTGAACGTTTGAGTCGTAGCCCCTAGCGACTTCTAGCAGTTCTAAGCAAATCTATGCAGACGTTCTCGCGAGTGTCGCCGACAGCCTCGGCAGAGATAGTCGTCCCTAAAGCGGACATAGCGACCGCTGCAATGCGCTGCCACTGCGCTGCGGTGCCACTAACCTCTGCCAAAAACGTCAAGAAACTGCCAAAAACACTGCGCTGATTTGCAATTGGGTACAAGAACATTTGATGTAAATGTATTATAAACCAGCTCTACATCTGGGTCCTTTTAGACTCAATCGCACGATTGTCGCGATTATTCGTACGCGTGGAGGTCCTAAATCACATAAGTAGCAACTGACTAATTTTTTGTCCGGGAGCTTATATCACGTTACATCTTTATTATGATCTGAGTATTCTATAAATCTTATAATATTAGCCTAACGATGTCATTTACTGAATCAGATCTATTAAAACAATACCATTTAAGTAGAAAAAAAAATATATAAATTCCGAGACTCACTAAGGCAAGGGTGTGGGCTCAGAAACCTGATTTTTCGTCAAATTTGCAATTTCGGGATTTCCACTTAAAAATGTAAACAAGGATTTCATCTTCAACGTAGACCAATAATACAGTGCTGTAGTTGCTCAAACTCATGCTTCCTGCTATTCTTTAGTAAATTTCTAATGAGTTTACTGTTAAAAGCAGATTTTCTCAAAACTGTGGTTTTGCTAATAACTACTGCATGTTAGCTTTTCTCAAGAACCGTACCATGAATGTCTATGAAATTTCGCTGAGTTGCACAGTATGTATATCAGTTCAGTTCGTACTTAAATTAGCACTTAGTTAAAAATAGTTTGACCGGTGTCCATTCAGGTTTCGAATTTATGTTTCAAAAATGACATTTTCTGTCTATCAGATGTTTTTTCTGGAGGTCTTTAGGTGATAAGATACTTTTAAGTGTCGATAACTCGCTAAAATAGCTTCAAGGAGAACCGTTATGTGTTAACTTGCATATCGTGACACCCCTGAAGTTGTATTTTTCTTTAAATATGATCTTAACAAATGAGAATTTCTATTGAAAAAGTTATTTGAAAAATACAGGATGAGGTTTCGATTATCCATCTAGCAGGAAACTTTTGCAAACAAGCTGGACTTCAACATTCACCAGTTCGATGAAAACACAGCCCAACAGCACAATGTTCGTACACTTTTTTAAACTCATGTACGTTCCCAGGTCTTCCAGAATAATGCGAACAATTTACTTTTCTATGCCTAAATCCTAATAACTCAGGAGCAAAGACACATAACAATTTGAAATATTTATGTATTTTAGAAGCCCCAAGGACAAAAATTTTAATCAATACGAGCGCCTCCAGCCATGAAAGCTTCCACACGCTTTTGAAAGCTGGGCACGAGGCGGACAACTTCTACCGTTTCTATGAACTTCTTTTTGGTTTTGATATTCGTCTTTCAGGGTTGTGACGTTGTTGTGAGGCTTCACACAAGCTTTGTTATCAAATGTAAAAAAATATGCCAACGAGTGCAGGTCAGTCAAGTTTTCCAGACTCGAACCCAAAACCTCTTATGAAAGTCAACAGTTTTCCTCGCCGTGTGATCGGAAGCCGTGTTCTGTTAGAAAATGAATTATTTATTTGAAGCGTAGGTTTCACCCATGGAACGATTTTTGTAGCAAGACATTGCAGGCGAATACATGGTGAATACGGCCTTCACTTTTCCGCCGTCGGGTAGACGTGAGTAAAGACGTCACCATCTCTCGAAACCACGCAGAGGATAATGATTCTAGTTTGTTTCTTCATTGTCATCGTAGGTTAAACGCCAGTTTTCTGAGAGGCAATGCGGCGATTTTTACGTCGGTCACAAACACAATCAACTCTACAAAATTTTTCATACGGAATATTTTGAAGGCCAATACGTAAGTTATCAATTAGTTCGAAACTTTTGTGAACCATTTCTGACGCACTTTTATCACGTTACCAATTAGAAGATGATGCCGACTTAGCGCATAAGAGATTAGGTTGATTTTCTTCTCGCACTTGAATTGTCGTAGTGTCTGACGAGCCTCTTAGGCGTTAGCTAAGGTCGATAACGACAGCGTTGGATTGGCTCGAACACTTTCTTTGAGATTGGCTAGTTAGCGAGGTTGGCCAATTTTGCCCTTCTAAACATGCTGGTGGCCATATAATCATGGCCAGATTTATCAAAATCCTTCCAAGCATCGTAACTGTCTCCTCTCAGATACTGGAGGGATTTCACAATAAATTCAGTGCTTTGGTCCAAGCGTCAAGGTTCACAGAAAGCCACATGTTTTCGTGATCCCAATGCCATGAACCTCAGATTTTAACTACCGGCTCCATAGAGAAACCATGGGTGTACTTCATTGTTGCCTACTTTTAGACTATAGACGTTGCAACCTTTTTTCAAATGTATAGGGATTAATCTGGAAAGCCTTCATAAAGCAGTTTGTAATTCGGAAAAAGTGAATCCGGTTACCAGATAGAGATACTGATTTCTTCACGAATAATTTAGGCATTTCAATTATCTTAAAAAAGAAGAAGACTGTTCCATGATGTTACGTATACATTGGACAAACGGAAAAAAAACATTTAGAATACTTTTCGAAGAATTATTACACTTTTCAGAGATTAACCTCATGAAATTCAGATAGGATATGTTAAATTTACGATATTATCCTGTGTTGTTCAATGAAGAAATAATCCCTCGTATTCTTCTAAGTTTAATCAAACCGTAGCTTTATATAAATCACGAAGAAAACGTAGGTGGACATCGTTATTTGATATTTTCATTCATTAAGATGAGTGATCAATGTTACTACGAGCAATCTTCAAGTACACAAATTTAAACCGAGATTTTCCATGATATGATGAAAAACTACTAAAAGAGACATGATTCTGGACCTAAGATTAATTTTGAAACTTAAAAAAATCTTAGGTAGTAAAATATGTGAGTTTATTTGCAATAAAAGTTAAGAGCTTCTACCATTTCACTTTGTATTTCGACAGCTCAAGTCTTAAATTTTTTCCCGTTCAATCAAATCAGAATCTTGAACTTTAATCTGTAGTTGGAAACACTGGAATAAAGCAAACAGTTGTCCCTGATAGCACAGTGAATGAATTTTAAAATTGTTTTGAAACATAACTGAGTCGTAAATTCCCCACTATCTAAAATTATTAGGATCGACCAAAAGTCCTTAGCAATTTAGAGAATGCTTAAGAAATTTTAAGAAATAATAAATTTGAGTAATTTCTTACTCATTATCAGCTACCGCGTTTGTTGTTATAATACACGAACGATTCCACAGGTAATACCTAATTCAATAGTAATGCATATATGGCGGGAAAAAAGAGACCTAGTAATGGCTCTAAGATTACTGATTATTCGTCAGAAAATCTTATACCATGAGACTATACTTTAGTGTAATGGCCTCATTCTGAGATGTGTCAAAACGAATGTACTCGTCCTGAAGCATGGAAATTGATGACTGTAAATGTGATTCTGTAGGGCGAGTGCGCAAACGGTGTCTGGCGGCTTGAGACTTGATACCACTCAAGAACGGGCCACTACTGGGTAATTTTTTTTGTCGTATTCTATTCCAACTGGGTAATTTTTTTGTCGTATTCTATTCCTTGGAAACTCACAGTTTGCCTTTATACTTCGAACATGGATTGGAATTATGGTTCATAATTTAGACCGTGGGCAGAAGTTGAGAACAAGTAAATGAGTAAATTGCAAATTGAATTTTCAATAATGAGTAAATTTAGAGCATTACAAATTAAAATCGCGTAAATTATGATGGTAACATGTTCTTTACCAATAACGAGTATTTTACGCTGGTCACCCATCCTAGCACGTCAGTCGTAAAAACCTTAATTCATGACAAAGAATCACTTCGTCGTCCCCATGTCTTATGGGCATACACCTCTTGATAACGTTACGTTTCACGGAATGGACGTATTTACAAATACGCAAAGAATTAGAACTATGGAGAAGATTTTTGAAAATAGCCCATTCTTATTAAAGTATCTTATCATTTTCGTTTCAAAAAGCACCTATTGCGTCAAAATGGCCTGTACTTCTACTTCATTCCATAAAACAGTACTTAGAGGAAATTTTACTACAACAATGGGGTGTTCGATTGGAGCATAAAACTTGGAACATTCACGAAACTAAATTTTTATTACGACGGTCCTTACAGTGCATATTGTTATTCTTCTCACTATGTTTATGGTGTTCAGTTTGTAATACTAATTTTATGCTTTTTGCGGTCAACTCTTTGGCTTTTAAGTATAATCTTGTTTATATGATTATGTCAAGTATATGATTTGAATCATAAAGTATGATTTTGAATGACGAGCCCTAATTTTGAATCAAGAAGTAACGTATTTTCTAATCTCAAAAAGTAGTTTTTACTTCGGTAAACCTCTTCAGATAGAAACAAATGTTCACCAGAAAATGAGCGAAATGTGAAATTCCAGCAATGAATTTTTAGGAGGGAAATGTCACGTATATATCAAAGAGCTCATGACTCAATTTCGTCCATTTTCCCCCATTAAATGAAAACTTCACCATCCAATAGGAACTCTTCCCTCTGAACTCTTCAATGCATAAGAAAAATGCATAGTATGATACGATTTCATAATATTTTCATCATCGCGTGTGCAATGACATTTGCATTCTATACCTACTGTAGAGCACTGGAAAACTCAACGCAAAATTGTTTGATTTAAAATACAAAATGCTTTTAAACAATTATTTACTTCTAGCTATTTAAGGTCTTGATATCTTAAGCTTTTTCCAGCAGCGTGACCCATTAATTCCTAAGAAAAATTATCATGGAGTTTTATGAAAGGCGCTCATCACAATTTATATTCTGTGTAAAACTGGATTTCACGTATGACATTTTTCTATTTGCAATTTGAAGTACTCAATTTGAAGCTATTTACTCTGACTGGTGCACTGAACCATCCAATCAATGACGAAGCACAGAACCCGAAGTCTAAAGTGAAAACGCACAAAGCCCACCCACAATAATATATCTGCTTGAGTTGTAATATTTTGTAGGAAGTGAAAGTATCCATGGTTATGAGAGCACATCTCCTCCGGTTACCAAATCTCTTGTTTAACTTTTTACCAGCCTGAGGAATTTTTTGGTTGTTTAAGGTTTAGCTCAGTTCTACGCGTATGTTGGTTGCATATATCGATTGGCCTACAGGACTCCAAGGCATTACTGACTTGATACTGATAAGGTATTGATATTACATTTGCTGTGACTATGCTGATTCAGAGACACACTATTAGAATAAACGTTCTTAGCTGCACCGTCATGGATAGTCACCATCAAAGAATTTTCAAATTAAAATCTTCGTTTGAAAATCGGGACAATTAGGTTCATTAGAAGCCATAACAAAAAATAATTTTCCAAGAAATTTTTAGCAATGTCATACGTTTCAGCTTTTGAATAACATAGTCAGAATTACACTTCAGCCACTCATAATGTGCAATAAATTCCAAGCAAACCTGTTTAGAACTGTGTATTGATATTTTTCTAACTTTCATTATTTTTTATTTAAATTTTTAATCGTCATCATCTTCCTACTCGAAAAGTCTAAATTTTACCCCTCATTCCTCTCGTAAAACGCTTCAATGACCTCATAAGACTTGACGTGCGTTACGAATCAAGGAAGTAAATTCATTAAAAAACAGAAAATGAAAATTAAACTTGATGAATAATACGACGAGCTAGCCAAATTATTTATTGTAGCCAAATGGCACGGTAATATCACTAGACAGCTCCATCCAAAATTGAGCGGCACTCGTTATCATAGCCCCAAATTACTTACACGTTAAATCTCACTACAACGCCACAAACATATTACTAGCAGTATGATACAAATTTGGTATGATATTAATATGAGCACAAACAATGAACGAGTGGTATTTGTTACGATTTTTTATCGTAGTGTTTTCTCATGATGACTAGCACAACACGTCAGTGAATCTCGAAACATTTGCATGATATACAAGAGGCCGCCGCAAAAATTCATTATCCTTTTCTACAGAACAAAGAATAAATCAGATGAAATAACCAAGAATCAAGGATCAATCCCTATAGTCATACCAAAAACGTGTCGCTAATCCACTCGAACCTATTTCTTTTAAAAAACTATAGAACTGGTTATGTGTGTGTGTTCTACAAATTGATAACTATTTAATTTGAAGAGTCTTTCAATATCATTAGGGATTTTACAAAATCATCAAACAATCATCAAACAACTCACCAAAGGAAACAAGCTGACCTGGCTGATTACACATTTCAAAGATTGTTTCATATATTTACCTTTCATCGTCAGAGTGAATTCTAATGAATATTTCATATCAAATGAACAAGATTGAATCCATAAAAAATCAGTGGTCAATTTGATCAGTGGCCGAGCCATCCATGTCAACAGCATTCTTAGTAGCGAAACAAAATGGAAACAAATCTTTCGACACGCATAAACAAACAGCCAACAAGTTTTCAAACGACATTTTCAGCAAAAATTGCATCCATGAAACAAGTTGTACCCCAATAATCAAACTCGTAGACAAGGCATGTAAGTCAATACGTTTGTCAAGTAAATTATTCCCTCAATCATCGCACAACATACAATTTTCTCGAAATGAAAACATTACAAATAAAATTTTTACAACATTCATCTTCCAGAAACTCACGAATTCTCACAAAGATGTTTGGTAAATTTTCAAGTATTCATTGGGTGCGTCATAAATATTATTTGAACATCATAGCTTAAAAATATTTCGACGCAACATTTTCTTGTTATATTTCATTTTAACTGCTCAAATTTGCGTTCCAAATGATTGTCGAGTTCAACCTAATTCCCACGGTGGCAATAATAGACTAAGCTCAACTAAGCTTCGGAGTATTCGAACTATGCAAGTACATTCTAAGTTGCTCTTAGTGCTTTCATCAGTAGAATAAAACGTATTATTATACGTGTAGATATACATAAAAAAGGAAATATGACACACTGGTAAGTGCCAAGCATGACAAGCTTAGCACAAGTCCAGTTGCATAATTATAGCTATGAGCTTGATTCATAAACAACACAATGCAGAATTAGATTGAAAAATATTTTGAAACCAAAGTTATTGAGAATATACAGCTATTAGTATTAAAACAGAATAAAGGTTTATTATGATTCTGATAAGTGTGTATCAATAGCAAATGATAAATTTTCGCTTACCTCGCGATACACTCACGAAGATTTCTGTTGAGGCGAAGCGTGCATATACACAAGCGTCCGAGCTCACCGGTACTAACGGCACTTCCCGTACTCGCACTGCACAGCACCTCCTCAGACCAGCACAGCTGTGCTACTGACGCCAGCCCGATTAACTCGCAACTCTAACGTTCACAGGAGTCCAAGATTTGAAAATCCTACTTCTGATGCTGCTCGTGTCAATTTATTCTTCTTCGGAGAGAGCGTCGTGATAGTCGCTCCGAACTCGAGTTTCTGTTATATTGTGGAAAATATCTGCTGCGCATCTATTATAATAATAAAAACCTGTGTAAACAATTATCGACCTATCTCCATTCTACCAATTATTAGCAAAGTATTCGAAAAGATTGTGTATAAAAAAGTGTACTCTTATTTTGAACAAAAATCATTTCTTTACGATAAACAATACGGTTTTCGCTCTAAAAAATCAACAACACAGGCTATATTAAATCATTTACAATTCCTCTATTCTAATATAGATGAAGGAAAGCCTGTCTTCTCTGTATTTCTTGACTTCCGAAAAGCATTTGATTGTGTGGACCATAAAATACTATTATCGAAACTACACTGTTATGGCATTCGAGGGATTGCCCATGATTGGTTCAGATCATACCTAACAAATCGGAAGCAATACGTTGTCATTGACGACGCAAAATCAGACCCACAGACAATTAGCCATGGAGTTCCACAAGGATCTGTTCTCGGGCCTCTCTTGTTTCTGATTTTTATCAATGATATTGTAAAATCTACATCATTCTTCAAATTCATACTTTTTGCCGATGACAGTACGCTTTCTGCGGTCCTTCCGAACCAAAATCCTGCTATGATTGTGGAGAGTATAAATACTGAACTTCACAAGGTTTCATCGTGGCTCAAAGCTAATAAAATAAGCCTAAATATCGATAAAACAAATTATATTACTTTCTCATACAAGAAAGATGTATCTCTCCCATGCATTAAAATTGGCGAAGGTGAAATCGAAGAAACCAACTCATGTAAGGTTCTGGGCATCATAATAGATAAACATCTGACCTTCAAAGAGCACATCACTCATATTAGTTCTAAATTATCAAAATCCATCGGAATCCTAAATAAAGTTAAAAATTTTCTGCCTGAAACAGCTTTACAAATGCTCTACCGTACGCTCATTTCCCCATACTTGCAATACGGAATAGAAGCATGGCACGGAACTGATAAAAATAAAACCAACAAAATTTTTACTCTGCAGAAAAGGGCTGTCAGAGCGGTAAAGAACCTAGAATATAATGCTCACACAAATGATTCTTTCAAAAATTTACAAATACTTAAACTTTCGGATCTCTACAAAATCTCCATCTGTAATTTCATTTACAAAACATTAAGAAATGATGGCGACAATAGCCTAAGACAATTATTGACTGCGGAAACTGGTCATCACGACCATTTAACCCGAAATAGAAGTAAATTCATGCTTCCTTATTATTCAAAGGCCAGGTCGCAACACAGTATTCTCTTCGTTGGAACCAAAACTTGGAACTCTATACCTGCAGAGATCCGTGAATGTAATTCGTACAAAGTATTCAAAAGACATCTTGAGTCTCACTTCCTATCAGAATACTAGTAGTGTAAGATCACCGTGTCGAAATCTTGCCTCCTACATGTAACTAATGATAATGTCATAATGTAACTTGCCATGTGTACCATAACCAATCTTCTCTCTGCTCTTGAATCGTTTTATCGAACATACTGTTAAATATAGCCGACTTGTAAAATATCGAGTTAATTATCTCAATGATCAGTCTAATGCGAAACTAGGTTAAGTGAACTAGGTTAAACTTTTGTACACCCTAGAATAGCGTGATGGTAGGATGCCCTAGAAGTCGCTGAACTTATTCGGGCCCACAGGTGGCTATATTCAAACTTGTCCATTGTACTAGACTTAAGAAACATTCTACCTCTGTATCTCCTGTGGTAAATAAATTGTTTAAATTGTTTAAATTGTTTAATTGCTCCGTATCTATTCAGGGATAAAGAAAAAACGTGCAAAATTCAGGCTATTACTCGCTTTTATTGTAAAACTTTCCAATTTACTTCTGAGAAACATCTCTTAATTAAAAGGAGGAAGGATCGGAAAAGAGAAGGAGGGAAGAAGGGAGCGATAAAGTGAGCGAATGACTGTGCGACTGATTGATTTAGTGACTTAGTGAGTGGAAGACTGAGTGAGTGAAGGAAAGAGTGAGTGTCACTGAGTGACTGTTTGAGTAGCTGTGCGAATTAGGGTCTGCATGAATGATTGAGTTAGTGTGTGAGTAAGAGAATGAATGAATGAGTGAGTGAGTGAGTGACTGACTGGGTGACTGAGTGTGTGTGATTGGGTGACCTAGTGAGTAGGTGCTCGAGGGATTGAGTGGCTGAGTGAGTGAGTGAAGAGTTACGACGTGAATGAGCGACCGAGTTACTGCAACTTGAGTGAATAAGTAGGTGAGTGAGTGAAGTACAGATCAATAAGTAGGTGAGTTTGAACAATTTTTGTGCAGCAGGTGAGTTAGATCTCGAAAGATGCTATTGCCAGCTGATAGTTATTTTGACAAATCCCTTTTCGGGCGCCAATTGATAGATAATTTGGCGAGTCCTTCTTCGGGCGCCTTGATAGTTATTTTGGAGGGTCCTTGTTCGGGCGTCACCCTTTTTATAAATAATGTTCCTGTCTTAGGAATTTTTGAGGGTCGTCAGCTGATCGATTAGAGGCCATATTTTCGTAGGCTGGTTATTCCATAGGAATCTTCCTGGTATTTCTGGGATCAAAGAGAAGTCAGATGCTTACTGATTTGTATTAAGTCGAGGTTTGTCAGCAGTTTTTCTGTTGCTGCGATAACTTCCCATTAATTTCCAGAATTTCAAATGGCTGCTTGGCGAAGTAACGAACTCGCAATAGAAGTCAGGCGAAAAAGCCATTGAGCGAACAAGCTTTGAGCTAATTACAAGGTTTGGAGTTTTTGAGCTGACAACTAAGCTTTGGGCTAAGAAGCTTTTGTTTTCCAGTGAAGTTTTCAAGTTAAGATTTCCTTTTTAGGTTTCTCTGGGTAGGTTTTTCTCTTCAAGTTTTTCCGTTTTAGTTTTCCTTCTTAGTTTTTCCTTTCAAATTATTCTTGTTGAAAATTTGAAAATCGTGACAGAAGTCGGTTCCGCATATATCTGTGATACGCGAGTTCAGTTTATTTGAGGGAAAAATTATTTTCCCTCCGTTGTACAGAGGCACCAGACGACCTATCCTGGCGATGGCCTAACACCAGCAAGTATTTTACAATCATTCATTTTAGATATCATTTGACTTCGATTTCGAACTACTCAATGCTTATGTGCGTTATTGCATTATTCTTGTACATTTCATATATGGGTGAGGTTTTGCTGTAACTTCTCTGCAAAGTTAGGCATTGAAAGTTTTCATGTTTGAAATGTCATTTTGGTTCCTATTTACTAAATGTAATGTAAACCCTTTTTGTGTTAATTACGTACGTTTAAATTTGCTCCAGCTTTAGCACTAATTTTTGCCGAAAGCATAAGCATTCAATGCATTCACAAAAGATATCACGTCACTTCAATATTTTCTCATTCAATAAATTATAACTCTTTATTGTGTTGGCTCACACGCTCTTACCTGTGTGTCTGCTATGTTGCTAAATCTACGATCAATCATGCATTCAAGATTTTCATGTTAGATACCATGTCACCGTCATTTAAGTATCATTTCACTTTATCTTCTGTAACATTTTGTGTGTTATACGTAGATACAACATAATGTATTTCAACTCTTATTATTATATTTATGAATAATTTATGACTTCTATGTTTTCGCACACGGACTGAGGGCGAGCACTCTTTTTTTCTAAAATTGGGCCACATTGAAGGTTGATCATATTTATGGATGAATTCCATAATTTAGTTACTTCTATATTAATGCTTTGTTATTTTGTTGCATACTGTTTTCTGTTTGTTCAATTAATGGGTGATCATAGCGACACACCTGATGATATCGACCCAGCTTCCAATTAGTTGAATTAATTTTTTCAGAATTATTCTACGCTTCATTAAACCAGGACTTGATATCCGATTCCTGCTGAATTCCGTTAAAACTTTTTAAAAGTTTTCAGACGATTCTTGAATATCCATTTTTTCAAAGTATCAACGATAAAGGACAATCAAGTCAAATCATAGCGCTGTATGATTTAATTTGATAAGGTAATTGGCAATGTTTCCTGAAATGGATCATAAGCCATTTTCATAATATACTATTCTCATTAGACTCATAGTAACTATTGTTCAAACTCAAGCATCGAATTCTATGCGAACCCACCCATTGATCAGTCATGTGCACAACTAGTTAAGCTTGTTTGTACACCTTATATTAGAGTTGATAATAGGATGTCCTAGAAGTCTTTGAACTTATTCGGGATCAGAAGAAGCTATACTCAAACGCGTTAGTTGTAATAGCCTGATGAAACCGTCTAATTATTACTGGTAAATAAAATGCTTGAAATGCTCCCTTCTCATCTCTTCTATCTGTCATCTCTCTTCGCTACTTTCCAGTGAACAGCTGCACAGACTCATAAAATTACCGTGACAGCCAGACTGGGATCGAATCAGGGTTTCCGTTGTATTACCTTGAATCATTTAACCCCCGTGTTACAGAAAAAAAGGATCATACCTCATGTAAAAGGTTTGAAAAAATAACGACGACAATTTGGATGTATTATTATAGAAGGTATTTGAATGTAAAATAAGAAGTGAATGCGACAACAGGAATATAAAATGACAACTTGCAAATTTAAGCAATCATTTGCAGATGGCTTAATTAATATGAATCAAATTGAGCATGGACTTGAAATAGATGACTTGAGATAGAAGGCTCTGCTGCCACGTTATTTTTCAAGATGTTAGACAACTGGACGGTAGGTTGGTTAATTCGAACGTGGCAGTGGAGGGAAAAATTAAAGCCTTAAACTTAAATACAAATACCTCAAATTATTCGAATGGGACAGCAATGTCAAAAAATGTCCATGGAAAGGTAACAATACAAGACAAATCATTGCGACACAAAACTCGTTATGGAAAGTATACACACACCTGCCAATTTTTTACAAAAAAGTTTGTCTAGAGTGGGTAAAATCGTCTTAAGAAAGAAGTCAGCAGCTGCAAAGCGAGAGCTAACACTAGATAGTATGTGACAAGCCGTCTTGATTCCTTGTGAATATTCTCGGATGTTGAAATGGACGCATTACTATTTGTCGACGGGTGTGGCAGCAATTGGAGTGTTTAATCAAAGTTCATTCGATAAAATACGTTTTTCGTATCTGTATTCCTTTTCTTGACGAGATATTTCTCAGAAAAGGAAATGTTGATAACTAGCAAATTAGGTAGCTTTGAAATATTTGATCTTCGTGGAAAAGTGTTTAATTCGTGTGTTTCTTTTTAAATACCATGCAATGCTTCTTGAAATACTTTTTCAACCGTAAAACTGTGAGGGGGCAAGGTCATGGGTTAGAATGATTTTCTTCTCTCTTAACCTGGAGCTTGATGATTTTAAAAACGAGAACGAATGCCGACACATGAACAGATAAATTCCTTATTAGTTATTAGAATAAAATCTTTCTTTAATGAATAGTAGAATAGGCATAGACTTTCGATATGTTCACGAATAATTGCAATCAGTACTTTGTAGACCGCCATAGTTTAATTTTACATTAGGTGCAAAACGACCAATTCAATTCGATAATTTTAACATTTCATAATTCACTAAAAATGTTTACGTACATTTGGATGACGAATGATGTAGACCAGCATTCGACACTCATATTTGGGCATTAAAATAAACCGCACTCGGTTTATTTTAGGGAGGATTAATGCGAGAAGATCGCATTTTTCCTAGTATAAATTATGGAGGTGAGATTGTGAACTTATACCCAGTTTTAAGTAGCATTATTATTATTATTAATTACTATTATCATCCATGCTTTTCCTTCTGAAAGTCACCCAGTGTTACCTGTGCCGCCGAAAGTTACTCTTTGTCCAACGCACAAGTGTTGTGAAGTTCCGTCTTGGCTGCCATCAAGGCCCGCTGTTCAGCATGAGGACGAACTTTTCTGTTCCTCTTGTGCTGTCATCTCTTTTCTCCTCTACTTGCATTTCAATCTTCTGTGACACTTTTTTCACTTGGGTGTTCTTAATTACTAATGTTTAACCCAGGCATAATTAACTTTCTTTAGCTGTCCTCCTAGAGAGGCGATTATTGACTTACCTTTGCTGTCCTCCTCGTGAGGCGATTATTGACTTACCTTTACTGTCCTCCTCGAGAGGTGGTTATTGACTTACCTTTGCTGTCCTCCTCGAGAGGCGATTATTGACTTTCCTTTACTGTCCTCCTCGAGAGGTAGTTATTGCGACACAGTCATCAAAGAGGCCGTCTGTAATTTAGCAGGTATAAATTATTTTAAGGTAATATTAAGACCAACGGGAGTATCTCTTCCGTGTTCTGTGCTCAACTTGAGCCTTTCACTTTACTCACCACTAAAGGAGAAGAAACCTCACTGAGGATAAATTCCTTAGGTGAGTTTCGATAAACCAAAGAATTAAAATAGTGTCTGAATTATACTTTCTTCATTACTTCAACACGCTTTTCGTAACCCTTTTTTATGATTAAACCTTTTTTAGAGTTTGATTTTACCGCCGAGGCCCCTCCCCGTTGATCCTGCAACTTCCTTCTTTTTGTCACGTAGTGCAAAGCATTTTGCACCGAATGCGCAGCGTTGATAGGGTAAGAGTGCGAATCTTGGGTCTTTTGTGCATTTCTTTCCATTAACGTATTACTTCCCTTCATCCAGTTAATTCGACAAACTAATTTTCTCAACTTTTTTCCCCCTCTTGCTCTAAACCGTTGTACATCTCCTACTTTTGCTCGAGACCAGAGTCAAGACCTCTGAAAACGTCTTTCCAATCGTTGCTGGCTGAAGGGGACGAGGGCGCGAGAGCGCTTCTCTTCTAATCTGCGCAACCTTAAGGCCGCGGCCAGACAAACAGCAGTGAAACAGGGCTGAGCAGAGCAGTTTCGACGCTCTGGTAGCTGCTAGCTTATGCTAGGAAATTAGGTGGCCAAACAAACAGCAGTGGCTGGTCCTGAGTCCACAGCAATGTAATCTTGGCGCCACAAAGGGCGGTGTTTCGTGAAAGGTGAGCTCAAATTTTGTTTATTAAATAGATGTAGAACTGGCAATATTTCATCCAATTAAGTTTATTTATATCTATATATATTACTAGGCTATGCATTATCTTGTTAGCATTACAAGTACATCCGTACACTGTCGTATAGTACTTTTCATTTTCCTGCAATATTACGAACCACAATGTTTGAAATGGGTTTGATTCTGTTTAATAATTGCTCCAGGAAATTGCACAAAAAATTAATTGCATGATAATATGCTAGTTATGGTTGCTGATGAAATAATCATGCAAATAATTCACTGACGAATGACTTGAAACCTTATAAATACTTGAATGTGGGTTAATTTGCAGTACTGGACGTGTAGATACATTACAGAACAAGGAACATACTCGTTCAGACGTTATAAATATACACATCTATGGATATAACAACCCGAATTTGGAATTTTTAAATTTTTATAAAATATCTAAGCATAAAAGGATCTTTTGTATTTGATATGCGGCACTAAGTTTCAATTTAATGGCAATTTCCATGTAAAACTCAAACATCACAACCGTTTTCAGGAGAAACTAACAGTTTTTTAGTTGCATGCTTTCAAAGTTTGTTTTACCGATGTAATACCGATAAAAAGCGAACTTTAATATTTCTGTATCGGCCTTGCCCAGCACTTTGCGCTGGTCCAGAAAAAAAAAAGATCCTTCCTCTCCACATTTGACTCACATTTAAAAGTTATATTTGTGTGCCCACATATACATGTTCATGCATATACACACATATGCATACATATTAGAGTTTCTCAAGTTTATGGAAGTAGAAATTCATATTAATGATATCAAATCCAGCACATCCCGCCCTGGTTCCTTGTCAAATGAAAATTATTCCACCAAATTTTCATGGACACTGGGCAATATATAATGGTCGCGCAGACGAACGTTTTTTATAACTCCTGTGAGATTCGACCTGAATTTCCATCAAATAATGAAATTCTAGCTTTTTCTTCTATTGCATATTTACCGACAACTAATGGTTGCAGAAATTTGACATTTATTGAAACTATTACAAAATGCCATTGAAAGGATATATATATATAAACTCCGTCAACTTTCCCTAGTCAATATATGGGTAATATAATATCATCATAAGGCAAGATATTTTACCGTATCAACAATTACGTCTCAGGACAACTAAATCTTTATCGGCAATGTAACTGATGTCTCGACTTCTGATTTCCTGCAGAAAACAAAGATCTTCTCTTCTTAATCCAACACATTCTTTTTGAGTTCCGCCATCCTTTTTTTCGGGACGGCTTTCGTGTGGGGGCGGTCAAGCGTCAAGAGGAACTGGGTTTGCCCTTCTTCTTTCGTCCGTCTGCCTAAGAAGCGTTGAATGAGGACTATTCCTCGTTCTGCGAGGTCGTTCGTGACCTTCAGGACACCAACTAGCTTCTTTGCGCACTTGAAACTCGAATCTGTGTTCCATGTTTCAGGACTCAGCTCAAGGAACGTCAGGTCTTCGAAATACCTCCCTCCTAAGACACTTTTGAGGAGTTCTTTCGACCGCACTGAGCAAAAGGCGGGAAGCGGTCCGTTGAGATTGATTGTTATCGTCGACTCGGGGCACCCTGGATTCTTGGTCTTTGAAGGACGCTTCATCCCCTCTACCATCGCCGACTTCTGCTCCGGGCTGATGCGGTCATCAAAGATGGCCAGCCCAGTCAGATCCTCAGATATGTACCAGAGATGGCGCCGCATCGCACGCTCAACAACCGACGCCACCCCATCGCCGCAGATCCTCTTCACGTCAGTTATAAAAGTCTTGGTCGTTCTTGGCTGCGTAGGACGGAATCATTGCCTCGTTCCAGTATTTCGA
Source organism: Morinoia aosen (assembly GCA_030386875.1). NCBI lineage: Eukaryota > Metazoa > Arthropoda > Malacostraca > Amphipoda > Talitridae > Morinoia > Morinoia aosen. The sequence continues at coordinate 5,300,284 of CM059570.1, forward strand.
GTAGACAAGGTTACAAACAATGCCACTCGACAGATCTCCGCCAGCTTATCTCTAGCTGATCATAGAGATGAGCATGATCTTCACGGAATAGATGACTTTGGCCATCCATCTGGTCATGTGGTAAGCACCAGGAGAACGAAAGGATGTAGGGACTCCTCCTCCAAGGTAGGCCACGCTGAGCAAGATTATCTCTTTGTAGTCTTCGCGGGGATGATTCCCTCAGTCAAGCAAATGTGTCAAGCGACGAAGCATATCAAGGCGGTGAACTTCTTCGTCGGATGACAGAACAGTCAATGTCAGGGGCTGTGATCGGCTCTGGTCTACAGAAGGCCGACGATTCTGGAACCTCTTGAAAAGGGAGATGTGAGGACCAGATGATGGATTCATGCACGCCTCGAAGACATGATTCAGAAAAACTGCCAGGATGTGGTGGCGGCATGCCAACCCATGGAGCTAGGATATACTGGAGGGAGCATAGCCGATTCCAATCGGGTTCAAATTAGCTGCAAAAGTTGGGAGACTGGGACATTGGCAAAACCCCACACGTGAGCCAACCACAGACGCTTGGCTGAAGTTGGCTCCTCCTCGCCTCCTCACCTCCTCTACGATTCGCCCTCCCATTTTCCAAAGCAAGATTAGTACCGCTCCACAAATCGAAGGATGAGGTGCGCGTGCAAGTCGCTCTCTAATTTGTTATATTCAAGGGCCTGTAATCTTTATAGTTTTCAACTCTAAATGTATCTTTGCTAGCAATTTTGATATTATTAAGTGTCCTCAAGTGAGGAAACACAATTTATTATCTTTCGGAGTCTTAGAATCCCAAATTAATGGTTGACGATTAACTCAACAGCTGGAAGAGCATTCAGCGAGCGTGTGCGCATCCCAGCGTGGTCAGGAGGTAACTGGCTTCCGTGCTGACGTCACACTTGCGAGACGGCTATTGGTTACCACAGGCATAGGAGAAATCTCAAAAACTGGTTCTCTTCACAGACGGCTATGCTCCCTCCATATATCCGAGCTCCATGTGCCAACCACACCAGGCGCTTTTACAGTGCACGTTCAATCCTCATACATGCTCCGTGAACCATCCCCATGTTGGCTGCTGTCGTGTCAAAAGACATCCAATGATGTTGCCCTCCAAGCTGCTTTCCCACACCAGCTTCAAGACTATTTCCACAATAGCTTGTCCTGTTCCGTCAAAAGACCCAGGAATACCCAGAAGTTCCTCCGTATCCTCCCCGGACACCAAGACAGCCATCCTCTCCTCCAATGACCTTCCGTCCGATAGACTGGGTAACAACTTGCCGTCCCAATGCAGCACCAAAGGGACTTCAGGCTTGGAAAAGAGAGACATGGCAATCTCTTCAGGGTTCTTGACACTGGATTGACGAACGAGACAGTTATACGTTTGATCTTTTGGCCGAGACTCCTTGCAGTAGTGGCGTAGGAGGATGTTGCAACACGGACAGACAGATTGTCACGTTCCCAAGCAAGAGTTAGCTCATTGGTGAGCTTGTTGTCCTGGCGAAGTCGACGGTGTTTAGATGTAGCTGGTGTCAGAGATTTGAAATCGTCTTTCGGGTCTTCGTTGGCTGATGAGGATGAAGTAGAAGACTCTAAAGCCACATTACGATCAAGAGTGGATGACAAAGCAGCTGCGTGTCCTTCTTCTCCATCTTCTTCATTCTTTGTCTCATACGTCTCTTCTCAGTCGCTTGTTTCAGCGTCTCGCCCACGCCAGCCATGGAACAGCTCTGCCGGTCCTCACCTGACCTTCAAGAATTTCAGAAATAAGTCCGGTGAAAAAAAACAAAGAGCAAACAAGCTGACCAATATTTGAAAATCATGACAGATATCTGATTCGCAGGTATCTACGATACGTGAGCTCAGTTTATCCCAGGGAAGCATTGTTTATGTTATTATTATTATTAATAATATTATCAATATTATTATTATTATTAAAGAAAGTTTTAGCCTCCCTTTACCACGACAAAGATGTTCAAAGAGAGGAAGGATGACAGCACCATTTAGTATGGAGTTGAGGGAACGTGGGATCTATGCTCATTGCACAAGGTTCATATAAACAGTAAGCTAAGAAAGAAGTTCATGAAACAAGAAAAATATTTGTCATTGTAAAATAGAGCTCACTCAATGCCCTTACAAAACTGACTGCTGAACACAATGTCAGTGACCGCTGCACAGCCTGACGCCCAGCAGGAAACTGAATGAAATGCGCGACCAGTAAAAGGCGATATAGGAAGCTGAAAATTTTCCTGTTTATATTTGTCACGACAGGAAACAAAGGCAACGAGTGTTGGAGTGTATCCGATTCACTTCGGTTTCTTGGGACACCCTAATGTATGTGTTTATATTCCTATTTTTTGAGTAAAAACAAAACCTCAAGACACATTACATTTTACCTAAAGCTCTACGACCAGTTAACACTGAACCATATTTCAGAAATAAATATATTTATTGCACTTGCTTAGTGATTCAAAAATAAAATGTAGGTAATAGCAAAGACTATCGATTTAAAAGACATTTTTGTTAAGAACGAACGTTTCGACCACTAAGGTCATCAGCAGCGGATGTCTGAAAAATGCTCGGAAAATATACATTCATAAATTGAAGAAAAACTAAACAAAAAATAACGGTAAAAACTTCAAACAGAAGCTATTTTTAATGGGTGGGACGACTACATATCGTTTAGATCGGGTTTTAGGCGGCTAATGAAGAGGGATTCGATAGTACGTAAATCAGTGACTGAGTTAGCAGAACTTAAGATGGAAAAGTCTTGCTGTAGAACGGGAGATTTACACTGATCTGAATGAATTCGTATAGCTGAGTGAGGTGGCTTGCTTAGTGGATTACCGGTTCTGAAACTCCTACCAATATGTTCAAATACTCTACATCTTAGTGCGCGTGTGGTAGAACCAACATACACAGTCCCACACAGTGGGCAACAGTATTTATACACGATAGAGGAGAGCATAGACATAGGTAGTTTATCCTTGAATGAAAACAGAGTACTGATTCTAAAATTGTTAACAGCACACGTAAAATATTTCACAATGTGAGAGCGCAATTCCTTCTGCAGCTTCTCGGACTGAAAACCGTAGAACGGCATCGACACGTACAGTTTCTTTTTCTCTACTGTCAGCAGTATCGTAGCAGAATTACATTTGGTTTCTATCAGTTGCTGAATAAATCTATTGAGTAAATGAAGCGGATAGCCATTGTTCAAAAAAAATTGTTGGAGAAATGCAAGCTCATTATGCAGTGATAAATAAGTGGCACTAATTTCATATACCCGGAACAATAACGTCTTGATACTATTGATTTTAAACCGTAACGGACAAAAACTGAAGAAACTTAGACCCATGCCAGTAAATGTATCTTTTCTATGAACAGAAGAGCAAAAGGTGTTATTTTTGCGCTGTACGAAACAATCTGAAAAAAGTAATGTTAGCTTCAGTTTCCATGGTGAACTTAATGCTAGCATGTTTTGTATTAAGGTAGTCAAGAAATAGACTGGCATGTGTTGGATCACGAAATAAAACGAGGGTATCATCAACATACCTACGATAAAAAACTGGCTTCAAAGAAACAGGGCACTCTGAGAGCCAATTTTGTTCATGGTACGACATGAAAATATTAGCAAACGTTGGCCCCAGGGGCAGCCCCATGCCTAACCCTTCCGTTTGCTTGTAAAATTTACCATTGAAAAGAAAAACTAATACCGAACTGCAAGGTCCAACAAAGTTTTGAAAACAGTTTTGCTCATATTATGTACAGTATTATGTACAGCTGATGATGACCTTAGGGGTCGAAACGTTCGTTCCTAACAAAAATGTCTTTTAAATCAATATTCTTTGCTATTACCTTCATTTTAAAGCTATGTCGAGTCGTACAACCTAATTTGATACGTAAGATTCAAAAATAGATATATCACTACTAACCCAGAGGGCGCATTTGTGAATAAAAACAATGAAAAATATATACAGACAATTAAATGAAAAAAGCGCTCGTGAAAAATTATCATCTCATTGTGCGTATGCTGAACCAGCTATGAATTTCATTTTGCGTTTAAGTTGGTTTACGCGTATATTTTCTAGATGTGCGTGTTGTGTAGCATAATTTTTTTTATAAATTGCTTTGCGACTAACTTTTTCACAATACTTGATGGTCATTTACGACGGTGCTTCAAACGGCTTCGGTATAGAGTTTTTTTTCTTTTCTTACTTCGATTCAACAAATAATTTAGGAATTCCGAAGAATTCTCTAGTAGTATTTTGAATTATTTATAAGTTTTCAGCCATCTCTTGTTATATAAAATCTCCAAGAAATGATATTTTTGATTTACCAAGCCTTTAACAGGGTTTCTATTTGCACGCCATGTATGGTTTGTCTATTAGTACGCCTCGTATGTTTTATCTATTTGTACACCTCGGATAGTTTGTCTATTAGTACACCTTGCATAATTTGTGTTTTAGTACACCTCGTATGGTTTGTCTATTAGTAGACCTCGTATAGTTTGTCTATTTGTACTCCTCGTATGGTAAATTTGTCCAAGGATGTCTTATATTAAGTAATTTTTAAGAACCAATATGTTGTCATCCATCTCATGTGCCAACCTTTTTGAAAATAAACGATTTTTCTTTTCTTTCTTTCTCACAGATGACCTAATCTATGTTTCCTCAGTATTATTTAGGAGAAAATTTATTAATGTTTATAACTAAAAAAACATTAGTTTATACATAAAAGAAGTTTGTTTAAAGTTAAGTTTAGTGCCATGAGCCAAAAAAAAGACCTGATATGAAATATTCGGCATTGGTTCGCTTTCAAGGGTAGGTATTGACAAAGAAAATGCTTGATACAGCATGGTTTTTCGACTTATGAGGTGGAAAATACCCTTATACGTATAAATAACTATACAAGTTCAGCTACCACTAACTTTCATAGCGTGTGCTATAAATAACCATAGTTCATTAACATAGTTATGATTGAAACATTATGAGATGCACTCCGATCGCCGGAATAGCTCGCACCGAGGAGATCAGAAGTTCTATATCCCCACCGTATGAGCTCTGGGGTGCAATTGGCCGCTAGCTTCGGAGTGGTGCTTTTACTGTTTTATCATCCAAGATTAAACGCCGCTGGCGCTTGAGTTGGACAGCGTTGCCCTGCCCTGCTCTATGCTACTGGTATGGCCACCCTATTAGGAATACCACTAACATGAAACACCGCCCCAGCTCGGCTCTGCTCTGCCCTGCTCCACTGCTGTTTGTCTGGCCGCGGCCTAAACAAAGCTGAGAAACTACCAGCTTCTCGAGCGACGTGTCTAAACTCTGGTCAAAGACTCTCTTTGACGAGCAACATTAAACCAATTCGCAATGGAGAGTTGTATCGTACCTGTTCTCGATTTTCCCTTCAACTTCGTTCCTGTATATTTGTCTGCCCAGTGCACTATAATTAAAAACTTAAACCTGCAGTGTATGTTACTCACAAAATTTAAAACTCATCTATTTTGGCCGGAAAAAATCAAGACGATGTACAGTTATGGGATAGCAGGACTTTCACAGCCAAATTTTTCGCAAGGCTGAATCAAACTGTCACTACGATCTTCACCAGTGTATGAGAACTGTGTTCCCAAAACTGAATTCAGAATAACCCAGACGAGTTGATATAACCAAAAATTGTTTGCGTTCAGGATAGAATTTTGATTTTTAATTTGTTAATATTGTTTTATCCTTTGCTCTTACCCAAGCTAACAAAATGAAAACGTAAACAAAGACTGCTGTGGTTTTCTTCACTAAATTTATAGAACCTGAAGAATTTACCACGACATTTAATTTACAGATATTTTATAGCGCGACGAGCTACAACGTTCTGAAAAATAATGAGAATCATTGCAGTTTAACATCCTAGTGCTTCAGGGGCTTATAAGAACTGAGGGCATATTTGAAGACGATAGTTGGAAGTGCTCATGACAAAAATTTCAATTTACCTCTGTAATGGGATATAAAAAGCGATATTGGTAAACGCTATTCAATGAAATTGGAAACCTTTGTGCGCCAAGCAGATTTTAATTTCTTTGAACGTTCCCCATGCGGCTCTCAAATTCACAGCGAATAAACTAGTTAACAGAGCGTTTATGCATGAGCAACTATAATCGAAAGCCCTATAACTGCATAGCACCAATGTAGGCCACACTTATAATGAAGCCGACGAGCGGTAACAAAAGCTATAACTCGTTAGGGGAGTCTGGCGATTTCGGTCTTGCATTGATTGTGAAGATGTGAGTCGTAAAATAAATATGTAAAAACTATAATGAAATTTCATGACCTAATTTTCACGGTAACGTTTTTTTAAAGTGAAATTTGAGTTCTCACACCTTCAATTCATTATTTTTGCTTCTTCTGTAATTGTTGGAAGTTGTAACAGAGCAATGCACTGCCTCAGCTGCAATGGTTGTTGAATTTACGCGATGGAGCAAAATTTCTTCCTGAAAACGTTCCAAATTTCACCATAAATATAAAATAAATAGAAAATGGGAGCTCATTGACAAATGAAACTATCAAATACATCAAATTATCAAAAGTTAGAGTAGAATAAAAAATGGTATCAGTACCATACTGCATACCAAGACGCTAAAAGGGGCTTTTATTCGTATACGAAATGTCCCAGAAACTGCAGGCCCACTGAGATAGAAGCCGAACAACTTTTGCTTATTTTAGCTGCAAAATAACACGGTGTTGAGCAATGATATGGCACCTGTTCTGCATTGTTACCCTGCATAGTAAAGAGACAGAAAATGAAAGAGTGTAAATCGTGCCTACCTTACCTACACATATATCAATTTTTTTTGGATTTCAAGCATAGTAATTAGATAAACTATTATAATTTTGTTGGATTTGGTGTATACCCTGATGCTTTGCCATAGAAAGAAATTTTTGATGCTGATTTATACTTCTTAGGGTAGACACTGCCTACACCTTGCCTACTCGGAGGGCACGTGTCTGAAGAATAGGTATACATAATAAACCTTTATTTTTAACTTTCTGTTACCAGTTTAAATGTCATTTGTAAGGAAAGAATATGCAAAACACAAATGAAGGTGGTAATACCTGTAACCATTACGAAATACAATACCCATCTTGAAAAGTGTGAATGGGTGAAGTTGGAGTCGGAGCTGCGCAGTCGCAAAATTTTGAAAAGTTGGAGTCGGAGCGGGACTCGCCAAATTCTGAAAATGTGGAGTCGGAGTCGCAAATTTATTCCTCCGACTCCGCAACCCTGCTGCAGAGTGAAATTTAGGACCTTGTTGATAAGATGAGAAAATGGCAAAGTGGTATCCCTGAAGATACGCTAGAAATATGTGACAGTTAAGTGCTCATGTCTTCCATGTGAAAAGTTTAAGATTCAGCTTGTAATTTTCCTTCCTTATAAATTCTCCTTTGGGGTTAAATTAAGAAAGTGGTGATCTAAACATCTTATTTTCAATTTGCTATCGTACCGTGCCTATGTGTTGTGTCGATAGATTGTTTCTGGGATCTCGTATCAATTATTGGGCAATGCAGTGTTACACACTCATTCACAACATTGTCTTAACTCACGTGTTTACTTCAAATAAAATGATTGAATCTATCATTTAGTCTATCTCATGCTTCTCTCTATCTCTTATTTTGTTCGTTCTGAGGTTCTTTTATCTCCAATTTTCGTACTATATTTTTCTTTATCGAGGGCTTAAATCCCATCTTCGACACCCGACTTTCTTCACACCAAAAGGGACGTTAAGGAGCCGCAACACAGTCAACCACGTGTTAAAAGACGAAGAAAATTATTTATCATGATTACTAAAACACTATCAATTCTAAGAAATTCTTTAGAGCTTTCTTTATATGAGAAGCCCTGTTTCGATGCTACCCATTTCATTTGTGGGTTTAAAATACACAGAAAATTTTGTAAAGCTCATATTGATAAAAGCCGTGTGTAATGACTTCATGTACGTTTTAGTTTTCTTTGTTTTCATTTTTATCCTTCAAGACTTGGCGTGATCCTACGCGTTCGTGAAATCACTATTTTTTTACCTTTTTCATTTGTGAATAATGCTCTTTTCCAATCAGTATTATCATATTTTCCTATCAATAATTATTTAGCGAGTTTAGAGGCTTAAATACTCAAAAAATGTTGACTAACAATATACTAGAATTATTAAAGATGATAATGATGGCACACTTTGATGATATGGGATGACAATGACACGCAATCAAAAGACAAGAGGATAATACAATGCACTCAACTTTCTGAGGAAATCCAGCGAAGACGATAATATTACAGGGTCTCTGTACTCACGTTCATTTTAATGGGTCCGATGTAGTTTTTTATAACACAGATATAAAAGTATGACAGATAAGCTCAGGATGCCGACTGAGCTCAAAATATTTTCAAGCCATATATTCGAATCTCGCAAAGACCTCTTCTAAATGAAGTCACGTCCAACAATGATTGTTCTCTATCTCTAATAAGGCTTCACATCGGCGGTCGAAGGAAACGTTGCCGCTGGTGACCGATATAACTTCAGCAAGACGCACGGAAAAACGCTCATACCGTCACAAATATGTAAATACATTGTAGTGATTGGACTCCGCAGTGCTCATTTATGATTTGAAAAGTGACGGTCAAAATTAATTGAATATCGTAAGTAGAGCGTTATGAGTGTTTGGATCTTTACAGCTAAAGTTGGTAAAGCAAGCTTAGAGAACTTGGTTAAATCTGATAAGTAATTTGTGATGATGTTATTGAAAGTTAAGTGTGAAATATATGCACGTATAGAAATAAGTTAGGGGTGAAATATATTCAATTATTGGTGGAGACTTTGGGGACATCAAAATCGATTATTGAAGTTTAATTTTAAGAATTGGATTCGAACTTGGTGAATTTTGAAGGTACAAAAATTCCACAGAATTAAGAAAATACCATGAATCTAGAATCAGTAATGGACTAGAAAATGAATGAAAAATTCCAGGCTTCAGAGTTCACAATGAATGATCAAGTGATGGAAAAATAGAACTTTGGACCGAGCTTCATAATCTATAAGCAATCAAGTTAGGAGAAGAAAAAATTTTGAAACAAATTTAATCAACCTTAAATGATGAGAAATCACACACTTGAGACTCCTCCATAAACAATCAAGTTACAGAAACGAGAGCAATTTCAGAAACAACTTATGTTAACCGAATTCATCTAGAGAACTAAGTTCTGGTAACAAATAAAATTTGAAAATAGAAGAAAATGATATTAGTTTAGAAACGAGTTTATATTTCAGCATGCTGACGAGAAAAAATTCGTAAAAATCTAATTTAGCCTTAAAAGTTCACGCGAAAAACTAAATTTTGAAATCGAGTATATATCAACCAGTTCATGAGATAAGCAAAACTTTGAAATAAAATATAATTAGTGTGTAGAACGAAAAAATGAGGTAGTTAAATTAACTCATCGTCACTAATTCGATGAAAATTCGAAATATCCAGGAGAAAAAAATTAATTTTAGTTGGAAAGAAAAACAAAACTTAGAGAGATGATTCACAGAACTAGTCCATAGAGACTTATTTATAATGAAAAGGCATACAGGTTTAGCACCTTCATTAATAATTTGAAGTTGGCAAAACCTGATAGATTTAAAGCCAACCATCACTTTATCTAACAAAGAACAAATCATCGAAATATTTAAAGATTTATGAGCAGAGGCATTTCAAGATAAAAATTAGATGAAATTAGTAAGAACTTAACAAGTGTTTACCACGAGTTTTCTTAAGACTTTATTACGAACCAACATGTAACGAATCAATGAAAATTTATGATACTGAACGAAATCGATAAAAAGTTAAAAAAGTGGAAGTGTTATTGAGCTCGTTAATAATCTGATATCGACGCAAATTCGAGAAAGTTTACAGAGCTGAGACATTTTGCCTTTAAAAATGTCAACCAATTATTTTGGTTCAGCAGGGGTGTAGAAAACTATTTTTGGTTTTCTGCTTTTTTGGGAATTTAAGATGATTCGAGACGATGGTTGCCGTTTATTAACACGTTGTTTCTGCAGAGAAGAAATATTGAACAATTTAAGTTTGATGCGAAAAGTACAAATGCAGTTAATTTTACATAACTGAACGAAGGCTCCTGTTACATTAAGGTCGATATTCTACATAACTGAAAACTAAATACATTCATTTTAGTACAGTTAAAATCTTAAACTCTGAAGATGCTTCTTACCGAATCATCGGAAGACCTAGGCTGTTTACTTGTCGACATTCTATTCTCGTATGCCTGGGCTAAGAATTTCGGGCGCGACTACAGCGTTAATCGTATGGTACGGTACTAAGAAAAATGTTACTGAGGCAAGTCTTCTACAAGGGGATTAAGTCAACATCATCTTTACGTCCTGGATCTACTGGAGTAGATTTTCAATATCATGATATAGGGACAAATTCCGATTTAAATAAAGGAAGGTTTGCGAATATATCTTGAATTATGCAGAAGATGAAAATCAATTTGTGAGTAATGTGTATATCTACGAATTATTAGCAAAACTCAAATTTTCATGTTAGTAAAAATGAAGACACATGGGAGGATGAAATAAATAAAGCATCAAGACGAGGGTCAATTATAAGTTTATTTGAAGAAATTATTTCTACTTTTCAAACAGAAATAAAAAATCTAGCATGCAGAAATAGCCTAATGAATTTAATACTTTAGCTAGCTTTTATATACGAAAATAGGAAGGCTACACGAGGCTCTTGACACATATACTGAAAGCTTTCATGAAATAAATAAAAGTTGAAAAATAATATTTTGCATCGTGTTACTTTCGTAAGAGATGAAAGAAGCCAAGTATTCATAGAAGTTGTTACTGTTAAATGTTCACTTAATAATGCAAATGAGAAGGTAATTCGTTGTGATGGAAAAGTACTCAATATTAACATGGATGCATGTTGTAAGACATAGATATAAAATTGAATGTTTTCAAAGGTAAAATGTTTGGGAAATACTCGAAAAAGATAATTTTCAAAAAGTGAGAGGAATTTTTTCACCAAATGAGAAATAATAAATAATGTATACTACGTAAACCATGATATTCGAAAAATTGTAAGTTTTTTGGCTGTTATGTACGAACAATTTTGCTTAAGGAAATCCTTTCTTCTTGTTATTATTATACAAGAAATTCCCCTAAATAGCAAAATTCAATGTTTTTTCCAATGTAAGATTTAATATGAAAACCTTCATTTCTCTATTTTGTTAACTAAGGTAAGAAACGATTTAAATAATATTGATAAATAAAGTGGAAGACTATTTCGCAATTGTTTAACGAGATATTGTCCTCAATTAATTTAATAATAATCAATTAAAAACATAAAAATTATCAAGACATTTACGACTTTCCTACTAAAATCAACCAGTTGAAGAATCAAATCGGTCGATTACAATCAGAACTGGTCAGTTTAAAAAAAATTAATTAAAAGTGTTAAAAATGACAAACCAGGACACATTTTACTAAAAAACAATCGAATCACTGCATGAATTCTTAGCCAAGTTAAAAACATCTCGTAATCGGAAGATCGAATAATAGTAAAATATCATTGTTGCTGAAACGTCTGTTTTTAAAAGTATATTGGTTTCATTTTTTTGCTATGCAGTTAATTCACTTATTAACTAGAATGTAAATTGTACTGAAGTGTTTTTCAGAAAGGTCGTAATCAATCCGAATCAAGTAGACTTAAGTAAGATGGGAATAGAGATTTAATTTTTTCGTGATTTTCTCGTGAAATTTCGCAGAAAATGGAAAATCAAATACCAATAACACTCTTATTCCCCACTTATGTGAAATAGATCTTGAAACGCATAATTTATCAGATACGTCGACAATGCAACTAAAACCAAAATCTGGCTGATATTTTTCACACGATAGGAAGACATAAAAACTGTAGTTCTATTTTCTAAACTAACATAGGATCATTATTTATTTCCTCCGCACACTATCAGAAGTAACGTAAATGTTTTAGTTTTGTTCGAGTTAATTTCATTGATGTAAAAACATATATACTGATATGGTCTCACAACATCTTTGTTTAGAGGAATTTACGTAATTCTCTAATGTGGCTGTTTAAAATGTTGGCTAGTTTCACAATGATAAACAAAGCTGTTCATATTTTATTAGGAAGTATGATATGTCAAAAATTTGTATCAAATGTATAAAAGAAAGGTTCTGAAAGGTAAGAAATTAGGCCTTACAAATTTTTCAGTTTAAATCTCAGGTTGTATATTTTTTAATTGTGCTTTACTTCTAAATATTTTCTAAGTTGATTCACATAATAAGAAAGTAAGGCTAAGAAGACTTTTTTCTTAATCTAGTTTCTTTAAAAATCAAGATAAATTGTAGTAATAATTACAGCTGAATTGAATTTGGTGCTGTATCGCAGTAAAACTTCGGTTGTGTTACTTGAAACTGCAATAAGCCGCAATAATTATTGAACTTCGGTGGTGGGCACAGCTTGTGGTCAATTATTTTCCCGTAAATTTTTCATTTACTGTATACAAATAAAATGCCGTTCAAAATCTCCTCTGATAGTCTTTCATATATTTTTGATATGATTTGCACAGAAGTTAAATGGTAAATCCTGTGCTGATGTGAATGGATTTGTATGTACATTGGTATTAAAGAATATGTAAATTTCAACTTGAGTGTCTGAAACCTTGAATAATTTGCATACAACTTGCTTCTTCAAATTTTAATTTTTACCTGATAGGAGTAAAATTCCCTTTTAATATAGTGAAGAACCAAAAACACTTCTATTAAACGATTTTCATACAACAATAGATATTAATCAATTAAAGTATTTCTTAAGTTGTTCTTGATAAGAAGATATTTATTTTGCATTCTTTGAAAGATCCTTGAACACACATGACTCACAACATTTTCTTCTTATTGTTAATTTTCGAAATTTTTGCAATGCCCTGAGAGATAAAAAATACACAATTTTTAAGTATTTGCAGCAGTTTTTACCACTGTTTTATTTTCTTGAAATATATCGTATTCCTACCTCCCACGACTCAGACTGAGCTCAAACCTTATTATTCCACAGACCGATATTTTTTTCAATCTTGAGACACCCACTATTTTAATATTTTGAATAAGTTTAATCGGTGTATTAATGATTATGCAATTATGCAAATCAAGTTTATAAATCAATGCATCAGTCTCCATATTTCCAAGTTTGTAGTACATCGGAATTTTATTTACAGGAAGAAAAAATTTAAAGAAAATTATTTTCATCAAGTATAAACTCCTATAAGACGACAGTTGACTTATGCGCGGTTTCTAACGTTCAGACAATTTTTACTTCAGTGAAAATCGGCAGCAGTTCAGTCGCTCAGAAATATCAGCAACAGTTCCATCGTTCACAACTTCGGCGGGGAATCACGCTGAGTCTTCAATGTAGTAGTTAGAGTGCGAGTGATTTTACGCCAAATTTTGTCTATTACATACCTTTAGATGGGGAAGTGATCTTAAGTATTAAAGGCTGAGGTCGAATATGAGTGAAAATTTCATCTTTGCGAGATGGTGCCCTGGATGCAAGATCTAACAATAATTGCATCTAAAACGCGATGTGGACTGTCGTCAGTTTGTATAATGACATAATTACTACTGTGTGGAGACAAAGCGGGCTCGCGCGTGAGAGGAAGTGAGAGTGGCAAGTTTTGTGACATCTCCAACTCTGGGTTTGAATTGATTTTCGCTCTAGTGCGCGATTTTTTCCATAAATTCGGAAAAATTGAGAAATCGTGGGAAATAATATATTTTTCTCCGGATATTTGAATGAATTAATGGTTTTTGTGTAAATTCAGTGTAAAAAAAATGATTTACCACAAGCTGTGCCCACCACCGAAGTTCAATAATTATTGCGGCTTATTGCAGTTTCAAGCAACACCACCGAAGTTTTTCTGCGATACAGCACCAAATTCATTCCAGCTGCAATTATTACTGCAATTTATCAACTCTGTCTTTGGAGTCTATTTCGTATGGCTACTATAATCTTCCATGGATTTTAGTACGAGTTCATTCATTCTCAGATAAACGCAATCTTCCTTCTAGGGCGCATAATTTCAGGTGAAGATATTTAGTCAAATGATTGGCTTTATTTATTTAATAGAACTTCAATCGATTTTTCAAAACTAACGTACACGAGTTTCCAGGAAGAAATGACACTCGAAAATGTTCGAGAACGCACAAATTTATTCAGCTTACTTATTGAAATGAGCAAAATTATGATTGTTCACACTCAAATAGTTCAGTTGTATGCCCAGTCTAATGTGAAGAATTGAATACATTTTTGAAGTGATTATTTCATTTTTTAGTGAAATTTGAAATTGGGAAAATACGAAATATTTGATCCGCAGAATGAAAATTATTTGAACATTTGCAAATATAGCGGCAAATGCTGCAGCCGAAGTGGTAATTATTTCTGTACCTAATGTCAATTAAGAGCCTGGCTGGGTGGTTGAAAAAATAACAAACAAACGTTCAAGTAAATATGCAGCTACTAATATTTCCGGCAACGAATCATGAACATCAAGGCAAGTTTAAATTACTTGAAAGTTTACATTTTTTTTCCGAATACTAACAACATTATCCTTGCAGGTATGTTAATTTCATCCAACAATTTAAGGAGGATTTCCATAGAATTTTTTCCCAAATGATAGAATATGTCCCATAGCATTGTAAATGTTCCGACTGTCATTACTCGTCCAGAAATGTGCTCAGCATTTCATTACTAGTCCAGGTATGTGTTCCAAACTTGATTATACGCAAAGGTGCGTGCTCCAAATGTCTTTATTCGACCTGGTATGTGCTCAAAATTTCATCAATCGCCCAGATATGCGCCATCAATTTATAACGAAATCAAGAAAACATCAATCCACAGGTACGCAAAGAGACAAGTACCATCAAATTACACTCGATGAAGGGCACGCGATGAGAAACCTAAAATGAAGTGTGAAGTGCAGAGGGTGCGCAAAATCAACTGAAGATATATGTATATATATCTTCCAAAAATACCCAAAGACAATAAGCAGCGTTGAAATAAGATGAAGGGCAGAAACGTTGGTATTTTCAAACATGAGAACATGAACATGTCGTTTCAAATTCTTCCTTAGAATAAACGTGATCCCTTCCTTGTGTAGGGTCGGATTCACCAGGAGCATATAAGGTTCGGCCGTCCCTGAAGTGCTTGGTAATTAGAGGAGCAAGTAATTGCAATTTCTGTGCCAATTTATAGAGTCCTCAGGTCATAAGGACTCACTCATGTTACAAAGCTTCGAGAATTATTTGTTGATTGAACGTAAGCAAATGGTAAAACTGGAGCGATCAATGAAACGTTACTGAACCTCATCAAGATAGCACACTAAAAAGTTACGTTCGCGTGAATCGGCTAAAAGAATAATACCTAAAGAAAAATCGAAAACTGGTTTTTCCCATATGAAAGAAGGAATTCCTTGCGGTACCTCCCACAGCGTATCATTTTTAGACAGGAAAGTGCCATCAACCCACTGCCACATATCAGCTGAGGTGTTGAAATCGAGGGGTATCCAAGTCCCTGTAAAAAAACGTACATTAAGACAAGTTTTTAAACAATTGAAACAAAAAAGCAGAGAAAGTTCTGTTATCGACTTTGCTACGCTAAGTGCTATTGATATAAAAACTTTCAATTTGACCTCGCTTCAGCTGGTATTGAAGCCTTGAACATCTGACTACTCTGCAAGTTTGACAGATGCGTGTTCAGGTCTCAACAAATAGTCTAAAAAAGTTTCAAGTGTAAAAGAACCCCACTCATACCACAGCCAAACCGACTCAGTAATTTTCGATCTCAATTGTGCCACTGCGATATTTGAAAATTAGGGTTGCGATATTTATTTTATTTGATGCTAGAAAATCACGATACACAAATTACAGTAATTCAAAATTCATAGCATGCTTGTATTCTTTCTCGCTTGCTCACTTACTTGTTTGTCTACCTCTACTCCCACTCTGTGAGTTGGAAATCTGATCGCTCTATAATAACAAAGTTATTTCAATTGCAAGTTGTGTGTGTTTAATATAGTTTATACTGATGTTATCGTAACTAGTGCACACGTGCTGGTCGGCATAAGTCTGAAGAATTTCATCCCTTCCTTCTTGAGTTAAATTCTCTCGTGCCACTTGATGTTGTCCAGCGTTATGCCGAAGAATTTCCTCGTTTCTTTCATGTGTTAAGCTCTCTCTAGCTACTCGGTGTTGCTCTGCATTATTCCGTAGAATATCTAAACGCCGGTCAAGGGTCAATTTAGCTCTAGCTTCTCGTTGGCGAGCAGCATTGCTTCGTCTTTCCATTTCGC
The DNA here is from genome assembly GCA_030386875.1 of Morinoia aosen. Lineage (NCBI taxonomy): Eukaryota > Metazoa > Arthropoda > Malacostraca > Amphipoda > Talitridae > Morinoia > Morinoia aosen. Next base: position 5,316,712 of record CM059570.1, read on the forward strand.
GTTGTTTATCCGATCTTCTTCGGCGTTTTCCTTGTTGTCGAAGTCTTACTACTTCTCTCTTGCAGTCCGACACATTTCCATCCATGGTGGCCTCTTTTGCCGGAATTTTATTCTGAAATGTCGTCTATTATCTCTTCGGAGTTTTTCAAGAAAATTTCAATTTCGAAAACGATAACTCAAGTTCCAAAATCTTGGGCTTTATACTAAGTGGTTGCCAGGTCACTGGTCAAACGAATTTAAAACATTTTTTTCACATTTTCAAATAAAAATATCAGAGCAACATGATGAATTTCAACAGAGAAAGCTTCAAAGAAAATTTCTATTCGTAAATATATGCCGATTGCGTATTCTGGATACCATAATCCAAGTGAAAGGGAATTGAATCGCCACAGAAATTAATGCAATAGAATAATTTCTTGTATTTCTCAAGCTTTATCCATGTTGCTATCAATACTATCGATTAGAAGAGGTTCACACAGACGGATGGACGCGGCTACTTTTATAATAGTGATACATACTGACGGAATGAAGGATATCAATAAAAACTGCTAACAAAACGACTGTGTTCCCAAATAAAATGTTATCCCATGCTGAGAATTCTCGCCGCTATTTGGAACTTCTGTGGGAACTTCATAAAACACTTCTAACCCATTGAGAACTGGTTTCTTACCTAATTTGGTATGAGCCCACTAACAAAATGTTGTACACCTAAAATTGTGAACTACATATGGTAACATACCAGAAAAGTAGCGTGTTAATCCCAAACCTGTTAAATAGGTCATTAAAAAACAGGTTCAACACAATCACTTTAAAGTTCTTGAACTATAAGCGAAAGTAACATTTCAGTAAGTTCATTATTGCGTAGAAGTGTTATTCAACAAAGTTTTATTTACAGAATGTATGTTTGTACAAAAAATCATGTTGCTGTGGTGAATTTGATAAAATAACAGGGCCTATGACTTTGAAGGACCTCATAATTAGAAATACTTTTGTATAAAATCGATTTATAATTATTCATCGATGAATAGCCTTTTCAAAATTTAATACATTAATGCTAAAAAGTTTAAAAAACCCAAAGAAAAATGTAAAAATTTTTGAAGTGTACGTATCCGATCACGATTTTGTAAGAAATTAAACCTTTCAGTGTTATCGAAAACATTACCTACATCAATATAAAATCATTGCGAAATATATGTTATTCTTCGTTTTGAATGCTACTCTGTAGAGTATTAAGGAACTTATAAGATGGGGCTTTTTCGAAAATAAAAACTTCATAACGAGAAATGTGATGGCTTCAGCCAGTGATACCAGGATATCCGCCGTGAGTGTCTATTTTGCAGTCCATGCCTTCTTGTCTCTTCAGTTGCAATTCCTATCGCAAGGGACTAGAACAGTTGAAAATAGGTCGGATAAAAGTTATGTTTGACAGCACACATTTTTAGTTATAAAAAGAGCGTAAATGTAGATATCGTAGGCATAATTTATACGTAAGAACTGCGAATAAAAAAATGTTTCAATACAAATGCTGAAATTTTTTATTTCTCTATTTTAGGATCAGGATAACATCAGAATTAATTAAGAACATCACTTATTAGTAATAATGAATATAATTGGAGTTTTGTCTCGATTTGATGGGATGAATGGATCATGTTAATGAATTTGCCCTCTCGTACTCATTCTTCTTTTCCCATCGAATCCGCTGAGTATATGTACTTGCCATGCTATGATAAAATTTCCCACAAGAGAATTTCACGATCAGTTTTTGTTCGCTAGTTTTACTTACAAAATGGTAAAACAAAATGAAATACTCGTTGGATCTGTTCTCTTCCGATTGGTTTCCCTCCGTGCGATTTGCAAACGGCTTCAGAAGAGTTGCGAAAAACCTCAGGAACCGACAGCCAGCAGAGCTGATAAATTTTTGTGTCGAAAAACTTCTCGGTTTTTCCCAGGTCAACTGAGAAATGAATAGGATACACAACATACTTAAATTATTCAATATTTATACAAGCATTGATCATGCAGTGTAGTGGGGAAATTATCTACAATGCTTCTAGATGAATGATGTATTCTAAGTAATATTTTAAAATTAGCTAATAAAACATTTGAAAAAAGGTATATTAAATAAAATAACTCAGATTCTGAGTGCAGAGTAGAAATACAAAACTGAAACAGAGCAGCGGAGACGAGAAAAATTCAGTGGTATAATTTAGCCTGATAATTTTATTAGGAATAAAACATAAATTTGTTGTAAATTTGATATCAATAGGAATATTTCATACATTTCATTTAATGAACATGAATAAATACCCATCAAACTGCTTTCCATGACTTTGAAAAGCAACTGAGTCGATTCCCAAATGAAAAAAGTTGAATTAATACCTAAAGTAAGCTAAAAAACAAATGCATGAAAAGCGAATGGCTCAAATTTATGTTATGTCTTTTCAGACCTTAGCCATGAGAACGGATATCAGCGACAAAACCTCGGCGTTAAGAAAAATTATCATCCTAAAAATGCTCGTGGAAATACACACCAGAGCTCTAGAATTGAGCATTAGAGAAGAGAGCTTCACTTAGATAATAGTAGCTAATATTTAGCTCGTTGGTTGAATGGACAAGCAAGATTAACAAGAACTTAGGAAACGATCATCAACTAAAATGTGTACAACACACACACAGAAGGTTTAAAACGTACACTTTTTCTGCGTATTGTTGCTATGAAAACTCATCTACAACAAACATGAACATTACAGCAAAATAGCTCAAAAATTTGATAAAAAGACGTTAGTTTCACATCCACTGCAGGTTTTGCCTGTTATAAAATCATAACAACATCAGCATCCAGTGGGTATCCTAGCATGCAAAAAAGTATTATCGACTTACGTGGATTCATCGTGAAATTTTCTGGTGTTCTCACTTCTTCGAATGTCTTCACACTGAGTTCCAGTTTGCGGAAGGATCCAGTTTGCTCGCAAGTTAGTACAATTTCCGTCTCATCTATGGAAAATTCCAGCGTTTGGATTGCGTCTTTTACTAGAGAATCATCCAACTTGATCGTGTAGCCAACCACAGTATGGCATGGATCTGTAGCAAAAAATAGTATAATGATCCATATCAGAAAATTCACCCTTGAAATAGTAGTCTTCGAAAAAATTCTAACTTCCTATTTTACTCGAATTGAAACAATGTGAATAATAATCTTTAAATACATGAAGAAGGCCAGCCTGAGAGGCAAGGGAAGTTTCTCAAGTACTCCATAAAATCTCAAGATTTTTCAAAATTTATGTGGGAGTGAATGTCAAAGTGATGATAAAGCTGGATTCATGTGATTCAAATCTCCTCATATTCCTTTTCTACTCAGCCGTTCTTAGAAGTTCGAGAAGGTAGTGTATTCGGTTGTAGAAAGAGGTGATAACCATGGGGATAAAATAACTTGAGTTGCACGGTATACGTAATAGTTGTTTATTATTCAAGAATGATTAAGCAGAACACTTCTCGTGACTACGTCGCCCACTGGAGCCCCTACAATACATCTGGGAATAGAAATATTAACTTTCGTTAAAACGAAATTTAGTATTTCGGAGATTCGTCTCACACAAAATAATCGGCTCTACAAGTAAAAATTGATTGTGTTGCTCAAAACCTTTAACTGGGTTGAAAAGAGAAATAAAATACTTATAATGAAATTTTTCAACAAATATTATAAAACACTGTTTAATATAGGATATTCTAGCCTAAGGGTCTTTAAATGGTGGGTACAACGTTCTAAGAACAGAAAAATCACGTCAATGGATGATAAACTGGAAAAGAGATAAAAAGCATTTCTTTAGTCAGGTTACTCCAGTGAGCGATCAGCTGACTATTACTGCGCTAGCGTATTAGACATGCCTTGTATTTTGCCTAAAGCCAAACTATGTTTTCAACCAAGCTTCGAATAATCTAACCATGTCGATTATCTAGATATCTAGTACTTATGGTTCCTTAGTTAGTTGGCTCTCTTGTTTCGTCATTCTTTTACATATCTCCCCTAATTTATGGGTAAAAAAAAAATGAAATAAACCAATCCATTTTTTGTTTATTATTTATAAGTCGTAACATTATAGTGGTTGAATTTTCTTCACAATCCTGTGTTTATTAATTTTATAATCTAATCAATAGTCTTGGACCGAAGCTGTCGTTAATGAGTTTACTTATTTACCAATCAAGTGAGTAAATTCACTTAACGACAGCTTCGGGCCAGGACTATTTGGCTGTGGTTTTGTTATTTTTCCAAAGTTACAAAACATAATAAATTTTATGGGATGATTGCATTGTATGCGTCGTGGTCTCGAGTTCCGTCCGTACTTTCCGGATATAGTTTAATTGACGAGGTTCTGGAACTCCTAGGTAGGATATTATTACAGTGACTGCTGGCGAGGTTAGAGTAATTCGCTTATGCGATTTCAGACACTTGTAGTATAGCGACAGCACTGAAAGACACCGGCGAAATTACTTCTACGCCAATCTCTAAAACACCACAACAAAACTTTTTGAATAACTGTTAATATGGTGACCGTCATAAGATCAACCTGGCAATAGTCGCCATGAAAACAGCTTCAGAATCACCCGTATCATTTCTTATATCGTCATATACAAGACCCAAATGATATCATGATGATCCACTAAACCACAGCTCATTTGAACACACTGGTTTCAGGTGCCCAATCATTTATGGCCAGGCGCCTTACCCACGCTGCAACCCCCTGAGGTACCAACGCAGCGCACCCGCCCATATTGCAATTTCCTCATCTTCACCACCCAAGTAAAGAAATTCTAAGCAGAAACACACATTCTACAAGTTAGTTTCCAAGAATTAGATTGCACTTTTCTAAGGACTGGTGAAACGTTGTCACATCAAAGTTGAGCACTCGCTTTGCTTGGACATTTCAATCAGCACTACCTCACTTCGACTTTGAGTTACAGCCGCTCGGCTTCAGATTCCTCTTCTGCGTTCCCGAGTAGATTTTCGCGTCGTTGTCCGCCAATAGCGCTGTGGCACGTTTTGCCCCATTCCAATGAAGTAGTACATATCAGTTGAAGATGCGTTTCCGAGGCTACAGAAAACAGCTTGTACTGATTCACATGTGTATCATTTTGGGATCACTGAAATCTCTCCAAATAACCATCTCCACCGAATGGTAAGATTTGTAGATTTGCCAATACATATTCCAGCACTTTATGTACTGGTCCACCATCTTTCAGAGACTGACTGCCAGATTGATTATGCTGACTGCCAGATTGGTCGCATGAAGCTCAGGCTCAGCAGTCATTACTTGCAACCAGAGGTAGTGAGATCCTTCTTATGATTCATCACCGCTGCTGCACCAACCCCCGCCGATGACTTCGAACCATCAGTGAATATCGCCATACAGTCATTGTAGATGTTCACAGTTTCTTTATGCAGGTGCCTCATGAATGCTGGAGATATCTCTTCTCTTCTTAGATTTATGATGAAAATATTACGAATCTATTTTCGGTCGCTTCAAAGTCCACGTATATGTTGTAAGAGTGAAATACGGTTGGACTGGTTGAGTTGGAATATTCTACTCATTTATGACCCCACGGAGTTTCAGGACAACTGATTTTGAGAAGCGCTCACGGCTGCTGAAGAATGGTTTCAGATCAGTGTTGTGAACACAACGATACGCAGGATTGAGAAAGCGACATTTAAGCTTTAAATAGTATCGCAAGAGCAGTTCTTTCTATCTGAGTTCAAGCTTTGGTTCGTTAGCGACGATGTTCAGGTTTCGCGCTGGAGTTGTCTTGGAGACTCCATTGCTGATGCGCATCGCCTCATTCGCGATGACGTCAAGCTCCTTCAATTTGCTGTTGCACTAGCTGATCCGTAAACTATACAACCGTGATCTATTTTCGGGCGGATTAAGGATCATTACAATCTTATCAGGATTTCTTGATCTACTCCCCACATATAAGTCGATACGGATTTCAGCGGATTAAGGTCTTTGCTGAATTTTCCCTTTTTTTTTGAATGGGCAAGACCCAGTTGAGCTACCTGTCCCACTCGAGACAAAGAAATTTCGTGTTCTCCACGTTGGATATGTCGTTTCCTTCTAGTTGTAATGTTGGCACTATTATTGGTTCAATTCCTTTGCAAAATTGCATGGCTGTTGTTTTGGTTGCTGAAAATCCGAAACTGATATGTCTTGCCTATTGCCTGACTTTGCTAATGGTTGTTTGCAGGGTTTTTGCACTTTAGTTCTACTGTAGTCAGCGAATGCAATGAGTAGGTCGTTCAAGAATAGAGAGCTGAATACATCCTCCGGAATTTCTCTTGCCAATGAATTAATTTTTAAGACGAAGAGAGCGACACTTAAAGTGCTACCCTGCGGTGAGCTGTTGGCCAGCTCCGTAAATGAAGATAAGAGGTGTCCTACTTTCACCTGTAAGGTGCGGTTCCTTAAGAATTCCCCTACGAAGTTCCCCGAACCCAACCATCGAGAGCCGCAAAATATTTTCAAATTGTGTTTTATTTCACTGAAGTACTGAGAAACTTGTCAGACATAATGGTTACCTCGATAGGAGTGTAAAACCACAGGAAAACCCCCTCCTCCAGCCCTAAAGAGGGACGGAGCCAATGACATGCTTTGTTACATCCAACAGTAGTTGAAAGCTGTATCTGACTGCGAGAGTGCTAGGAAGTCTCAGTTTGGATGCGGCCGTTTCACTTGGAGGATGTCAAAATGTTGTTCTGCGCGCCTACGCCGCCTGTCAAAACACCCATTTCTCCCGATGTCAAAAAACGCTCTTCTTTTTCTATCTCATCCGTCAATTTTGAGACTAGAGTAATGTTTTTTTTCATCAGCTTATACTTTAAATTTCTAAAAATAACGTAGAATTTTGACTTTTCTTTTATTTATGAGTTATGCAAGAATTTTTCAATAAAATTTGGAAAAATCGTCATGAAAACACATATAAATAACTAAAAAACAATAGCGAAATCTTAAATTCTAGGTTTATTTGTTTTTAAAATGATCGAAGTAAAATCGAATGCAAGAAAATGCATCACTCTAGCTTCAAAATTGAGGAATGAGATACATTTTGAAAAAAACGGAAATATAATTTTCTTTCATATAGCTCGCTCTCTATGCGCCAAATAATAAATGCCAGCCGTAAAAAACTTAGGATCACGTTTCCTATACGTGTACAAAAAGTTTCAGAAACATATCTGAAATAAAACAAAAGTTTGCAAAAAAATGTTTTGGTTCCCTTGGTTTGGTCTGCTGTCTCTAGGTCCCTCCACATACCATGGCGCCATATCGTGTCAAAAGCTTTTCCAGATCGAAAAAGACTGTCATTATGTACTTGCGACTGCCGTATGTACGTGTCAAATCCCACGAGGTGGTCTAGTGGTGCACGATGTTTTCTGAATCCACACGGTACGTCCGCTAATATTTTATTATTTTCAAGATATTCTGTCAGTCTTCGGCTTATCATTTTTTCAAACGTTTTGCACAGACAACTTGTCAGTGAAATTAGCCTATATTTTCTTGGGTCTGTGGGATCTTTGCCTGGTTTCGGGATAGGTAGTATGAGGGCTTCCTTCAATGGTGTATAGATGTATTCTTCCATCTACATTTTATTGTAGACTTTCAGCAGTTATTGGTGAGGATTTTCTGGTATATTTTTCATCATAAGAGTACTGATATCATCTGGTCCTTGGGTGGTAATTCTATTCCTCTTGATTGCTGATGTTAGATCACAGATGATGAACGGGTTGTTGTATGTTTCGTCATTATTGCTCGTAAGTCCACTGGTATCTGTTCGATGTGTTAACGGAACTCACTGGAGTAGTTCTAGTCACTGGAAGTATGAACGAAGGTTTCTGATAGCATTTCTGCTTCAACTGAAGTTGTTGAGCAGAGAGCGCTTCCTTCTTTCAATATTGCTATTTGTCTTTTAGCTCTGCCACGGATTTTATTTATTCGCTCCCAAATGCAACTGCTCGGAGTGGTTATGTTCAGCGATGATACGTGCTCGCGCCAGCTGTTCAGGTTTGCTTCTCTGAAAGTAAGCGTTCCTACCGCTTAATTTTGCCCTTTTTCATTTGACCTTTCTTCCACCGTACCGGTGCGTTAGTAGTCTCCGAAGAGTTTTTCACGTTCTCGTCGCACACTTTTACATTTAGGGGTCCACCAAGGCATTGCGAAGTCGCGTCGAATCATATAATTAGGCACCCACTTTTCCACAGTGCATCTAAATATTCTGTAAAGTTCATCAATCGCCATTTCGGCACTTTCTGGTAGTTCCTGCTGATGCATGTGTCTCCACGTGATATCGTTGAGGTGTTCTTCCCAATTGCCTTATTTAAAGTTCTACCCCTCAGTTTCGCTTCTTCCGTCACCCATGCAGTTGTGTTGTCACTGACAGAGCTATCGGGTAGTGATCGCCACTTATTAAGGAAGAAAGCACCACGAATTCTAAGTCAGGAGTTATATCAGGAGTCGCCAGCGTGAGATCAATCACTGTGCCAGATATGTGCGTTTCTGAGCTTTCATTTATGATGTTCAGATTATTTTGATAGAGGAGGTTTTTGTATAATGCGGCCTCGGTGGTCTATTACCACGTTTCCCCAATCGGTGCGATGAGCGTTGAAGTCTCCCATCACCAGAATCAGCTGAGGTAAGTCGTTCAGTGCGATGAATTACTATTTCAAGTCGACATTAGCTCCAGTCGTAGGTATATAGATGAGATAATGATTATTTTATAGTAATTAAGATGTATTCTTGCTCCTATGATCTGAAGCGATGCGTGAATATTAACTTGTTTGGTTGATTTTGAAGAGTGAATGTATACCGCTACTCCTCCATGATATCTATTGCTGAAGTGACCTTGTTTGCCCAGTCCATTCTATCCAGCTATAGGTGATATAAAGTCATTACCATAAAAAGTTTTTTGGACTACCACAATAGCCGGTTTATACGTGTCTATCATATTGATTAGATCTTCCTTCAATGAGGTCATTCCATGGAGATTCCATTGCAGGAAGATTTCCCTTTTTTCTTCAGCTCTCATCGCCATTTCTTCCTGCTACCTCCAGGTCTTAGCTAATCATTGGTATTACCAGCCTGTCCTCTTCTAGTGGATCTCTGTCCACGGTCCTCTCTAGAAGCGCCTCGTTATTTTGGTAGTGTTCTTTTTCCTTCCAGTTAATTAACTGGATTTTCTCAACTCTTCTTCATTCGAATCCCTATATTCTTCTGAAACACTCCTTTCCGTTTGTTGCTTATGTCTGATATTCCTGTTATTTTCCTTCTTTCGGTTTTCCTTTTCCCTCTATGAGACTGTCGTATCCAGGTGAACATCTACTGTGGTATTATATATTCTTCCAGTTTTGGGACTTTTGCACAACTTCAGCCGCAGCACACATCCTCCCATCGGCAACCAGCCGTCCATTGCTTCCGTCTGCTACATTATCCCTTGGATCTTTTGATTTTTTTGTTATTTTGGGTTTCGGTTTATTCTTCTTCAGAGTGATGTCGCTTTTTTGTTTTCGATGTTATTGTTGCATCCAAAGTTTTATTTTTCGTGATAGCCTTAGCATTGCTCAGTGTGAAATTTGGATATCGACGGTGGATAAAAGTTTGGCTTGTCTTTTGGAGACTTTCTCTCTACTCTGTATCATCAGGATTTCTTCCTCCACCTTTGGCAAGCCTTAACTCCCACCATATCTTCATCACTACAGTGACAGCCCTTGGTTTCTCCAGAGTCACAGTCGTTCATTCCGTGTCCAACCAGACTGTACTTCGAGCAAGTTTCATCTCCTTAACAACATTTAATACCGTGGCCATTTACCAAATATTTCTTGCACATCATTGGTCTTGGTTTGATCTCATAGACTCTAGTTTTAGCTTGCTCTACAGGTACATCAATGAACTTTGGTACGGGAGACTCTCTGAAGGACAATAGCAAGGGTTTCGCCTGAAAATTGTTGGGTTTTATCCGACCTGCTTGTATCGCATCTTGGACTCCGCATTTTTCCAGCAGACCGCTCTTGAACTGCTTGATGTTGTTCATATCGTATTCATACATATATATGAGGCCATTATGACTACCAATGTTGAGGTTCTCCTTTACGGTTAAGGGTAATTGCTTCGGTTGTTTCTATATTTTACTTTTTTGAGTTTGTGCTGCATCGCTCACTTCCAAAGTGAATACCGTTTAACTACTTGACATAATAGTTTTAGGATTACCTCCAAGATGATTTGCTTTGCATTTTCTAGTAGCCACGGAGACATTTTTCGCTTGTCAGATTCTCTTATTTTACAGTCAAACTGCGTGATGTACTTGATGATTGGTATCATGGGTTCAGTTTCGTTATTCCCCCGTTGATTTGTTTATGTCTTCGTAGTGTTACTTTATCCCTTTTTACTATTTCCAACACGCTTCTCTCTTCCGTCTCTCGCTTACACAGGCTGCTAGCCGCTGCGAGTGAACCTTCACAATGATGACATTTCTCTTGGTCGGACTCGAATTCGCGAGCAGAATGGCCGACTCCAGCCCACCTCCTGCATATCGCTTTGAGGCTACAACATCTCTTTGCGGTGTGTCCATACGTTTGTTAGTTGTGGCACATCAACGGTTTATTGTTGAACGGGTACACTCTTGTATCTTGTCTTTTTCCGCGGATGTATATGTTGTTCGACACGTATTGTTGTCTTAATGTCACAAGAAAAGCTTGCGTTTCGGGGTATCGTGGTTTGAGGAATGTTGCTTTGGTAACATTTTTCACATTATATTCCTCATGGAGTTGAGCCTTGAATTAATAAATGTAAGCGATATCAAAGTCATTTATGAAGATCAGTCCAACTGAGTGGTTGAAATGGTCATGTTCCTCCGTCCATCACGCCACGTCCCCAATCCGCGGGAGACTCACCATTTTCCCGGGCTGTTCTACACTCTGCACCTCCACCACCGTCGTCTCCCTGTTCATGCTGAGTAGTCTCCTTAGTTTCTGTGCAGTAAGTGCCACTATCTCTTCCATTATTTTGAAGGGATTGACTGTCTTTTTCTTTTCTGCTTGAAAGATAATCGAGAAATATTTTGGGAAGTACTTTTCTTCGTTTAGTGTAGAGGGATGTACTTTTGTTTTGGTTTTTAGCTGGGTGCCTCCGAATACGGGCGCTCTCGGAGGTCCCACTTCTCCTGATGTTTCCATAGATTGTGTATGTTCTTTGTTTTGTTTCACAAAAAGACAGTGATGGAAAAAACCCTGGGTTTTTTAAAAAAACTCAACCCACATGTTTTTTTTGCGTTAAATTGGGTTTTATGGGTTTTATTGTTTTTTGGGGGGGCTTTATTGTTTTTTTTTGTAATACCTGTTTTTGTTTAAAAGAGTTATTCACACAGCTCCAGTTGCCCCTATTTCAGATTTATATATATACACTCATTGAGTAAATATTGTTATTTGATTACTTTATTTCCAACATTATATTACATTATTATATGAATTATTACATTATATGAACAATATATGAATTAAGTTTGTCCATCACAATTACCATTTACCAATTACCATATGCATAGAGACATAGCTCTGCAGTCTGTAAAGATATTAGATGTGCAAAGAGAGATGAGCTTGTCAATTCATAGTAAGTTGTTTTAGCAGCAGACAGGCGCAAGTCATGTGAGAGGGAAGCACCATGCAGATCATAGGTAACCACCACAAGCAACTTGAAGCAAGACAGCTGCACATCACTTAACAGTCATGCTGTTAACAACTTAACATGTGTATTGTGTGAGCTGGAGTGCTTAGCAGCGCAAGTCAAGTCAGTCAACCACACTGTTACATGTTACAACATGCGGTGACATGCCAAAATTTTTTTTTTTAAATTTGCCAAAAAATCACTTTTCGCAGTACAGGATAACAACATACACTAAAATGATTAGACGTAAATGTGCGAGGAGTTCGCGAGACTCGAACTCAGGACTAGAAATTACCGCACCGGCACGCTATCGACCGTGCTATCGATCGCCCTAAAAGATGATCGAAGCACAACGAAAGCAATGCTTGGCACAGTGATCGATCGATAGCGCGGTCGATAGCGTGCCGGCGCGGTAATTTCTAGTCCTGAGTTCGAGTCTCGCGAACTCCTCGTACATTTATTTCATTTGAAAAACCTTGTGGAAGCAGTGTCTTCCCGTACCAGATTCATTAACTGTTTCTGGGGGTGACTAGACTTTGAACTCTTGATTGGAAGTAAATGCTCTAACAGATTCCATCGTTAAATTTGTTCCAGTGCAGCTTGAATGCTCACCATAGGCCAGTCGTTTCTTTACTTTCTTACCCCATGATGGCTGCGGTCGTGTCCTACCCCATCTGACTATAATTGTTAAGACTTATTTCAGGCAAAGCTCTCACAGGAGACTGATATTGAAGAGTGGTTGGCTGAGTACAATCCGGAGTTCATCGCTGCACTTTATTCCTATAAATTGAAGGACTCCAACATCTTCCCAAAACACATGTTCAATGAGAATATCACTAAGACAATGACTCCTTGACTCCTTGTTGATGGTGGGATGTTCAAGACATGAGAAACAGCAGAAAATGCAGATTCCTGAAAAAACACTGGCAGAGGGTTTCTGCAAGTTCATAAGCAATCTTCATTCTTGCCCCGCAAGTTCAGGATCCATTGAGAGAATTTTCTCAACATTTGGAATTGTGTGGAATACATTGAGAAATAGATTAGGATCAGAACGTGCACAGAAACTGGTCTCAGTATATCGCAACCTCACAAATGATCATGGTGTGGATGACAACGATGAAATGGCAGTGGATGTAGAAAGAGATACACAGTAGTACTGTAGAAGCAGTCTAGTCTAGAAGACAGGGAAAATTCAGTAGTCTCTATATTATCAAGTAGTCAAACGGCATTTGTTCCTAAATTTTCGTTTTTTTACTTAGGAAATGGAATTCATGAAAATATGTTAGTCCCTCGAGTTTTTTTGTGATTAAGGTTTATCTAATTTGATCTACATAGGGTTGGTGTTTTGTTTTTCAATGTTTTCTTGTCATAGTCATACACAAAACTTAGATACGTTTTTTGTCAAGATAAATATTTAGCTTATTTAGATTCTATAAGCTTGAAAACAAATAAAATTTACATAAAAATAATAAAACCTAAAAACCCCAAAAAACCCAACTATTTAGTGGGTTTTTTAGTGTGGGTTTTTTGGGGCTTTTTTGGGTGGGTTTTATATGTGCCAACCCTGCAAAAAGAGGGGGGTCCTTGCTGAGCGAAGGTCAACATACGAAATATAGGGTAAATCACCTTATACTATTATCTCTTACTTAAAACTGATACAAAATAAGAAAAAGACCCTGATCTGATGACAGAGGGCACCGCCCGCGTTGGTTCTAGCCAGAAGAACTAGATGAAAGGAAAAAATTATAAGCAATACAACCAGTTACAATGTAACTTGTACACTACCGCACCTGGCTATAATAACGGTATCACGGAAGGTCCCAGTCGGGTAGGTACAGACAAATTAATGAAGGTACCATACAATCAAATCCTTGTCTATTTTCTTTGAATGATCCCCTTATCACAAATATAATCAATTCAATTAGTGACCAGTAAACGTAGTAAGAGGAACACGTGAAATTTCCATTGGCTATAGAATATCTTCTTCTGACAAGGCCGCTAAGGCTCACTGCTCAGTCTTGACCTAGGCTTTGCTCTGTCCTGCCATAGCCTTTACGGCTCTTTCCTCTGATTAAACTCTTATGGGTCTTGGTGTGGGTAAATCTTGACGTCGTTTTTTTTATTTTCCGAATTTTCAGTTTTACTACGATGAAACCTTATTGACGTTAGGTGTCTCGTTGATTGTTATATATCACTCTGCAGAAAAAAAACGAACTATGAACAAAAACATTTTGTCGGACTTTGTCACAAATATTTCCTGAATCAACAGAAAGCCTTTCTGCTTTCTCGCTTTGTCTACAACACATAACTGGAAAAATATGGGAAAACTTCATTTTCAAGCGTGCGGTGACCGTTGGCTCATCAGACTGGCTTTCTAAAGGTGAAAATTTACGGTTCGCATATTTTATGCATGACATGAATCAATAGGCACTGAAAGATGAGCTTGTTGAACAGATAGATATCAAGCTTCCTCAGATGAAAGTCGTCATTGGAATGTTCGTTGATTAGCACAGCAAAACTCGCGCAGCGCAGTCGTCCGCAGCGGCATTCATGTCAATCAGGGCTAGGAGAAACAGAGTCTTAGCTGACGGCTGCAAAAAGTAAGTGCCTTTCAGTAGCGTTTCTAGTTTCTACAAAATACCCAAAATGCTACTGGACTTACTTGAGCTCACTAGTAACTATTTTCTAATGTCGCCATCAATTGCTTTAAGCAATAATTTTCTTGAAAATTCATCAGTGGTAAATACATTAATAGAAATTAGTCGAATTGTTTAAATAAATTCAAACCAGGAATTTTTTTGGAATTATTCTCTTCCAAAACGAGGCCCCAAGTGTGTTTATAGACAAAAGCCAATCATTTACGGCTCTCTATGCGGTGAATTCATAATGGGAATTAGCTCAAATTGTGAAGAGAACGACACAGAATAAAGAAATCGGAGAGGTCATGTAAGGAGAACAGAACTCAGGTCATGCTGTAAATACGTGGAAAAGAGATTTCATTTCAAATATTTGTGTCAGTTGTAAAAGCCGAAACAGGCTATTGAATGTCTTCACAACTATCAAACCCAAGGTATTGAAAAACTTTTATTATTCTGGAATTCAGCTCCTTTGATAATCTATGTGTACGAAATACTAGCAGAAAACATGATTTCAGACGAAAGAAATATTTGGACTGTTTAAACAAATCATTTACACGTAGTTATGAAAATATGCAGTCGAGAAACTTTCATAATAAGTAAATATGTACAAAAACATATCATTGCTGATCAAAAAATGAATGAGTTTTAAATAGTAGGCCTATGAGCAAAATCCTAAAATGTTTACGTAGAGAAGTATTTTGACACTTTTTGAAACAAGGTTAAAAAAAATATATTTTCAATTTCGATTACTAAACACATAGATTACAAATTTCGGGAAAAATAATAATGGTTTGTGATGCACTGTTATGAAGAGATTACAGGACAGTTTAACAATGAAAGTCTCAAAATGCACATTACACGCGACGCAGAAGCAAAAAATTAATCAAAATCTCTAGAAAATATTTCCGCGCACCTTTCAACAAAAGCTAATAGTGTAATTCTCACTACCTTAAAGGACTTTTAGGCACAGTAGGTTACATTGTGAAGAAAATTAGCGAATGATGACTGGAAACACTATCTGGCACACCCTAAACGATTTAAGCAAGAAGTTCCTGAAACATGTGACGTAAAGTTTAGCGTTTCTCACAGGACATGAACCTGAAGGAATACTTGGGATGCTGGAATACGTGTGGGCAGGAAAGCACATGGTAATGAATTTCAGCAGTAAAAAATTAAGTCACATTTGATTCCTGTTAGGCTCTATTTAATGAAGAAACGGGATTCAAAATCAAGATTACAGTTGAGAATGTAAATTTTGAACAAGATGATAAATTTTATTAAAATGTGACATTATGAGGGCACACTTGACTTCAAATCATGCTGATGTCGCTCATGGTTGGACAAGAATGGAACTACCTACACACAGAAGAAAACAAATCCTATCGTGATACACGCTCCATCTAACTTTTTGACTGGATATTTGGTAGTGGCGGGAGAGTAATGGTATGGGTTGTCTTGCTTCGAATGGTATGAGAGATTTAGAATAAATGATTGCAACTATAGATATTTCTAAATATCATAAGACTTTACAAGAAACTTCGCATAAATGTTGAGAGAAACTGAAGCTTGAACTTTAACGGCGGCTTCAATGGATCTCAAGCAACAACATCGATAGTCAGATTAAGATGTGACGGGGAGTTATTGAAGCAAACTCAAAAGTCTTCTCCACACTAAGCGACCGACCATAATCAATGAATTGAAGGTATTTGTCAAAGGAAAATGGGTTGAGATGCTCCTCAAATGTCAGCAGGATTAAGTAGTAACTTAAAATATGAGACGCCCATGCGCTGTGATTGCAAAGGGAACTGCTGTTACTCAATTAAATAATTGTATCACAATAAATACTATTGAATCTTTTTATAATTTGTGAACGCATTCTAAGAATATGTCATTAATGCTTCTCTAGAGTGTCTACTGATGTTAATCGTATTTTGGTGTAGCTTCCGTATTTGTGGGTCATGAATGTAAACTACACATTTTCATCGATCCAAAAATATGTTTCACCAAGCTATATATAATATTCTAAATGAGTCTGACTGCAATTAAAAAGCCAGAAATATTTATAACAGGTGAAAAATGTGAAACAACGGTGATCTAAAGAGTAAAAGCAATACATTCGAAGTTTATAGATAAAAAATGGGTCAACAAACATATTGCAATTTTTTTCAAAGTTTACTGCACTTGAATTTCTGAAACGTTCGTAAAAACGAGAGGAAAGTATTGAATTGATTAAAATAGAAAATACTCTCTAACTCTTCATACGGTATTAAATGAAGGAAAACAACATCAGCTCTAAGGGAGCTTCTTCTACGGGAAACTATCGGTGAGCAGCGTTACTGATCGCTGTTTTATTGCAATAATGTTGTAAAAAATGTTTTTCAGAGTCCCAAGGTATGTCAATGAGTTATCATGTTTTATAATAATTCAATGACTGCAGTCAGTATTTCGCCGATGCATTGTTTCGAGATGTAAAGAAGCGAGTCAAAAAATATGTCATAAGAATTGCCCCGTCATTAAAATTCCATCTCAGATAATAAACTCTATTTCTTTGTTACGTCTGCTTGGTTCTGGAAGTTTCCCGCCATATATGTGCGTTGTCCCATTCAGAAAACACGTGTAACGCTCAATTAGATAAGACTATGAGGGGACTCGATCCACGCCACTTACGCAGGAGGCAGTCAATCCGAATGCCTGACTCCTGTCAGTTAATGTTTTCATTTTCACTACGTTTTCATTTCATATCCAACTTAAAGACACAGTCTGGGTGGGAGAAAAGTCCGTTATTTATGGATGGATTTCCCTGAAATTCTTATAGTAGGTGTGAAATGATGCAAAGATCATTTGTTATTTTGACAAAAAATTTTTATCTGCACTGGATTTTTTTTTTCGAAAAATATGATAAAATAGGGTTTTTTAAAATCTATCTTCTTCTACAATTTTGAAGTTACAGAACCATAACTTCGTTTTTAGATTGCTTATATGTCTATATAACCATAAGGGGCTACGAATTTTGATAACTTTTTTTTGTGGATTTTGGGAATATTTTTTTTAAAAATGTGACCTTTTTTCATTTCTTTTTTTTTCATGTCGTGTAATTTTCAAAATAATTGATGTATCAAAAAATGTATCCCCTTATGGATACGCCTTGCTAAGCCCTATAGAATGGTATATAAACCATTCGTGTAGCTCTAAAATTGTGGAAGAAGTAGCATTTGAGAAACCAATTATCAAGTTTCCAGAAAAACGTGTTTTTTCACAAAAAAAATTGTTTTTCTTTTTATTTTTTGAACTAAAAGATATTCTACAATGAACTCTTGAGCGTTTGCAGCTCTTTTCAAGCCCTTTCGATTGATATAATTTACATTGCTGTAGCTCTGTAACTCTGGGAAAAAATATACAACAAAAGACAATACATGTAATTCTTCAAAATAATCACTTTTTTATTTTTTCATTTTTTCGACCAAAATACGTTTTTTTTTTCAAGTCAACTCCTCTTTTTTGTAGCTCTTTTCAAGACATTTGGATTAGTGTGCTCGCCATAGCTGTAGCTATGATACTGCAGCTGTCATCGAGCTATGAATGAAAGCTGTGGTATCATAGATACGGCAGAACAGCTAAATTCTGAAATTGTCAAAATCTTATTAAAAATATTTATTCAGCGTCAGAATGTTTCGTTTGAATAATAAAAGCACTTTGAGTAGCGAAACGAACGAACGAACGAACGAACTCTATTGCCATTGCCGCAGAGAAACACGCTCAATTGACCTCCAATTATGAGGGGAGGGGAGGGGTCAAGGGCACGCCACCCCCATCGCTTTCCCCCCCTCTGGTGGGCGCACTACTCGGAGTAGACGTAAACGGAAAGTACCAATGGAAGCGCAAGAAAATCCTCTTTAAGATGCATATAAAAACAGAAAATCAACACTTATTCTGATTTCTACCCAGACGGTGTCCTTAAGCTATCAAAAAGCATATCCCACGTTATGTTGTCTTTTGTACCTCGTTGAAATAAAGTGCTTCTAAGACTCTCCCCTGTACTTTAGGAGCGATGTCAATTTTAAATCGTAGAACTATAACAGACGGTGTCATAAGAACTCTGGTCCCGAAGTTGAAAACATAAGATACGAACCCCGCTAGCACGTTCGGCGTATTCATGTGTATAAGCTACTAAAAACGAGTGAAATGCATGCCCAATGTATTGTTATGATAAATACATATAAATAAATTAAAGTTATACTCGTATTTTAACACTACCTATACACATGAGTCGTAGTTAACTGCAAATGCGCGGAAAAACAGCTACGCGAGCTGCGAACAAGCTTGGGACCGTCAGGGTGAATGGGGGGGGGGGGGGGGTGAAGCGTCTCCCCAAAGAGTAAGGGTTAGGTGAGGGGCGGCATGGGAATGGAAATCTAGTGCAAACTACATCGAACGAAGGGGAGCTACTACGACATTGACATGTAGCATAAAGGTAAAAAGGGTTAAAATGTATTCACAACGTTCAAGATAATAGGTGGTATCGGGGTTAGGAAAGGGGTTAATACGTTGTGCGGATTAATGTCAGATGAAACAAGGGTCACGACTGATGCGAGAGGTACACGTAAACATAGCATCGGACGCTCACGGGCTAACCAATAACAGACGTAGAATTTCGCGAGACTCGAATCGCGTACAAGTAAGGGTAGGACATATATGAGCGCAGCGTGAGAAAGGGCTGGTCCCACTCCGCTGTCTACCCTGATACTGTAAAGTGCGGTTGTGCCTCGGAAAGATGTAGGCCCAGAAAGCATCGAAGGGGAGGTACGTGAGAGGATTTGCCTGGTAGAGTGTTTCAGGGAGTTAGATAATTAAGGTAGGTAATTTTTTTAACAACTTCGGGAATCAGCATAAATGCTTTTGTGACATTTTATTACGTTGTGTATCAAGGCCCGTTAGCTTTGGGGAAGCGTAATCTCGTAACGTCAGTGCGTTGTGTTTTACTTTTGATTATGGGTTAATGTTAATTACGTCAGTATATATAGAGTAAGCTCTTGCATTAAATGGTTGAAGCGAGGGGATTGAACAATTATTTTTCTGTTGGTACGAGGGGAATTGAAAAATTTTTCTCCGTGGGGAATTCTTATTAAAAGGGATTCTTTTGTCGATACCATGTTGATTAAAAAAGGGAGTGAATTTTTTCAATTAAGAATCAACAGCTTAAATACAGGGAATAAATACGTTACGTGATTTTCTGGTGTATGTTAAACAATGGTGAGATCCCGAATGTTTTTCAGTTTTTTTTTGCCATTCCACAGAGGGTGAAAAATTTGTTTGTCTTTTTCCTTGTTCATCTCTAATACGCTGTGCGGCAAAGCCAGCTACAAATGTCAGATGCGCCATTCTGGCGAGTCAAGTAATTTCATCTGAATGCTTAACTTCGCAATTATTATTTCCTTTGTTTTTTTTCATCGTACGTTCGTAAACAAATCTTATTTTTTTCGTTTGGAATCTCGGGGGAATCTCGTTTCATTGCCCGCTGAATAAAAGAAAGTAAGTCATTGCAATTCAATTTAACAGTGCGGATTAACCTTAAATAACAGGGTATAGAAGTTTCAGGGGAAAAGATTACTCGAAGCTAATCAGTGTTCTCAGGGTGGGCGGCACAATTTGATACAGCATCGAGGTGCCGTCAAGATGGCGCGTGCTGAGCGGAAGCGTCATGAAAATCCCCTGTGCACGGAAATGGGAAACCGGCTCACTGTCTACACTCAGGAAACATGTTAGCCGTGCATTACAAGGGTGTGAATGCGTAGTTCTTTCCATCTTGGCCGCGAAGAGGATGCCCGCAGGAAGCAAGCGCCTGAAATGTTAAGTTGGCGACCTTTTGCACAAGTTCTAAGATTTTTGAGATTGGTTGGTATTGATTTCATTGTCTTTCTTTGTGCTTCGAGGACAGTGTGAATTTGTGTAATTCGCATTCACGTGCCTTGTGCCTATTCGCGCTCGCAACGATTTCCCTAAGATTGTGTTTCATGTGATTTTTACAATTGTGTCGTAGGTTTTTTGCGTCCCAAAAGTTTGCGCGCAACTTTCGTGTTCATGCACAAATTTTAAATAAAACATGATTAAAATATGTCAAGTGTAGTATCATAACCTCAATAGGTGCACTGGCGCTGAGACACGTAGAATAGACACAATTTCTATTTGCACGATCTATTCTTTTTTCCTCCTTCTTTGAACTTTCCTCTCTTAAATTTTCTATTTCCTCTTCTACTCGAGGCTTAAAGCCCTCGATACGAAGACAGTGACTTAAATTTATCGTGACAGTATAGCAGAATTTCCTTTGTGGCATCTTCTCCCAGTCATTTCCAGAGAGCAGCTTCTTTTACTCAAATGAACTCCGTGGGGACAGGGCTGGCGTCAAAGCAGGGTTATCTATCCAAAGAGTTGAACTAGATTCTTACATCCTCGAAGAGGTGAATCTCGTTTGATCCGATTTAAATAGGTGTCTCATTTGAGATACCTCCACTCTCGGTACATCTAGAACTTCTGTTTTGTGTAATATTCGTTTATCATTGTTAAAGTGGACGCTTGGAATGACTAAGATTCAAAATATGAGATTTTTTAATTTTGTGAATTATGTGTAACCCTTAATAAAGTTCCCAATTTTTTTTGTCTGGACATAATGATTTTAGCCGCCGCGAACTAAAGCTTATAATAGGGTGGCTAAAGTCACATACGTTGCGGCAAAAAAGTTAGACTGATTGTCTTTACCTTTCATTTTTATCAGTATTCTCACCTTTCACGAGGCCTGTTACGTTAAACGTTAATTTCCAGGGCTCATTACTGAAGGCGACGGCTTCTGTGTCGAATCCAGGAGGTGGAATTTCTGCCCAAGCATCACAAAAACACAAGGCTTGAAATTAAGAGATGACAGGTACTGACTCTCTAATTACAGGTATTTATGAAATAAGACGGACTGTTTGAAGCATGCTCCTCATTGACATTATTCAGACTCGTGGATGCACTCTTTGAAAGACCAATTCTCTTTGATAAAACCTTTAAAATGAAACTAAGCATTAGGAAGTACGATCAGGCTTAAAAAATGGGAAATATATTTAACATTCAATTGCTCACTAGCAGGAGAAGAGAGATGTGAATTTTGCAGGCGTACAGACGGAACTTGTTTCCTTATTGTGTTGAAAAAACAAGGGAACAAAGTAGTCACTTTCTATAATGATTTCAATTACTATTGCAATAATATTTGAACATATAAAATACATGCACGATTATGAATAAATATCAACCAGATTAATGAAATGTTCAAATTATTTTTGCTTCTACTCAATATAACTCTTATTTTTTACGATAAAACGTTGAAGACGCTTGGAAAACGATCAGCACGAGCCAAAAATTAGAATTTTGGAGCATTCTTTATTTGAAAACCTCACCTGAAATTTCACTTCGAAATGACTAAAATCAGCGCAAAAACTAATTTCACTGATATCATTTAACCTTCTAATTTCTCGTGATAATATTACTTTGTTGTATTCTCATTCGTGACGGAGTATCTGTGAGTTTGTTACCACTTGTTCTAGCGTCAAAATGCGTTCGAGTTCGTCATATGCTTGATTTTTTTCGTCTAGGTCGATACGTAATTTATTGGCTGAAAAAGGTGATGCTCGTCACGCCATTGTCAGAGTGGCTACAAGACTCACATTGCCCATGGTCGCATTTACACTCACACATGACATTGGTTTGTCTTAAGCTGAAAATTTAGTTCTTGAGGCTTATTTGAAAAGAAGACTGATTATGTTATAGGCTATGCAAGTGTTCGCAAGTGCTCCTTTTGAACTGTGCATTTGGCATTGTTCTTAGTAATTAATTTCAGTATGCGTTCGTGTTTCGAAAAATATCGTCTCAGACTTGTTAGGATACGAATTGTGGCAGCTAAGATGTTTGATATCATGGATTAATTCACTTATTAACCAACCATTTTTCCATTTTAAATCTGTTAATGTTGTATAGGATGTTCTTCCCCGTGAAAAATTATTTTAATTCAGGCATTCTTTGGAAAAGCTACTATACGCTGCAATTGTGGCTCACACAACCATCTTCGTTGCAGCTACGAACACGCACGGAAACGCCAAGAGGAAATATTGTATCACTTCAATGGGTCGGTCCTTTTATGCTAAGATGAGAACCACTGCCATCCCACGATAGCGAGATCTCGTCAAAAAGACTAAGTATTTGTAAAATCCTTTACATTCCAATCACATATGTTTCGCACCATGATCCGTTCAAGGTATGTCAACGTCGGTTGATTATCGCCTACCAGCACCCCACACCCTCCTCTTCTCCACCCCGCTCCTCCGCACGCCTCTTACGAGGGTTCCACTTCACCGGGGATTACCATTTCACTTCAAAGAAAAATTTTTCAAGACCTTGGTAGTTTTAGAGCTCAAAATGACTATCATTTATTGAGATTAGATAGGAGATTCATTTCTTCATAGATTATTCAGGAATGTGGGTGTTTCCATCAATTAGCTTTCAATTACTGTCCTTCAACTTTTTTTACCGTCACGTACAGAAGGCCCGGCTTAGAGTAGAAGCCGAGCCCCGGGTAGCCGTCTAAGCATTTGACGGTTACCCGGGGAGGAGGCAGTGATTCATAAGGGGTACTACAGTGTTAACACACAAGGAGTTTCTTTTAAGGATCATGGCCGCTCTAATGATAATTTAGGAAGCGGAATGGTATCAGTGGTGAAATTGACCATGATTGGTTCAAGTAATTAAATGTTCTGCGATTAATCACATAAAACTCGAGGATGAGAAGATCACTCTCGCCTCGAATAAATGCAACTCAAACTCAGTTAAAGATATGATATCGAAGATATTCGCATCACCGAGTCCAAAATGTAGTCGTAAGCCACGTTATTCATAATTACTATCATGTCTTATCAAGCTTCGCTCCCACATCTTCGAGATTGATATATGTCTAGCGTACTTTTTTCGTCAAATCAACATTGAAACTAGAATTTATCTATCTTATTAAATGTTCTCATTAAGTATGGAAGAGAGACAGAGGAATGGCAAACATGAGACCATATCTGGGGAATTATTATATAGCTACTGCTGAATGCATAACTGAGTGCCTTGAAAATTCGTTTATATTTAGATATGTACTGTGCACGCTTACCCTATCAAGCACCTGATCAGGATAACCAAAATGAATCATTCACTTACATCACTTATTAGATGAATAAAATCAGTTAAATCAGCATCGGTATAATTGGCTTGATTGGTGACTGTTTCCAGTGCAGTTTCTCATCAAATTATTGCTAAAAACATAATTTAGATTGTACAAAATGAAATCTCGTAATGAAGTTGATACCAAGGTTGCGTAAAATAATGTGAAGAAACAAATGCTACCCTGGCATTCGCGCTAATGTAATATTACTGACTAAAAACGTGAGATCGGATCGCTACAAGGAAACACTCAACGTTTCAGTTACGCGCAAAACTATCAAGAATTGTTATTCGCACGTAATTTACCATCTCTTTGGAGCTGATAAACGGCACTGTTTCCCCACTTTTTGCGGTTACAGATGTACGGGGTGAGAGTGAAGACCAAATCGATGCAGGTCACCAATTCGTCCACAATGATCTCAGACCCACTGGTAACTACTTCTCTTCGACCGTCGAATTGGAGTTGGTAGGAGTAAAGATCAGGCGAAAGACTTCCTTCTTCGAAAACCGCCGTCACCTTTATCTTTCCGAGCTCAATATCCATGCTCACTTTCAGATTGGAGATTTTGGAAACTGTAAAAAGTATCATTATTAAGTTTTCCTATCAATCCGAAAATTGGCGCGTGGAAAGTTGAAATGCAAAACAAATGAGTTGCAAGTTCGAAAGATAACCGATTTCACTCCGGGAATGCGATCTCGTATATCAGTTACAAAACACATAGCCACAGTGCTTTACCACTCAAATGAGAAATAGAGTCTGTCTGACTCCAGCCTAGCGGACTTCATGGTGACGTGGGAACTATTGCAAGGTCGAACTCAACTCAGAGCGACGGGTGTGCTTAGTGAAGAAAATTTTAGGAGAAACTACCTCGGTGTCAAAAATTTTAATTAATATGATTCTCTCTTAGAGCTAAAATTTCAAATCCAATCATGACGATTCTAAATTGGAACTATAACTTCCATTTTATATCGAAGTTCGAAACAAATATTCTATATTCTTTTAAGTTTTCTATAATTATAAGCTCTAATACCTGAAATTAATAAGAAATAGGAGCCAACATTACGTATTGGGCTAAAATAAGCGGTGCTTTATATGTTGAACTACGTTCAGTTCCGTATCAGCAAGATTAATATTTAAGTCATGGAACTCGTTCTCCACCTTGAATTTATACGTGATGCGAGAAGAGCTGTAGCACCAGTGTTATTTATTTTAATGACCTTTATCGGAATATATGCAGATTTTACTTAGTAGGTAAATGCTGTCATAACTTTTTCAGATCTAAATTTTTATGACATTTTCGTTAAACAAATTACAGAGTTCGTATACAGAAGATGCGAATGATGACCTTTTTCCGCTGGTATGCACTATGCGACAGAAGTACTGCCTTATTATTATTCGTCGTGCACAGCTCCGATATGCATGCCCAATTGTATTTAACAAGGTAGAAAACTTACAGTAATATCTCGAAACAGTACAGTTAAAATAACAATAATTTGATCACAATATGTACTTCGATATTCGTCCTGTTTACTGGTAATGATCCAAAAAGTCTTTAATATTATATTCTCGTTTGAAATAACAATGAAATATAAACACATTTCGTTAATACATGCGAGTTTTGCTCTCGGAGGACCAATTGGTAAGTACCATTACAAAGTTACGTTTGTTGAATTTCCGCAAATAAAACTGACACAAACGCCATTCCATATGCTCATACGAATGTGCATAAGCCTCTTTATGGTCGACTATACTTGACTTGAAGAGACAATGTAGGAGACTACGATTTTTAAAATTTATTTTTTTAAATTTATTAGATTTTTCAATTATACTCGAAACCTCAATCGCTTCTGAACAAGTTATGGCACTTGGTAACACACTGCACGCAATGCCTAAATTATTAACTCATTCACCGAAGGCAGGAATTTCTCATAGTATTATGGAAATAATTCTTATGTTTTGTCACCTCAGCTATAGATCAGCGCACGAGACTTTTATCTCTCGTGCCTACTTTGCGTCTTCAAGTGTCCATATTAATTTCGCAACATTTTTTTCGTTTTCATTCCTAATTTGCTGTTTCAATGCGGAGGGTATCCTGCATTCAAACACACTATGTGTATGAATCACCATTTATTTTACATTTTCCTTTTGAAATGACTACATCTTTCCCTTCCCCAGTAACATCTCTTCTTGGCAGGAATGTCTTATAAGCGAATAATAATAATTCATGAATTTAGAAGAGAGTGCGCTTGGATATTTTCGGCTCCAAGCAATATTTTAAGGAGGGCGTGTCCCTTATGGACCTTTTGCTCTATTATTGAACCTAGAGCGATGGAATTTGGTATACTGATAGGAAATGCATTTTGGAATCGATCGTCTTCCACAAGAAAATGCGATTTTCTTTAAAGAAAACGAGATATTTATAGAAATGGTAGTCTTTTTTTGGGAGAGGGGGGTTGCAATATGCATCTCCTCCCACAATTTTTAAGCTACAGTGATGATTTTTGTATCATTGGATTCGGAATATTGTGTAGATTATAGGATGTAAACAGGTAATCTTTAAAAACATAATTAAAATATTAATAACATTTTTTCTAGTGGCCATCTTATTTTGAGCGAAAATTTTCATTTGTGACGTCACAACTTTTGATTGTTACATATATAGAAGTAACCCTTTACTTCCCATAATCTAACGTTTTTCCGCATCCAACGATACCAAAACCATCAATATAGTTAAAAAACTGTAGGAGGAGATTCATTTTGAAATCCCACATTCCGATCCTCCACAAAAAATGCAAAATAGGTAAACATAAACAATCTCAATTTTTCTTCGTTATTATTTGTGGGGACAGCTAGGACCCTTGAAATCATTATACAGTAATAAATAGACATAGAAGATGACATAACAACGTCGTGCCGTGAAGAAAGAGCCAAGGAGGAGGTGTAACATGATAAAATAAAACTTCCCCCTCCCCTAACCCCCATTCATCAAACCCCCGTAGCGGACGAATGAGCGAACGTTCGAACTTCATTTTTTCACTGGATGTACCTGGCCTTCTGCACCTCCTATTACAGTTAAAATATACTTTTAACCCACTTTTCCAATTTCTGGGGGGACGCCCTTCTTAACTAATTTAACCTCACCAGGCAGCCCGGCGTCAGGAGAAAGGAGTTCAGAAGCTGAGTACACGACTTCCTCGTTAGTGCAGGCGCAATATTCTGGAACCGAAATGTTCGAAGCGAGACACTTTCCTTGACGGATGATGAACGAGTTGTGACCTGAGTGCAACAAAAAGAGTGGGTTAAACGACTCTTGGTTATTCATTCAACTTGCATCGTACGTCACGAGGCGTTAATGGGTACCTAAGACAAGTGTTTAACTCAAATTAAGTTGAAACGTGATATCTTGGGGGCACTGTTCGTTCAGATTTCTAATAATCAACATCAGGACTCACAGACGACTACACTGGTTTGGCTGGCACCAATTTCCAACGCTCGAATCAAGTCGGTAATTGTTGTTAGGTACTCATTTGATCACTTTATGCCGGACTGGCATTGTCTGGCAACTAACCGACAACTCTCAATGTGAGAGGCGAGCATTTTCGACAACCGGGCCACGTAGACTAGCTCAAAAACGTGGGAAAACTTTTTCACCCTTTTATGTAAGCAGATATTTTCCTTACATTCGTTTCTCATATAAATAAACATACTATACATCTCTATGATGCTGATCGAATTTTTTTTATAATCGTAAGTCATGGAAAATTGTACGAAAAACAAATTTTACGAATGGCGTTATGCAAGACAACACTAATTACAACGAGAACATGTAAAAGTGAAAAGGCCTCCTCATTTCCTCACCTGAAGCTCATTTCAAGTGTGCTATACAAAAAAGGATTTGGTAAAATATACCGAAATGAAGTGTACATCTGGGCAGTGCTACAAAGGTGAAATTCTGTGAGGTGAAAAAAATTGTGCCCATCAAATATGGCTCTCAAACCAATAGAGGCGATACACCATTTGCCATAGGCTTGCGGCCAAATAAAGTTTATTGACGTACCCTGCCAGAAATTACTGACAGTTTCGGTGTGAAACAATATTTTCTGAAAGCTTTTTTGAACAATAAGGTGTATGCTCTCTTTTAGCGCATAAATTTCTCATCTATTTTACAAGTAATTTGGCATTCGGTCTCTAAAATCAAGTTAAGCAATTCTAGACGAGGCGCAATTTTTCTTTTCATATATTGATGTCGGGATCTTAGTCCTCTGTATTCTACTTGTCTTTATAAAAGACTCTGATTGTGCAAATCAATTAAAATTCAGGTTACACGTCCCTTGGAAACATAACATAAACTGGTTTATTCACAGGAGAAGTGATCAGGTGTGGCCAGAAAAATTGTCGCCCACAATACCAGCGCCAACATTGACACTAAACCAATTTTGGTAGCAGGGTTGTTGAGTCGGAGTCGAGAGTCGGTGTCGGGAGGGGCTGTCGCCGAAGTCGCTTTTAAAATATACAACTCGTGGTGGAGTCGGAGTCATTTTTCTGAATGAGTTGGAGTCGAGGTCGGAGTCGCTATTTTTTGGTGCCTTCGACTCTTCATTTATGCAAAAATTAATTTGTAATTGTTTAAAACTGAATGTAAACAAAATACAGTTGAAATACTTTATTAAAAAGCTAAAAAATATGTGAGGTTTTTGTTGATTATTTTATTTAAAGTACGAAACAGCGTATCTATACCTATTACCTAATACTGTCATTGATATTTAGCCATTGTGGGTGTGTACACATACATATGATACAAAATTGTGGGAAATATAATTTTCCTGCATGAGTGATATGGCATATTTTAAAGTTGAAAAGCAGGAATTAGTCACAAAAGCATAGAAAATGCAGTCTATTTATTTTTTCTCGCTTACTTTCCCATCAATAAATACGTAGGGAGTATAAACTGATAATAAATGCTTTGCAAGACACTCGCAAGGCAGCTCAGCTGATGCAATACATTTTACTCACACACAGAGTGGCTACTCTACGCTTTTAATGTGTTTATACTGTACTCCAGTGGGTCCCTACAACGATCTTTTTTTGTCTCTAGGTTATGCTTAGATCTATTGATTAATAATAACTCGTCTTTACAGAAACCTAGAGTAGTGATGTGATCACGAAGATTTTTAGTCTTTAATTAAGTCATGATATATTGACAATGCCTAGTCTTTGATAAAACCTAAAGTTTTGTGTGAGGTCTGGCTTTGTCATGGTGCAGGACCATTTATTTTCTGTTCACCTACAGAGGTACCTACAAACAGTTTTCGAACGGCTAAGATGCAGGAAGTTCAATTCTTGGATAAGTGTCACCTAACAACTCTTTGGAAATCAATTCCCATGGTGTCCCGAGACACTCAGAAGAATTACTTGAACTGCCCACGTTGGGGCTGTACAATAGGCTTGAAAAACGGCTGAGCAATTATCTCTGACATTCACCATCGTTGCACAGTATTCATCTTTCGTCTTCAGTAACGATTCTGATAAAATTTGTTGTTTGAAGTAGACAAGAAAGCTATGAGGCACAGCAGTCTCCAAGTAGTTTCGTTATTTTCAGAAAGGTCGTGTGGAACCCATTTTCCAGCTTTGGAGAACATACCTTGACATACCATTTCACGATATTTGGCGGTATGGCTCATATGAAAGTCCTTGCTTTGGTCCTATATGGAACGTCCTTTTCTAGTTTCGTTCCTACAACTGAGGTCTTCTTTTGTGAGATGCGAAAACCATCTTCTACAGATCCATTCGGTTACCACACCATTTTCTTAAGTGTTCTAGAGCGATCTTGCAGCTGAACCTGCTCTAATACCTTCTGAAATTAGTATAGTAAAATATGCCTAACGCGGTGTTTGCTTCCATTGTTCATTTAGGTCAATAATAGTAATTTATAATTACAATTACCTCAAAATCTTACAGAAAAATGGTGTCCTAGCGATTTGCACAGCCACTCATATGGTATTCATAAGTTAGATTTGCATAATCGCATACTAAAAATTAAAAGTCAAGAAACGGACAACACTTTCATTTTGATCTCATACCACTCAGAGTAAGGCAATGGAATTGGACATACAAGTGTGCAAGTGTGCATCTACAGGTGCAGACTGCAACTTCAAGTGTTCTCTTGTTTTTCCAACACTACAGAGGTGAACTTCGATGAACGCTTGTACGCGTTGATAACGCAGTTTCATGAGTGTTTTCTAATATTTGGTTAGAATAAAGTAAGTTCATTAGGGCAAAAATTTCAGGTGACAATTTATTTGCGCATATGAGTCTGTATCGGCAGTAGGTTCATCAGACAATTTTAGTTGTTCAACTAATTTCAAAGTTACGTTATGTCATAAGTTATCCAGCTGAATGTGTTAAAGTTACACCGTGAGTGTTTTTTCTGTTTCTCTTGGTTTTTGCTATTCATTGTTCCAGACGTTTATCTTGGAAGCATGGAAGCAGCGATCGGTCTAGTTCTTTAATTTGTTTAACTGCTTCCATGAATGGTAGTATTTACTTATTTTTTTGTGTAAAAATATTTGTTGTTGCGAGTAAAATGAGATGTTACATGATAATGTTTATATTAGAATATCTCCAAGCGTTCCTGGAATGTTCTGGACTTTCGGTATCTGGCCTTATTGCGCATTAGTTAGTCTGACTCAGTGAGTCATCGTCTGACCTTATTTCCGTAAGGGTCTGTGACTCGGCACTTCTATATGTGGGTGTGTACACGGAGTATTCTGGATTTATCTGTATTCTGTATTCGTAAATACTGTATTCTGTATTTGTCATAGAATAAACTATAGAATTAAACTTGGTCGTCGTACTTTTCCCTAAAATTTTAACAGAATGAAACAATTTGCCTGCTCTATTGAGCACTCTATACTGTCCTTATTTGGGACGCCTATATGCGCTAGCTATCTCTGATATAACGCCTGTCACGTCTCTTACTAAATAAAACTACTAGTATACATAGCGCGACAAGACTGATGGGATTCAATATTTTCCTTAAATAAATATTCCAGATGCAGATGACAAACAAACACATCCTTCCTATTTGTAGCCGCAATTAAAATATTCGTGTACTTGTGCACTGGTGAAACTCGAATCACAGATAAAGTCATTCAGCATCCGTAACCGCTGCGTAACCGCTGTGTATTGTCATTTAGAGCATGGGTTCCCAACCCTTTTTCCCTCGCAACCCTAAAGAAATTTAATTCGACCTTTTCATCCTGTGAAATGGAAATCCTAAATAATTGCAAATATCCTATTTAGCTGGACTTTTCCCGCACCCCTGGAAAATCGTTTCTCTCTAGAATGCAAGCACCCTAGATTGGAAACCCCTGATTTAGAGGATGACATAGAAGTTTGGCTACAAAAACACGAACTCATTAATTAACAATAAAGGAGTAACGAATTAAATTATTTTCGTGGGCTTCGAATTACATATATAAAGAAGGAGTGTATCAGTGATACCACTCGAGAATAATAGTACATATTAGAATTCAAGATTTATCTTAGGAATCAGGCAACTCTCATACGCTGCTCACCAGTTTTTCCAGCTTCCTTCGAGCAGGAGACCAAGTGTGGGTCAACATCAAGCACCACCGCCGTAGATGCGATGGAGTCTACCAATGTTTTCGCTACAGGCCGTCGTTCATACGTTACGCCTGATTTTAGAGTGAGCGTCTGGAAATCGACGTTGAGGACGGTTTCTTTGCAATTTTCAAACATGTTCGAAGATGCTGAGGCCCTCACAATCTGAACGAATAAATTCATCTGTTCTCATTGCACGTTTTATGACCTAATCAAAATATGTTTTTCGTTAGAGCGATTGCATTCGACAGATTTCAACCCAATAAGAAGTCATACCTCAATCTCAACATCGGTGTCTCAATCTCAACATCGGTGTTTAATGATAAGCTCTCAGAACGGTTCGTAAATGCTATCAAAATTCTCAATTTAGTCTAGTATGCTGTCTTTGAGTGGGTGGTGGAAAAGCTGCCAGTTTCATGTATTTATCATATCATCTAACTTTCAAATTAAATGTACTGCTTTTCATGATGATATTGTCGGAATGGAACTTTGCAATGACTGCATTCGTTTGCACTTCAGTTGCAGGAACAGTTGCCACCGACTCTTTTTATTGTTTTGAAAAACGGGAGCAAAACAGAAGAGCGATTTTCTTACTAAGAAATTCAAAGTTCCTCCAAACAGACTCGAATTTGGAGGTCATGCGAACTATTCCATATCAATAAACGATCCTTTTACTAAGTAAACTACATTATATCCCTGAGTAAATCGTCAGGTACAAATTGGTACTAGTGTTAACAAAGGGCGATACATTCATCTATGAATGAAATAAAACTTTGCCGGCTCCAATAATATCACTATAATATGACTGCACATTTAAATTACAGAGCGTACGGTATCTTTTCGTTACTCACCTGAACTTGATATTCTTTTGTCACTGCCACCTTAAGTATTGATACATGGATTAAAGACTGTCATTAGATAATAGGTAATAAGAACAAATTGAAGGCTGCAGTTTGGAAAGCAAAGAAACAGCACAAGTTCAAGGACAGTCGCTTGTATAGAAAGGGAAATGCATAAGTATAAAGATGGTTATTTAGAAAGCTAGTACGTGAACGGTACAAGTGTTAGGACTGTTACTAGAAGAGCAGCGAAAATGTTGAACCTTAATTGATAACGTTAAAAAAGTCAATGATACGTTACCAAAAGTTAAATTTATTTACCGAATGAAAATTTAACTTTGTCAAATAGCCAAATGAATACAAAGTCAGAGATATGAAAAAGTCTATATTCAGTCAAATAAATATTTTACAGTGACTTATCACGAATCATGAGGTAGAAACTTAATATGAAGGAAAAAAGTTCGTAATAGAGTTATAGAATATGATTTCGTTATCCCGCCCTCGCATGCATTTTACTTTCTGAAAATATTTTTCACCCGAAAGTGAGAGCGTAGGCCAACTAGGCGCTAGAGATGCCTTGATTGGAACACGTCGATAAAATGTTTTTTATGATTTACTCGACCATTACATTCTTCAAAACATGGTCCGCTGCTACTACACCTAATGGAGTAATGAGCTTAGAATGATTAGAGTGAACTTGCGCTGTCAGGAGCGTGGATAACAATTTCAAAGTTTAGATAACTATTCAATCGCTAAATTGGTCGAAATGAACTTAGGGATCAGTATCAGATCACTTATCACGTACAAATATTGGTCTAGTCGTGTCTTTATGCTACGGACCAAATCTTAAATAGCTCTCAAAGTGTCATGGACAAACAGATGGATGAACAGACGCAGTTCTCAGAGAAGTGTAGACTTGACAGTGCGATATAAGGTTTACGAATGAATTGCAATTATCTAGAAAAATGTGTCTTCAAATGCTCTATGCAGCAATTTTACGAGAGCGGAATACAAATCTTAGGCAAGTTTAGCCGTTTGGGAGAGGAGGTCGCATGCAAACGCGCTACCTGTTCCTAAATTAATAGATTAACCGTCACGGGATATACCTAATTGTTATTTCAATGATGTAATGCCACAGTAAAATGTTTCATTCAGATCAAAATAAAAAGATAATTATTTTTTTGAGCGTAGCCGTGGTGATTGAAATATCGTTCAAGCTAAATCGAACGCGTATTAAAAGTATGCCAGTATTTTTGAAAAATGAGGATTTTATTCTTAGGAAATACCATCTCATATTTTTTCCACAAAAACAAACTTTGCATGGACCTTCAATCGTTAAAATACGACTCAATTCTTATTCAAATAGCATTTCATTGATATTCAACTCATAATGCATAAATACTTAAGAGGCAATCCATTAGCAGCCAATTAGCATTCAATTTGGACACCAAACACGAATTTTTTCACCATGTAAACGTAATCTGCACAAGAAGCACTTACCATAATGGCAAATAACAGAAGGATGAAGATTGCCAGTCTCATAATCGTCTCAAAAGTTGCTTGCTTGTACTCTTATTGTTCTCTTACTCCTTTCTGTGGAGATAAAAAGTTCTTATAAGTAACTCTTCAATTCAGTAGTTGGAATGCAATAGTTTATATTAAATTAGGATGCGCGCAGATCCAAATTCCGATACATCAAAGATTATATGACTGAAATTACTCAAAACTAGTTTCTGTGCGCCCGGCGGACGTCTTAGCGAAATTCCGGGAAAAAAACCAAGACCCATACGCGCACAGATTCGAAGATAAATCTTCACCACTTACCCTAGACGCCGCGTGGCGAAGACCGAAGGATTGTTCCTTCTATTGATGTCGCCTTTTTATAGGGTAGCCCCTCGAACGCGTCGTCGCAGCGCCTTCAAATTTGGCAGGCACATAAAAGGCCCTTTCGACATGAACCTAAGCTTTTTTCTTCGAGATCGTGCGAGAACTTTACCTTCAATGGCCGTTCAAAGGTCGAAAATCGACCGAAATGACACATTTTCAAACTGCTGCCAAACACCCATAGAATGCCTGTAGGCGGCTTTAATTTCAGCATGTGGTAGACGAAACAATGGAGTATACGCCAACGTTGCCATTTTGCGATCCGTTCGTAAAAAGTATCCTTCTTTGCCCCTCAAAGTTTGCAAAAAATTTTTAGGGTATTTTTGACGAAATTTGGAGAATTATTTTGAGAAAACCACAGAGGTTGAATCTTTCAAAGTTTGATAGCTCGTACATTTCCAAAAGTTCTAAGCCTCATAAAATCAGCGGCTCTCGAAGCGATCAAGTTTCGACACAACTTGGGGTCAAAGTTTTCCTCAAAATTTTCGAAAATTTTGTGTGAGGTTTGAGTTTGCCTAAGTATTGAACGGTAATACCTGGGGGTGTCAAACTTTGTAGTCTCGTTTAGAAAGTTTTGTAATATACCCAGCGAGTTTTACAGAGTGCCAGCTTTGAAAACTTGAGTGGTGCGCAACTTTAAAGTTCAAGTAAAAAAACGCGTTTTTTATAAGGTCATTTTCGAACGCCAGTTGTGACGTTGTTTGATTGATTGGTGACTTGAAAATTTGATACGACCTAGTTTCAACCTTTTTCTCAAAGTTATTAGGTTGACAGTTCATCATGAGCAAAACTTTTCTCAAAAAATGGTTCCAAACACAACCCCCAACACCCCCAAAAAATGTTCCGAACATGTTTTAGGAAAATGGGGGCGATCTTCGGAAAACTTCATTTAACATTTTCTGCTCGGTTTTTTGTCGTGCATTCAAAAGTTTTTGGGCAGGTTGAATTTCGGGTTTGTTTGAGCGTGAGACATTATTTTCACTTTTCCAGGCCATTTTTGCCTTTCCTTCACCCCTGAAGCCCACTTCCTCACCTTCGAGGGAGCTGAAAATCACTTGAAATATGCGTCTTGAGGAGATCTTTCGATTGATACTCGTGTCTCAAAGTTGTAGGCCTTCAACTTTTTGTTAAAATTTGAAAAAACATCAAACCTTAGGGAGGAATCGCAAAAATTTGCCAATCTAGGGCAAAAACTGGATACCGATCCACCTTGTAATGAAGTCTCCAGAATGCGAATTTTTTTTAATGGCGAAATTTATGGCCTGAAATGGAACTTTATGGAGTTTAAAGGTTTTATATGGATGCCCATTTTCATGAACTTGGTGCTGTGTTGTTTTTCGATTGCGAAACAATATAATGAAATGAATCGTTGAAGTTCAAAGTTTTTTTTAATTTTTTTCCATTGGAAGCGATTTTGCTAAGTTGTGAGTGTTTTAATGTGTTGTTAGAGCTCATAAAAATATATTGTATTTCGAAGTAAACGTTGTAAGTGCCTGTTTTTGCCTTGAAATTCATAATTTTTTTTTGCATGACGCGTAATTCATCATTTTCAATGGTTTATATTCGTTTCACAGGGAATTTTATAGAGAACAAATGTGTTTAAAATAGACGATTTACCTTATGGTTGGATTATTTCACTTCCAACAAGTTTTGGTACAGAAAAAAAATGTTAATTGAGCTTAAAATTTTCGTCTAAGTCGAGAAAATCGGTATGCAAGGCGGTTTGCAGTTGCAATACCTAAATGAGGTTCAGAATTTGAGGCTGAAATCTTGTGCTGCTTGTAGAAGTTGTAATGTAAATGATGTTAGAACTAGAAAGATGACAAAACTAATGTTAAAGTGTCCGCATCATCGTACTGAGCATGTAAAGTGACTTCAATTATAACTTATTTTTGGAATGGAATTGTTAACCCTCATAAAATTGTCTTTGTAATGGATAGAAAATTATTTCAATGGGATACTTGTTGATTAAAGGGCGTTGTTAGGAGAATCCATCCTTCTGTCCCACTGCAGTCATTACGCACAGTCAACTGTTACATAAGTTTTTCATGAAGAGAGATACGAAATCAACCCATAAGTTGTTGAAAGTGAAAAGTGTCCCCTTTCTTCAATGAAACGAAACTTGAAAAGAAATTGTTAACATTGTCTACTGAAGATTAACATGATACGTACATTTAAAATGATTCCAACTCGATAAATTTCGTAATAGGAACAGAAATTATTGATTTCCCATATTCATAAATTTCAAGTGTAATGCCTGTTCGATGGGCGAATTGGTCCTCAAAGACGCGGCCTGCCGTGTGTGTGTGTCCTTTATGACTGGGATAACAAGCAAGATGTGGATACAAAATAGTTATTATTTGTTTATATAACTCCTATCTATTAATGTATAACTCATTTATGTATGTCAAGCTTCGTTGTTACTTGAATCTTTGCCTGAAATACTTAGATATTGAGTGAAGTAGGAACAGCATTTTTGACTTGAGTTACCCCTCGAAGCCGTGCTCAAGCAGGAGGTATGTTCAGTCATTTTGAGACACTGTACAAGTTTGGGTAGTGACTTGAAAAACAAAACGAAAGCGTTGTTCCAAGCTTCGTATGTCGGTGAGTTTTTGAGAATTATTTGTGGTACTACATGGAAATATTATCGGCTCATGAGTCGGAATACCTCTGTATGAGAATTCAAGATATGAAAGAACTCGCATTTTAACATAGAAAATGGTGCTAAGTTTTTTAGACGGTGTAAACCAGTGAAGCTATTGAATATGATGGAAGGATCGATTCTATTATGTTTTTCGGGAGTTAAATTGAACATTTACGGGTGAAATCACGAACATGAATTCATTTAGAAATTATAGGAATGGGTCATTTCACTTATTTCGATGCCGAAATTTGAATGAATCTTTAATGAGAACTCACTTTATGTATGTCAAGCATCGTTTTTGCTTCAATGTTGTCTTTAAAGATGAAAATATTGAGTAAATGCATAACAGAATTTCTTACTTGAGTTACCCCTCAAAGCTCTCCCTTGAGCTGTGCATGTTTTCAGTTAGTTTGGGATACACAATGTCTCTTCTTGGAACGAAAATTTAAATTTGATGTTCGCTAAATCACTTATTTAGCATAGATCATGGTTGCAGTTTGCACGAAGCGTGCGGTCTGATGTAGGGGGGCGATAGCTCATTTTTCGTGTGGAGAGAGTGAGATTGAGTTATATTGAGAGGTAATGGTTTTGTTTTCATGGTAAATGATGATGCATTGGTGAACTCGGTTATCAATTGAGTGTAGTTTGAATTAGGCATATGATTTTATGTGCATTGCAGGTAGATGTTGGAAATTTTGATACAATGTACATATGTATGTCTGTTTATGCTGACATTTTGAGATTTCACCTATCGACATTTTGGGGTGAATGAGTAATTTTCGAAAATTGTATGCATGTTCAAATTTACGATGAAGGGTACTTTGAAATCAGGTAGAGAATTCATTTTGGGCTCATATGAAGCGGAGTCAAAAGCAGGGTGTTAAATTGGTTTATTATATTATGTTTATTCATAATTGTTTGATATATGGGGGAAATGAGTTTGTGAAATGTTTTTGCCGTTATTTCATCATTGGAACGTGTTTTGAACCGTTTTGTGAGTAATTTCGGCTATTTCGATCTGTGTAATGATCACGGATTTGGAAAATTTAGGGAAAAGTTCGATAAAAGTGTACGGATATGAAAATGTTATTATCAATGCAAAACGGGATGCATATGAGAATTGCTGCAAATGAAAATGTCAGTACCATGCGGACAGGTATTTTTTAGGCTGTTAGTGAAGTGTAGGGGGTAAGTACGGTGAAAAAGGGGTAAAAATGAGACAGAAATGGATATTTTTTAGAGTTTGAAAGTGTTTCTAAGGTAAATGCAGTGTCCCTCGAGTATGACTAATATAAGAGCTGTAATGATGCCGCTCTGCGAGGTGCGTAGCACCCGTAGAGCGGCGCAAGAAGTCAGATAAAATTTTCTCAACCTTCGAATTTAACCGCGCGACGGCGCGTTCCATCATTATCAACCCAATGAAGATGAACAGGTGTCGATGTTGTTGTATGAAACGAGAATTAGCTTTCGTTTTGATGTGGTATTGCGATGTTTCTTTATTTTGGTGATTATTTATATTTTATTGAGGATTTATGGTTGTTTCTTATAGTTTGGAGAATGATTGGATTATTTAATGGCTCTGCATGAATAAGTGCGACGCTATCTGATGTATGGTAATGTACAGCTCATTAACATGATTTATTCGTGAGAACAAGAATACATTTGGTTCTTGTGGTTAATTTGAAAAAGTATTGATAGTAATTGGATGTGACACGAAGTTGGTGGATATTTTTTGTTTTCTCTTACAGGTTTGAAATGAATTTTAAGAACGCAAGGTTATTTCTCGCTTATGCAGGTGAGTAATGTATTTTGATGTCTGAGGTGGCAATTTTGGAGGGTTATGGGAAGCCTAATTTCCCTACGTCAGGCTTTGGCGGAATTTGAAATAGGTTTGGTAGAATTTCATTTATTTTTGAAACGCATGTATAATGGAAATTTGGAATGAGGCTCATGTAATTTAAATCAGTTATAGGTAACATGTAATGTATTGTGGTTAAATGAACGAACATATTTATAGTCTTGTGAGCATTTTTGACCTTAGGTGAATTCGTGATTTAATATTAAAATTTCATTCTCCCAGGATTCTGTATATAATATTGTGAAGAAAGTTTCAGTCGCGCTTCATATTAGGGATTTATGTTATTTTAAGTTTTGATTTAGGTGAAGCTATATAATTTTGAGTAGGATAGGTTAAATGACTTTGTGTAAATTGATGATAAAGAGGGGATGGACGGTAAGTTAAATGGAATACAATAAGAGTGGTGAAAAATTCAACCAAAAAATTGTATACATGAAGTTATAAAGTCAGGTGGGGATAAAATTGCTTATGTTAGGTTTGATTAGACTAGGTCGCGTTAGATTACTTGAGGTTGGGTTGAGTTGGTTATATTATTATGGGTTTGGTTCGGAAGTGATTGGTGAACTTATTGGTTGAATTGTGATTGGTGTAGTCATTTTACCAGAGAAGATCTGATTGATTTGTTGAGGATGTGTTATTCATAAAAAATTTTAGTTACCCCTCAAAGCTCTGCTCCAGCAGCGCATGTGTTCAGTTATTCGGATATACACCATGAAAGTTCCCCGAATGAAAATAAATTTCCATATTCAGTGTGTAACCGTTGTCTCTTAGATCCGTGTCATAATTTGAGAGATCACGGTCTGTGAAATAATTTTGAAACTGTAAATATGGGCTTAGGTTACGTTTTTATTTGGTATTTGGGAATGGTGTCGTAAAATCAATTGATTTCGGTGTACGATAGGTAAACATAGAGGCTAAAATGAAATACATTGTACACATCGGTTTGTGATTTGAGACGATGGTGTATCTGATTGTGTTGGCTAATTGTGGTTATTTTTACAAGTGTGCTTGGCATGTATTTGTGTATATGTGTGTCTGTGTGTGTGTGGGAGTGTGTGTACGAGTGTGAAGGTTTGGGGTTATGAGGTGTGCGAGTGTGTGTTTGTGTGTGTGTGTGTGGTCCGCCCCGGTCTGTGCTGGTTTTTGCGCGGGCGGACCTCTTTTTGAGGTTCCGAAGGAAAACTAAAAAAAAAATGCGCAAAAAAAAAAAAAAAAAAAATTTCATAAAAATCTGGGTGGCCGCGCCGAGTAAAGAAGGACTGTAGTGCGTACGTGTAGTGCGTGGGCGCATTCTCGGAAACGGCTGGTCCCAGCGCGCTCAAATTTGGTGAGCAGAAAGACCCCCATCTCGACATTATCTGTGCCAAGTTTCGTTTCGATCGTGCGAAAATTTTAAATTTATTGAAGGTTCAATGGGGAAAAATGGCCAAAAATTGCAATTTTTCAAACTGCTGCCAAACATACTTAGAATGCACTTAGGTGGCTCAAATTACAGGATGTGGTAGACGAAATGTTGAAGTAGATGCTCAGCTTGCCATTTTGCGATACGTTAATAAAAAGTATCCCTCTGGGCTCCTCAAAGTTGACCAAAAATTATTTTTCGATTTTAGTCGAAATTTTGACATTTTTTATTGAACAAACTACGCAAGTTTGCAACTTCAATCTTTGATAGGTGATAGATTTTCGAAAGTTCTACTCACTATAAAATCAGCGGTTCTCAAAACGATTAAGTTTTGATGTAAATTTGGATTTAATTTTTTTCAAAAATTTATAAGATTTCGGGACGTCGTCCAAACATAGTCCTGAGTTTTGGGGACGATACCTGGAGGTCTCAAACCTTGAGGGCTTGTTCGAAAAGCTTTGTAGTATTCCAAATATGTTTTACAGAGTGCCATCATGGGTTACTTAGATTTTGTGCAACTTTAAAGTTGAAGTAAAAAAACGCGTTTTTTTAAAGGTCATTTTTGGCCGCCATTTCTGGCGTTGTTTAATCGAGTAGAGATTCCAAACTTTGATACCTCCGAGAATAAATCTTTTTCTCAAAGTTATCAAATTTACAGACCATCATGAGCAATACTTTTTTTAAAAAACTGTCCCAAACACAGCCCCCAAAACCTCTGAAAATCTTTCCAAGCGTGCGTGTGGAAAATGGGTGCGACCCACGAAAAACTTTATTTAACATTTTTTGCGAGTTTTGCGGTCCTACATACGAAGACTTTTTTGTGGAAAGATCGCTTGAAAATTTTTTTCGTTTTATTGAATTTTGCGATTTCAACAGTAAAATCCACTTTCCATCTCCTCTAAGGCCCCTTTTTTCATGCCTCAGGATATCGAAATTTTCATGAGTGATGCGCCTTGGCGAGACCTTTCGTTTGGTACCAAACTTAAAGTTGTAGCTCAATAAACTTTTGAGTAAAATCCAAAAAACTAAAATTGGGGCCCAAATCTCGTGAATTTTTCTAAGTCCTTGGGGTGAAATATTCGATCCCAATTTAAAGCCTCTATAAGGCTTTTCATGGATTTTCGAACACACCCATGTTCAAGTAACGACAGAAAATTGATGTTTTCGTTAGTTTTGTTAAGAAATGAGTGCTTGATAATGATTTTTTCGATTTCGAAGTTTTACACCTTTTATATCCATTTAGGGACTCGCAACCATTTTTCGAGGCTTTGAGAGTGTTGCTAGAGTTGTTAAAAATATTTGTTCTCTTCGAAAGGAACTCGATAACGCGTATTTTTGAGCACTCATTTTTCACTCAATTAGAGTATGCATCAATTTTTACTTTTTTGATGCGTTTATCGACGTCCTACGAAAAAATTTATAGAGATGAAATGTGTTGCAAATTGCCGATTTACCCTTAGGTAAAGTCTTTGCACCTCCGACGGCTCATTTGAAATTTTTTTTTCAAATCCAAAATTTCGAGTCGT
Source organism: Morinoia aosen (assembly GCA_030386875.1). Lineage (NCBI taxonomy): Eukaryota > Metazoa > Arthropoda > Malacostraca > Amphipoda > Talitridae > Morinoia > Morinoia aosen. Next base: position 5,358,055 of record CM059570.1, read on the forward strand.
AAAATTTACAAGTCCAGATGCTTAGAGACAATGGGCCGAATACTGCAAGTCGACGCAATATTTGATATCGATTTTCTCGAAAAGTTTCGGTGTCTCAAACGTCAATTTTTGATGACTATATCACATTATTTTAATGTTGAGAAATCCATTGAATGATATATACCAGAAAATGAGCTCATTTTTTTCTCGTACATCGATTTCGCTGTTAATTTGTGCGACGCTAGTCCTAAGAACCGCGATGCCATTTGTTTCAAACTTGAGGTAAGCACTATTGTTGTTCGTTTCAATGAATGCCGCCATGATGAAAGTGTTGTAATAGATGCTCTCATATATATGCAAAGTGAGTGAAATTTTAAAACGCTCATTTCTGCTCACTTAGCGTTTGAAGAGGAAGAAACTGTTGGCGACTGATGAAGAATAAGAGGGTTTGCAGAGTTACCGACTAGTGATTTTAGTTATGATACAATGAGCATGCAAACAATATAATACTCGGCAAATGTCATCAATGACTCATAAAAATCGAGCGATATCTCGTATTTGAGCTCTTTGATTGTGTGTCAAAATTCATGATGAGTTTTTATTGGCGTATTTTATTCATGGAATTCTGAAATATGCCTGCAAATGGTCGAGATACTGATACACACATTTCGTATTGGAAACGGCTCATTAATAAACCAGCGTTTTGGAATAGAGCGTATCATGCTGGGGCTGTCGATCACGATATGGGGTACTGTGAGTTGATGTTTCACTCATTAATTTAGATGATTGAGAGAAGATATTGGAGGGTCTTTTGAGTCAGGAACTTTTGAGCTGTGCACTGAAACTTTGTTTGGGAATAAGTACGAGAACTCATTGATTTACTCACTCATATTCCCATCAGTTGCATGTTTCGCTTTTAGGAAAAACTGAGTGTGAGTGAGTAGACACCGTTTCGACGCTCACTCAGGGTTCATATTTTGTGAGTGTGTGTCCCTGATATGGATCGAATTTTTGAGTGGGTTTTGCGGATCTCAAATATTTTATTAACGGAAACTAAAATATTATTACTGAAATATTTTCGAAAATTCGAAAATTCTCACTCGAACTTGGTTCAGGCTTCTATTTCTGTCAGTAATTGGGAAATAATTGTGACAACACATGAAAATTGTTTCCGCTCATAAAATGCCTCATTTTGAGGAATTATGACCGCATATGATGAATTTCACTCATTCAAACGTAGATGCTGTTCGTGGGTTCTTTGGGCGCTGCAAATCGGTCAAGCTATTGTGTTTGATGAGACGGTGGATTTTGTAGTGTTTTTCGGGATGAAAATTGACAAGTTGCGGGTTCAAATCCCAAAACATGAATTTATTTCGAAATTCGAAAAATCACTCATTTCACATAGTTCAGTGCCGAAATTTGCATGAAACTTGCGTCATGATGTAGAGAAGCGATAGCATTTCTTTCGTCTTCAGAAAGTAGGAGTTATGAAAGATATTGAATTTTTTCCATTTTCAATGATGATGCATCGGTGAACTCGGTCAGCAATTGAGTGAAATTTTAATTAGGCATATATTTCTTTCCATCGAAGGTAGAAGTCCGAAATTTTGATAGAACGTTGACATCAATGAGTAGTGTCTATATTGTCATTTTGAGAACGGTCCAAATGATATTTTGGGGAAAATGAGTAATTTTCTAAAATTCCATACTTGTTTAATTTGACGATTTAGGGTACTTAGAAATAAGCTAGAAACCTCATTTTGGGCTCAAATGAAGCGGAATCCAAAGCAGGGTCTGAATTATGGTGTTAAAAATTTTTTTATTCATTATTTTTTATTATATGGACAAATGAGTTTTTGAGAATGTTTTGGTCGTTATTTCGTCATTGGAACGTGTTTTGAACCGTTTTTAGGGCCAAATGGGACATATCGAGTTGTGAAATGACCACGCATTTGAAAAATTAGGGAAAAAATTCGATTAAAGTCCACGGATATTAAATGTTATTTTCAATGGAAAACCTCTAAAAAATGAGAATCGCTGCAGCTACCAATTTGATTACCATACAGACAGATACTTTTAGGGCCGTTAGTAAACTCTACGGGGTAAATAAACTAAAAATGCATAAAAATGACACAACAATTGCATTTTTCAGAGTTTGAAAGTGATTCGAAGTAAATGCAGTGTCCCTCGAGTTTGACTTATATTTGAGCAACAATTATGCCGCTCGGCGAGTTGCGTAGCGCTCGTCGAGCGGCCCCAAAACTCAAGCTCGATTTACTCAACCCCTGAATTTAACGCGCGACAGCGCGGTCCACAACTATTATCTGTAAGGAGATGAACAGGTGTCTATGTTTTTCTATTAAACGAGAATTATCTTTGGTTTTGATGTCGGATTGCGATGGTAGTTTTATTTAGTGATGATTTTTATTTTGTTGTGGATTAATGGTTGATTTGTTTTAGATTGGATCATGTTTAGTTTATTCAAGGGCCCTGCATGAATTACTGAGACTCTATCTGATGTATGCTAATTAACCGCTTGTTTGATCATTTAATCCTGAAAACAAATATAAATTGGGTTGTTGGGGTTAATTTGAGAAATTATTGATAGTAATTGGATGTGTAATGAAGTTGGTGAATATTTGGCGTTTTCTGGTGAAGGTTTCAAATGAATTTTCAGAACGAAAGGTTAGTATCGCCTTTGAAGGGGAGTAATCTATTCTGATATGAAAGGTGGCTGTTTTTGTGGGTTATGGAAAGCCAAATTTCCGTACGTCAGGGTTTGGTGAAATTTTAAACAGTTTCTAAAGAATTTACTTATTTTAACTGCATGTATTAGTGAAATTTTTAATGAGGCTTATGTAATTATTCAACTTGGGACTAGGAATTGTTTAATCTATTCTGGTCGAATGGACAATAATATTTATAGGGTTTCGAGTATGTTCGACCGGAGGTAAATTTTGGATTTTTTTATACTGAAATTTCCCTTTCTTCTTGACCCTGTTTAGAATATTGTGAAGCAACTTGCAGTGGAACTTCATGTAAGGGATTTAGGTAATTTCTAGTTTTGATTTAGGTGAAAGTATTTCATTTTTTGCAGGATAGGTGAAATTCCGTTGGGTAAATTGATAAAAAACAAAGGTCGGATGTCAAGTTAGATGGATTAAAATATGAGTGGTCAAAAATTCAACATTAAAATATGATAGAATAGGTTTTCTTATCCAGGCAATATAAAATAGCTTTGGTTGGTTTATATTAGACTAGGTTGGGTTAGATTAGACTAGGTTGGGTTAAATTAGTTTAGGTTGTGTTAATAATATAAGACATTGCCATCTGATTGATTTGGTATGGATGTATTATTCATAAAAAGAGGTCGGTGAAATGATTTTTGCCCGGTAAGTATATGGTTAGGTGAATTTAATACATGGTATTTGTTAATGGTATCGGAAAATGAATTGATGATGGTGTTTGAAAGTTAAACATAGAACATAGAGTGATAGACATTGCACATATCGATTTGTCATTGAGACGATGGTGTATCTGATTGTGTTGGATGATTGTGGTTATTTTTACAAGTGTGCGCGACATGTTGGTGTGTATATGTGTGTATGTGTGTGGGAGTGTGTGTAGAGTGTGAGCGTTGGGATGATGGGGTGTGTGTGTGTTTGTGTGTGTGTGTGTGTGTTGGTCCGCCCCCGGTCTGTGCTGGTTTTTGCGCGGGCGGACCCTCGGAGAGGTTCCGGAGGAAAACTAAAACTAAATAGCGCGAAAAGAAAAAAAAAAAAAAAAAAATTCTGGTCGCCCGCTGCGAGTCCCGGAGACGTGTATATCACGACATGTCGGTAAAACCCCTACAAACTCCTAAACGCGCGGTCGCAGCGCGCTCAAATTTGCTGGGCAGAAAGATCCCCGTCTCGACATTACCGGTGCCTCATTTCGTCCTGATCGTGCGAATAGTTTACCCTCAACGGGGGGTCAAAGGTCGAAAATCGCCCAAAATTGGCTCTTTTCAAACTGCTCAACGAAAATTTCTATGGCACTTGAGATGCTCTCCACTCAGTATGTTGTAGGAAAAATCTTCAAGTGTGTGACCGTTTACGTGCCAAGGTCAAAAGTTTAGAAAAAGTATCCCTATTGGTGCCTCAAAGTTGATCAAAAATTTTTTTTCGATTTCAGACGAATTTTTGATATTTTTTTTTGAACAAACTGAGAAAGTTGGCGGGCTCAAACTTTGATAGCTGATAGATTTTCGGAAGTTCTATGCTATAAAAAATCAAGAACGTTCAAAACGATCAAGTTTCGATGCAACTTTGGCTTGAATTTGTTCTAAAAATATATTAGATTTTGGGAGGTCGTCCAAACATAGTCCAGATGTTCGTAGGCGATACGTGGTGGTCTCAAAGTTTGAGGGCACGTTCAAAAAGCTTTGTAGTATTCCAAATATGTTTTACAGAGTGCCATCTTAAGAAACTCAGATTTTGTGCAACTTTAAAGTTGAAGTAAAAAAATGCGTTTTTTCACAGGTCATTTTTGGCCGCCATTTTTGGCGTTGTTTGATCGAGTGGAGACTTCAAACTTTGATACCACCTAGATTCAATCTTTTTCTCAAAGTTGTCAAGTTAACAGTTCATCTTGACCTATACTTTTCTCGAAAAATCGTCCCCAAAACAGCTCCCAAATCCTCGAAAAACCGCCCCAAACACGTTTGAGGAAAATGGGTGTGACCCACGAAAAACTTTATTTAACATTTTTTGCGAGTTTTTCGATCCTACATACGAAGAGAGTTTTGTGGAAAGATCCCTCGAAAATTTTTTTCGTTTTATTGAATTTTGCAACTTTAACAGTAAAATGGCACATTCCATCTCTTCTAAGGCCTCCTTTTTCATGCCTCAGGATATCGAAATTCTGATGAGTGATGCGCCTCAGCGAGACCTTTCGTTTGGTACCAAAGCTAAAGTTGTAGCTCAACAAACTTTTGAGAAAAATCCAAAAAACAAAAATTGGGGCTCATCTCTCGTGAATTTTTCTAAGTCCTAAGGGGTGAAATATTCGATCCCAATTTATGGCCTCTATAAGGCTTTTCATGGATTTTCGACCACACCCATGTTTAAGTAACGACAGAAAATTGATGTTTTCGTTAGTTTTGTTAAGAAATGAGTGCTTGATAATGATTTTTTCGATTTCGAAGTTTTACTCATTTTATTTCAATTTAGGGACTCGCAGCAATTTTTAAAGGCATCGACAGTGTTTCTAGAGTTGTTAAAAATATTTGTTCTCTCAGAAGTGACCCCGATAACACGTATTTTTGAGCACTCATTTTTCACTCAATTAGAGTATGCATCAATTTTTACTTTTTTGATGCGTTTATCGTCTTCCTACGGAAAATTTTATAGAGACGAAATGTCTTGCAAATTGCTGATTTACCCTTAGGTAAGGTTTTTTCACTTCCGACGGCGTTTTAAAATATTTTTTTCAGGTCCGGCTATTCGAGCCCAAAAATTACCAAGTCCAAATGCCAATAGATATAAGGCCCCGATGACTTCAAGATGACGCAATTATTGATATCGAATTTCTCGAAAAGTTTTGGTGTCTCAAACGTCAATTTTTTATGAATATATCACATTTTTGACACGTAAAGAAATCCATGGAATGAAATATACCAGAAAATGAGCTCATTTTTTTCTCGTACATCGATTTCGCTGTTAATTTGTGCGACGCTGGTCCTATAGGAGTCGCGATGCCATTTGTCTCAACCTTGGATTAAGCATTAATGCTGTTCGTCTCAAAGAGTGTCACCATGATCAAAGACTTGTAATAGATGCACTCATATATGGAAAGTGAGTAAAATTCAAAAACGCTCATTTCTGCTCACTTAGCATTTTGAGCCGGAACAAACTGTCTGCGAATGTTGAAGAATAAGAGGGTTTGCAGAGTTGCCACCTAGTGATTTTAGTCGCGGTACAGTGTGACTGCAAACCGTACAGCACTCAAAAAATGTCATCACTAACTCATCAAAATGATGCGATATGTCGTTTTAAGCTCTTCTTGTGGTTCGAAATTGATGAAGTGTTTTTCAGAGCATATTTTATTGTTGGAAATCAGAAATTTGACTTGCACATGGGGGAAGAATTGATACTCTAATTTCGTGTTGAAAAAGAACTCATTCATGATCGAGCGTTTAGTAATAAAGCGCATCATGCTGACGCTGTCGTTAACGTTAGAGGGTATTGTGAGTTGATATTTCACTCATTAATTTTGATGATTGAGAGAAGAAATAGGAGGATCTTTTGTTTCACGAACGTTTGAGCTGTGCACTCAAATTTGGTTCTGGAATAGATATTAGAACTCGTTGATTTACTACCTCATATTCCCATCAGTTGCATGTTTCGCTTGTAGGGAAAACTGAGTGTGAATTAGTAGACACCGTTTCGAGGCTCACTCAGGGTTCATATTTGGGGAGTATGTGTCCCTGACATGGATTGAATTTTTGAGTGGGTTTACGTGTCTCAAATATGTTATTCACGGAAACTAAAATATTATTACTGAAATATTTTCGAAAATTCGAAAATTCTCACTCGGACTTTGTTCAGGCTTCTATTTCGGTCAGTAATTGGGATATAGGTGTGGTCCCCCATGAAAATTGTTTCCGCTCATGAAATGCCTCATTTTGAGGAATTATGATCTTGAATGGGGAATTCCACTCACTAAAACGTAGATGCTGTTGGTGAGTTCATTGAAGGCTGCAAATCGGTCAAGCTATTGTGTTTGATGAGACGATGGATTTTGTAATGTTTTTCGGGATGAAAATTGACAAGTTGCGGGTTCGAATCCCAAAACATGAATTTATTTCGAAATTCGAAAAATCACTCATTTCACATAGCTCAGTGCCGAAATTTGCATGAAACTTGGGTCATGATGTAAAGAAGCGATAGCATTTCTTTCGTCTTCAGAAAGTGGGAGTTTGAAAGATATTGAATTTTTTTCATTTTCAATGATGATGCATCGGTGAACTCGGTCAGCAATTGAGTGAAATTTTAATTAGGCATATCTTTCTTTGCATTGAAGGTAGAAGTCCGAAATTTTGATAAAGCGTAGACATCAATGAGTAGTGTCTATATTGACATTTTGAGGACGGTCCAAATGATATTTTGGGGAAAATGAGTAATTTTCTAAAATTCCATACTTGTTTAATTTGACGATTAAGGGTACTTAGAAATAAGCTAGAAACTTCATTTTGGGCTCAAATGAAGCGTAATCCAAAGCAGGGTGTGAATTGTGCTGTGAATTTTTTTTTTGTTCATTAATTCTCAAAATATGGACAAATGAGTTTTTAGAAATGTTTTGGCCGTTATTTGGTCATTGGAACGTGTGTTGAACCGTTTTTGGGCCAAATGGGACATTTCTACTTGTGCAATGACCACGCAATTGAAAATTTTTGGAAAAAATTCGATAAAAGTCCACGGATATTGAAATGTTATTTTCAATGGGAAATCGTTAAAAAATGAGAATCGCTTCAGCTACCAATTTGATTACCAAACAGACAGATACTTTTAGGGCCTTTAGTAAACTCTACGGGGTAATTACGCAAAAAATGCGTAAAAATGACACATAAATTGCATTTTTCAGAGTTTGAAAGTGATTCGAAGTAAATGCAGTGTCCCTCGAGTTTGACTAATATTTGAACAACAATTATGCCGCTCGGCGAGTTGCGTAGCGCTCGTCGAGCGGCCCAAAACTCAAGCTCAATTTACCCAACCCCTTAATTTAACGCGCGACAGCGCGTTCCACGATTATTATATGTAAGGAGATGAACAGGTGTCGATGTTTTTCTATTAAACGAGAATTATCTTAGATTTTGCTGTCGGATTGCAATTGTAGTTTCATTTAGTGATGATTTTCATTTTATTGATGATTTATTGCTGTTTTGTTTTAGATTGTTGCGGGATTGGATAGTTTTAGGGCTCTGCATGAATAACTGAGACGCCATCTGATGTGTGTTAATATGCCGCTCATTCACATAATTTATTCGGGAGAGCACATATATATTGGGTAATAAAGTTCATTTGAGGAAGTATTGATACTAATTGGATTTGTCAAGAAGTTGGTGAATATTTTACGTTTTCTTCTGAAGGTTTTAAATTAGTTTTCGGAACGAAAGGTTATCTATCGCTTATGAAACAGAGGAATCTATTTTGATGTCAGAGGTGGCAATTTTTGTGGGTTACGGGAAGCCTAATTTTCGCACCTCCGGCTTTGGCGGAATTTTAAATAGCTTATAAAGAGTTTCATTCATTTTAAAGACGCATGTATAAGTAAAATTTTGAATGAGGCACATGTAATTGAACTTGGGAACAGGTATTATTTAATGTATTCCGATTCAATGTAAAATCATATTGATAGGGTTTCAAACCAGTTCGACCGGAGGTTAATTCTGGATTCAATATCAAAATTTACCTTTTTCACGACTCTGTTTAGAATATTGTTAAGCACACATTAGGAATTTCAGTAGTTTTTAGTTGTGATTTAGGTGAAGGTATGTTATTATGTGTATGTTAGATTAAATTACGTTGGTTACGATGGATGGACGTTTAGTTGAATGGAATAAAATAAAAGGGATCGAAAATTCAACAGTAAAATAGGATAGATTAGGTTATAAAGTCAATTATTAAGGATAAAATAGGTTAGGTTGGGTTAGGTTAGGCTAGGTTGGGTTAGATTAGTTTAGGTTGGGTTAGGTTCGAGTGTGATTTGTAAACTGATTTATTCTCCTTTGAATCGTGATTGGTGTAGTCATTTTATAGAAGAAGTTGGCACCTGATTGATGTGGTAAGGATGTGTTATTCATAAAAAGAGGTCGGTGAAATGATTTGTAACCTTTTTATATGTGGTTAAGTTACGTTTTATTTGGTATTTTTTAATCGTGTAGGAAAAGGAATTGATGTTGGTGTTTGAAAGTTGAACATAGAAATTTGAAGACAATACACATAAAGGTTTGTGATTTGAGACGATGGTGTATCTGATTGTGAGGGATAATTGTGGGTATTTTTAGAAGTGTGCACTGCATGTGTGTGTGTATATGTGAGTGTGTGTGTGTGGGAGTGTGTGTAAGAGTGTGAAGGTTTGGGGTTATGAGGTGTTTGTGTGTGTTTGTGTGTGTGTGTGTGGTCCGCCCCCGGTCTTTGCTGGTTTTTGCGCGGGCGGACCTCTCTTTGAGGTTCCGAAGGAAAACTAAAAAAAAAATGCGCAAAAAAAAAAAAAAAAAAAATTTCATAAAAATCTGGGTGGCCGCGCCGAGTAAAGAAGGACTGTAGTGCGTACGTGTAGTGCATGGGCGCATTCTCGGAAACGGCTGGTCCCAGCGCGCTCAAATTTGGTGAGCAGAAAGACCCCCATCTCGACATTATCTGTGCCAAGTTTCGTTTCGATCGTGCGAAAATTTCAAATTTAATGAAGGTTCAATGGTGAAAAATAGCCAAAAATTGCAATTTTTCAAACTGCTGCCAAACATACTTAGAATGCACCTAGGCGGCCCAAATTACAGGATGTGGTAGATAAAATGTTGGAGTAGGTGCTGAGGTTGCCATTTTGCGATACGTTGATAAAAAGTGTCCCTCTGGGCGCCTCAAAGTTGACCAAAAAATTTTTTTTGATTCCAGTCGAATTTTTGACATTATGTATTGGACAAACTACGCAAGTTTGCAAACTCAAACTTCGATAGATGATAGATTTTCGAAAGTTCTACTCACTATAAAATCAGCGGTTCTCAAAACGATCAAGTTTCGATGCAACTTTGGAACAAAAATTGACACGAAATTTCCGTGAGTTTGGGTGAGTTTCAAAACATGTTTGTCCGGGGTTTTGGTGATACTTGAGAGTTCGAGTAGTTGACATCTTATTCGAAAAGCTTGGTCCTAGTTGCAGCAAGTTTTACAGAGTGCCATCTTCCGAAATTCAAATTTTGTGCAACTTTAAAGTTGAAGTGAAAAAACGCGTTTTTTCAAAGGTCATTTTTGGCCGCCATTTGTGACGTTGTTTGACCGAGTGGGAACTCCAAAAATTGATACCACCGAGATTTAAACTTTTTCTCAAAGTTATCAAGTTTACAATTTGCCATGATTGATGCTTTTCTCAAAAAATTGTCCCAAACACAACCCCCAAACCCTCAAAAAACCGCCTCAAACTTGTTTGAGGAAAATGGGTGCGACCCACGAAAAACTTTATTTAACACTTTCTGCTCGGTTTTTGGTCGTACATACCATAATTCTTTTGCTGGTCGAATTTCGGCTTCGTTTGAGCGTCAGAATTTTTTTTCCATTTTTTCAGCTTATTTCGGATATTCGTCCCCCCCAAAAGCCCACTTGCTTACCTTCGACAGAGTTGAAAAAACACTTGAATGATGCGCCTCGACGAGACCTTTCGTTTGGTACCACGCTCAAAGTTGTAGCTCATCAAACTTTTGGAAAAAGTCCAAAAAACTAAAATTGGGGCTCAAATCTCGTGAATTTTTCTAAGTCCTTAGGGGTGAAATATTCGATCCCAATTTAAGGCCTTTAAAAGGCTTTTCATGGGTTTTCGACCACTCGCATGTCCAAGTAACGACAGGAAATTGATGTTTTCGTTAGTTTTGTTAGGAAATGAGTGCTTGATAATGATTTTTTCGATTTCGAAGTTTTACTCATTTTATGTCCATTTAGGCACTCGCAGCTATTTTTCAAGGCCTCGACAGTGTTACTAGAGTTGTTAGAAATATTTGTTCTCTTCGAAGTGACCCCGAAAACACGTATTTTTGAGCACTCATTTTTCACTCAATTAGAGTATGCATCAATTTTTACTTTTTTGATGCGTTTATCGACGTCCTACGAAAAAATTTATAGAGATGAAATGTGTTGAAAATTGCCGATTTACCCTATGGTGAAGTCTTTGCACCTCCGAAGGCTTGTTTGAAATTATTTTTTTCAAATTCAAAATTTCGAGTCGTAAAATTTACAAGTCCAGATGCTTAGAGACAAGGGGCCGATGACTGCAAGTCGACGTAATATTTGATATCGATTTTCTCTAAATGTTTCGATGTTTTAAACGTCAATTTTTGATGACTATAGCACATTATTTGAATGTTAAGAAATCCATTGATTGATACATACCAGAAAATGAGCTCATTTTTTTCTCGTACATCGATTTCGCTGTTAATTTGTGCGACGCTAGTCCTAAGAACCGCGATGCCATTTGTTTCAAACTTGAGGTAAGCACTAATGTTGTTCGTTTCAATGTATGCCACCAAGATAAAAGTCTTGTAATAGATGCTCTCATATACATGCAAAGGGAGTGAAATTTTAAAACGCTCATTTCTGCTCACTTAGCGTTATGAAGAGGAAGAAACTGTTGGCGACTGATGAAGAATAAGAGGGTTTGCAGAGTTGCCGGCTAGTGATTTTAATTATGGTACATTGAGCGTGCAAACAATATAATACTCGGCATATGTCATCAATGACTCATCAAAATCGAGCGATATCTCGTATTTGAGCTCTTTGATTGTGGATCAAAATTCATGATGAGTTTTTATTGGCGTATTTTATTCATGGAATTCTGAAATATGCCTGCAAATGATCGAGATACTGACACACACATTTCGTATTGTAAACGGCTCATTAATAAACGAGCGTTTTGGAATAGAGCGCATCATGCTGGGGCTGTCGATCACGATATGGGGTACTGTGAGTTGATGTTTCACTCAGTAATTTTGATGATTGAGAGAAGATATTGGAGGGTCTTTTGAGTCAGGAACTTTTGAGCTGTGCACTGAAACTTTGTTTGGGAATAAAAACGATAACTCATTGATTCATATTCCCATCAGTTGCATGTTTCGCTTTTAGGAAAAACTGAGTGTGAGTGAGTAGACACCATTTCGACGCTCACTCATGGCTCATATTTTGTGAGTGTGTGTTCCTGATATGGTTTGAATTTTTGAGAGGTTTTGCGGATCTCAAATATTTTATTTACGGAAACTAAAATATTATTACTGAAATATTTCCGAAAATTCGTAAATTCTCACTCGGACTTTGTTCAGGCTTCTATTTCGGTCAGAAATTTGGACATAGAGGTGGTAACACATTTAAATTGTTTCCGCTCATGAAATGCCTCATTTTGAGGAATTATGATCTTAAATGGGGAATTTAACTCACTCAAACGTAGATGCTGTTAGTGAGTTCATTGGGGGCTGCAAATCGGTCAAGCTATTGTATATGATGAGACAAAAGATTTTGTAATGTTTTTCGGGACGAAAATTGACCAGTTGCGTGTTCAAATCCCAAAACATGAATTTATTTAGAAATTCAGAAAATCACTCATTTCACATTCTTCAGTGCCGAAATTTGCATGATACGTGAGGATGTAGATATGTGATAGCATTTCTTTCGTCTTCAGCAAGTGGGAGTTATCTAAGATATTGATTTTTTTTCATTTTCAATGATGATGCATCGGTGAACTCGGTCAACAATTGAGTGAAATTTTAATTAGGCATATCTTTTTCTGCATTGAAGCTATATGTCCGATATTTTGATACAACGTAGATATGAATGAGTAGTGTCTATATTGACATTTTGAGAACGGTGCAAATGATATTTTGGGGAAAATGAGTAATTTTCTAAAATTCCATACTTGTTTAATTTGACGATTTGGGGTACTTAGAAATAAGCTAGAAACTTCATTTTGGGCTCAAATGAAGCGGAATCCAAAGCAGGGTGTGAATTATGGGGTTAACATTTTTTTCATTCATTAATTTTTGATATATGAACAAATGAGTTTTTAAAAATGTTTTGGCCGTTATTTCGTCATTGGAACGTGTTTTGAACCGTTTTTGGGGCCAAATGGGACATTTCGACTTGTGCAATGACCACGCATTTGAAAAAATTGGGAAAAATTCGATAAAAGTCCACGGATATTAAAATGTTATTTTCAATGGAAATACGCTAAAAAATGAGAATCGCTGCAACTACCAATTTGATCACTATACAGACAGATACTTTTAGGGCCGTTAGTAAACTCTACGGGGTGAATACGCTAAAAATGCGTAAAAATGGCACAAAAATTGTATTTTTCAGAGTTTGGAAGTGATTCGAAGTAAATGCAGTGTCCCTCGAGTTAGACTAATATCTGAGCAACAATTATGCCGCTCGGCGAGTTGCGTAGCGCTCGTCGAGCGGCCCCAAAACTTAAGCTCGATTTACTCGACCCCTGAATTTAACGCGCGACAGCGCGTTCCCCAATGATTATCTGTAAGGAGCTGAACAGGTGTCGATATTTTTCTATTAAACGAGAATTATCTTTGGTTTTGATGCCGGATTGCGGTTGTAGTTCCATTTAGTGATTTTTATTTTATTGATGATTTATTGATGTTTAGTTTTTGATTGTTGCGGGATTGGATTATTTAAAGGCTCTGCATGAATAACTGAGACGCCATCTGATGTGTGGTGATTTACAGCTAATTCACATCAATTATTCCTGGAAACAAATATATTTCAGATTTTTGGGATTCATTTGAGAGTGTTGATAGTAATTGGATCTGTTATGAAGTTGGTGAGTATTTGGCGTTTTCTGTTGAAGGTTTCAAATGAATTTTCAGAACGAAAGGTTTGTATCGCTTTTGAAACTGAGTAATCAATTTTGATTTGAGAGGTAGCAATTTTTGTGGGTTATGGGAAGCCAAATTTTCGTGCGTCTGTGTTTGGTAAAATTTCGAATAGCTTTTAAAGAATATATTTTTTTTAACCGCATGTATAAGTAAAATTTTGAATGAGGCTTATTTAATTCAACTTGGGACCAGGAATTGTTTAATATGTTCTGGTCGAATGGACAATCATATTTATAGGGTTTTAAGTATGTTCGACCGGAGGTTAATTCTGGATTTTACACTGAAAGTTCCCTTTCTTCTTGACTCGGTTTAGAATATTGTGAAGCAACTTACAGTCGATCTTCATGTAAGGGTTTTAGGTAATTTTAAGTTTTGATTTAGGTGAAGGTATTCCATTCTTTGCAGCATAGGTTGAATTCCGTTGGGTGAATTGATACGAAACAGAGGTTGGACGACAAGTTAGATGGAATAAAATAAGAGAGGTCAAAAATTCAACAATAAAATATGATAGAATAGGTTTTCTTTTCTACTCAGGATAAAATAGCTTTGGTTGGTTTAGAATAGACTAGGTCGGGTTAGATTAGACTAGGTTGGGTTATATTAGTTTAGGTTGGCTTAGATTAGTTTAGGTTGGGTTAGATTAGTTTAGGTTGGGTTAGATTAGTTTAGGTTGGGGTAATAATATAAGACGTTTCCATCTGATTGATTTGTTAAGGATGTGTTATTCATAAGAAGAGGTCGAAGAAATGATTTTTGACCTGTAAATACATGGTTGGGGAGTTTTATACATGGTATTTGTTAATGGTATCGGAAAATGAATTGATGTTGGTGTTTGAAAGTTCAACATAGAGCATAGAGTGAAGGAAAATGCAGATATCGTTTTGTGATTTGAGACGATGGTGTATCTGATTGTGTTGGATAATTGTGGTTATTTTTAGAAGTGTGCACTGCATGTGTGTGTGTATGTGTGTGTCTGTGTGTGGGAGTGTGTGTAAGAGTGTGAATGTTTGGGGTTATGAGGTGTTTGTGTGTGTTTGTGTGTGTGTGTGTGGTCCGCCCCCGGTCTGTGCTGGTTTTTGCGCGGGCGGACCTCTTTTTGAGGTTCCGAAGGAAAACTAAAAAAAAAATGCGCAAAAAAAAAAAAAAAAAAAATTTCATAAAAATCTGGGTGGCCGCGCCGAGTAAAGAAGGACTGTAGTGCGTACGTGTAGTGCATGGGCGCATTCTCGGAAACGGCTGGTCCCAGCGCGCTCAAATTTGGTGAGCAGAAAGAGCTCCATCTCGACATTATCTGTGCCAAGTTTCGTTTCGATCGTGCGAAAATTTTAAATTTAATGAAGGTTCAATGGGGAAAAATGGCCAAAAATTGCATATTTTCAAACTGATGCCAAACATACTTAGAATGCACCTAGGCGGCCCAAATTACAGGATGTGGTAGATAAAATGTTGGAGTAGGTGCTGAGGTTGCCATTTTGCGATACGTTGATAAAAAGTATCCCTTTGAGCTCCTCAAAGTTGACCAAAAATTTTTTTTCGATTTCAGTCGAAATTTTGACATTTTTTATTGGACAAACTACGTGAGTTTGCAATTTCAAACTTTGATAGGTGATGGATTTTCAAAAGTTCTACTTACTATAAAATCAGCGGTTCTCAAAACGATCAAGTTTGGACGCAACTTTGGAACAAAAATTGACACGAAATTTCCGTGAGTTTGGGTGAGTTTCAAAACATGTTTGTCCGGGGTTTTGATGATACTTGAGAGTTCGAGCAGTTGACATCTTATTTGAAAAGCTTGTTCCTAGTTGCAGCAAGTTTTACAGAGTGCCATCTTTTGAAATTCAAATTTTGTGCAACTTTAAAGTTGAAGTGAAAAAACGCGTTTTTGCAAAGGTCATTTTTGGCCGCCATTTGTGACGTTGTTTGACTGAGTGGGAACTCCAAAAGTTGATACCACCCAGATTTGAACTTTTTCTCAAAGTTATCAAGTTTACAATTTGCCATGATTGATGCTTTTCTCAAAAAATTGTCCCAAACACAACCCCCAAACCCTCAAAAAACCGCCTCAAACTTGTTTGAGGAAAATGGGTGGGACCCACGAAAAACTTTATTTAACACTTTCTGCTCGGTTTTTGGTCGTACATACCATAATTCTTTTGCTGATCGAATTTCGGCTTCGTTTGAGTGTCACACATTTTTTTCCAATTTTTCAGGCGATTTTGTACATTTGTCCCCCCCCGAAGCCCACTTGCTTACCTTCGAGAGAGTTGAAAAAGCACTTGAGTGATGCGCCTCGACGAGACCTTTCGTTTGGTACCACGCTCAAAGTTGTAGCTTAATAAACTTTTGAGTAAAATCCAAAAAACTTAAATTGAGGCCCAAGTCTCGTGAATTTTTCTAAGTCCTTAGGGGTGAAATATTCGATCTCAATTTAAGGCCTCAATAAGGCGTTTCATGGATTTTCGACCACTCTCATGTTCAAGTAACGACAGGAAATTGATGTTTTCGTTAGTTTTGTTAGGAAATGAGTGCTTGATAATGATTTTTTCGATTTCGAAGTTTTTCTCATTTTATATGCATTTAGGGACTCGCAGCAATTTTTCGAGGCATCGACAGTGTTGCTAGAGTTGTTAAAAATATTTGTTCTCTTCGAAAGGAACTCGATAACACGTATTTTTGAGCACTCATTTTTCACTCAATTAGAGTATGCATCATTTTTTACTTTTTTGAGGCGTTTATCGACGTTGTACGAAAAAATTTATAGAGATGAAATGTGTTGTAAATTGCCGATTCACCCTTAGGTGAAGTTTTTGAACCTCCGACGGCTCGTTTAGAAATTTTTTTTCAAATCCATAATTTCGAGTCGTAAAATTTACAAGTCCAGATTCATGTAGACAAGGGGCCGATGACTGCAAGTCGACGTAATATTTGATATCGATTTTCTCGAAATGTTTCGATGTCTCAAACGTCAATTTTTGATGACTATAGCACATAATTTGAATGTTAAGAAATCCATTGATTGATACATACCAGAAAATGAGCTCATTTTTTTCTCGTAAATCGATTTCGCTGTTAATTTGTGCGACGCTAGTCCTAAGAACCGCGATGCCATTTGTTTCAAACTTGAGGTAAACACTAATGTTGTGCGTTTCAATGAATGTGACCATGCTAAAAGTGTTGTGGTAGATGCTCTCATATACATGCAAAGTGAGTGAAATTTTAAAACGCTCATTTCTGCTCACTTAGCGTTTTGAAGGGGAAGAAACTGTTGGCGACCGATGAAGAATAAGAGGGTTTGCAGAGTTGCCGGCTAGTGACTTTAGTTATGATACAATGATCATGCAAACAATATAATACTCGGCAAATGTCATCAATGACTCATCAAAATCGAGCGATATCTCGTATTTGAGCGCTTTGATTGTGTGTCAAAATTCATGATGAGTTTTTATTGGCGTATTTTATTCATGGAATTCTGAAATATGCCTGCAAATGGTCGAGATACTGATACACACATTTCGTCTTGGAAACGGCTCATCAATAAACAAGCGTTTTGGAATAGAGCGCATCATGCTGGGGCTGTCGATCACAATATGGGGTACTGTGAGTTGATGTTTCACTCATGAATTTTGATGATTGAGAGAAGATATTGGATGGACTTTTGAGTCAGGAACTTTTGAGCTGTGCACTGAAACTTTGTTTGGGAATAAATACGATAACTCATTGATTCATATTATCATCAGTTGCATGTTTCGCTTTTAGGAAAAACTGAGTGTGAGTGAGTAGACACTGTTTCGAAGCTCACTCAGGGTTCATGTTTTATGAGTGTGTGTCCCTGGTATGGATTGAATTTTTGAGTGGGTTTGCACGTCTCAAATACGTTATTTACGGAAACAAAAATATTATTTCTGAGATATTTTCGAAAATTCGAAAATTCTCACTCGGACTTAGTTCAGGCTTCTATTTCGGTCAATAATTGGGATATAGGTGTGGAAACCCATGAAAATTGTTTCCGCTCATGAAATGCCTCATTTTGAGGAATTATTCTCTTAAATGAGGAATTTCACTCATTCAAACGTAGATGCTGTTGGTGAGTTCATTGGGCGCTGCAAATCGGTCAAGCTTTTGTGTATGATGAGACGATGGATTTTGTAATGTTTTTCAGGACGAAAATTGACAAGTTGCGGGTTCAAATCCCATAACATGAATTTATTTCGAAATTCGAAAAATCACTCATTTCACATAGTTCAGTGCCGAAATTTGCATGATACTTGCGTCATGATGTAGAGAAGCGATAGCATTTCTTTCGTCTTCAGAAAGTGGGAGTTATGAAAGATATTGATTTTTTTTCATTTGCAATGATGATGCATCGGTGAACTCGGTCAGCAATTGAGTGAAATTTTAATTAGGCATATCTTTCTTTCCATCGAAGGTACAAGTCCGAAATTTTGATAGAACGTAGACATCAATGAGTAGTGTCTATATTGTCATTTTGAGAACGGTCCAAATGATATTTTGGGGAAAATGAGTAATTTTCTAAAATTCCATACTTGTTTAATTTGACGATTTAGGGTACTTAGAAATAAGCTAGAAACCTCATTTTGGGCTCAAATGAAGCGGAATCCGAAGCAGGGTCTGAATTATGGTGTTAAAATTGATTTTATTCATTATTTTTTAATATATGGACAAATGAGTTTTTAAGAATGTTTTGGTCGTTATTTCGTCATTGGAACGTGTTTTGAACCGTTTTTAGGGCCAAATGGGACATTTTGACTTGTGCAATGACCACGCATTTGAAAAATTTAGGAAAAATTTCGAATAAAGTCCACGGATATTAAAATGTTATTTCAATGGAAAATCGCTAAAAAATAAGAATCGCTGCAGCTACCAATTTGATTACCATACAGACAGATACTTTTAGGGCCGTTAGTAAACTCTACGGGGTAAATACACTAAAAATGCG
Organism: Morinoia aosen; assembly: GCA_030386875.1. NCBI lineage: Eukaryota > Metazoa > Arthropoda > Malacostraca > Amphipoda > Talitridae > Morinoia > Morinoia aosen. The sequence continues at coordinate 5,376,615 of CM059570.1, forward strand.
TAAAAATTACACAAAAATTGCATTTCTCAGAGTTTGAAAATGATTCGAAGTAAATGCAGTGTCCCTCGAGTTGGACTAATATCTGAGCAACAATCACGCCGCTCGGCGAGTTGCGTAGCGCTCGTCGAGCGGCCCAAAAACTGAAGCTCGATTTACTCAACCCCTGAATTTGACGCGCGACAGCGCGTTCCACAATTATCATCTGTAAGGAGATTAACAGGTGTCGATGTTTTTCTATTAAACGAGAATTATCTTTGGTTTTGATGTCGGATTGCGATGGTAGTTTTAGTTAGTGATGATTTTTGTTTTATTGATTATTTATGGTTGTTTTGTGTTAGATTGGAGGAGGTTTAGTTTATTCAAGTGCCCTGCATGAATAACTGAGACTCTATTTGATGTATGCTAATTTACCGCAAATTTTATCATTTAATCTTGAAAACAAATATACATTGGGTTGTTGCGGTTAATTTGAGAAATTATTGATAGTAATTGGATGTGTCATGAAGTTGGTGAATATTTTGCGTTTTCTGTTGAAGGTTTCAAATAAATTTTCAGAACGAAAGGTTAGTATCACCTTTGAGAGTGAGTAATCTATTCTGATTTGATAGGTGGCTATTTTGTGGGTTATGGGAAGCCAAATTTTCGTGCGTCTGGGCTTGGAGAAATTTTAAATAGTTTTTAAAGAATTTATTTTTTTAACCGCATGTATAAGTAAAATTGTGAATGAGGGTTGTGTAATTCAACTTGGGACTAGGAATTGTTTAATATATTCTGGTCGAATAGACAATCATATATATAGGGTTTTAAGTATGTTCGACCGGAGGTTAATTCAGGATTTTATACTGAAATATCCCTTTCTTCTTGACTCGGTTTAGAATATTGTTAAGCAACTTGCAGTCGCTCTTCATGTTAGGGATTTAGGTAATTTTGTGTTATGATTTTGGTGAAAGTTTTTCATTTTTTGCAGGATAGGGTAAATTCCGTTGGGTAAATTAGTAAAAAACAGGTGTCGGACGTTAAGTTAGATGGAATAAAATGAGAGTGGTCAAAAATTCAACAATAAAATAAGATTAATTAGGTAGTCATATCCAGTCGGGATAAAATAGCTTTGTTTGGGTTAGATTGGACTAGGTTGGGTTAGATTAGTTTAGGTTGGGTTATTAATATAAGACGTTGCCATCTGATTGATTTGGTAAGGATGTGTTATTCATAAAAAGAGGTCGGTGAAATGATTTTTGACCTGTAAATATATGGGTATGTGAATTTTATACATGGTATTTGTTAATGGTATGTGAAAATGAATTGATGTTGGTGTTTGAAAGTTCAACATAGTGGTTATATTAAAATGTATTGCACATATCGTTTTGTGATTTGAGACGATGGTGTATCTGATTGTGTTGGATAATTGTGGTTATTTTTACAAGTGTGCGCTGCATGTGTGTGTGTATGTGTGTGTGTGTGTGTGGGAGTGTGTGTAGAGTGTGAGCGTTGGGATGATGGGGTGTGTGTGTGTTTGTGTGTGTGTGTGTGTGTTGGTCCGCCCCCGGTCTGTGCTGGTTTCTGTGCGCCCGGCGGACGTCTTAGCGAAAATCCGGTGAAAAAACCAAGACCCATACGCGCACAGATTCAAAGGAAGATGAACACCACTTACCCTAGACGCCGCGTGGCGTTCACCGAAGGATTGTTCCTTCTATTGATGTCGCCTTTTTATAGGGTAGCCCCTCGAACGCGTCGTCGCAGCGCCTTCAAATTTGGCAGGCACATAAAAGGCCCTTTCGACACGAACCTAAGCTTTTTTCTTCGAGATCGTGCGAGAACTTTTCCTTCAATGGCCGTTCAAAGGTCGAAAATCGACCGAAATGACACATTTTCAAACTGCTGCCAAACACCCATAGAATGCCTGTAGGCGGCTTTAATTTCAGCATGTGGTAGACGAAACAATGGAGTATACGCCAACGTTGCCATTTTGCGATCCGTTCGTAAAAAGTATCCTTCTTTGCCCCTCAAAGTTTGCAAAAAATTTTTAGGGTATTTTTGACGAAATTTGGAGAATTATTTTGAGAAAACCACGGAGGTTAAATCTTTCAAAGTTTGATAGCTCGTACATTTCCAAAAGTTCTAAGCCTCATAAAATCAGCGGCTCTCGAAGCGATCAAGTTTCGACACAACTTGGGGTCAAAGTTTTCCTCAAAATTTTCGAAAATTTTGTGTGAGGTTTGAGTTTGCCTAAGTATTGAACGGTAATACCTGGGTGTGTCAAACTTTGTAGTCTCGTTTAGAAAGCTTTGTAATATACCCAGCGAGTTTTACAGAGTGCCAGCTTTGAAAACTTGAGTGGTGCGCAACTTTAAAGTTCAAGTAAAAAAACGCGTTTTTTATAAGGTCATTTTCGAACGCCAGTTGTGACGTTGTTTGATTGATTGGTGACTTGAAAATTTGATACGACCTAGTTTCAACCTTTTTCTCAAAGTTATTAGGTTTACAGTTCATCATGAGCAAAACTTTTCTCAAAAAATGGTTCCAAACACAACCCCCAACACCCCCAAAAAATGTTCCGAACATGTTTTAGGAAAATGGGGGCGATCTACGGAAAACTTCATTTAACATTTTCTGCTCGGTTTTTTGTCGTGCATTCAAAAGTTTTTGGGCAGGTTGAATTTCGGGTTTGTTTGAGCGTGAGACATTATTTTCACTTTTCCAGGCCATTTTTGCCTTTCCTTCACCCCTGAAGCCCACTTCCTCACCTTCGAGGGAGCTGAAAATCACTTGAAAGATGCGTCTTGAGGAGATCTTTCGATTGATACTCGTGTCTCAAAGTTGTAGGCCTTCAACTTTTTGTTGAAATTGGAAAAAACATCAAAGCTTAGGGAGGAATCGCGAAAATTGGCAAATCTAGCGCAAAAATTGGATACCAATCCGCCTTGTATTGAAGTCTCCAAAATGCGAATTTTTTTTAATGGCGAAATTTATGGCCTGAAATGAAACTTTATGGAGTTTAAAGGTTTTATATGGATGCCCATTTTCATGAACTTGGTGCTGTGTTGTTTTTCGATTGCGAAACAATATAATTCAATGAATCGTTAAAGCTCAAAGTTTTTTTCAATTTTTTTCCATTGGAAGCGATTTTGCTAAGTTTTGAGTGTTGGAATGTGGTGTTAGAGCTCATAAAAATATATTGTATTTCGAAGTAAACGTTGTAAGTGCCTGTTTTTGCCTTGAAATTCATAATTATTTTTTGCATGACGCGTAATTCATCATTTTCAATGGTTTATATTCGTTTCACAGGGAATTTTATAGAGAACAAATGTGTTTAAAATAGGCGATTTACCTTATGGTTGGATTATTTCACTTCCAACAAGTTTTGGTACAGAAAAAAAAATGTAAATTGAGGTTAAAATTTTCGTCTAAGTCGAGAAAATCGGTATGCAAGGCGGTTTTGCAGTTGCAATACCTAAATGAGGTTCAGAATTTGAGGCTGAAATCTTGTGCTGCTTGTAGAAGTTGTAATGTAAATGATGTTAGAACTAGAAAGATGACAAAACTAATGTTAAAGTGTCCGCATCATCGTACTGAGCATGTAAAGTGACTTCAATTATAACTTATTTTTGGAATGGAATTGTTAACCCTCATAAAATTGTCTTTGTAATGGATAGAAAATTATTTCAATGGGATACTTGTTGATGAAATGTCGTTGTTAGGAGAATCCATCCTTCTGTCCCACTGCAGTCATTCCGCACAGTCAACTGTTACATCAGTTTTTCATGAAGAGAGATACGAAATCAACCCATAAGTTGTTGAAAGTGAAAAGTGTCCCCTTTCTTCAATGAAACGAAACTTGAAAAGAAATTGTTGACATTGTCTACTGAAGATGAACATGATACGTACATTGAAAAGGATTCCAACTCGCTAAATTTCGTAATAGAAACAGAAATTATTGATTTCCCATATTTATAAATGTCAAGTGTAATGGCTGTTCGATCGGCGAATTGGTCCTCAAAGACGCGGCCTGCCGTGTGTGTCCTTTATGACTCGGATAACAAGCAAGATGTGTAGATACAAAATAGTTATTATTTGTTTATATAACTCCTATCTATTAATGTATAACTCATTTATGTATGTCAAGGTTCGTTGTTACTTGAATCTTTGCCTTAAATACTTAGATATTGAGTGACGTAGGAACAGCATTTTTGACTTGAGTTACCCCTCGAAGCCGTGCTTAATCAGGAGGTATGTTCAGTAATTTTGAGACACTGTACAACTTTGCGTAGTTACTTGAAAAAGTAAACGAAAGCTTTGTTCAAAGTTCCACATTTCGGTGAGTTTTTGAGAAACATTTGTGGTACTAAATGGAAGTATTATCGGCTCATGAGTCAGATATACCTCTGTATGAGAATTTAAGATATGAATTAACTCGCATTTGAACATAGAAAATGGTGCCAAGTTGTTTAGGCGCGGTGTAAACCAGTGAAGCTATTGTATATGATGGAAAGATGTATTCTATTATGTTTTTCGGGAGGTAAATTGAACATATACGGGTTGAAATCACGAACATGATTTCATTTAGAAATTCTAGAAATGGCTCATTTCACTTATTTCGATGCCGAAATTTGAATGAATCTTTAATGAGAACTGACTTTATGTATGTCAAGCTTCGTATTTGCTTCAATGTTTGCTTTCAAGATGTAAATATTGAGTAAATGCATAACATGATTTCTTACTTGAGTTACCCCTCAAAGCTCTTCCTGGAGCAGTGCATGTTTTCAGTTATTTTGAGATACACAATGTCTCTTCTTGGAACGAAAATTTAATTTTGATGTTCGACAAATCACTAATTTCACTTAAATCATGGTAGCAATTGGCACGAAGCGTGCGGCCTGATGTAGGGAGGCGATAGCACTTTTTTCGTGTGGAGAAAGTGATATTGAGTTATATTGATAGGTAATGGGTTTGCTTTCATTGTAAATGATGATGCATTGGTGAACTCGGTTATCAATGGAGTGTAGTTTGAATGAGGCATATCTTTTTTTGTGCATTGCAGGTAGATGTTCGAAATTTTGATACAATGTACATATGTATGTCTGTTTATGGTGACATTTTGAGAACGGACCTATAGATATTTTGGGGTGAATGAGTAATTTTCGAAAATTCTATGCATGTTTAAATGAACGATGAAGGGTACTTTGAATTCAGCTAGAGAATTCATTTTGGGCTCATATAAAGCGTAATCAAAAGCAGGGTGTTAAAGTGGTTTATTATATTATGTTTATTCATAATTGTTTGATATATGTGGGGGAAATGAGTTTGTGAAATGTTTTTGCCGTTATTTCATCATTGGAACGTGTTTTGAACCGTTTTGTGAGTAATTTCGGCTATTTCGATCTGTGTAATGATCACGGATTTGGAAAATTTAGGGAAAAGTTCGATAAAAGTGTACGGATATGAAAATGTTATTATCAATGCAAAAAGGGATGCATATGAGAATTGCTGCAAATGAAAATGTCAGTACCATGGGGACAGGTATTTTTTAGGCTGTTAGTGAAGTGTAGGGGGGGTAAGTACGGTGAAAAAGGGGTACAAATGAGACAGAAATGGATTTTTTTTAGAGTTTGAAAGTGTTTCTAAGGTAAATGCAGTGTCCCTCGAGTATGACTAATATAAGAGCTGTAATGATGCCGCTCTGCGAGGTGCGTAGCACCCGTAGAGCGGCGCAAGAAGTCAGATAAAATTTTCTCAACCTTCGAATTTAACCGCGCGACGGCGCGTTCCATCATTATGAACCCAATGAAGATGAACAGGTGTCGATGTTGTTGTATGAAACGAGAATTAGCTTTCGTTTTGATGTGGTATTGCGATGTTTCTTTATTTTGGTGATTATTTATATTTTATTGAGGATTTATGGTTGTTTCTTATAGTTTGGAGAAGGATTGGATTATTTAATGGCTCTGCATGAATAACTGCGACGCTATCTGATGTATGGTAATGTACAGCTCATTAACATGATTTATTCGTGAGAACAAGAATACATTTGGTTCTTGTGGTGAATTTGAAAAAGTATTGATAGTAATTGGATGTGACACGAAGTTGGTGGATATTTTTTGTTTATTCTCTTGAAGGTTTGAAATGAATTTTAAGAACGCAAGGTTATTTCTCGCTTATGCAGGTGAGTAATGTATTTTGATGTCTGAGGTGGCAATTTTTGAGGGTTATGGGAAGCCTAATTTCCCTACGTCAGGCTTTGGCGGAATTTGAAATAGGTTTGGTAGAATTTCATTTATTTTTGAAACGCACGTATAATGAAAATTTGGAAGGAGGCTCATGTAATTGAAATCAGTTATAGGTAACATGTAATGTATTGTGGTTAAATGAACGAACATATTTATAGTCTTGTGAGCATTTTTGACCTTAGGTGAATTCGTGATTTAATATTAAAATTTCATTCTCCCAGGATTCTGTATATAATATTGTGAAGAAAGTTTCAGTCGCGCTTCATATTAGGGATTTCTGTTATTTTAAGTTTTGATTTAGGTGAAGCTATATAATTTTGAGTAGGATAGGTTAAATGACTTTGTGTAAATTGATGATAAACAGGGGATGGACGGTAAGTTAAATGGAATACAATAAGAGTGGTGAAAAATGCAACCAAAAAATTGGATACATGAGGTTATAAAGTCAGGTGAGGATAAAATTGGTTATGTTAGGTTTGATTAGACTAGGTCGCGTTAGATTACTTGAGGTTGGGTTGAGTTGGTTATATTATTTTGGGTTTGGTTCGGAAGTGATTGGTGAACTTATTGGTTGAATTGTGATTGGTGTAGTCATTTTATAAGAGAAGATCTGATTGATTTTTTGAGGATGTGTAATTCATGAAAAATTTTAGTTACCCCTCAAAGCTCTGCTCCAGCAGCGCATGTGTTCAGTTATTCGGATATACACCATGAAAGTTCCCCGAAAGAAAATAAATTTCCATATTCAGTGTGTAACCGTTGTCTCTTAGATCCGTGTCCTAATTTGAGAGATCACGGTCTGTGAAATGATTTTTAAACTGTAAATATGGGCATAGGTTACGTTTTTATTTGGTAATGGTGTCGGAAAATCAATTGATTTTTGTGTTTGAAAGGTGAACATAGAGCCTAAAATGAAATACATTGTACACATCGGTTTGTTATTTGAGACGATGGTGTATCTGATTGCGTTGGCTAATTGTGGTTATTTTTACAAGTGTGCGCGACGTGTCTATGTGTATATGTGTGTCTGTGTGTGTGGGAGTGTGTGTAAGAGTGTGAAGGTTTGGGGTTATGAGGTGTGCGAGTGTGTGTTTGTGCGTGTGTGTGGTCCGCCCCCGGTCTATGCTGGTTGCAAGAGCAGGAGAGTGACTGGTATCGAAATACAACATTGAGGAAGGTAGATGTGCAACTGTCGTGAAGTATGGCTACTGTTGGTGATGAAAAGAGGATCGAAAATAGTATTATGAACTCATCAATTTTGGCAAGTGCTCATCTAGTCGCTATGTTAAAGATTTTACATGAGAGTTTCTCTTTTTTGTGATAGGTTACATAACAGAATATCTCTTTCCTTCTTGCTGCTCTGAATTGACATTCCACCAATTGATGATCGGAGAAGGGGGGTGAAATCCCTGTGCTGAATTCTGACTGGGGATTGATGGTTCCTACTAAATTTGATAGTGGTATAAGTTTAGCAACGTGCGACGGTTCTTGAACCATTTGCGTCCAATTAAATTTGTGTAATAGTTTACTTAGCTGATTGTTCTCGTTTGTCAGATGTATGTTGGAGAAACAAAAAAACAAAAAATAATTTGTGACTGCGGAGATGAATTCAATCATTTATAGAACGAACTATAATATTGCACTTGGAGCTGCTAATGTGTGTCTCGAAAGACTGCTGCTAAATAAGAAATAATATTGCTTGTTGACTTGAATATTGAGCAAAGCAATTTCTGCGTCGCCAACTTGCTCTGTCATTGGAGATAGAGATGTTGAGTAGACGTCTCCAATGAAAATCCTATAAATCGTTTTCTCTTTTATTGCAATCGGAAATTTTGAAAGATGATCTTTAGTTTCTTGAATAAACGTTTCAAACTCACATAAAACATCGGCGTCCCTACAGAGTAATCAGTATTACCCTCGAACCTCCGTTTGTTTATGACTTTTAATTTTCTATTATGTACAAGCAGGTGTTTATTACAGGTAGTACATTTGAGCGATCAAACAAATCCAATTTTTTACTCCTGGTCAATACTGCTGTTGTGATATCATTCACGAGCGAAAGTTTAACAGCGCCAATGTTAATTACTAATCACCATGACGAGGTGGGAGCGTTGTAATTTACAGTCCACAATATGTATTCACGAAGATACGGTGGTGGTTGTGCTTTCGAGGAATATGTACGAAAGGACGTATTTCGTGACATTTATTGTTGCACAAAAAGGTTTTCTCAAATTCTGTTTTTTTTCATAGTCGTTAATACCGTTTTTTGTGTTTGTCGGTCTACTGGTATAAATTATTTAAAGGGTGTTTCGCAAAAAAGTAAAGATTTTTAAATATGTATTATTCATTAACCACTGATCGTATTATTTTGAACTTCCCCTTATTTCCAAAATTAATTTGCGTACTTATGCCAGTTAAAGTTATTAAAAAAAACAATGGGATAGTTGATAGGTCAAATATATACCTGAACATCCTCAATGAACAATATATTCCACTGCTGCGGATCAGTTATAAGAATCTTTTTAGCCGACAGTGGCAAATGTAAGGTGGAACTCAACGCCAGAAAAGCATTCTCGTAAAAAAAATTAATTCTTTTTTTGGAGGTGTCACTGAAATTGTATCATACATGCGGAAAATAGCCACCATGCAGTCCCAGTCTAACTCCACGGGATTTTCGTTTCTTTTCCTTTACAAATAAAGTTTAGGAAACACCTTAAATTGAATTATAAGACTTACATGACCACATCGTTCAAAATGTTTACGAGCTCGCGAGAACCTGTCATTGATTCGAAGTTCAGAGCAAGTAATGAGTATTCTAAATATAAAATGTTTTGATAACAAACACAGTTACTAGTTGGAATTTATTCATATTCTAACATTTAATGATAACTTTTTCACTATTAAAATACGAATGGGCTTCTGTGCGTATAAATTCTAATTCATTTTTGTTCACATTTCAACGCTTAGAGTTTATAAGTAGTTTCATTCGGCAACAACACTTCCGAAGATCCCGCGCAACAATGAGCCTAACAATTTCGTTCATTTTTCACATGACTGTTCCCAAAACCTCGACATAAATCAAAGCTAACCATGACTGGGTAAATTTCACGAGTTAAGGTTGAAAATGAATTCAAATTTGAGCCACTATAACCTTTGTTGATTGTGTGATGAATGTTTAAAAAATTAGGTGGGAGTCAGATACCCGGTTTGACGAAGCACAATGTGAGAGCTATACCTATACACCACAGAGCTTCCTCATGACATGCTTCTGTTCAACCGATACAATACTGAATCTCTTCGTAGCACGTGGTTGGAGAACAAGTCAAGCACTCCTACCCTCACCTATGAACGCAGCATCAAAATAAGCACATTTTGATTTCAATACATTTGATTCTATTTTAAATCATTAATTGAAATCGAATCCATGAAACCTCGCTCATTCGGCATTAAGACAAGTAGCCAACAATACCTTTGTTCGTTTCAAGCCACCATAAAATAAAGAGAAATATTTGTAGAGATAATATTGAAATAAACTTAGATTATAAAGATGAACAGAGATATCAATGTCACCTGAGACACGTAATTCACATTCTTGTATGGCTGACGTCCCTTACTCTGAATTCTTGGTACAAAATGAACAAATCAGCAACGCTCTTAAAAATTCCGAGCAAAGATGAACATGAATTGAGGAGTGCAAAAGGTTTGATCAAAGAAAAGTACTGGAAAACTTAGTTGAATTTGTAGGATCGGAGATGATGGCTAAATTGTGTGTGAACAATTTCACTCCCCAGCAAGAAGAAGTAAATGACTCACGTGTACACAAGTCAGAAGTAAGACGTACACAATTCCACGTCGCAAAGATTTCAAATGAGCTTTCACTTTGTCAGCCGTGAAAGAAAGTAGCAGTTAAATATGTAAAATGAAATTCACGAAACAGTATAATGTGGTTTCCTCGAAAGAGTAAAATTAGACATGTAAAAACAGGGATGACACTAACGGCTCAACCTCAAATCAGTGAAAAAAATCAATCCAGACCTCAGCTGTAAGAGTGATTACTTGCAATAGTCTAGAGCACACACCTTCTGCAGTGAAGTTTGCAGCCAATCTGTGTACAGATGTCACAAATGTTTCCACTCATGTCGGTCGCTTAGAGCACCTGTGGGTTTATAAAGCGACGCTGCTTTACACGCGTTTACATAAAAATAACACTAAAGCACCTGCACTATCAGTACAATGATAATCATCTATACTGGATACATTAATTTCATTATAAACGGTACAGCAGAATGTTTTCAATTACAGATATTTTGCTTAGATTTAAGCCTTCATGTTTCCCAAGGGACTGAAGTCTCTCAGAGGAGTAAATAGAGAGACACCTCACGAAGGGGAATTCAAGCCTCTAGCAAACAGGAAAAAAACTAAAATGAAAGATTACGTAGGAAGAGGTTTTGCGACGTAATAACAAGAATTTATTGGGCCTTGGCCAATGTGGAGAAATAACGCTAATATTTCAAAAAAGTCAAGACTATAGAAGTGCGTCTAAAACACACCATTGCATGAAAGCAAACTGAGAGTTTTCTTTCAGGCATGAATAATGCAAAAAGGAAAAACTGTTAAGAGGGACAACCCAGCGATTTTCAAAATGTGATCTGATTCTTTTGAAATTTGGACAGTATATGTATTTGTTGAAAATAAACATATTTTACGATTGCATTTTTTTCGATTTAGGCCTTTTTTTAAAAAAAAAATTATATATTAGTTTTTGGTACATTTTTGGACATTTCAAAAGAATAGAAGTCATTGAGTTTTATGCTAGATCAAAACCAAAGGAAGTTTTAGAATCCTTGGAGCATTGCAAACAAAATTATGGTGTCAAATTATCCATTTGAAACTTGTTTTTATACGCGATATTTGATCACTAATCAGCATATACACTAATTTTGGGTTTTGAGCTTGATGAAAAAAATTATACGTAAAATTGTGAAGAAAGGGAACATACTTTTGTTAGAAATGTTCCAAGAATTCTATCTAAAACTGTCTTTGTTTTTTCCTAGCAAAAAAACTCAATGACTAATATTCTTTTTAATGTTGAAAATAAGGGTTGTTAGTAATAAGGGATAAATAAATTTTGATCTGAACTGTAATATAATGGACAATTTATGTAAATGAATTCTGTTTTCATTTTTATTTCGATGATCTCGATGCATAACTTCATATTCACACTGTGAATTATAATTTACAAGAAAAAATGAAAAAATGAAAAAATTTATATGGTTATAAAAATTATGAACTTTTATATTTGTCTTCGGATTCTAATGAAATTTGATTAGTACAGGAATTTGTAAAAAGAAACACAATTTATTCAACTCATTTTTTCGATGCAGGCCTTAGTTTTTTGAAAAAACTGGACATATTGTTTTTTTTAGTTCATTGCCATTGATATTTCAAAGGAATAAAACGCATTCAGTTTTTAAGCTAGAACAAAACCAAAGACAGTTTTAGAGTCCTTGAAGCATTGTAAACAAAGTTACGGTTTCAAATTTTCCGTTTCCGGTTTTATTTTCGTCTCATATGGGGTCGAAAATTCAGGATATTTGGTCCCCTTACATCCCCCTGGGGGAGGATCTAGTGTCCGTAGCGCCATAAAATTGTAGAACCTAACAGTCCACAACCTAAAGGTCCTTTTTCAACAACACATAAAATGGCTCATCGGACCAACAGGGGTCTGGCAGGGGTCTGGGTTGTCCCCCTTAAATGAGACACATGTGTTAACATCTGTGAGGATTTCCCTCACAAACGCTCCAGGGTTGCGCGAGAGGCGCTTGAACTTTAGTACCTTAATAGATCCAGCTACGCAGCCCGGCAGTAAGGTTGGAGGGCGCAGGGCTGAGACAGGAAGATGCTTTTTGAATCTCGGTTCCTTTTGAGTTTGATTCATTTTGATAATTTACAACTTTATACTTTTGAACTTGACTCTTCTGAGAGAGGTTTGAACCCAAATTTCATGGTTCTAGAATTTTATTACCGTTGCTGCTACGAAGGCCAGTGTTAACGTCTTCGCGGTGTGTCTTGCTAATTTACTTCTGAATGGAGTGACCTGAACTACCTCGTCGTTATGTATCGTGTCTTGCGCCGCCAACTGCGCGGACTTGGGCCCCAGCCCTACGGGCCACCGGCGTCTCGTCTGTTAACTTGGCATCTTTCCTCTTATTCTATATCATTGTGTGTTTGTGTGAGTGCGTGATTATTTCGATTACCGGCTTTCGCTTAAATTCTTACCTACTTAAAGGTTGCCTTGGTGACCAAATTAACTTACCTTAACCTACTTAAACTTACTTAAACTTACTTATTTAACTCTCTGATGAGAGCTCTACCTGTTACAGGGGAGTTTAAAACTCCCCTATTTGAGATCCGTCTTCTCCTCTTACTATCTTCTTAAAAGTCCGGTACTTTTTGCCCTTTGCCTTAACCTTGACAACTCTTCCTGCCATAAAGTTTCTACACTGGACGAACCATAAAGTTCAGGTGTGGTTATTCTGGAGTTTCATATAAATTATAAATTGTCTAGTCTAAATTTGTTATAACTGACTATTTGTTGATAATTATTTTTCCAGTTGCCAACCTTCGTATGTGTAACCATGTCGTCTTCTCGCAGTATATTCAAGAGTGTCTGCGTGGAGAGAGGTCCGGTGCTTCTTTCGTCAGTACCTCATAACCCCTTACAGCTGCCTTGATTAGGTAATTTCGCTTTCTCATCTCTAATAACAGCTCTGTTGATTTTGTAATGCCACTTTGGCTTTCTCATCTCTAATAACAGATCTGTTGATTTTGTCATAAGGACATTTATTCAATTGCTTTGTCTTCATATTTTATTTTGTTAGCAGATGAGTCGGTGCACCTGGGAGTTTCTTGACGGTTGCCGCGCTCCTGGAACGCTCCTCCGCCAGCACGCGCTTTTCTCTGCTGCGAGGGTGGGCTGCTTCCCAATTGAAAATCAAGGACGTGTCGCCGGTGAATTAAAGACGAGATAGTCGATCAAGTATGAATTAAAGGCGAGTCGGCCGGTACGGCCTTATAACTCGATCTCCGCGCTCTTAACCACGAGCGGTCGAGCTCGGACGTAATATGCTGAGCCGGCCAGTCGTAATTTGAGGGCGCAAACTTCTAAGTTGGTTAATGGCCGTAGTATATGAGGACGGCCATCCGTTGTTTACAGCCATACAAATATCATTGATCTATCGCAATGAAACGTATGCTCTAACATTTTGGCGTACAATGAGAAAAAAGAAGAAAGAAAATAAGTTTGTGTCCAGTAAATCTTATGCGTTAAACGTATTACTACAATGCATCAAGCTTGAAATTATATTTCACATATTTTATTTAATTTCATGATTTTCCAGAAATATTCACAACATTGAAACTGAAGACTTTACTGTACTGCAGAATAAATGCATTGCTGCGTTTACTTGTGTTCAATTGTGTATTTTTTACCATGCCATTGTTATCCGCATGTTTTTATTTCATTCTTCAATACCAGACAAGTCAAACACATTACCACAGTCCCAGCAGTCTATCTCTTTCAGAAGAGAAGTGCTACTTACTGAGAGGACATGAATATTTATTCATATCTATGCAAGATTTTACATTGAGAAATGATATTCACGAGTGAAATCGGTGTAATTACTTTTTAGTTCTTAATACATTTTAATGAATTTAATCATCATTCGGAAATTTATAAAATAAGAAGTAACATAAAATGGAATTTATATATTGTGAATCATATACCCAAGAATTATACCTAAGATTAATCGTATTTCTAATTTTTATTCTTAGTCGTTTTCTTTTTTATGGTGAAGATATCGTGATGGTGACAATGCTAATTATTTCAAGAAGCATAAAGATTTCAAACAAGCTAAGAGAAAGCGCATTTCATTATGATAGTTTCTAATAACAAGTTTCCTGACAGTACCCGCTGTAGTTTCCTAAACGAAATACCGCATAAAACTTTGCTAATTACTTTGCAAAGAATTACATGTGGTAATAAAAAAACACTTTTATTCTAACGCGTGATCAAATTGATTATTGTTTGAAAAAGTAAAGCAATACAAGTTCCCTTCAGGGGGATACAACTGTTGTATCTATGGGAATTAGCGCTCCCCCGGGGGACTTTGTGAGCGCCCGAGCTAAAGGTTAGGTATTATCCTTTTTGTTAAAATAGAATAGGTATTTGTTTTGTTACGGACCATCTTTTTTCGGTTCACTGCTGTCCTGTTTTTCAGCACTTACTACTTTCTTCTTCAATTTTATCTCGTTTCATGATCTTCTTTCTTAGCTTCCTGTATCTGTGCACCTTGTGCATAGATTTCGCGTTCCCTCAACTCCACACTGAATGGCGCCTTCCTCCTTCCTCTCTTAGAACATCTTTGTCGTGGTTAAGGGAGGCTGTATCTGCGTAGTTGCGCAGATGGGCGTTCGTGGGTTCGTGCGTAAGCGAGTTCAACGCCCTGGTAAGTTGTCGCAGTGCGGTAGCTGAGTCAGCAAAAGATAGAACGTATATATGGACGTGCGCGGCTCTTACAGTCGCATTTGGACTTGTGTGCCTCTCTCACCAAGTATACTCGGAACATCTACTGGACTTTAACTACCCCTCAACGATCGTGACACGTGATACTGGTGGCCATTTGAGTGTCGGACCCACGACGTGAGGAAATTGTACTTTTGCAGTGAAGGAGATCCAGTGACTTCGGCGAATCAAGACGGCGGAGGTAACGTCAGAAAGTTCAAGAGAATTACCGTGAAGATCGTCTGGTGACGGGATAAATTGTGCCTTCTACGAAAGGGAATCTGCGCATCACTCCGTGACAAGTGGATGAGTCTGGCAATACCGACGAAATAATATGGACAACGGGTCAGTCAGCGGAAGAGAAGTCCGTGAAGCATACGATAACGTGTTTCGTATTGTTGTGCGTCGTGTCTCGGAAGAAAGGCTGCGAAATACATACGATCTGGAGTTCCACGTTCCACTTGGAGAAGCCTACAAGGTGCGTCTGTCTTTGGAAAGAGACGGAGATTTCTGTAACCTGCAACTTTGCGTAAACTTCCACCGAGATCGGCAGTAGGAGTGCCGGGGACGCCAGCGTGGTTTGTTTCATCCGTGCAGGTGTGATTGGACATTCTACGAACGACGAAAGTGATTCAACATCTGCAACGACATAGTGCGTGGTGTCTGTGATACCAGGTTGCATACTGAACAGTGTTAGTATAAAGGTTTTAATAAACTATGAGCGGTGCTAATAACGTGCAGTGAGGGACTTCGAACGCTCTCAAGCAGTACGCGCTCAGTACAGTGCAAGCGCTGTTGCTCTACCGACTCCAAGCGCTCAGCGCGTGACCTTGGCATCAGCTGTCGCGTCGCGACACCTAGACGGCTGTGGTAGTGCGCACTACAGCGCGTGACCTTGACAACAGCTGCAGCGTCAGCTGAGCTGCTGTGGCTGTGCTGCTGAGAACCCAGTTGAGTAAACAGTATTTTCAGGTTTTGATTTATTTTATCCAGGTCGGATGTTCTGCCGCAGTGCTCTGTGTCATTTTCAATTGTTTAAAGATCGGTACAGTTGTATTCATGTAGAGAGTTCATAACAGTTCTTTTATTTATTGATCGATTTTGTTAGTGTTAAATTCTGTATCAGTGGGAAGGTATTAGAACTAAATTTCTTACAATCTTTTGATGTGGATTTCTAACGTGTCATTGTTTTTCTTTTGTGAGGGGTGATTTTAGCGGTGTAACACTTTTCTTGTCGTGACATACGATGGCAGGTAGTGATTCCGAACCCGAGTTTATTCGTTCTGTTGCAACCACGACTTGCAGTGGGCGCGTGTCAGTGCCGAATTATAGTACTACGATACCTAATACTACAACAATGTCAGGACCGGTGCCTACCACAGTTGTGTCTAACGTCATGACGACTCAAACTGTAACGTTCAGTACACCGAGTGTAGCTACAATGCCTAGTAGTAGTGGTCATTCTTCTAATAGTGGAGTAACAACGACGTTGCAAAGGGCCAGTACCATACTGTCAAGCGCCGAGCTTCCCTTGTTCCGAGGCCGTAAAAGGGGTCAAGATCCGGACTTCTGTGAGACAAAAACGTTTCGAACTCACGTTGCTAACCTGAGGGCATATATGTGTTTACTTCCTGACATCACGTCAGATGAAGCTAGGAAGGAATTGCTCGTGCGAAGCGCACACAAAAGTGTTGATGACTTCAACGGTGTTGTTACAAAATTAGTAAACCCTGATATTAATTATTCTTTCGACCAGGTTGTGGAAATTCTGGAAGATATTTATGTCTCGAAGGGCGAGCGATCAGTGCATGCGCTAGCGTGTGACTTAAATCAGCTCCGGCTTTTGCGTAATGAAGAATTAGCTGCTCAGTTAGTGACCGCCATGGCTAAGATCTGAAAATTGAGTGACCATATCTTAAATAGTCCAGACGTAGCGTTACAAAGACATCCCTTTGTCGTTGCTAGTGCAAATGCTAATGAATTAAATAGGTTTGTAGGAGATTTGGTTGTTTTCAGTCTAGCCACAGCGATTTTAGCTCCATTATTGGAGGAAAATTTTTCCAAAAAAATATTTTCGCCACCATTCTTAACATCTGAAGAGCTATTAGCTCGTATTGTTTCCGCTGTGCGAAATAACCCTGGGAGTAAACAAATCATTGCGCACAAGCCTAGTGTCCAGTACTCGTACCCGACTAGGGAAACTTATCTAGTGGACGTACCTGACGAGTACGTGTGTGACGAGCGGGAATCGTTTTCCGACGTTTACTATAATTTACAACAGAACAACCGACGTTTTCAGAGACGATGACCATTTTTGAGACCGGGTTGGAGACCTGCGAGGTTTTCGCGAGGACAACAACATGCCTATATTGGTGATAGAACTCTCGGTTCAATGGAATGTAACGAAGCGTCCGTGGAGAATCCACAACAGATTGATAGTGAACGGACAAAACAACAACCTTTCTGCTCACTCTGTAATACCCCTGGTCACGTTCAAAAGATGTGTATGAAACAGCGAGGTCAGGGTAAAATGAGTTTCCGTGGTAATGCTTGCTATAGGTGTGGCAAGGTAGGGCATTTTGCTCGTGAATGTCATTCACGCGGTATAGGCCACGGAAGAGGTGAAGCGTACTACGCTGCAGCTCCGGAGAGTGATGATTTTTTAGAATAAAATCCGACGAGTTGAAGAGTGTAGGTGTAGAAAGGGATTCTTTGCCAATGCCCGGGGGTAATTCCACAGCTCTCGTTACCAATGATGTGGTGGTTTTGAAGCCAGATACTATAACTAAGTCGACCGAAGTGGTGGATCCGTTATTCCGGTGTGAAAATAAGTTCGAATTACTAGGTGAACAAGAACTTACTGTAGGTGCAAATTCTGAATTACCCGTAGAAGTTTGTTTGTCAGCGACGATAATGAAAGAAGGTCGTTTGAGAAAAGAAAGCGATGGTTTATTTTCTTTAGGGGAAGCGTACTCCCAGAAAATCAAATTTTCTTAAGATATTGGGTTTTAGCTGCCATAGGAAGGGTAAAATGTCAGGTACATCCTGTGAAAAAATGAAGTTCGTACGTTCATTTTTTCGCCCACTAGGGGGGTTTGAAGAATGGGGGGGAGGGGAGGGGGAAGTGATATTTTATCATGTTACACCTCCCCCATGGCACTTTCTTTACGGCTTGACGTTGCTATGCCTTCTTCTATTGTCTCTTTTTTACTGTATAATGATTTCAAGGGTCCTAGCTGACCCCAAAAAAATAATAAAGAAAAATTTGAAATTGTTTATATATCTTTGTTTACCTGTTTTGCCTTATTTTGGAGGACCTGAATGTTGGGCTTCAAAATATAGCGTCTTCTACAGTTTTTGAGCTACAGTGATGATTTTAGTATCAAAAGAACCAAAATTTAATCCTCTACAAGATGACGTGGGCTTTCATTCACTTTCGAAATAGAAAATTAGCTACATTTTCTTTTGTCGGAAAAAGTGTAAAAAAGGTTAAAATTTTTGTATTTTTCATTTTTTTCAAAAAGTATTTCGAAAATTTAATATAACTCCACGTCACGTTGTAGAGAATACATTTCTGCTTCTATTGATACCAACATTATCTCTGTATCTCAAAATCTGATCATGTCCATAGATTTTCCCCAGACCCCATATGTTGACGTTTTCTTTGAATAACACGTTTTTTATGGGGAAAATTGGAAAAACACACGAGTCCAGTCTTAATCCTTGTTCAATTTTACATACCTATACCAAGTTTCATGAAGATCGGTCGAATAGTTTAGGATTTTTTTTGGGGAGTACGGTTCCCTAAAGGAGATCTAAAAAACCTACGATTATTCTGTATAATGATACATGATTGATGAGCGCTCTGGTTGATAGTGGGAGCGATAGGTGTCTAGTCAGTTACCGGAATTTAAATGGTCTTAACGAGCGAATTTAGCCTAGTGCTTTGAGTATCCGGGGTATAAATTCGAAAAGCCAAGTGACAGGCGCAGTTGATCTTTGTATTACCCTGCCTAATAATAAGGAAATAATACTAGCGCTCTGATACTGAAGGACGGCGAATTTAATTATGATGTAATCCTCGGTAGAGATGTTCTGAAAGATGCCGTGATTGATTTTAAAGAAGGATTCATTGTTCTTGACAGAGTTAAAGTGCCGTTCCATGATGTGCGAGAATTGCACGGTCAAAGTAAGAGGGAAGTATTTTTCAATGCCGTAAATAATGCAGAGTGTCTGATGGCAGACGTGATTGCCCAGAGGAGGCGTAAAAAGAAATACCTGCTGAAGCAGAGGGAACCTAGAAAAATAAGCCTAGTGAATGGCGATAGTGAGAGCCAAGAAAATGGCGACAGGCAATTGAATGGCCTAGAGATAAATGCTGCGGAGCAGTGGGGTACCCCAGTGAAGGAAGTGAAAAAAACTAAAAGACGAGCGATAGTTGTTCACTGTGGATCAGTGGAAATGCCGAGTAATTGTTTACGAGTAATTAATGGGTATGTCAAGAGGGTTAAACCCGGAAAGTATATAATGAATAAGAGAATTTTTGGAAATGGCATTTATGTGGCCGAATCTGTAGTGACAATAAGTTCGGAGGGCTTTGTCCCTGTCATGCTTTCAAACGTCTCGGATGACGTAGTATACCTGAGTGAAAATAGCATGCTGAGTAATATTGAAGCAGTAGACGATATGGAAATAGATCAAGAAATATATATGTCTACGGTGCACGAAGCTGTGCGTGAAGCAAATGTATGTGACGTCAACGGTACGGCGGATCTACCCAATGTCGACAGTTGTTATGGTGGAAGCTTTAATACCATCACTGGTAAAGACGTTGGGTTGGGGTCTGACCAAGCAGGGCATTGTTGCAACAATACTCGTGTTGACGAAGTAGGAACTAATGCACAGAAAGACGATGTACCAGAGGGAGGTAGGAGCGAACGACGTCCTCTGACGAGTGACGACGTAGTTTGTGACGACGATGACGCGAAACCCTTACTGATAAAATTATTGAATGATTTTAGAGACGTAATTACGTTAGAAGGCGAAACTATTGCTGTTACGAATGTAATGCGACCTAAAATTGAATTGAAACCCGATTCTCCAGTACTTAACATTCCTCCATATAGAATCCCGCATAGGTATCGAGAGGAGTTGGTACAAGCAAACAAGCAAATGATCGCCCAGGGAATAATCGAACCGTCAATGTCTGAATTTAACTTCCCTATCATTTGTGTGAAAAAGAAATCTGGGGAAATACGCCCAGTAATTGACTTTCGAGCTTTGAATAAAATCATTGTAAAAGACTCGTACCCAACTCCCCGAATTGAAGAAATACTTTACACCCTTGGTGGAAATAGTGTATTTTCCAGTTTAGATCTACGATCTGCATTCCACCAGATCGAATTAGAAGAAAGTAGTCGCAAATACACTGCGTTCAGTATTGGTTACGAGAAATTCCAGTTTAGGAGAGTCCCCTTTGGACTCTCTTCTTCTCCCAGTGTGTTCCAGCGTGTGATCTCTTCCGTACTTGCTACTGTTATCGGGAAACTAGCGTTTGTGTTTCTCGATGACATTTTGGTGTTAAAGGAGCACTTAAAGGATTTAAATAGTGTTTTTGAGAAACTACGTAGTGGGAGTCTTTCCCTTAAACTTGAGAAATGTTAATTCCTAAAAAGTTCAATAGAGTATCTAGGTCATGTAGTGTCGGCAGACGGCATTCGTTGCAAGGAATCGGAGAAGCTACAAAAGTTTCCCGTCCCACGAAACGTGAAGGAATTGCAGAGTTTTTTAGGTGTAGCGAACTATTTCCGGAACCATGTCCCTTTGTTTGGCTCGATTTCGTATCCGCTTTATCAGTTATTACGGAAAAACGTTGAGTTTGTCTGGAAGCCTGAGTGTCAGGAAGGT
Organism: Morinoia aosen; assembly: GCA_030386875.1. Lineage (NCBI taxonomy): Eukaryota > Metazoa > Arthropoda > Malacostraca > Amphipoda > Talitridae > Morinoia > Morinoia aosen. The sequence continues at coordinate 5,397,309 of CM059570.1, forward strand.
TTTGAAAAAATTAAATCTGTTTTGACATCAGATACCGTTTTACGGCATCCTGATTTTAATAAGCCTTTCCATGTATTTACAGATGCTTCTAATTTTGGTATAGGAGCAGTGCTTTTACAGCACGGTAACGATTCAACTAAATCAATGCAGCCGATAGCGTATTACAGTAAGAGTTTAAATTCGACGCAAAAGCGATATAGTACGACCAAAAAAGAATTCTTCGTCATCGTGAGCGCGCTAAAAGCTTTCAAATATCTCATTCTTGGATATCCAATCTATCTGTACACGGATCATAAGCCGTTGCAGCCCTTGTTCTTCAAAAAGCTTCCTGACGACTCAGCCATGGCACGTTGGTGTTTAACAGTTCAATCTTTTGACCCCATAGTAAAATATTTCCCCGGTAAATGAAACATCATTGCCGATTGTTTAAGCAGATTGCCTGAGCAATTGACTGTTTCTGAACTCAATGACTGTGCGGAGTTTCAGGAGGTCGACGTGTTCCCTGTGACCACCAGACGTGGAGCACTGAACCCTGGCGTAGACATAACAGACCCTCAGACGCACGCTAATCGACTGACGCCAGCAGCGGCTGCCTCACCGCAGCTGGCTGACTACATTCCTAGACTGCAAGATGTATCTTGGGACCTTGACGAATTCCGGACTGAGCAACAACAAGACCCATTCTGTTCTGAAGTTAAGGACGCATTACTAAATGGAAGTACATCTACGATTCCTGAATTGCAAAAGTATTTAATTTTAAACGACGTACTTTACAGACAGAGACAGATAGATTCTAGGACTAGTACTATTTTGACTTCGGTTATGCCGACATCACTAATGCACAAGGCAGTGCTCAGTATACATTCTTTGTATCATACTGATGCCTTACATACATTGTTTAAATTTAAATTACGATATTTTCATTTGTTGGAGAAAACTATCATTCGTAAATTTGTCAAAATGTGTGATGTTTGTAAAATTCTCAAAGCTAGTAGTACTGTACCTATTCAAATTTCAGATGCACCAATTGCTAAAGAACCTTTCGAGGTAGTTTCGATGGATTTCCTGGGCCCCTTGCCAACTACGGGGCAGCAGAATAGATTCATTCTGGTAGTTATAGATTTATTTTCTCGATATTGCAAACTTTATGCCACCTCAGACAGGTTGGCAGACACCGTTGTTTCTTGTCTAGACGAATGCTTTGCGACATTCGGGTATCCGAAAACACTTCTCAGTGACAACGCTTTGGAATTTAAATCTGCGGCAGTTAAAAAGTTTGCTCAAATTCACGCAATTGCGAAAAAAGAGGTTCTACCGTGGAGCCCCCATAGTAACGCTATTGTAGAGAGGAATAATAGAAAAATCACAAATTTATTGGAACTTGACGTTAATTCATTAGTTCATACAGAATGGGATCAGTGGCTCAGCATCACTGAGAATGCTATAAACAACGCGCTTAATACTATGTTGGGGGATACACCCTCTTACATTATTTTTAATCGTGACACTTGTCCAAATTTCAATGCCGAAACGTTCGAAACAATTTACAGTTACGATACCGATGTTGATCTGGTAAAATTTCGAGCTAAGGAAGCGGCCCGTATTGTAGAAAACGTTAGAGCTGTGATAATTAATAACACCAGTGACAGAACTATGTACCACAACTTACGCCGTAAAAATAAGAATTTTGCCCTTGGTGATCGTGTTTTGTTACGTAATCATTTGAGAAAGCATAAATTGGAGCTGTCATGGGTCGGGCCAGGAATCATTACAAAAATCAACCGCAATTACGTAGAATTGAAGATTGGGAATAAGACTTATAAAAGTAACATGAACCACGTATTACCTTTACGTAAAACGGTTTGAACAAGTATACGACTTACGACTGACTGTGTTCCAATGTTTAGCATATTATTTTTGTGTGTTGATGTATTTCTGTTCTCAGATTATTGTTTCGATGTTTACTTTTAGGTATCAGCTTGTACTTGGAATTCTCTTTATATTATTGTGTGTTTTTTCCTTTAATTTTTAGGTGTTTGAAGTATCGTAGGATCTAAGTCCGCCATTGATGATGTCACTCGTTTTTCTTTTACATCCAAGGTTTGCATCTGCTATCATATATGCGAGATTGAATATCCACCATGTGCTTATGTGGCGCGGTACCTGAACGCTGTGCGAGCAGAGTGCTGACGCCAGAGTTGTTTACGCGGTAGCTCAGTAGCGGGCGTGTCTGTTCGGGACATGGGCCGCGTGGATAATGCTGTTTGTTTCTTTCAGTTGCGGCTGTCCTTTTCAAATCCATGCCGTTATTACTATTAATTACCTGTTATTTCCTTTGTGGTCATGCTAATCGGACTGTATCTGTTTCGATTTCAGGACGAACACGCTAACGTCCCTGACGTCAACGATTGGGAATCGCATGACTACTATCAGCGTCGAGGCGCTTACGAACGCCTTGGAACAACACCAAGGAAGGGTGTCGGACGACTGGGTGCGCGCAAACGCCATGATTGACATCCTCCCAGATAGAGTTTCAGACTTAGGTCTTATCTTTCTTTTCCCTTTTTCCTTGGCGTTAGGTGTTTCTCTCTTCTATTTTCGCCGGGAGTTAAACCTTCTGTCGGAACGTATAAGATATGAGGATTTCATCCTCCGCCGACAGCAGCTGCGTTCGAGCACTGCCGACCAGCAGCTGCGCACAATGCCAGCGCATAACGACCCATAACAAAAAACGTGCCGCGAGTGTGTTAGATGCGATGGTATTTCACGGTTTTGGGTGTCGCCTTAAGGGCGTTACTCATTTACAAGCGATGTAAGCGGATGTTTTACTATTTACTCAGGAATTATTATTAAGTTGTATTCTCACCTTTATGTTTTTAGTATTTACTTTTACCTATGTTCGCGAGGATGCTCGAGTTGATGCAATGTTCAAATATAGAATTACGATTTATACCGTTTCTGTTTTGAGTGACTGAATTTATGCGAATATTTTGTTCACTTAAATTTTAGAGGCATTGAAATTTTTTTTTATGCGTGTTTCCTATTCTCTTTAACGAGTATATTGTTTTTCTTTTGATTTCATGGCGAGTGTCGATGCTCATGTACGAAGAATCTGCGTGCCGTGGTTCATTTTATGTTTGAGTGTAAAATTTTTTTTAGTTGTTGTTTCAACGATGCGATTTTTTTTTCTTCTCATTTTTGTTGCGTTATGTGTTTCATTTCCTTTCACTCATGTTTGTAGAGTTCATTGTGATGTTGATGTTAGCGTATTTTTTTTTGCATATACCTTCAGTACATGGCTGGAAAGTAAGTTAAATCCTGGTAGTTGGAACCGTAGAGTTTTTTCGACTTCGTATTTTTCGATGCTTATTTTAATGTAATTCGCGTTACGTGTTTTTTCCTTTTGCGATGTTTTCTGTCGCTTTTAACTCGAAGCGTTTGTTTTTCCTTGTTAATGGCTGTTGTTTTTACCACGAAAAATTAATTATTATTTTTGGTTTTCCTCCCTAGGATGCCTTTCGATATCTATGTTGATTTTGGTTTATAATTCTTCCCTTTGATTGTTTAATTTTGTGGTTGGTAATCACTCATGTGTTGGGGGAAGGTGTGTATCTGCGTAGTTGCGCAGATGGGCGTTCGTGGGTTCGTGCGTAAGCGAGTTCAACGCCCTGGTAAGTTGTCGCAGTGCGCTAGCTGAGTCAGCAAAAGATAGAACGTATATAAGGACGTGCGCGGCTCTTACAGTCGCATTTGGACTTGTGCACCTCTCTCACTGTCAGGGAAATTTCTCTAGGGTAAGGACATGTGTGAATCACATAGCGGTGCCACCCTTTTACCCGTAAATTGTACATTTCTTAGAGCGGCTTGAGACTTGAGACAGTTGTGTTTTGTCTGCCGAACCCTTCAGTAAGTATGGTAATTTGCTAGCATTTTCGAATATTTATTTAAAACTTGTTTTGACACCTAATGAATTTTTGAGCTCTGAAATTATAAAAACTTCGTCACTGGTTAATTTCATAAAGTTATCAATGTTTTCTTTTTTATTGTTTCAGGTTGGATTATTAGGTCTGGCCTGCCTAGTGCCACACTGTGAAACTTATATTTTCGGCTTGGAATCTACAGCAAACGTTTAATCTAGAAATCCCAGTAATATCCTATAAACTTGTTTTTTCTTCTAAATTCTTCTTGTTCATCCGACTAGGTACTATTTATTTACCAATTCATTTATAATTGTCGTCAGTTAATCATTTCTTTCATATTAATTATATAATTAAAGTCTTTTGTTTATTTTACCTTGATCCCCACATACTAAACAACCTGGTATCCTGACAAAGTGGCGACCTTGCCAGGGGGATCTCGGTAATTCTTTTTTCTTCTCTTTTCTACTGGTATTACTGGGATAGATTTAGTTTGCTAGTGTGGCACAAATTACTTGCCTGGGCAAGGAAGTATTTCCAGACTAGAAAGACGTCGGTGTGTGCCCCGATTCCTGAGAGCAGCGAGCCTCTCTGTCGCAACCTCAACTTTGATCTCTCAGTGGTGTTAGTGTCAATTTACGCCAAAGGACTGAGACCTTCATCGAGCGTCAAAATGAGTTCATATCGAACTATAGCCGAACTAAGTGAGGAAGCTACCCTCCTACAATTAACTGGTGCCGATGCCGTTGATTATGTGTATAAGCAGCAAGCCATGGAGCGTGAAGAACGAGCTAAAGAACGGGAGCTGGAAAGACAGAGAGCAGAGATTGATCTTCAGATGGTGAAATGGGCCGCCGATGAAAAACAAAGAAAAGAAAGAAAGAAAAAACTTTATTTCCAATAGAGATTTTACAATATTACAATCATTGGGGGCCTTTAGGCATGTTTGTTACGTTTGCGAACAGACTCGTTACGTTGATGTCCGACAGTTAATCAGTGTAAAAGCTCAGAATCCTCATTACATATTGAAAGAAAGAAAGAAAGAAAGAAAGAAAGAAAAAACTTTATTTCCAATAGAGATTGTACAATATTACAATCATTGGTTTTTAAATACCTTAAAATTAATACACTTAGATGATACACACACACGAGTATTGAAAAACTCGTGTCACTAGTCGAAAATAAATGATTGAGGGCAATGTACTCCTAATCTTGCTTAATCTACATTTGACAATACATGTAATGATAATTATAAGAGATAACGCAAATTCATGGACGATGCATTTTCATTGTGGGGTGAAAAAACTTTTGACAGTTTACATGTACATGACATAAAACTTCGCAATTATTGATGCCAGGAAATAATATATGAATCGCTTGTTTCGGCAAATGTTCAAAAGTGTCATTTTAAGGAAGCATGAAAAAAATATATAAATACAAATCCATATACATATATATACGTACATATATATATACATACATACATACACACACACATACAGATATATATATATATATATATATATGTACGCATAAGCATGAGGACCAAGAAGATTATAAGTTTTGTATTTCTAATTCAACAATTTTAACATAACGGTCGTTAGTTAATAAGCATTTTATTTAAATATAAATGGATGATCGTACAACAAATGTATAGTTGGTACATGAATGCTTTGCAATAATAAAGAGATGACGAGTTAGGTAATGTTACAAGTTGAGAGTGAACAGAAAATGACCATTATCTCTAGTAAAATGCTAGTTGTCAGTTTAGTACACACATATGTGCACACATACATGTAAATATATACACATATATGTACACATAAAAAAGAAAAAAAAATGGTTTATTTCCAATAGAGATGGTACAAAAGTACCATCATTGGTTTTTAAAATATCTTAAAATTAATACACTTAGATGATACACACACACGAGTATTGAAAAACTCGTGTCACTAGTCAAAAGAAATGATTGAGGGCAATTAACTCCTAATCTAGCTTAATCTACATCTGATAATACATGTAATGAAAATTGTAAGAGATAACACAATTTCATGGACGATGCATTTTCATTGTGGGGGGAAAACACTTTTGACAGTTTACATGTACATGACATAAGACTGCGCAATTCTTGACGCCAGGAAATAATATATGAAATCGCTTGTTTCGATCAATGTTTACAAGTGTCATTTTGAGGAAGCATAAAAAAAAGAAAAATATATATAAATATATACCCACATACACACATATGTACATATACGTATGCATGTGTGTATATATCCATACACACACTCACACACATACACACACACACACACATATATATACACGCGTTTTACGGCCATGTGTGTGCCTAGGTTACGAAAAACACCGGTTTCGTTAACATGGACACACACGTGTGTACATATAAGCAAGAGGACCAAGAAGATTATAGGTTTTGTATTTCTGATTCAACAATTTTAACATAACGGTCATTAGTTAACAAGCATTTTATTTAAATATAAATGGATGATCGCACAACAAATGTATAGTTTTTACTTGAATGCTTTACAAAACTAAAGATATGACGAGTTAGGTAATGTTACAAGTTGAGAGTGCACTGAAAAAAAGACCATTATCTCTAGTAAAAATGCTAGTTGTCAGTCTAGTACACACATATATGCACGTATACATGTAAATATTTACACATACACATGCACACATATACCCACGCACATATTTACACCTGACTCGTAAGCATACGCAAATGCATTTCTATACATCGAGGCAATACATACGCATTCTACAGAGTGTCATACGCATAGCGTGGACACGTACACATTTACACAAGTAAGCATGTGCGCAAATATCAGCGTAAACTAGTCAGTATAAACCAGAATTCCAATCGAGGGAAACGGAGAAAATATCTTTTATTATAGCATGAATTTTATAAAATTTCGTACTAAAAATAGTGGCACAAAACAGTCTACTTAAGTCAGAAACATGAAAACGATTGTGGGACGTGAATAAGAAAGAAAACCTTAATGTCCTATAATGGTTTCATATTAGAAAAAAAAATCACATTATCTTTGAAACATTATCTTTGAAACAAAAAGAAAGAGATCACGAGCTGGCTCTATTACATGCCCAGACTGCTAGCAGCGGAACGCACTCTGATATCGTGTTCGCAGAGGGGGCATCAAAACCAAAATTGCCTGTGTTTCAAGATGGAGAAGATATCAAGTCCTTCATTATTAGGTTCGAACGTATAGCAGACCTGCTTAAGCTCGACCGGAACACCTACGCTGTACGTCTGGGTACTCTATTGAGTGGCAAAGCCCTTGGAATCTACGCTTCTCTGCCCCCAGAAATTACTGAAGATTACGGAAAACTTAAACGTGCACTCTTGGTTGGGTTTAATAAAACGCCAGTGACATATCGGCAAGAATTTCGCTCTCTAAAAATTGGTCCTCAAGAAACTTACGAACAGTTCGCCGTACAACTGGGTCGGTCCCTGGACTACTGGATTGAATCACGACAAATTGAAAAAAAATATGAATCTCTGCGATCCTTTGTCCTTGCTGACCAGATCTTTGCGTCTGTCACTCCTGACCTTAGATGCTTTCTTAAGGAACACGACGCATATGATTTACCGGATATCGTGAAGTTAGCAGACAACTGGGCCACGGCGAGAAGAGCGTATCCAAGGACCCAAAATCTAAACAACGGTTTTTCGACCTCATCAAATGATACTCTCGGTGCTCCACCCAAATTCGAATCTGAAGAGAGGAACGAAACGTCGAAGCCGCGAGCAGTGCGGTGTCACGCTTGTGGAGTCTACGGCCACATAAAGTCACAGTGCCCGAGAAATCCCGCATCGTATCCGGAGTCTGTGTTCCGAGATAACCAAATCAATTTTTGTGTTGGCTATGCTGCTACGAATAGCTACACGTGTTGTGGCTCAGTTAATGGAGCGAAGGTATCCACAATCCTGAGAGACACGGGATGCTCGTGTGTTGTAGTTTCGGAAAAAGTGCTACCCGATGTCGACGTAAGACGGTGTAAATACGCCTCCGTTAGAGACTATTTGGGTCGTGAGAGTAGCTTCCCAATCGTGCGCTGCTACTTAAGGTGCAAGTATTTTACCGGATGGATAAATGCTATCAGAGCTCCAATAAAATTCTGCTCTGTGCTGCTGGGCAACATCAAAGGAGTGTCTTCGGCGGGTGAAGAGAAACCTAATGTAGTAAAGTCAGCAGGAACTCCGATTACACAAATGGCAGCAGTCGTCACCCGTTCCTCTAAGCTAACCAAATCCCCACAACCATTCGTGTCGGGGAAAAAGGATGCAATTCATATATCTCCGGCAGAATTCGGAAACTTGCAAAATACCTGCCCGACTTTGTCGGGGGTAAGAACAAAACACGAGGCCGGAGAAGCGGATGCTCTTCTCAACGGCGGTGTTTATAAATTCGTATCTGTAAATGGTCTCCTGTATCGTAAGTGTGTACAATCCCCCTTCGGGGAAAATGTTGGTCAGCTCGCGTTAGTTGTGCCATCTGAATGTAGAAGACGTATTCTTGATGTATCTCACGCCTCCCCACTTGAAGGACATTTTTCTCGTCGTAAAACAGAAGCAAAGATCAGAGCTAATTTCTTTTGGCCTGCAATGGGTTCAGATATTAGGAATTTTTGTAGGTCGTGTGGTAAATGCCAACGTGTGTCCCCAAAAGGACGGGTTAAAATTGTTCCTATGGTTAAAATGCCAATTATTTCAGGACCTTTTTCAACGCGTGTTCGTCGTGTTCCTAGTTAGGTTAAGTCTAGGTTAAGAGCCTTAGTACTAGGAGTTATCGGAAATTTCCCTACAAATTGTCATTTATTAAAATAAATTTCTTAGATGGGGGAGCTGTTGTCAGGGAAATTTCTCTAGGGTAAGGACATGTGTGAATCACATAGCGGTGCGACCCTTTTACCCGTAAATTGTACATTTCTTAGAGCGGCTTGAGACTTGAGACAGTTGTGTTTTGTCTGCCGAACCCTTCAGTAAGTATGGTAATTTGCTAGCATTTTCTAATATTTATTTAAAACTTGTTTTGACACCTAATGAATTTTTGAGCTCTGAAATTATAAAAACTTCGTCACTGGTTAATTTCATAAAGTTATCAATGTTTTCTTCGTTATTGTTTCAGGTTGGATTATTAGGTCTGGCCTGCCTAGTGCCACACTGTGAAACTTATATTTTCGGCTTGGAATCTACAGCAAACGTTTAATCTAGAAATCCCAGTAATATCCTATAAACTTGTTTTTTCTTCTAAATTCTTCTTGTTCATCCGACTAGGTACTATTTATTTACCAATTCATTTATAATTGTCGTCAGTTAATCATTTCTTTCATATTAATTATATAATTAAAGTCTTTTGTTTATTTTACCTTGATCCTCACATACTAAAGAACCTGGTATCCTGACACTCACCAAGTATACTCGGAACATCTACTGGACTTAAACTACCCCTCAACGATCGTGACACGTGATAAGGCTAAAACTTTCTTATATGATAATGATGATGATCAAAATAATAATAATAATAATAATAATAATAATAATAATAATGAGAATAAAGCAGTGCAAGTCTAAGTTTTCGTGGTTCGCAATTCAAGTAACGTTGATCTTTCAATTTTTATAGAACTTTTTTATTCCTGAGGCAGTCGTGCGTAAGCTGAAGTCTCTTCTCAAGACATATGAGTGTTTGTAAGATGGAAATAATACATAAAGTATTAATGTTATTCTAATTATTACGTTCTAGCGACATCGCACAAATGAATATTCGTTTGAATAAGAGAAAGAAGAGATGAGAAAATTAGAGAGACACTTTTACACTCTTGCATTTTGAATAGCAAAATGATTACAAATTCGCCACAATTACCTCAACACTTAGAACAAAAACTAAAAATCGGGTATTATTTTTACTCAAGGTAAATCAAAAACTTAATCATCAACGAAACATACTGAGAAGACATATAATAAATAAACATGTCTGGAATAGAAGTTAACGAGTGATTTGTAAAGAGTCGATTATCAGTCGAAGGCCAATCGACGACGAATCTACAAACTACCCTATCCTTGCTAGTTTTAATTAAAATGAAATAACAAAAAAGTATTTTGCATCACACTCATACAGCCTTCCAAGAACAAGTGATAAGTGTAATTTTTTTGTCTAGAATAATGTATTCATTCAAAAATTTGGAACGAACATTCAAACATGAAGTCTCTGAGTTGATTTACCCTAAAAACTTGCCCGATGAGCTGGTCGAAGCACTCGAACTCTCGAAGTTTTGAAGTAGCAGTTTGTTTCACCGCCCCGGCGCTGCTGCACTGGCAGTTTGTTAGTTAGTGAAGTTTCCCGACGTGAAGTGACTAATTCGCAATTATTGCTTAAAAATTGAGATTTTATTGATTGTAATGCAGGTGTTTGAACGTTATATGCATGGGCAAACTTACAATTTGTACTGGATGAAAGTTTTTAAACGATTTTGTGTCGATCGACAGTTACTCTCATCGTTATAGAACTTCCTTATCTGTAGGAGAGTTCAAGCGTAGTTTAATTTTTCAAATTCTGTTTGTGAAGGGTATTTTTTAGAGGTATTTATGTAAGAGTACTCAAGATCGATTGCTTTCTCATTATATTTCTTGATTTAATTCTTATTCAAAAAATTTACCTAATAAAAAATGTTTTTTCAGTAAAAAAATAAATAAGAAGTAAGTTCTTCTATCGAATTAAATATTTACTGAAGGCCGTGATAAAAGTGCGGTGGCGCAGTGAAGGAAATGTTACAAAACTTGCTCGTTGCCTGAAAAAGCTGCTGCAAGGGTGAGGGGCGTCCTTACACCTTCAAACTTAAGTCACATCAAGTAAGTATTTTACGCTTGTGTGAATAATTGTTTTGAGTTTTGGTTATTTTAAAATATACATATTTCTAATATAACATTGTTTTCAATTACATGAGTTTTAACGCTTTTAGGTGCTTATTGAGGCAGTTGATAAATATTTGAGTAGACATATGACTACTACAGGTTTTTAACTCCAATTTAAAAAAGCTCAAGTTCAATTTAAAAAAGCTCAAGTTCAATTTAAAAAAGCTCAAGTTTAATTTAAAAAAGGTCAAGTTCAATTTAAAAAAGCTCAAGTTTAATATAGAAAAGTTCAAGGTCAATTTAAAAAATCTCAAGTTCAATTTAAAAAAGATCAAGTTCAATTTAAAAAAGATCAAGTTTAATTTGAAAGTCTCAAGCAGGCTATATATAAAAAAAAGAAGAATTTAATTTTGAAACCTTATGTTTCTAAAATTACATACCTATGTAATAGTAATTCAAGTTAAATTTATTTCTGAGAATGCATGCATATATTTAAAAATACTGACACTGAAAATAGAGTAAATCGAATATCAGATAAACCAAGCTGTTTTGATTTTGTACTTAATTTGACTTTCTTCAAGTTTTACCAATAAATCATTTGCTAAACATTTGACAAACAGATCATCAGTACATACAGTGTATATCTATTGACCAAAGTATTCAAGATAAATATTATGTTATAAGTAACTGTGTGACATTTATCAAACTGCACTGACTGAAAAGTTGAACATTATATAGCTTCAGAATTATGTTTAAACAATAATGCTCTGCAATAATGGCTTATTATATCATGTTATATAACCTAGTATTACACATAAAATGTATACCAAAATAAAGGTCAATCTCTCAACTAATGATTTAATTTTAACCCCTTTATACCATACCTAAGTGCGTTTATACGTTATTTCCCATCTTTAAATCTTCTATCGCAAGTATTCTAGCAAAATGCTTCTATATATGATTGTAGGAGCTTAGACATAGCCTGGGTGTTATGGCAGTAATGAATTCATCTAAAAGTCAACTTTTTAAATTAAACTTGATCTTATTTAAATAAAACTTGAGCTTTTCAAATTGACCTTGAACTTTTTAAATTAAACTTGAGCTTTTTTTTATTAAACTTGAGCTTTTTTAAATTGAACTCAACATATTTTGAATTAAACTTAAGTTTTTTTAAATTGAACTTGAGCTTTTTTAAATTAAAGTTGAAAAGCTGTTGAGAATTGAGGTAATTGAACAGACAATGCAAGGGTCTACGCTAAACTTGAAAATGCGTAGAAATGTTTATACAATTAAAAATAGGCTGATCTTACGCAGCATTATTGATAATTAGAATATCAAAGTGAAAAGGAGGGACTGTAATTGTGTGCAGACGAGGTAAGAGATTTTTGTCGAGAACTAGTCAACTTGTCGTCACCACCTCTCGTAATAAGTGGAATGGATCACAAATTATACTCGTCATATATGCTTCCCTCTGAAAATGTTTCTCTACCGAAAATCATATTTTTACAATTCTTATATCAATGATAAGGAAAGAGTAAGTTGAGCTTTAAAGTACTGTGGCATCAATAACAGTAATACTCTTTATTTAACTATATACTAATAATGTACTTCATTTTAAAATGTTTTGGAACATTCCCTTTCTTCATACACATCAGAGGATTTTTCATTGCTATAACCTTTTTCTTCAGCACATCTTCGTAGGAATTTGTTGGAGTAGTATCTTTTTCTGAATATATTTCTATAATTATTGCAGTGGACATAAATTGTATGTGTTTCTAACACAAATGTGTGAAAATAATAATACTCAAGTGTAAACATAATTGAATATCTACTGGATAATATAACAACTTCCATTTATAGGTGCCAGTTCAATTTCTAATGACAATCTTCCATTAGTTCTCTTGCAATTGATATTGTAGGATTAAATCCAACATTGAAAATCGGCAGCCCACCCAAAATCTAACAGTGCCATTAACATGTTTTCACCATCCACAGTTAAGTTTTCTTTTTGTTCATTTGAACATTAAATGGCTTGTCATAACTCACCCTAGCAAAGCTTAACTCAACCTTGCTCGACGTGTAGACTACTTAAACACAAAAACCTTGAATATGTCCAGCAGGAAACTTAAATAATATTCAACATCTTTAATTTAGAGGTTACTTATTAAGCTTTCGTCCACACTAGTACCTATAGGGGTGAAATTGTTAATTTTCTGCAAGAAATTTTAATAAGACTATTGTTGTACAAAAACTAAAGCGGAATAAATAAATTTTCGAGAGCTTAAAGTCTAGTCACCCCCAGAAACAGTATGGGAATTAAATATCTGTCAGGACAGTGCGCCTGCTTTCACTGTGCCAAAACATGGCTTTCGTTGTGCTTCGGTCACCTTTTAGGGTGATCGATAGCGCAGTCGATAGCGTGTTGGCGCGGTGATCTCTAGTCCTGAGTTCGAGCCCACGAACTCCTCGTACATTTATTTCATTTGAAAAAAACCTTGTGGAAGCAGTGTCTTCCCGTACCAGAATTAACTGTTTCTGGGGGTGACTAGACTTTGAGCTCTCGATACATATGGGAATTAAATATCTGTCAGGACAGTGCGCCTGCTTTCACTGTGCCAAAACATTGCTTTCGTTGTGCTTCGGTCACCTTTTAGGGTGATCGATAGCGCAGTCGATAGCGTGTTGGCGCGGGGATCTCTAGTCCTGAGTTCGAGCCCACGAACTCCTCGTACATTTAAATAAATTTTCTTTCCAGAAAAAAATTCGTGATACGTCCTTACATTGACCTAGACCTATCTGGAAGTCTCTCATATCTGCGTTTTACTTTCAGAAGAATCGGATTCATCTGAGGACCCTGAGAGAGATACTCAACCGCCCCAATTATGAAAACGGATGAATTATTTCCTGACGTAAGCCGGTGAGAATAACGCTCAGATAACGTTTCGTTCAGATTGATATGTAAAATTCGTTTTGTTCTGCTCATATGAGGCCTCGCATTGGAAGGAAAACTATTCCTGTTAATGTTTAGTGCTAATTTATTTTATTTTTTTCTAATTTTTTTTTGTGAAATTTTGGGTGCGTAATGTATTGGGACTCTCCTCTTCTTGATTTTTTTATACACACTAGAAATTTTTTTATTGCTATAACCTTTTTCTTCAACGCTTCGTAGGAATTGGATGGTATAGTTTCTTTTTAAAAATACAATTTTATCATCATAGTAGTGAAAGCATAATTTTACATGTGTCTCTAATATGTACGTCAGAATATAATTAAAACGAAAGGTTGATAATATATTAAAGATGTATTTTTAATTTTTAATACACAAGTAATTCGGTATTTTTCTCTTTGAGAGTTTTTGTCTAGCCAGTATATCCTTATTAACACGTTAACTGCGATGGGGTTAACTGAAGTTCAATATTTAATTCAAACTTCAAGTCAATTGTGGTAATCAACTTTGAAAATAGCGAACATTAACTGTATCGAGCCTATATTTAGCTTCCATTAAATATTAATAATAAATGAGTTAGTGACTGCATGTGGGTCAGCAGCACTATGAACATCACCTAAGTGACCACCGATGGTCACTTCGCAGGAAATGTGTTAGAATGAGTTAAGCTGCTGATACATGACCTAAAATGAAGAGTAAACTTGATAAACCTCTTTCTGTGATGAGCATTTATCCTCATTGAAATTCAATTTATGAAATAGTTAAAGAAAAAGAAGCTGCGCACCACACTCACTGCTTTTCGGAGGGGATATTTTGGCCACACTCTGAAGTTTTCCTTGCATTTTGCATAACTGGTTCGTATAAAAGTTCCAGTCAAAAATTAAAACTGTTCGTAGAATGCCAGAAATATCAGTAAACTGGAGTTAAGGTATTTCGCAATGAGAGAATATTCATTTGTTTTATCGTAATCCAATGCTTGGCAATTAACCATGCTTTTTATACAGGATCAGTTAACTGGAGTGGAGGAAGAGGCAAGAGACTCCTTTCTTCTCCTCCAGCAGTGGAGAATCGTTCACCAGCCGGTGTTGAGCCACTGTCAGTGTCAGTAGAATTAGACAGGAAGACATTAGCCGTGCTCTGAGTTGGAGTGATAAAAGTTTCCTTAGAACTATTGTATCTATGAGAACTAGCGCTCCCAGGCTGATTCGTAAGCACGAGGTTAGGTAGGCCATTCATTAGTTGTTATAATAGAGCATTTTCAGGAAGCCAGGGAAGCTACTTTTTTGAAGCGAATGATCTTTGGGAATTTAGAAACGAAGAAAGGACTAAGTATTAAAATCATATTTTAAAAGATTTTTCGAAATATATGATGATATGATTTAAGGGAGCTGGTCTTCGAAACGTTCAATAGAACTGACGCTATGTACTTATTTAGAAACTTAAGATGGAAGAAAATTCTGATAAAATTTATCATCGTTACCAAGAACACATTTTGGAGTCCCGCTCCACCATCAGTTCAAAGGAAAACAATAATTACGTCTGAAAGAAAAGATCAAAGTACAGTGAATTGTAGGCATCAAAAACATAACAGGAGAGTAAAAATACAATGTATGGCACGGGAAAATGAAAAACTAAACACTGAGTACAGGCCTCAAATGCTAGCCGCATTGATGTACTCTTGTGTGTGCAGTGCACATCTTTGTTCGTTGGTATTACGTTACGAAATTTCTATATCAGAGTGGCAAAGCAGAGAGTTAGAAGCTTGCGTACTGGGAATCAACCAGCACACCCATCGCATTCTGCAATGCAAAATCATGCCGGAAATGTAATGTCCCTACATCTCCTACCGATTTCGAAATTTTAGACTCTGCTTCAACACCGTATGACCTCAGAATTTTTAAGCCCGTGCATATTTTTAAGCGAAACCCTGATTTGAACAATATGGACAGTTCGTACCCTTTGCAAGTATTGAATAGGTAGAAACCACGTCATGACAGCTCAATTTCATTTCATACTCATATTTTACGGGATTTTATTTTTGCTTCTGTGTTTTGTTTTTGTTTCCGTGCCATACTTTGTTTTTACTCGCATGATATATATTTAGTCTCCGCAATTCATTGTACTTAAAACTTTTATTGCAGACGCAATGATTTTTTTCCTTTGAATCGATGATGGAGCAGGACTCAGGAATGTTTTCTTAGTAAAGATGATAAATTTTATCGGAAAGTTTCCTAAAGTCTGTGATAAGGTTGCGTTTAAAGCAAATCACTGACTTGTTCAGGAATTTTAAACCAAAATACGGTGATGAGGAAATTCGTACATATTTTAGTTTCAAATTTTGTGAACTCGTTACTAAATATTATTTCAATACTTAGAGCTTTTTGTTTTGTATGTATACATAAATATATATCCCTGTCCTAAAATGTTCTTGTTAAATTTGTGTGGCACTAAATCGTTTCTTGCGCTCTTGAGTACATTATATAATTATTTTAGGTAGTTTGACTTTTTGTGTTGACCAAGCTATGCAGTAAATGCTATGGTTGGCATTGTACAACGATCCTTATGTTTTTGACAGGTAAACTTCTTTGCACCAGTATTATTACCGTAGGAAATTATAACTTTGTGTTATGGTAAAATATTTTATTCACCTTGAGCTCGTTATTTTGGCACAATAGTAGGTACGCAAAAATGAAAAATTGTCCCGAATGTTGACCTCATTGACTTGGACGCAAAACAATTGAAATAAGTCCATTTTACTTTCAACATTAATCTCTCATGGGACTAGGTCCTATGTTCGCATGCTAAAATGACAATGTAAGTGCGCACTTCTTAGATAGTTTTCAACAATACATCATTATGATTATGTTTCCTTATCACTTGTTTTTATATGCATTATCTAAACCAGATTATCGCAACGAAGGGTACGTAGATAAAGGCACGTAGACCGTGCCTTTCTATCAATCATTTTGTGTTTCGACAATAATTGACATGGGTATTACGATACCCATGTGCGAATATAAACCAAGGATCTTAATATCAAAATGTTTTAATTCTTTCATTCCCACAGCTTCTTGACTTCATGATTTTGGTAGGCATTCACGAAATTTTCCATTCGGTTTGTGAAATGTTTTCGATTAGTATTATGCGACTATCATTTCCTTGGTCCTGACTCGAGTGGTTTTTTATTTTTTTGTAGGCAAATACATAGCCTATTATGCTCGCGTAAGAAATATCACGAATTGGTTGAATGGATAAACTTTTTCCGAGCTAGTCTCTTGGTATACTAGTTGAAACCCAAACATAAGACGCTTTCGAATTTCTACTGTGTCGATCCTTTAGACTGTACATCCAACAATTTTTACTCTCAATTCATCTCCCCGATATCGCTAAAGGCTGCCTTCATATTTCAATTTAAGTAAGGACTAAAAAAATTTTTTTTCATCAATGCGTCGGTTGCATTATTCATGAATCGATAGAGATTTACATATGTAGGTGCATGTATATTTAGTGTTTATGTATCAAAAACCTCGAAAAAATTCAACAAGGGGAATACATTTTCATGGTTTTCTGTCAATTACTTTTTTCGACAAGCAACACAGGTATTGTGACACCCACACACATATGTCTATCAACTAAGGATCTTCAAGTTGAAGCGTTTTAAAATCCAATGGCGTGTGTCTTAATTGGAATAAACTGTTTTTTTTCTCGTAACGGAATATCTTTTACCGGCGCGCCATTTTAGAGAACCCATCTAAGATCCTTCCCGAGTTACCCTAACAAAAAGGGTAATTTTCATCCCCCAAGGGGCGTATGAGATTTTTATTATACACTCACATTTGGAGAATGAATTGACGCTTAAAATGAGACTAATTTCAAATTTTTAGGTGCAATATTTTAGAAACTATGAGGTCGACAAAATGAGGCTTTTGAAAAAACAGTCAGATGCTAGGAGAAACTTGCTCTTCATTTTCCTCCAGGTAGCGTATGACAGTTTTATTATACACTCACATTTGGAAAATAAATCGATCTTTATAATGAGACTACTTTCAAATTGTTAGGTGCAATATTTTAGAAACTATGAGGTCGTCAAAATGAGGCTTATAGAGAAAACTCGGGAAGGATCTTAGATGGGTTCTCTAAAATGGCGCGCGGGTCCCCCACCGAGGGGCGTATGAAATTTTTGATATACACTCACATTTGGAGAATGAATTGACGCTTAAAATGAGACTAATTTCAAATTTTTAGGTGCAATATTTTAGAAACTATGAGGTCGACAAAATGAGGCTTTTGAAAAATCGGTCAGAGGCTAGGAGAAACTTGCTCTTCATCTTCCTCCAGGGAGCGTATGACAGTTTTATTATACACTCACATTTGGAGAATAAATCGATCTTTATAATGAGACTACTTTCAAATTGTTAGGTGCAATATTTTAGAAACTATGAGGTCGACAAAATGAGGCTCATAGAGAACCCATCTAAGATCCTTCCCGAGTTACCCTAACAAAAAGGGTAATTTTCATCCCCCAAGGGGCGTATGAGATTTTTATTATACACTCACATTTGGAGAATGAATTGACGCTTAAAATGAGACTAATTTCAAATTTTTATGTGCAATATTTTAGAAACTATGAGGTCGACAAAATGAGGCTTTTGAAAAAACAGTCAGAGGCTAGGAGAAACTTGCTCTTCATTTTCCTCCAGGTAGCGTATGACAGTTTTATTATACACTCACATTTGGAAAATAAATCGATCTTTATAATGAGACTACTTTCAAATTGTTAGGTGCAATATTTTAGAAACTATGAGGTCGTCAAAATGAGGCTTATAGAGAAAACTCGGGAAGGATCTTAGATGGGTTCTCTAAAATGGCGCGCGGGTCCCCCACCGAGGGGCGTATGAAATTTTTGATATACACTCACATTTGGAGAATGAATTGACGCTTAAAATGAGACTAATTTCAAATTTTTAGGTGCAATATTTTAGAAACTATGAGGTCGACAAAATGAGGCTTTTGAAAAATCGGTCAGAGGCTAGGAGAAACTTGCTCTTCATTTTCCTCCAGGTAGCGTATGACAGTTTTATTATACACTCACATTTGGAAAATAAATCGATCTTTATAATGAGACTACTTTCAAATTGTTAGGTGCAATATTTTAGAAACTATGAGGTCGTCAAAATGAGGCTTATAGAGAAAACTCGGGAAGGATCTTAGATGGGTTCTCTAAAATGGCGCGCGGGTCCCCCACCGAGGGGCGTATGAAATTTTTGATATACACTCACATTTGGAGAATGAATTGACGCTTAAAATGAGACTAATTTCAAATTTTTAGGTGCAATATTTTAGAAACTATGAGGTCGACAAAATGAGGCTTTTGAAAAATCGGTCAGAGGCTAGGAGAAACTTGCTCTTCATCTTCCTCCAGGGAGCGTATGACAGTTTTATTATGCACTCACATTTGGAGAATAAATCGATCTTTATAATGAGACTACTTTCAAATTGTTAGGTGCAATATTTTAGAAACTATGAGGTCAACAAAATGAGGCTCATAGAGAAAACTCGGGAAGGATCTTAGATGGGTTCTCTAAAATGGCGCGCCGGTATATCTTTTCCCGGTTCGCTGGTGTCTTTTTTCATCACCTTTTACTTTTTTCTCCAATTTCTATCTCTCATAATTTTTTCCAATTTTGTGCCTGTGCACAAGGTTTGTAGACGCGCTTTGGTCAAACGGATTCCCAGTGTCCTTCCACTAACTTCCATTTTAATTCTTTCCTCGAAATTCTTTGAATAAAGGATTTACTTTTAAAAGCTCGGCTACGCTCAGCGACATTTTCATCCTGGAGTGCAGCCGTCAAATATGTTATATATTTGTAGTTTTATATATATATATATATATATACAGTGAGTCTCCGGTTTACGGTATCTCAGCTTGGGGTATTCGCCGTTACGAGCAATCGTCCATAAACTCTACTAATACATTAATACATTTTCCCTATTAATATATGTATGATTTGAGCCTGGCAATCCTTCAATTTTGCGATTAAAAAACTCTCGGCAGCGCACAACCAAGATTATCGCTACTGAACGACTCAGAAATTTATATATATATATATAATATAAATACCTAAATAAATATATATAATTGTATCTATAAATATATATACGCAGCTGGCCATCCTTGAATTCTGCTTTAAAAAAAACTCTCGGCCAAGCACAGCCGAGATTTATCGCCTCTGAACGACCCTATATATAAATTTGAGAGTCGTTCAGAGGCGATAAATCTCGGCTGTGCGTGGCCGAGAGTTTTTTTTTTAAGCAGAATTCAAGGATGGCCAGCCGCGTATCATGTACATATCGCCGGCGAAATTAGACATGCCGGAGACGAGCAAAGACGTAAAATGGTCGATCATCTCAGTTGGCCGCCGATGTCCCTGGGCCAAAAATTTCGTCCCTAAGTGGACATTTCGCCTATGATGCGGAGATGATTTACCGGCGATACGTCTCTTACATAATCCCTTGCTCGGCCATAACACATCGGCGCGACGTCCTCGATTTTCAATTGGGTTCCACGTCCGCCCCGAAGACGTGGTGTTGCGTTGGGTCGCTGGGGGCTTTATCCTGGTCGTACCGCACCTCCGCCGTGCCGCATGACAGCCGGCTGGCAGTTGGCCTTCTACGTCTCCGTTTTGCTGACTGCATTGCTGGCCCAAGAGCGTTAAGGGGCCCATACACGTTCAAAAAAGGCGTCAAAATTTTGCATCAAAATATTGATATCAAAATTTTGATGCAAAATTTGACTGTGTGGGACGTTTTGATGTCAAAAAGAGATTTGAATCAAAATTTTGATGGATCAAATCCGTTTGATATTTTTTGATGAGTCGTCAAATTTTTGATGCGTGTGTGGGATTCTGTCAAAATTTTGATCAAAATTGTAGTCCGCAGGTGACTGCCGAGGAGACAGAATCGCCACGTCTAAGAAGAAGGAGACCGAAAAAAAATTTTTGATTGAAGTTTTAGGCGAGTATCAAACCTTGCCAGCCTTGTGGAGAATTAAGTCGGAGGATTATAGCAATCGGGCCAAGAAAGCCGAGGCCTATGAAATTTTACTGCGGAAATATCGTGAGCATTTTGCTTCCGACACATTAGAAAATCTGAAGAAAAAAATAATCTACGAACAAATTTTCGCAATGAGCTTCGAAAAATGAACAAAAGTGCCCAATCCGGTGCCGGCACTGAAGACTTGTACGAGTCCCAGGCGTGGTTCATGGAGGCTATGATGTTTTTAAGAGACCAGGAGACTCCTGCCCAGTCAAGAAGCACCTTGTCTAATAGCGATGATGACACAATCGATAAACAAGGAACAATTCAGGTTAGTTTATGATAAGTAATTTTTATTGTTAATTTTTTCAATTTGTTACAGTTATACATATCGCCATTTATTATCCGTACCTTCTGTACAAACAGGTTTTATGACAGTAGGGACTTATTCTAGTAATATTGCAAAAATTTACCAACACAAACATATTTTCGTTTCATGAAATTTTTTTTCAGCATTATTTCTTCTATTTATTTTTTCAGCATTATTTCTATCGAATTTCTTTATATTTGGAATGATCATTATTTTTAATGAGGTAAATTCCAATTTCATTCCCAATAACCAACTTTCCAATCGCTTGCGGAGAACTTGCTGTCAGAAATTTTAAGTGTTCGTAAGAATTTCCAGACGCCAGGTACCTGAGTGTGATGGACAAGCGTTCACTTGGTGGTATGGATGGACGCATGACAATGTCTTCTTTCCTTATCAATGGCTCGACAAGGCCGAGTAACTCATCGAACGATGGCGCATCCATTCGAAGGAAGTTACGGAAGTCCTCAGGTTCGTTAAAACGTAATTCTTGGAGGAGGTTGACGTGTCCGTAGGTTTCGCGTTTTAAATACGTCTTTTGACCATTTCCGACGTTTAGCAGGAGGTTTATCAGAATCCAATGATAACACTAGTGCTATGGCCACTGGTGCATCCATGTCGAAAATTTTGACGATACTGAATTTTGATGGAAAAAATGCCCAAACGTGTGTGGGCAATTAAGCATCAAAATTTGGTATCAAAATTACACGTCAAAATTTTGATGCAAAATTTTGACGCTTTTTTTTGAACGTGTATGGGCCCCTTTAGGGTGCGTTCACACTACGAGCGGAGCGAGCGGAGCGGCGCGGAGCGTCGCGGCACGGAGCGGAGCGGCGCGGCGCGTGTGTTCACATGTGAGCTGAGCAGAGCGACCTACACAAGCATCAGTCGCTATAGAGCGTTCCGTGAATGCGCTTCTGTTGCTCGACGGCAAAACGGAAACACTGGATCCATCCCATCAACTTGAGGAGAGATCGCTATGGAGAATACCACTATCTCTTCGAAGCACTGAGGAGAGATGAATCACAATTCTACGAGTTTTTACGGATGAAGCCGGCAACTTTTGATGTACTACAATCCCTTATAGAAAGAAAAATTTCCAACGAGATTAGATAAATTTGCTGTTTAGCAATACACAAATTTTTATTGAGGATACATGTAAAGCAAAGTAGTTTAAGCAAAATTAAAGTCTTTCCATATAGGCTGTATCACATATATTACTACAGGTTTTCGTAGGCCAGTACGAACAAAAAAAGTCTTGTGGTGACTTAAACGTGAGTGAACGTAAAATAATTCCCTTCAGAAATTCAGGGTTGTGCCAGAGAAACCTAAGTGAAAAATACTGACAAATATTGACTTGTCCTGACCAAATAGTTCTCGAAACACTGATATGTTTTCCGTTAGTATTGGAAAAAATCACCCAAGCTCATAAAATTTTGCAACTTATTGTGTATATGACACTCATTGAGTCCTCCTCATCATCATACGGCCTCCTTTTTCTCCCATTTTACGGAAAAAATGAAAACTTTATGAAAAAAATCGTACATAATTACACTTTAATCAAGATCATATAATAAAATACACATCATCACAAGAAAGATGAAACTACATGACGAGAAAAGCAATATAAATTCCTTAAACTGAAGCAATAATAAAATAACTTATCAGAGAAAGCAGAAGAAAATAGAAATAAATGGTTAATGAACCCAAATGGGTGAAATTACACTAAAATATTACATGTTACACTATCAGTTATAATTGTTATATGATTAGTTGTACAAATAAATAGTTATATACTAGATTTTTTTATCTCAAACGACAATTCTACCCCTGTAAGATAAGACGATCCAAAGGCGGAGCCGAAGAGAATTGCTCGACGCGAGCGTCAAAAAATCCCATCGAATTTCCCGAGCGTGCCTCTCCGCGCCGCGCCGCGCCGCTCCGCTTCGCTTGTCGTGTGAACAGCCAAGCGTTTCTGCATTCAAACCTGTACAAACATTATTGCCGCTCCGCTCGCTCCGCTCGTAGTGTGAACGCACCCTTATTCTGCGGGTAGCCGTTGCAAGACCCGTATTACCGCTTAATAGCTTCTACAGCCGCTTTGGTTGGACGTCCCGTTCGAGCTCAATCTATACACTACTGGCTTTCGCCGCTTTTACTTCAACCTATTAAGAAAATGTTACTTATATAGCAATCGGCTAATTGCTCTAATAAATGCGATACTATTGGAAGAACTTCACTTCCTAATAGTTTTTAACACTAGCTTTGTTGCCTGTCTCTTAAGACGAGCAGGCTGTTCCCCTTTTAATTGTTCGCCTAACCTTTGAAATGTGCACGAGTCTTTAATAAACTTATTTTCCTTGTTGCTTCTTTAATTGTTCTTTGTTTTAAGTTGTGTGGACGCACATACTCCACACATCTTCGTTTCACTTCTGAAGCGATTTGCTCTCAAAAGGAATAGTAGGATCTAGCCGAATCGAAGAAAGTATTGTCCTCAAATCGAAAGGTAGCGACGATGTACAATTCTAAAACTTGTCCCCAATTACACGCGATAGTGATATTTCAGTCCGAGTGAAATTTTTAAAATGATAGAATGTTCTAATAATAGTTGGTGAAAAATGATTATGATATTGATTTCCTCGGGAAAAATCAGTTAAACTTCGCGCTTGTCCGGCACATCTCATGATTAATAATTAATGCAAGCTCGGGGATATTTGAGTATATCTTTCTCCTGCTTACGAGAAAGTATCGAGGTCATACCGCCAGTAGCATGCCTAAAAGGTACCAAATACCCCTCCTTTAAACGTAGTTCTTAACATGACCCCATAAACACACCTCACCGTAAACACACCTCATCCAAACCGGGCTATTTTTTAATATTGCAGATTCAGGGATGGTTAGGTTGATCTGACTCCTTTTTACGCTAATGTATAGCTATGCATACAGACCAAAATGGTACCAGCAGTCGAGATGCGAAGTGGCCAGCCGCTATGCAGCTGCAGTGCTAAAATGTCACACCTGTTGAAAGCTTCCCACATGCCGCAACTTGTGCATCATCCGCACCCACCTCTCTAGTCCGACCACCGTTGTGTGCAATTAAAGCTGATGAGTACCAACGTACATAGGTTTTTATTCTGTACTCCACCTAGGTATTTAATACTTCCGCAAACTAGTCCTTGAGTGTGGTATTTAAGTATATTAAAAGTAGTTAGGAAGCAAATAAGTACATTTTGGTCTGGATCTGTAAAAATCCATTTTTTTTACTTTTTCACGTTTTGAAACTTGTGTAGAACAACGTAGCTTGCTCACGATATCATATAATATGTACTACTGTACATATTATAATGTTTGCGCTCACCACATTTAGTGCAAATGCAGTGTTGAAACGTAGAGGTGTTTGATCGTGTTGAAGCAGTGCAGAGCAACCCATCAACAATCTTGTTACGCGTTTGATCATGTTCTTAATTCAGGTTACAGTTCAGCGGATGTGTGACTCGGAAGAGCACGATTCTGTAGGTAACAATCATTTGATGTGATAGATACGATGTTTCTATTGACATTTACATGTATAATTAACAGAGGTAATAATACTGGGATGCACAAAGGATCAAATTTTATATTCAAGTCACAATTCCGTAAAAACTACAGGGTTTTTTCCATGAATAAAATTCAGTCAAATGCATTTCTCCCCTTCATGAAGATCTTCAGTGGGATCACAAACGCTGCAACTTAGGTCTTGAGCTATATTGAATATAGTCTACTCAATTAATTATGATCTTAATGCCATGAGGATAAATTTTTATTAGGTACATCGGGAATACCAAATACATATACACTAGGTCCCAGAAGTCTCGCATCATTCAGGTCCTATGAAAATAGATTTGCAAATCAATTTGTCGATCATAATCCTAGCACATTCTCAAATAATTGTCCTCTTTCTGCATCGGCATATGGATCAATCCTCTGTATAACCTTTTTTTTGTTCTTTTCAGGTTTTCAGAGTTTATGTTTTGACACTCAGTTGTCATCACAGCTTTCAAATCAACAAGAGTGCGTGGACGATTCTGGTACACAACATGTTTGAGATATCCTCGAAGGAAATAGTAAAGGGGGGATACTGTGATCGAGGTGGCTACTCCACGGTACCTATTCGCCCAATCCATTGTCCACTAAAGGTCTAGGTCAGGTAGTTCCCAATTGAAAATTATCGCCTTTTTCAGGTAGGAAATTAGTCGTAAAAGGTCAAAAACGGCCCAAAACGGCCGAAAATCACAACTTCAAACCGACTCCTACCTATACTTGACCTATTAGGGCTTGAAAAGGGCCCTTTTTTCAACAGGCCTTTTATAGGTCTAGTCAACGGCTATTTGCGGGCTCATTCAGGTCGTTTATGTCGTTTTCAAGCCTTTTTCGATGACCTCTATTTGGATGCGTAATAGATTGTTTAAAGATTTGTAATCGTAAATGTTGTCTATATCGTATTACTTCAGTAAATGTAAAGAAATAAATGAACTTCAACTAACCTAAATTAGTTAGTTAGATTAGGTAAGGGTGGCCAAAGTTAGTTTCGATTAGCTTCATCAATAAATTATTACTACAAATTTCGAATTAGTAATTAAAAAAATATTACACTTATTTAGATATCCAGAGCTGGTCATAGATATTTAAAAATGTATCTAGATACTCGATACTTCTCCAAAAGTATCTAGATACTAGATACTTTTATTTTAATTCTCTCTGTCTCACTACTTCATCGTACGACATACACCATACAACACTAAGATAAACAAGTAGGAGGAATTTATCCAATGAAACAAATACAAAATATACTTTTATTCGATTCGTTATTAATCTTCAACAATACTATAAATAATTAATCCAGTTAACATGAAAACTAGGATAGAAAAGCTAACTGCTGAGTATAACATCAAATTGGCAATTTATTAATGCATTATGTAAAATAAATATGAATGATAACATTTAACTGCTCGAACACTTGGGTTGTCGAACGCTGAGTATTCAACTCTCCATATCGCATAAAAAACTGATGTTGGAGCGATCTGATCTTCCGAAACATTTACTGAACTAAGTAATCGTATTTAAATTCAGTAAATATTTTGGCAGATCAGGTAGCCACAGCATCAGATCATGTAAATGGTATAAATAGTTGAATAGTCAGCCTCCCAGCACTTGGTAATTATGTGGTGCCCAGAAACAAAGCTTATTACTTTTTGTGATAGATTATTAACTTAAAAATAAAAAGTTCCTTTCGTCCATCCGGTAATATTTCGCCTTCACATCCGGTGATGCCCCGCATTCGGTAATGTCCCTACGTTTGGTTACGCCTCACATTTATCTCTGTCCCACATATGGTGAAAACCCACATCCGGTCATTCATCCATATATAAGGCGTCCCAACGATATTTGCAGCTTACTCAACCATAACTCTCTCTAACGAAGCTTTGTTATAGTGTCCTACGCCGAAGATTGCCTGGGTAAGTTATGTTCTGGCATACTATTGAATTATGTGTTTAGACAAAACTTGTGAATCTGTTCTTAAAGATGTGTAGATAAATGATGCTCATTGCCCGCTAGGTGAATTTCCACATTTAAATTTCATGTCGATGAACCATGTTATTGTGTTGAATGTTTAATTGTTTGATGTTTAATTGAGGACTATAGGTTCTATTTATTTGTTTTTGAGGCCGCGCGTGCGGATTTTCCAAGTTTCCATTGAAGGATCCTTGCTCGGCGGCCGATTTGGCGGGTTTTGAAGTGACGAAGTCAGTGACGCACCAGTTTGCTGTGCTGTACAAGCCGAGAATTATAAGTCAATAACGTGATGCAATGTATTAATTAGTGTTGTGATGAAATCAGCGAATATAATACTACCTTTGGAATTTAATTCACATGTTGCATGATGCTAGTTTTTGCTAGTAGGCAACTATTAAGTTATTTTTTGGTTGGCCCTATTTGTATTGCCGAATTCTGCTTATAGCCTACTTAGAGATGAATACATTACCTAGGCCTAGTTTAGAACCTAGCAGGAATAAGACAGGGTGTCTACTAGGTATAGACCGACCGGGGTTGAAAATTTGGCCGGGGCCCGAGCCGGGGCCGGGGTTATAAAATTTACCATGGCTGGGGCCGGGGCGCACTGGGTCCAAGCTCGCAGAATTTCTACACCGCCCACCCCTCTCCCTCCACCTCCGAGCAGCTACTAAAGTTGCCATTCGCGCCAATTATTGAACTATGTAGCACTACTGAGGTTTATTAACCTATCTGTTCGTTATGCAGTTATTACTAATCACTGCAATATAACCACTACAAGTACTTAGTAAGCAGATACTACAGCGGAATACCAAATTTAACCTCTATTAAATCATTATAATCAGTTTTTACAACGACCGCTGGTGTTTGGCTATCCTACCCTCCATCTCGGCACGCAAAAACAGGCATTTTTTAACTTTTTTAAGTTAACCTTAAACTAACTGAACTTGGCCTAACCTAACCCAACCTAACCTAACTTAACCTAACCTCTTGACCTAACTTAACTCAACCTAACCTAAATTAATTTAACCTAACATTTCCGTAGCTGCTTGGAGGTGGTGCTGTAGCTGGTTGGAGGTGGAGGGAGAGGGCTGGGCGGTGTAGAAATCCTGCGAGATTAGACCCTGTGTGGCCGGGGCCGGGGTTCAGACCGTGTCAGGACGAGTCACGACGACGCAATGCATAACACCGGTTAGTCGCTCAATGCAAATTGAATTACGGTTGCGGTTGGGTGTATATTTATGTCAAGTCAATAAAGTTTTGTAGACATGCAGTTGCAGTTTTTGTTGAAATAATTAATACAGAAACAATTATAGTAATTAAATATATCGGGTGTTCTACAAAATGTCCCCGACTTTTTAATTGATTCTATCTCCGCTTTAAATTAACATATTGAAATTGTCTTTTTTTCACAATGTGGTAAATCTTGTTTCCTTTCCGAATAATTTAATAGAATTTTGAGTGCGATTTTTGGGAAATCTAATACGTAAAATAAAAAGAAGAACCAATATAAAAGGGAACATTCTTTTAATGGCAAACGTTTCGTAATCTCTGATTCAATCATCAGTGCTGTAAAACAAGGAATAAAAACGATACTGAACAAATTGCGAAAAAGCTATAAGAAGATAATATCACTATACCTATATCGAAAAATAGCTTCGCCTTTCCATTAAAAATAAAAACACAATTTCTCTTACACATTCGAAGCCATACGTACACATACACCTAAATTCTAGCAATCAAACCAACACACAATAACAGCTACACAAAGTAACAGAACTGCATACACACCCACACACACAGATACACACACATTCCAACACACTCCTATTTACAGAGTTGGGACAGTATTTAATTTCATCGCACTTTGGTCATTATTTAGCTTAGGTCTATGGGTAAAAATGAACAAGGAGTCCAAAATTCTAAGGTCAAATTCTTCTGCAGTTCTTCAAAGTATGGAGAAATAGGAATTTTTGAAAGGGTGGTTTGAACTATGGCAATGATCTCTGATGGCTGACTGGGAGGGAGATGAGTATGGACGGCCGATTCTATGGGAGATACCCGAGTGTTGGCTGTGACGAATAGATTGCTGGAGTGTGGTACTTACAACATAGGACTGCAGGCAGCAATCACATTTATACAAGTAGACACAACCATTTCTCAGGCACTCTTCCAAACGTTCTTCCCTATTGATAAATGATCTCATTTTAAAACTATTTCTATAAAATGGTAACACGTTAATGAAAGTAAAATGAGAGTGTATCAGAGATAAAAGATCCTTTCTCATCTTCTTGAAACGGTAGCCCGAAAAAGGAGCTCAACGAAAACTTTCTGCTTTGGTGCGGTCAGAATTGTACACGGAGAGGAAAGTTTTTTATCTAAAAGCTTTTTAACCAGATTGTTAATTAAAGATACAGGGTATTTATTTTGTACAAGTAACTTTGTGATATATTTCACTTCATCATGAAATATATGAATTTGGTATACAGGATGCTCTATGCAATAATGTAGTGACACTTGTTTTACTATAATCCTCGTAAATGCAACTAAAGAAATTGGTACATAATCCCATAAATGTAGGTTTTCTATAAACAGAGGTGGTGAACATTGAATTAGTTTTCTTTACGAGAACGTCTAAAAATGGCAATTTATCATTCTGCTCAGTTTCCATTGTGAAATTTATCTTGACGTGATATCCATTTATGTAGTCAAATAATTTTAGGGCCTCTTCCTGTGAACGATACATTCACAGCAGGTGTTTCACAGTAAGTATTTCACAAGGTATTTCACAGTAGGTATTTTATTCCTTGTTTCACAGCACTGATGATGGAATCAGAGATACCGAAACGTTTGCCATTAAAAAAATGTTCTATTTTATATTAGTTCTTCTTTTCATTGTAGGAATAATTTAAGTTTTGGAAAATCGTTTAATAACCACTTTACAGTGATCGATTTACTGGAAGAGGCAGAAAAATTATTTGTTCGAAGGAAAAGTTTTAAAAACAACACTGGTGATCTTCTTCATTTCTCAATACCTACTGTGAAGGAACGCATTTTCAAAACATCACCTCCATCGTTAATAATTCTTCGACAACGAGTTGAAGTGTTTCAAGAACTAAAAGAAAACGGTGAAATGATCCGCAAAACTCTTTGTTTGATAGTGGCTAGAAGTAATGCTTGCCTTGCGAGAAATGGTGGGTATGACGAAGGATACTAAATTACTTTTTTATTCAAACTTTATTTCATGTATTGATTTGTTACTCTTTTAGGTTTTTGTTTGTTCGGTTTTTTGGAAAGTGCAAAATAAGGAAGAATATCAATATTGTTTTGAAATATTTTCCTTCGAAAAATTAGTTTTTCTATCCGTTTCAGTTAATCGATCACTGTAAAGTTGTTATTGAACGATTTTCAAAAAACATAAATTATTCGAAATAAATTATGAAATAAATTATGAAATAAAATTTACTACATTGTGAAAAAATGAAAATGAAAAAATTTAAATTTAAAGCGGAAATATAATCAATTAAAACTCAGTGACATTTTTGTGGGATACCCGGTATAATGACTAAAAGTAGTGCGTCAGCAGTATCGGATTATTTTTACATATCGGTGAAGAGTGTAGAAATTGAAGTGTGCACCATTTGTGAAGCAAATATACGACGAGGAGCGGCTGGTGCATCTTAGAAAACTTTCTCAACTAAATATTTATGGGGCCATCTAAAATCGACCCAAAATGACCAATTCCTGGAAGCTGAAGAAAAACCAAAAAACGAAAAAGAATTGAAAAATAGAAACAAAACCAACAAGAAGAAAAACTAAATGTCTATGTATTGAAAACAAAGACAGTTAAGGCTGCAGCAGTGACAAAACTGCCGATTGTAGCAAGTCGTCTTCGTCTACTGGCAAACAGTTAACTTTAAAAGAAACATTTACTCAATCTAAAAACTGGTAGCCAAATAATACTGACCACATACATAGAGAGAAATTGTTAATTTACTGGCTTTATGACGCGCTCGATCCTTACGACCCCATGGAAAAGGTAACTTTTTTAATTTTTGTAGGGTTTTTGAATAAGAAGTTTCAAGTTCCATTAGAGAAGGTAATTACAACAAGACTAATTCCGGACCTCATTATCCAAATTCAGTTTGCTATTTCAGAGGAAATACATAAGTAAATTATCGAAAATAGCGTCTTCTCAATAACTGCTGATACTAGGACCTCTCCAAGTCGAGATTCTTTCATGTCAATAACTGCGCACTGGATTATAAATACACTGGATGGTAGCATAGATACTGCTTTTTCTTCTCAGTGATTGCATGTTCTTGAGGATTGCAATGAAATCGCAAACCTCTTGAGAAGTCGTTTTAAATTTGTTTAAAAGACACGTGAATTTTTCCCGTGCGGGTAGCCGGGCACACTACGCTTTATTCACTTCAAATTATTAGTTCAAGTCAAGTTCAAATTAATCCAAATCAAATTCATATCAATCCAAGTCAAGTTCAAATTAGTCCAAGTGAATTTCAAATTAATCCAGTCCCAAGTTGAATTGTGAATCGACATAAATCCCTCGTTAATTTGAGCGTTTTTTGTATTAAAAATGTATCCGTTGGATGTGATGAGCAAGAAAAACGTTTTTCTTTTCGGCAAAGAATACATGAAATTTCTGCAGTATTAAAACAAGTGGTCGTAAAATGTGTTAAGTATCCAGCATCAGGAGGCAGAGTGTGATTCAGATCTTTGAACGGAGTAACAGATAGAAGTCAATTATAAAACCTTCGTATTTTACTACACATTAAAGTTGTTTTATAATTTTAAATTAATGGCAGGATGCATCCATTCAAATAATTATGTTCAAAGGTACTTTTATCTTACAGATACACATATTATCGAGGATTTATTTACACTCATTTAAAGATTTGCATGCCTGAAATTCCACTTTAACACATTCATGAAATCATTTGTGCATTCAATTACAAATGATTGCCACCGGAGGATTTGTAGATTTAACCTTTAAAATAAATGACCAAATGCAATTCACTGAGTACTTATTACGATACCATTTCATTACAATTTATATAAGTACAATACTACACAGATACAATCCTGCACTAGCAATAAAAATTGTGCCATCCCTTCAAATGAATAGGCATAGGCAAATATATCATCTCGATCGATGAAAAAAATTGAAACTTATTTTTACAAAAATCGTTTGAACAAGCAAAAACAGACTTCGTTGCTATATTTCTTTTAAAGGTTAAATCTACATATCATCCAATGGTAATCTTTCGTAGTTGCATGCATATATGATTTTATAAGTGATAAAACGAAATTTCACGCATATAAATCTCTAAATGAGTAATTAAATCCTCGATACTACTATGTGTATGTGCATGTGTAACATAAAATTATCTTTGAACATAAATGTTTGAATGGATGCACACTGTCATTAATGTAGAATTGAAAAACAACTTTAATGTGTAGTTAATACGAAGTTTTTTTAATTGATTTCTATATGTTACTCCGCTCAAAGATCTGAATCACACTCTGCCTCCTGATGCTGGATACCTAGCACGTTTAATTTAATTTAACTTGCATTAATTTGAACTTGACTTGGATTAATTTGAATCTGACTTGGATTAAATTGAACTTATCTTGGATTAAATTCACCTTGGCTTGAATTAATTTGAAGTGAAAAAAGTGAAGTAAAAACTAAAAACCCTGGCTAAAACCCCGGTTTAGGGCATTATTTTGCCGGGGCCGGGGCCGGGGTCAGCCAAAATGACCGGGGTTGGCCAAGGCCGGGGCCGGGGCCGGAGCCCCGGTCGGTCTATACTACTGGGTAGTAAAGTAGTATAAAGTAGTAAAGTTTGAAAAATAGTAAAAAAGTAGTCGAAAGCAGTAAAATTTGCCTCAGGGAAGTAAAAAATTGTGAAGTGGAGTAATTCTCAACAAATTTAAAGGAATATTACATATGTATATAGGGTATAAAGATTTTTTAAATTTTTTTCTCTCATAATCAGAAATTTGCCTCGGTTTATGGGAAATATTCCTGTGAAGCGGGGTGTAATTTTATAATTGGAGGACACAAATAGAAAAAAGTTTCAAAATTTTAGCACAGTAAAAATAGTTCACTTCTCATTTAGTTTGAGCTGAAAGTTTTCAAGTTGTTTAATGATGGAAGGTTCATTTGAGCCATTTTATTATTAACAAATTAATGAAAGAAAACTATTGAAAATGGCGTTTGCTTTGATGCAGTAATCAAGGTTTCATAAATCGTGTATATATAAATTAAAAAAATGTAATACCAGTGACTGTGCATTGTCAAAAACACTTAGATTAGTGTGCACTTGGATTAAAGTTCAAGCTTAGGAACTTGTAATGGCAGGGATTAATATTGAAAATAAAATATGGATGGAAAATGGATAATTGTTCTTTGTGTGCACTTGATACTCAGAAATTAGAATATTTTATTCACAAACATTAGCACAAAAATAAAATTATTCTCAATTAGCTTTTAGAGACTCATGCAACAATTTCAGATGAGTAAGTCTGAATCAAACTTATTACATTTTGAATCCTTCCTAATAAATAAAGTTTAATTCAAAGTCATATATTTGGCTGAAAAAATCTTGATTGTTATATATTTAATGTAACCTTCTAATTCTTAGGTTATTCCATTCTTAGGGCATTTTAGTTTATATGGTATCTTCATGGATTCTCTATAGCATAATATTCTATTTTCTGCTATTGATTTCTACATGTTGAAGTCATCTCTATGTAAAAGGATCCATTTTAAGATATTTTACATGAGAACCCGTCCCATCAAAAATGCAGTATTTTGAGCCTAGGCCCAACTATAATGCATTTCATGTTGCAGTTGGAATAATATGTAGGTATTCGCCACTGGCCCGCCATGTTTGTTTATGTGTTGCATTTACATGGTGAGAATAGTTCAATTATTTTTTTCTAAATTGAACTTTTCAAACCCAACTTTAACCCTTTTTTGATGTGTATGCTAAGAGTGGGATCTTTTTACTCTGATGAGTCTTGCTACATTGCAATGAAAATTCTTCATCTAAATTGTCATATATAAAAAGAAAATTTATTCTAATTCATTATATTCACCATAACTGCAATTAAAGAATATATGATCATAAGTTTCATGTTTTGATTGCAGATAAGAGCAAAATATGGATGTTCATTTTAGGCATAAAAATTTTGTAGGTTTGTATTTTAATAGCAAGGGCTCTTGGACAAGAGAGAAGTAATTATTAATTCCTCTCATGCTCATTTTATAGTGTAATTTCATTGAAGTAGTTACATTTATATTAAATACAATTTATGGGGCATTGCTAGGCCTAATTTAGACAGAAGCCTACCTCTTTAAAATATTCTAAATCCCCAGTAAAACTCGGGCATGGAGGCGTAAAAAATTCATATAATAAGAAAAATTGTACTAAGGTTTAATTTTATGAAAACAAATGTTCATTGAAAGATTAGGTCACACAATTAATATTTCATAGTAGTGTTTATCTTGATAACATCTAGGTATTTCTTTTTTACTATTTGTCTGAATGCTGAATTGTTTCATTCACAGGAGGTGTATCGGATTCGGACAGTTCAGATTCAAGTGAGAGTGAGCACATAATTAATTCTCCTTTGCCTCTGCTCAACACCAAGGAATTTCTTCCAGAAGGGTCTGTATTGAAATATCAGCCAAATGAAAAATATCTGTGAAAAATAGCGTGATAAGATTTATTTCTTTAATAGTGCTTTGATTCAATTTGAGGTAACTGATGCCCAAGTAAGTTTTGTACAAGTTTTGTAGCTGTTGCATTGTCATAATGCTATGTCTGGCTCGTGGGTCGAGTTTGGTGGCATATTGTGATTTGGGGACTAAATGAAGGAAAAAGTAAGGATGGGGTTCCCAAGCATTCGGTGAGTCAAAAGTAGTAATGAGATATAGAGCGCTGACTATGGGAGTGAAACAGAATTTATATGAGAGTGTGGTTGTGCCTACTGTGTTGTAAGGCGCTGAAACGTGGGGTCTAATTACCAGAAATGGTAGGTATTGGTGCCAAGTTCATCATAGTTATTAAAAGTTTATTTGTCTTTTCATTTTCATATAACTATTGGCTACATTATCTGACTTTTAGTGGGGCTTATTTTAGATCGCTGATGCCTGCAAAAGGGAATTCCATTTAATCTTAGTTTTCTCTTTCAATCCCATGCCAGATTCAGCTGCTCAAAGAAACCCAGGAATGTAAACTCTCCAGGACGATAACTCACATGCTGAAGCTTCTGCTATCTTAAGAATTAGCACTGAAGTCCTCTCTAACTGGGTTGGGCCGCTGTAGAGGAGAGGAAAAAATTCCTTTCATGAATAGTCCTGCTTTCCGAGCTGTTGAACTTAAGCATTATCAATTGCAGTTGAATTAAGATGAAGACAAATATATTTGAAAAATTAAAACACATAAAATCTATCGTTTAAGGAACATATAACTCATTTTATTTAGAGTCCCTGTGAAAAGGTTTTGAATAGAACTCTTCACAGCTTCACATTCTTCAATTGACGGGTTTCATTTTAATACTTGTTATCTTTACATTTACTAAATTATGCTCGACTACTTTCAGATGCTGTAGTTTCATCAGAAATGTACTGCAATACGCCGAGGAAGCAAGTCTACAGATGCATCACCCATGCCCTAAAAAATGCCGGCGACTGGCATGGACGACAGCATGTGAAAGAACAGTCTAGAGTGGTGGAGACAGAAAATGGTAAGAGCATATAATTTTAAACAGCTATTAAACAGTAAATTTATTCACGCATACAGTACATGGGAATATAAACTGTCATTTTTGCATCAGACAATAGCTTGTTGCTCCTGGAAGCAAGCAGATCTAGTTTCGTCTTCTGGTGTAGAGGGGCCTAGAGTTTCCAACAATTGTTATCCTATCATTTGGTTGGCAGTCTTTATGGTTAGGGTTGTTTTTTCATAGGCTTCTTTATTCTTTTGGCTCATTCGTGTCTATTTCAGCAACTATGGTACTACTCTCTCGATGTTTTTTCTCATTTCTAATGCTTTTTCGATTTTTATGTATCGCATGGACACAGCTTGTGTTCCCATTTAGGACTGTGTTGCACATGAGGAAGTCACCTCATGTGTGAGATTTTAATTCCCTAAAACTCATTTGTTTTAATAGATTAGGTACATTTTCTAGTTAAGGACCATCTGTCTTTCGGTTCACAGCCATCCTTTACTTCAGCACCTCTTACTATCTTTTTCAACTTTCTCTTCTTTCCATTCTTCTTTCAGCACTTGCTGTTTCTATGCCGAGGGTTTCCTGTGCGGGAGTACACCTGTGTATAGATTCCCCATGCACATGTCCCCGTACTAGATGGTGCCTTAAACTTCGCTCTCTTGTTGCAACGAGTATTGCCCGTGCGAGCTTTAAACTAATCTAATAATTTAATTCCTAAACTTAACACTATATTGTCACTTAAATCAGTAAATTTACAGTTGTTCTGTGGCCAGACTTGGCAAGGCCTTCGGGTTGGGTACCATAATCTCTTGCATCAAACTCATGTAAATGTAAAAAAAGTGAAACTACCTCTTGCAAATGGGTAGGTATATGTATTCAATGCTTAATTCATTTTTTGGGGGGCTTCAGGCAACTGTGTCATCAATGAAGCAACTGGCGCAGCTACGACTTCTGGCAGTGACATCTCTGGTGAAGGGGTCACCTGTGGCTTTATTCACCAAGCCAGAAACATTCCCAACCTTTCGTAGTGCACTTTCAGTTTTTCCTAAGTAGTGATGTACCGATGTATCGGTGTCGGCAGCATCGGTCATTTTTACCGGTATCGGTATCGGCAAATTTCGGCCTTTACTTTACCGATACTTTTCAATAATTCGTATTTTATCAAGAAAATGAAGGTCATAAATCGTGAAAGTAAAAGTAGCTAACCTAATAATACCCATTGTGTGTTTATTTTTGTATTTATTTATATATCGGTTTGGTGTCCGCTTCTTAAGAAACATAGGATGTCTGAGTTTCCGGTATCATGGGTACCGAACATCTCAGTGTAACATTCAAATATGGCCCTTGCATGCATTGATTTGTTTGATATTTTATCAGGATAGCTTCGGTTAGGATACGTTAGGACAGGAAAGTTTGAGTAATGTTGACGGAATTTTTTTACGGGTCCACCTAGCTAAACGATGACATTGTCCATATAATTTCCAGATGTCTTTAGTATCATGAACGGCCAGTATTTCTGGTTTGAACCAAAGGAAGAAGTTTTTGTATATTTGTTTTAATAAAGGGAAATCCGCCCCAAAAAGTTTTTCAACTTCGACCTTTTTATCTGCAGCAGTGTTGTGGTTACTTACACCCAGGAGCTCTTTGTTACAAATGTGCTGTTTGCTGCAAATCTAGCAGCTGCAGGAAGCTGTTGCTCTTTGGCTGCCATGAGGTATAGTGCTGAGAGGATCTAAGATGATCTTTCAAGGTCTTTCAGGTCCAGATGATCAAGGATCAAGCCTGGTCTTTTTAAGGTCGTTGCATGGCCCACTTTAAGTCGTACGGAAGCAAGAGAAGGCGCCGTAATTAGCCTTGATCAAGCAGTAAGGAAGCCCAAAAAGGCCGTAATTAGCCTTGATTAAGCAGTAAGGAAGCCCAAAAAGGCCGATATTAACCTTGACCAAGCAGTAAGGAAGCCCAAAAAGGCCGTTATTAGCCTTTATCAAGCAGTAATAAAGCCCACAAAGGCCGTTGTTAGCCTTGATCAAGCAGTAATGAAGCCCAAAAAGACTGTTGTTAGCCTTGATCAAGCAGTAATGAAGCTCATATAGGCCAGGACGAGACTCGTTCAAGCAATGGAAAAGCCTAAAAAAGTCATGAATAGCCTCGTTCAAGTAGTAGAGAAGCCCAAAATGGCCATTGCATTAGCCGTTTCGATACCCAGAAATAGCCGTTTATCAGGGCTTAAAATAGCGATCTGAAAGGGCTAATTTACTGCTTGAAAAA
Organism: Morinoia aosen; assembly: GCA_030386875.1. Taxonomy (NCBI): domain Eukaryota; kingdom Metazoa; phylum Arthropoda; class Malacostraca; order Amphipoda; family Talitridae; genus Morinoia; species Morinoia aosen. The sequence goes on from CM059570.1 coordinate 5,435,048, forward strand.
ACTAACCTCTTGGCTCATAACTGCCTGAAAACGCTCTGTAAAAGGCTCAGAATTTTAATTGGGTTAGTTACATACGCAAATAGTAGAGTGAGGTGGAGCTCCATTTTGCTGAAAAGAGATGTTTCGTCGTCGAGATATAGGAACATCTTCGAAATAACCAAACAAGAAGGCCTGCAGAAACTCTAAATAGGCTTCGCCCGTGACATAGCTGGTATTGAAAAAGTAAGTGCCAACGATTTTCTTTTCCCATTTACCAGCCTCAGCCATTATCTTAGGGTTATTCTGATGATGTCTCTCCTCATGTAAGTTAGGGCTTATATCTGACCAGTAGCGAGTAGTGTGCCCTTTCACTTGGCGGTGAAAAATTGCTTCATCGTTGAAGAGTATTGAAGAATATATGTGATTATGCACCCGTTTACAGAACTCTACTCGCCTATCGGTGACATCGCCATTTAGAGTTTACAGAAAAAGATCATCGAATGGATGAAATTTCTGTGCCTTAAGAATACGATGTACCGATGATTTGATAATCGTTTGCTCGTGCCTTATTCTCCTCGTTAATTTCACAGGGATTTCAGTGACATTCGCCAAAACCATTGTGGATGCCTCTTCGTCCGTTGCACCCTTTCGTCGACCACATCTCTCACTGTCGGCAACCGAGCCAGTTTCATAGAAGCGTTTGATCAAACGGCAGACAGTGGTATGGCTCAATGGTAATTCTCGCTCAGAATGATTGCGGTTTAAGTCCTGAGTGACAGAGCGGGATGTTGTCCCATCTTTTCCAAACATAAAAGTCAATTGAACTCTTTCTTGTACTGTTAGTTTCTCACCTATATTAGATCTAATCTGATAACTGAAAAAGAAACACAAATTATTGTAATGGGTACGAGGTCTTGGAGACTCTGTATATCAATTAATCATTGATATATATAAATACTATTTACCTATTCGTGAAATATTCCCGCTGTGCCCAACTATGCTTTCAGGAAACAGGAAAATTATGCTCTAAACATTTCATTTTCTGTTTTATTTAATTAACACTTAACCTCCGACCGCGCCAAATTAGCAACCTTGTGGATTTTTTGTTTTATCATTAGCAAATACAATATAAATGGCCTCAAATGCGTATAAGTAGCGAGGCTTTGAGGAAGTAACTAGGCCAAATAGATGCAGTGTTTTATCACAAAATGTGAAACGACTAAAATTTGATTCAACAGTGCATTAAGTACATTCAAAAACATTTAATGCTTAGTACTTAAGTACATTTAATGAAAGTACCTAATACCTGAGTACTTTCAATATACTGAATACCGAGATTGGGATGGCTTTCATTGCGTTATATTTATACGCTGGTAGTTATTCTTAGCCACAGTTGTTTGCCTGTAGAGCACCTGGGACTTTATCTCGATCGTCAGTACTTGGGTGGGTATTTTATTTATTTAGGGTTATTGATGAAAATATACGTTATGCTAATTTATTCAAAAGCCTATTAAACTGCGAATAAATGTCTTTCAAAGTCATACTCACGCTGTCTCTCCTTATCTTCGTCTGCCATTATTCACTTGTCAAAACACTTGCGCCACATTGCAAAATTACGTCCAATCAATTTGCTTTTCTACTGAGGTCTGGCTGTATCTGGAATAACATGAAAATCATACATTCACAATCGTACTGGTACATCACGCTGCAGCAAGATATCCCTTTATCTCTGAACAAACGAGTCAAAAGTTTGTAATTGCAAGCTATGCCTTAAAATCGAACAGAAAATTGCTGTTTTACACAACTTTCATACATCACACCCGACACATGCAACGGTACGCGGAAGGAGTATGTCTGGCCATCGACTTTCATTAAAATGCCTCAAAAATCCGTTATCTCTTGAGAGATGTGTTCTCGTGGAAAAATTCAGCATTTGTATGATTACGCGATCCGCATTACGATCAACCTTAAATCTTCGTTACATCTCCTGCAGACATCGCATGAATGTTCTCATCATCATCTTACCCTCACCCATAAATTTTCCACGTCCGTAGCACTACTTCGTTGAAGGTCCTCACCGCCATGGAGTTACGAACTACCATTTTTGGCTGCGAAGAATATAATTCTATTTTTTTTTTAATTTTAACCATGTAAGATCTTATTCATTTTAAATACTTTTGATTAAATGTAGAATTCAGTTTCTCGACCGAAATGGTCTCAAATTAAATGCTAATAAAACACAATGCATTATTTTTGGATCCAAAGATGCAATTAAAAAAACTTCCGATCTTACTCTTGCAGTTGGAAATGATAAAATTAATGCATCAGAAAAAGTTAAAAATCTAGGTATCTGGTTCGATAGAAATATGTCCTTCAAATCTCACGTTGAGACTACTTGCAACAAAATCTACGGAACTTTAATGTTTTTTCATCGTATGAAAAGTATGCTAGACGAAAAATCCAGATTATTAGCTATTCAATCCCTTGTGTTATCGCGCATTGACTACTGCAGCCTAGTATGGGGAGACTTACCTCAATACCTTCAAAGGGACTTACAAAAATGCATGAACTTTGCAGCCAAGGTGGTATGCAACGGTAATTTCAAAAGAAATGATCACGTAACCCCTCTCCTCAATAAACTCGGCTGGATTCCTATCCAAGAAAGGCTCCTCTTGCAGAAGGCCCAATACGTATTCTCCTCGTTATATCTTCCTCAGAGCAATGCTGAGATAGTGCGTTTCCATCCACCCACTGTAACCAATCAAAAACCGAACAGAAACAATAATGTCTTAGTCAACTATCGTTCATCTCACTTAGGGCAGAAGGCTCTGTCCATATCAGGCGCCTTACTGTGGAACAAACTTCCCCTGAATATTAAAGTCCCTCAAAGACCGAGAGAATTTAAAGCCAAAATAACTCGTCATCTTGTGTCTCAATAATAATTTTTAGTTACAGAACATACTGAATGAGTACTGACGAATCTCATTTGCCTGGTATCTCCATTGCTGAACAATCTCCCTCGCTCATTGTTTAATAATTCAAGACATCACACAACAGTTTGGAAGTATGCGTAGGTATTATGATTTGACCGCCTATACGTTGTCATTTGCAAACATGCTTACTTGTATATGTGTGTACGTATATAGGTGTATGTGCACATATGGGTGTGTATATGTGCACGTACACCTGTGTGCACTAGAGTAGATAAACCAGTCGAAGGTTGCATTTTATGTCATTCCTCTCCGTTTCTGTGCAAGCATCAAACTAGACCGTCATGGTGCCTATATGTGTGTGTGTGTTTATCAATTGCAGACATTCTGCACCATATTACAAAGATAATGTGTTTTTTTTCTAATATGAAATTGTAAAGCATCCATGTAAAAAAAAAAAAATAAAAATAAATTCGTTGTGTGATCATCCATTTATACTGCAGTAATATGCTTATTCTGCTTATAGTTATATGCTTATAATAATGTGATACCTATGTTTGTTTATGAATTGCCGACAATTTGCGCCATATTTCAAAGATAATGTGATTTGTTTTCTAATATGAAACCTTTATAGGACATTAATGTTTTCTTTCTTATTTACGTCCCACAATCGTTTTCATGTTTCTGACTTAAGTAGACTGTCTTGTGCCACTATTTTTAGTACGAAATTTTATAAAAGTCATGCTATAATAAAAGATATTTTCTCTGTTTCCCTCGATTGGAATTCTGGTTTATAATGGCTAGTTTATGCTGATATTTGCGCACATGCTTACTTGTATACAGGGTGTTTCAAAAATACACGGCATAATTTCAGGTATGTATTTCCCACATGTAGACAATCAAAATAGTTCATTACAACATATGTCCGGAAATGCTTCATTTCCGAGTTATGGCCTTCACAACATTGAAATTCACCGGAACGTTTTTCTTTCCGCAGGTCGTTGCCATTACAGAAGATGTTCAAAATGACCACCTCCTGCTTGAATACAGACCTCACATCGATGTCTCATTGACCTGCGAACACGATCCCACACTCCAGGAATGTTGCGTATGTCCTCAGAGCGTGCCACAATTCGATTCCGAAGGGATTCCAAATCAGGCACCGGAGACGAATAAACCAATGATTTTAAATGGCCCCACAAGTAGAAATCGAGAGGGTTCAGATCAGGTGAGCGTGGAGGCCAAGCAATTGGGCCACCTCTACCTATCCATCGATCAGGAAATCTTCGATCCAAGTACCGGCGAGCCGTACGACTGAAGTGTGCAGGAGCGCCGTCATGCAAGAAGTGAGCGTGCTGACGATCGATCAGTGGAGTGTCGTCATAAACATCAGGTATGATGTTTTCCAGGAAGTTTGTGTACGCCTGCCCCGTAAGTCTGTTTACAAGTACATGGGGTCCAACTAACCGATCACCAATGATACCGGCCCACATGTTGAGGGAGAACCGCACCTGGTGATGAGATACAACAGTTGCATTTGGGTTTTCATACGCCCATACATGCTGATTGTGGAGATTTGTTATGCCATCTCGTGTGAACTGTGCTTCATCTGTAAATAATACTAAGGCAGGAAAGTTCGGATTTGCAGCACATTGCTGCAAGAACCACTGACAGTACCTAACTCGTGCAGGGTAATCTGCTGGTGACAGCGCCTGTACACGTTGCAAATGGTAAGGATACAATTGATACTCTTTCAGCTGTCTCCAGACAGTCGTATGGGGAACATTCACTTGCAACGCTAACCTTCGTGTGCTGATAGAAGGAGTTCTGTTCACAATCTCCAGAATCTCCTCCTGTTCTTCTGGAGTTGTAGATCTTGGTCGTCCCCTTCCCAATCCAGGAGAGTCAAATTTTCCATACTCGCACAGACGCTGATGGAGACTTACAAATGTCTTCCGATCTGGACATTGTCGCTGTGGGTACCTCTCCTGGTACAAACGACGAGCCAGCGCAGCATTGCCGTCTGCCTTACCGTAGATCAAGTGCATCTCTGCCAGCTCCTGATTTGTGTACATGACACACAGTCGAACGCCAAACACAACACTGAATTTAACCTTCGCCTAGGAATGATCTGTCAGAGTGCCCTCTTAATGTGTCCTTTGACGGCAACGACCTGCGGAAAGAAAAACGTTCCGGTGAATTTCAATGTTGTGAAGGCCATAACTCGGAAATGAAGCATTTCCGGACATATGTTGCAATGAACTATTTTGATTGTCTACATGTGGGAAATACATACCTGAAATTATGCCGTGTATTTTTGAAACACCCTGTATATGTGTACGTGTGCACGCTACGCGTATGACACTCTGTAGAATGCGTATGTATTGCCTCAATGCATAGAAATGCATTTGTGTATGCTTACGAGTTTGGTGTAAGTATGTGCGTGGGTATGTTTGTGCATGCGTATGTGTATATATCTACATGTATACGTGCACATATGTGTGTACTAAACTGACAACTAGCATTTTACCAGAGAAAATGGTCTTTTTTCTGTGCACTCTCAACTTGTAACATTACCTAACTCGTCATCTCTTTATTATTGTAAAGCATTCATGTTCAAACTATACATTTGTTCTGCGATCATCCATTTATATTTAAATAAAATGCTTATTAACTAATGACCGGTATGTTAAAATTGTTGAATCAGAAATACAAAACTTATAATCTTCTTGGTCCTCATGCTTATGTGTACATATATGTGTATATATTTACATGTATGTGTGCACATATGTGTGTACTAGACTGACAACTAGCATTTTACTAGAGATAATGGTCATTTTCTGTTCACTCTCAACTTGTAACATTACCTAACTCGTCATCTCTTTATTATTGTAAAGCATTCATGTACAAACTATACATTTGTTGTACGATCGTTCATTTATATTTAAATAAAATGCTTATTAACTAACGACCGTTATGTTAAAATTGTTGAATTAGAAATACAAAACTTATAATCTTCTTGGTCCTCATGCTTATGCGTATATATATATATATATATATATATATATCTGTATGTGTGTGTGTATGTATGTATGTGTACGTATATATATGTATATGGATTTGTATTTATATTTTTTTTTCATGCTTCCTTAAAATGACACTTTTGAACATTTGCCGAAACAAGCGATTCATATATTATTTCCTGGCATCAATAATTGCGAAGTTTTATGTCATGTACATGTAAACTGTCAAAAGTGTTTTCACCCCATAATGAAAATGCATCGTCCATGAATTTGCGTTATCTCTTATAATTATCATTACATGTATTGTCAAATGTAGATTAAGCAAGATTAGGAGTACATTGCCCTCAATCATTTATTTTCGACTAGTGACACGAGTTTTTCAATACTCGTGTGTGTGTATCATCTAAGTGTATTAATTTTAAGGTATTTAAAAACCAATGATTGTAATATTGTACAATCTCTATTGGAAATAAAGTTTTTTCTTTCTTTCTTTCTTTCTTTCTTTCTTTCAATATGTAATGAGGATTCTGAGCTTTTACACTGATTAACTGTCGGACATCAACGTAACGAGTCTGTTCGCAAACGTAACAAACATGCCTAAAGGCCCCCTCACACGTACAAATATGTTGGAGACAATCTGAACTGAATTTGGTTTGTCGGTCGCAAGGCCCCTCACACGATGCAAACAACACACTGCAAACTTGACAAAGACTGGCGCACGCTTCAGTATGCCAGTAGCATCTAGGTGGAGAGTACGCACAAGAATAGCGACTCCAGACGGCGAGTTCATACAATTGATAGGATTCGCTATAGTTGCAATGAATAAGAAATAAAAGAGATGTAAAAGCTCGCTCAAAATGGGCTAAAGAATAGTTCCTAAAAGTAGTGAACATACAAATAAGAAATTGCTTATTGAAGTGCATAAGGAGGGAGAGAGGCATAGTACAGTCGTGCACTACACACGAAGGCTGGCGTGACACTGACGTGGTGTCAAGGTTTGCAGCCGGTCGCTCCAAAATCAAGCATGGCTCATCTGCCTCATACAGTCTGTGCCAACCTGAAATGAGCGTACAAACGCACGAATTCAGCACCAGTTCAGATGTGTTTGCAGATGTATTTTCGCGTGTGAGGGGGCAACGGCCTTAGAGGGGCAAGCAGCCAGACCCCGGAGAGATGATTCCAAGATTTTAACGAGGAAGAATGACTAAGCCAGATAACGAATATTGGTGTACCTTCTCTTGCAGTTCATCGCCTTTGGCAATGAATCCGATTTATTGCGAATTGACATTTAATTGTGAAGACGAGTGTAACTGGATTCCTAGGATAAATCTATATTATTCCTACCATGATCAACCACCTTCTTTCTCAACAGCTACGTGATGTATAGTTATCAGGGTTCCATAGTGGAATGGGTGATCTTCCACGTTTTTGATTCTTTTTTGTAAGTTAGGAAGAATCAAAGCGTTGAGTGGAAAAGATGAGACGAAATCTATGTATGAACTGGCCCTGAAAATACGATTTTAATGACGTCATCGAAACACGTTTACCGAAGATAATTGATTGATCATGATGACCGAAGTGAATCATTCCATCGTATAATTTACTAATGAATTATACAATGATGTCTCATTACAGGCTGGAGGGAAGGCGATACCAAATACCCTTATGAATGATTCTTAGTAGCAGCGTAAATTTGCTCGAATCAACTCCAACATACAATACGGCGCCACATTGGGACCATACCTCAAATCGAACCAGGGGGGGGGGGGGGGGGAGTGGACGTTGTAGATGCAAACATGCGCCCACCCGAAGTCCCGTGACAACTCTTCTGCATTCCATAGAGTGTATTCGCTTTATTTTTTGGAGTACTTTCAAATTTTATGATATCTTATACAATTATGTAAATTGAAGAAATATCACTTATATTCTCGTCTGAACCCAAAACTGGACAGAGCAGAACACATCTTGCGATCGCCAATGAAACATTTTAAAAGGCTACGGATTCGAGCAATGTCATAACTTTAAAGAACAGCATTGTTTGATCTTCTTATTCCAGTCTTAAATTGTTCTTGTTAGTCTTGAATGACAATTTTCAATTTCTTACGTTCGTGAGCACACTGTGACAACACTATTTCAGGTATTTATCTTTTTTTACGGTTCCAGCTATGTTGAAAATGTTACGGCTAGCATTGTACAACAATCCTTTTCATGTCTTTGACTCCGGAGAACTCTTTTGTGTCAGTACAATTAGCGTAAGTAAGAAATATCATAAAAATTTTTGTTATAGCGAATATTTTATTCTTTCCGAGCTCATCATTGGCATACTAGTTGAAGCGTCGGTGTGAAAAATTGTCCAAAATCCCTACTGTTGACTTAATAGTTCTAGACGCAAAATAAATCAAATCTGCCCATTTCACTTTCAACGTCAATCCCTCATGCTCGGATCACTAGCCCCTATGTTCGTATGCTCATATTTCAATATAAGTAGGCACTAACGAGAGGGTTTTCAGCAATGCGTCACATGGATTACGTTTTCTTATTCACTGGTTTTTAAATCTAGTACCAAAATCCGACTACTGCAAAGAAGATGAACACATATTTTGTGCTTTTCTCCGCATCATGCGTCGACAATTAACACCGGTATTACGATAACCATGAACAATTAAGGATCCGAAACATTTGTTTCAACAATAATCGTGTGTATTACGATAACCCTGTTACCATGTATGAATAGCAATTAAGGATCTCTAAGGTAAGGTATGTGAATGCGATTTTCGCTTTTATTTCAATAGAAGTGCGCACAAACGAATGTATTTTTCAACCTAGCGTTACGAGGATTGTGTTCTCGTGGTTACTTACATTTAAATGCTCTGTCAAAATCAGATTACGCAACGAAGGGAACTCATTTTTGTTGTGCTTCTCTGTCAATCATTTTTTTCAACATTTTACATGGGTATTACGATACCAATGTGTTGTTATCACTCAAACATGTTAATGTTAAGGTATTTTAAAAAACAATGTTTCAAAATTTCATGTTTTAACTTTATTGGAAATAAATTGTTTTCTTTCCTTCTTTCTTTCAATTGAAGTAATGACCTTTATTAAATTGGTTGGGAATTCTATAGATCAGAGCACTCTGCGGAAATTTCTGTAGAAAATTGGGCAACTTTCCTACAACCTAATTGAAATGCTAATGAATTCAACGCTATAAAAACAAAAAATGCTGAGATATCAGAACATTCGTGTTACGATATTGAGGAATTAACTGTGAATAAAATATTGTGTGAACATGTCTAATTATAGGATGTTAGTGGGTAAATGGCATGTGGCTTCCTTTCGTCATTTGCATTATCGATTGCGTCTGAATATTAATCAAACGTAAGACTCCATTGTGTGAGGAAATACTACTCTCATAAAATGTTTTTGGGAATTATTGAGAAATACTCTCGTAGAATATTTTTTTTGGGAAACAGGCTCGTAAAATGTTCTTTGGGAAAATACTTCACGATTGGAATTTGACGGTTAGGCCGGTGACACAGGCGGCGGCGCGCCAAGCGGGGCTGCTTCGAAGGGAAAGGGGAAGACGTTAGCAGAGAACCAATTGTGCTACACCAATGAACGCTTGCCTAGCGATCACGCGAGAAGGTGTGTCTGAGCACACACCAATGGGAGTCCCAGACGTCAGAACAATCAAGGATTCCGCCAATCAGGATGCAGATGCTGCCTCTGTACAATGGAATGATCTGGATCAATCTCGAAGCAAGGAGGCGAAACGCTTATAAGGAGGGTAGATGAAGCCTAGAGAGGATTTTTGGTGGAGCGACAAGGGAAGCAGCTAGAACCTGAGTGCGTGAGCAAGTGCACCCGTCCCTTGCCGGGAGGGGGCGCACAAGAACAACGAAATGGACATCTGCGTGAAGTTACCAGCAGACATCGATACGATAACTTGCAAGAAAGATCGCTCAAAACACCTCAACTGCATCGAAACGACAACTTGCAACAAAGACCGTTCAAAACACCTCGGCTGCGCGGTGATAATTGACAAGAGACAAAGTGTCAACAACTCTACAGAAAGCATTCTATTTGCTTCTACATCAACTCCAAATTCGCAAACAACTCCACCTTCTCCAGCAAGACAATTGTCCACGTTTATCTTCAAGCCAGCAGTAATGTCGGGCGCTGGGAGCTCTGCAGTTAGCGGGCAGGCGTTGCTACACATTTCTCAACCCGAGCGCAAGCGCAGCCAGGCCGGCCGCAGCATCGCCGAACGAGAAGAGACGACTGAGTCCGCGTGCAGGCTTCAGAATTGAAGAGGAATTCAGCATCAATGGAATGGAATTAGGTCAGCTGCAGCCACACATCACAGCGGAGTGGAAAGTGTATAATTGTCGGCAGGGTGAATTCGAAAAATGAGGGCGCTTAAGTGCAATTTTTAATATGGAGGGTTACACACAGAAAAGTGTTTTCACCTGGCGCGTGATTTAAGTGTGATTCTTTTCGGATGAGTGCTTAGACTACGTTGTGTGCAGTACTGAGCATCCTATAATTTGATTCCTGGTTGTGAGTCAAGGTTAAATTTTAATTTGTCAATCTCGTAATTTCTGTGCTTTGTGTTGCTTGTGGAACCTGCAATTTTGTGGATGCGTAAATTGTTGTCAGCGATGGAGTATTGGTAACTTGAATTCTCGGTAAGCATCACATTTATATCATATCGTGTTTAAAGTCTTATGACGGTAGATATGTGTGTGCCTTTCTTTGACGCAATTGTGCCATTTCAAATCATTTCGTTCCAATGCCTTGTGTACTTTATCCACGTGTTTCCCAAAATAAATTCATGTAAATCTTCAATCCTTTTATTCTCCATGTCTGGTATGCAGGTGTACGCAAGCATGAAGGACAATACTTTAACATTTGCGGGGGTTGAGAGTCCCTCAGCGTCTGGGAAGGGGGTCCTAAACCAGCCCCTTTCTCTGTATCGAAACATTGCCAGTAAATCAAACACAGCAGAGTGCTCACATTGCTAAAACCTTTACCAAGTATTTGAGTCAAAACCACTATTTAATCAACGAGACTCATAAATAACGGTCAAAGAAGGTAATTTCCATCGAGAAATCGGCCGCTTTGCAATGAAAGCACGACGTAAAAGTGTGGTCAATGAGTTCAGACCTTTGGCACAACAGTACACAAGCGCGAGCAGGCGCAGTTTACTTGTGTTGCACAACTTGGCCGTGTTGTGCTTCAAGAAGCTGGGTTATGACCTGTCGGAGGCCAGAGTTCCGTGTACTGCTACAGTTTACGCGGAGCTACAGTTTACGCGAGTGTTTACCTGAACCTAATGAGGGAAGTAATAAGAGTGAAGCAACAAGTTAAGATGTTGTCAATCTATTACATCGTGGACAGCAGACGAGGGTGCAGAAGTTGCATTAGGGAAGCGTCTACCCTGATATAAGCATGAATCAACGAAATGGCCGTAACGTTTTTCTATGAGATCTAGATTTATGAAAATTGGCTTACGTATGTATTTTTGGAAGTGAATAAGGGGTGTTTTACACACTTTTTTCCACTTTTGAAATAATTACGGAGATAATTGTGGGAAAATAGGGGAAAATGGGGTGAAAATGATCACTTTTGATGAGACATATACGAAAGTATTTATCGTGTAGATATGCTTTGGTTTCATTGGATGCGCAAAGAGTTGCTGCATGACGAGTGGGAGTATTATTTTGAAACTCGCAATAGTTTTGTGAATAGAATTAAAAAATATGAAGCCATCATTTTTACGTAGATTTGTCAATGTAACCCAAAAATTATTAGGAATTCAAAAAATCTTAAGTCAGTAGATAGAACAACTCTTTGCGCATCGAATGATACCGGAATCATTGCTCTTCGACAAAAACTCTAGGAGAAAATGGATTTTGAACATTTACCATTTTCACTGTTATTCCTTCCTTCTCCCCATTCTCTCCGTAATTATGACGAAAATTGGAAAAGTGTGTAACCCGACTCCTATTTAGTTCCAAAATTACATACGTATGCTAATTTCTATGGATCTAGATTCCATAGAAAAAACGTAACGGCCATTTCATTGATTCATGCTCGTCCGTTTCGAATCTGAAATATTTACGTAGATTTTTCCTATCTAACTCAGAGATTATTGTGAATATCAAAATAATCCTCCAAGTTGTCGCACAGCAGCATTTTGCGCATTCAATGAAACCTAAATCATTTCTCTAAAAAAACTTTCGGGGAAGATGTCTCTTTAAAAGTGACAATTTCTCCCCTTATTTTCTCGGTAATTATGTCTAAAGTAGGAAAACATGTGGAGGACAACACTTATTTACTTCGAAAAATACACACGTATGCGAATTTCCATAAATCTAGATCACATGGAAAACGTTATTGCCATTTCGTTGATTCATGCTGATTTGAGGATGGACGCTCCCCATAAGTGACGGTATGTCGGAAGCTATCAACTGATGTGAACCTCTGCCATTGCAACGGCATGGTCGCTGCAGATGGCACTGAGAATGAGGAGTAACTTCCCATCACGGCAGTTGATACGTTTTTGGCTTGTATGCATTACAATACATTATCGTCAGCAGGAGTAAGATCAACTGAAACATCTGGTGTAATAAAATTATAGATATTGTGGTAAAAAGCGCGAAAAAAGGCCTTCATAAGGAAAATAAGGGTATTTTTCGGCCATACGAGAGAGAAGACAAGGGTGTGAGTTACCTCATGGTGACGGGAGGTGTACGTTCATGTATGTTGAACCGTAGCTTTGAAGGGTGAAGATGGGAAGGCTTCATAGAACAAATTTTGCGGGTTTAATTCGCAGTTGGAAAAATCTCGTTAAATTGAAGCACACCTGTTTTTCGGAGTAGGGGGGATTTAATTATGTTTTATTGTGATTTATTGTGTTCTATTGGGTTTATATTGGGTTTTTCTGTGTTTTATTAGGTTTTATCGGGTTTTCTGGTGTCATATTTTTTGTATTTTTTCATTGGATTACGGTATTCTAAAGTCTTCTGAAAAGTGATTTTTTTAATGCATACCTTTACTATTTGTATGGTGAGTGTGAACACAGCTTAAAAGTTCTCCAGTTAAAAGCAGACTAGCTCTCAACCTATCAGGGGTATGATTTGGTAACTTATATATTTCTGATTTTTTAACTCATTCAGTCTCGCTGTCAGTGTCCTCAAATACATGTAACATGGTACCACAAGCTCGGAAGCTGCATTAGCTTGTAAGGCATACTAATTTCGTATCTACATTATAAGATAGCATGGTCTGCACCTGCCCTATCTTGTTAGGCCTGCTGGTTCCTGTGTGCAAGAGATGGTGACGCTAGGAAGGAAAGGCGTTTAGTTGTATACCACAGTTCAATTTGTTGGACAAGTGTGTATGTGTAAGTGTTTGCTGACCAGTTTCTTCTTAGGGCTTTCATAATTCCCATCTTTATATAAATATAATTAAGTAACTCCTTTGAGTTGTATTTTGTGTATTTAGATTGTTAAATTGGGATTACCGTAGACCCACTTCTAATAAAAACTAATTGATGCGTTCCGTTGCCTACTGATTCACTGTTCTTGATTAATTAATATGTATATCAGCACCGCCCGTAGGTCGTGGCAGGAAAAAAGGATCGCACTAGAGTCATATGATTGAAATAGGTAACACTTCTGAAGTTAGTTGTGACTTTTTCAGTGACAAAATAATCAAGAAGATAGAGAGGGTGCAAAATAATGTGGATAATACCAGGATATAAAAAACAGGAACAAACAGCAGAGCAAGAAGAAGGCACAGCGTAGTTAATCACAGTTAGCCCTACTTACTCAAGCTGTGACTCTGTTATTACCGTTATTAGTGATATCTGTTAGCTGTCAATTTAATTTTCTTCATTAGCACCAACAAAAAAGTCAACTGCGCCACCACTATTAAAACAGGGGTAGGACTTTTCAGTTCCTTTGCACGTCTCAAGAAGGCAAAAAAATAGATGTTAGACTGGGACATTTTTCTTCAGTTCGAATATTCATTTTAAATAAACAGAAAATAAAGAGTTCCACGAGTTCTGTTTTGTGATGCGACCTGCAAACATACCGCCAGACCAAACCGCCAAATTTGAGGTCAAATACTGATTTCTAAGATGATACAAGTAAAACTCAGCACTGCTAGCAGAGACTTTCACATGATGGTACAAATTGTGTTCTATACACACCCATAAGAAGGAATTAAGGTTCAAATTAAATTCAATGTACTAAGTTTGAAAATGAAGCCAATAAAAGAAAAACCTGCATGATGCTTTGCTCACAGGTTTGTGCATTCATTTGTGGCTTTAAATTAAAAAAAACACCTGACTGGTGTCCTAGTTTTTGTCTGTGTTTTTTTGCTTTTTGAGAGGGCTTCCAGTGTTTTTTTGTGCAACCGTGGTTGAATTGGACTTTGAGAGTTGAGTGATATACTGGTAAATGTGATTATAATTTGATGGTATACACAAAATTAAGATATAAAGGTAAGAGGTTTGCTTTTACAATCTGGATATTCACGTAGAGGAATTTCGAGGGTTGTACGAGGGCTGCCTGCTAGAGCGCGAGAAACCGCCTGGACTAGAGGGTGCGGGCTATCTAAACGGCGCCCGGGGAATGGAATGTTTTTTTTTTACAGTTAGCCTGTTGGTGTCGAACACGAACGTTATACTAACCCAGAAAATGAAAAACCAGAATTGGGCAAACAGGTGGTGCGTAATTAGTTTACGGTATTTTGTCTTGAATATTGAATGTTTCGTTCAGTGAGTAAAAGGAATATTTTGTTTATTATTCGGTAGATGTCAAGAATTACATTGTAACCAACTGGTAACGGTGGCGACGCCATTTTGAATCATTTTTAATCTGAGTCTTTCTTCAAGCTTACAGTTAAGGCAGACGTCTACCCAGAATATCGAATATTCATGTTTTTTTCTTTTATTGCTTTTTTCGCTAGAGATCTGCCTACTTCACAAGCTGTCAAATTTGCAGAACGATCTGAGCATCATAAGTGGAGGAAATGGGGTTGAAAAAAGGGGGGTGGGGGAAGGGTCCAATCAGGAGCCAGCGCCGATTAGCTAGTGGATGCGCCATGCCCCTGAAAGTTCTTTTTTGTTGTTTTTATTGCTTTATTCAATACAGAAGTCCTAATTCTACAAGCTGGCAACGGTTCAGAACGTTTTGTGCTTCGTGAGAGTGGGAAACGAGGGGGGAAGGGGGTGGATTCGATTGCAGCCGGTAGAGCGCGAACGTCACCGCATTAGACATGAAACAAAAATATCTGGATTATGTTGTGTTCTTCTATTCGACACAGAACTCTTTAGTTTCCAAACTAGCAAAGCTACACAACGTTCTTCCCTCCGTAAGAGGAGGAAACGAAGGCGGGAAGGGGAGGAGCGCGTCGAGGAGGACGCGGCAGGGTGCGCTCCTGGAGCGATGAAACGTATCTTTGATATCAGTTCCAAACGTCTCTTGATACCTATGGTACAGGTTCCTTCAAGGAATAACAAAAACTTATAAGAAAAGATATTCATATGTTCAGATAGCTTTCAGAACATCAACCGCGTCAATTTTTTTAACCAACATAGCGAGCAAATGAGAAAAATGAAAATTTTTAGAAAAATCTTCTCCCTGAACAGTTGAAAATGGGAAAATAGGGTATATTCAAAAGCTATCTCTTCCAAAAGTCACTATTGTAAAGCAATGATTTAGATATCATTGAATACGTAAAAAATAGCTGCACAGCTGGACGGAGAATCGAAATTAAATTCATACTTCTTTTTCAGTTACATATAAAAAATCTACGGAAAAAACGCTAAACTTTCAAAAACCTTAATTGTGATATCATAAAACTAAACTTTCACGAATTTCGAATACACTCTCCGTCCAGCTATGCAGCAACGTTTTGCGCATTCCATGAAACCTAAATCATTGCTTTACGATAATACCTTCAGGAGGAGATAGATTTTGATATTAGCCTATTTTTTCATCTATTTTTCCTTTTATTTCAGTAACTAGTTCGAAAATTGAAAAAAGTTTCTAACACGCACCTGTAGCCCTATCAAAAATACATACGTATGCCAAATTTCATTGATCTAGTTCCCATACAACAAACGTGACAGTCATTTTTCTACTTCTGGGCAGAAGCTTCCCTTAATTTAGTCTACTTCTCATTAATTTGCATCAATGGGTTAATGACAACATCCTCAGACGTAATTTAGTTGATTTTCGAAGACGCGAACGGAAACAAAAATGAAAACTGAAATTCAATTTTTAAATTAATTAGAATATGTTTATTTTTAACCAAAGGTGCATTTAAGTGAAAAAAGGAAGTCGAAAGATTGAACATTGCATTTTATTGACAAATTTATTGATTTCTAGGGAGTAAATTATACATGAATCAGTAGTAACGATGAAAAATTGTTTTCAGGCGGGGTGGGTCCATCTAGAAGTACAACAATAAATACCACAATAAACGCCAAAGTAAATAAAAAGCGTTCGATCAAGACGATGAATATTCGGCAAAGATTCAAAGGAACAATTTTTGGTAGTCGTTGTTCCTGTGAGGTCGATAACCAAAGAAATTTATCGTATCTGAGGCAATGACGGGGCGAGTGATGACGAGAGGCAAGACTTAATTTAAGAAATGATTGAAATCCATTGTTTAAACAGCGAAAGGAGTATGGCAGGGGCAACTACTAGGGGAAGAAGTGTTGAGTGCAAAATAAAGATATTGCCTTGCTTTTAAGATGAGTCAAATGAAATGTGGTTATCCAGAGGCGAAGTAATAAAAATGCAGCCGTTTCCAATTATTTTATTCAGAAAGATGCAACAATCCCTCAGCGCGAATGGCGACCCTACCTTTCAGGAGCATGTTTTGTGTTTAGGCTATAATGTGGCGAACTAGATATTATATCTCAACTATCTGTATTCTGCTGTGCTCACATATGGCTGATTATACTGAGGCCGGTTATTGTGAAGTAAGTTTACAATGAGGTGTGTCTATGAGCGGAATTTTGACTATTCATAGTGAGGTGTGCTAGTTCTTTTCTAGTATGATACAGGTGGTATGTTCACTACAGAGTATCGTAAACAGGAAAAAGATTAACCAAAAATTCCCGGAACCTACACTATTGAAAATATACCGGATGAGGGTTGAATTAAAATTTTATGTTGCACACGAGCTAATCAGAAATCATAAAGTTTCGCTAGGAAACCATCACGAACACGCTGAATTTTAGAAACATTCAATCACAAATATCATTATTGTGTGTTATTAGTAATGAATAATGACGGTGTATTATGAATGCTTCCGTAAGCTTGCGATTAGTTACGTCTAGTTGTCTGTCTGTACAACATCGATACGTTGTGTAAGAACTTGTTGAAATTTTAAGATGTTCGTAACACGCTCCTCAACATCTCTTATCTAAATGAAGGCATTCAAAGATAATATTGTCTTAGTTTTTGGTACATCCTACTATTGTTTTTTTCTGAGAGGAGCTTTAGACAAAATACGAAAACACCTCATTTTCTACATTACTCGTGTGTTTCTGCAAATTCTCTGTTTGTTTGTTCTCAATGGTGCATGTTTGACGTGGTCCTGACAACGTTTTTCTTTTCTTAATAAGTTGTCGTTATTTTGCCTCATTGATAAAGGAGATCATCCCAGGCCTCTGCCAGGCCCCTGTCGCTCCGGGGGTCATTTCTCATGTGTTTGTTGGGAAAGGACCCTCAGGTGGTGGACTATTCGGTCCTAAAATTTAATGGCGCTACGGACAATAAATCCCCCCCTAGGGGGAGGTGAGGGGACCGAAATTTTTAATTTTCGACCGACTTTGACCCCATATAAAAAGAGAACAAATGGAAAGTGGAAAAAAGCCCTATTGAGTTTGTTAGAAATGTTCCAATGATTCTAAAACTGTCTTTGTTTTTGTTCTAGCATCAAAACTGAAGGAGGAGTCCCATTTTGAAATATCAATATCATTGAAATATCATTACCTAAATACCAATATGTCAATTTTTTGCAAAATCTAAGGCCTGAATCAAAAAAAAATGAATGGCATCAATTGTGTTTCTTTTCAAAGGTTACATATCATAGTCGAATTTCATAAGAATCAGACTGAAAATAAAAAACTTCATTTCTTTGAGAAAAATTTTTTTCCTGAAATCACAATTTACAATGTTAATATGAAGTTATGTATGGAAATTATCGAAATAAAAATAAAAACTGCATTCAATTACATCAATTGTTCATTATATTACACTTCAACAAAATTTTTGTTATGGCTTATACCCAAATAAATATTTTCAACATTCAAAATGGGACTCGTCATCGAGTTTTGATGCTAGAACAAAAACAAAGACAGTTTTAGAATCCTTGGAACATTTCTAACAAACTCAAATGGGCTTTTTCCAAATTCGAATTTTTCGAAAAAATATATAGCTCTAAACCCAAAAAATTATTGTTGTTTGTAGAAATTTTTCAAACATTTGAAAAAATAGAAAAAAATTGAATTTGAAAAAAAGCCAATATGAGTTTGTTAGAAATGTTCCAAGGATTCTAAAACTGTCTTTGTTTTTGTTCAAGCATCAAAACTGAAGGACGAGTCCCATTTTGAATTATCAATCAATATTACCAAAAAACTCATTTTTCGTCAAAAAAAAAACTAAGGCCTAAATCGAAAAAATGACACGAGTAAAATAGATTTACTTTCACAAAATACATATACTGGCAAATTTTCAAACGAATCGGACGAAAAAAGTTGTCCAACTGGGATGAAAATGCTCAAAATACTTTGGTTATAACTTCGTATTATTTATTTTTTTAAATCTTTCGTTTTAGTTTTCGTTTGATTGCTAGAAGTCTAAATCCCAATTCATGTCGTGTCTCTTTATATTCTTTTTAGAGGAGCTTCAGTCCCGTGACAAAAATGAAGGCTTAATAGAAGGCAAAATGTTATTTGTGAAAACATTCACCATGTGTGCCCTACACTGCGAGGTCCGCAATGCGCTTGCGGTGTCAGCATTATTTTTTGTATAAATTAGGGTGCGAGGCGTTAAGCGCCGCATTCGTCATGTACTCCAAGCTACCAAGTAAACGTCGCAGCTCTCCAGAGTATCTCTATCCCTTGGTCCACACATTTTGGTGGCCAGATTGTGGTTCGATCTCAAAAGAAGACACTCAGAAGATAGTCAAGCCATTCAAGAAGAGAACTTGGCGGCGTACGTTTTGCGAAGACGTGAATTAGTATTGTCGTCGTTGACGAGAGTGAAAAATTTTCGGCCGAAGATCACGAAGATCTGAAGATTTAATCTGCATTTTACGACTGTGTCAGAAGAGGAGATTCTGGTACCTGACACCGGGAGAATTACTGGTAGAGAATTGCGCGAGGTGTATAACAACGTTTTCCGCTTCGTTGTCCGGCGAATTTCGGAAGAACAACTTCGAACACCCTATGAATTCGGGCTTGAGGTACCGCAGGGCGAGACCTATCAGGCGCAGATTTCCCTGAGCAAGGAGGACGACGGGTTCAAAATAATTGTGTGCATAACTTTTCATCAGTGAACAATACCGTGTACACAGTGCTAGCGAGAGCAATACCGTGAACACAGTGCTAGCGCGAACAAGACCGTGAACAGAGTGCTAGCGTGGACAAGCACTTGCGGCAGCCGTCAAACAAGTACCAAGTGTAGACCGACACTAAGCGACCTTGAGCAACGTCAGCGACGCCATCTGAGAGCGATCCATGCGGCTAAGAGTTAAGTAAGCATCTCTTGTAGTTTTGTACCTCTGCAGTAGTATTTTTTTCTCATACGTAGTAGTACTTTTGCAATATTTTTTTTTACTAGGTGAGACGCTTGGGTGTCATGCTCCCTGTCATTTAAAAAGGTGATAGATTTATTGCTTGTGCAGGTCTAGAGATTTATTGGAATTGTTCATCGATTTGAATTATAGTGCCTATTATTGTGCGAGGGAAAATATTGGAAGGATTTGGTATTTAACTTTGAGGTGTATATTTTTGATATTGATTTCTGACGCATTATTTATTTTTTGTGAGGGTTAATATTGACGTTGTACTAATTCGTGGATCAATCCATGTCGGACTCTGAGTCTGAGAGTGAACATATTCGGTCGATAGCTACAAAGACTACTAGGGGCCGTGTTTCGGTGCAGAGATTTAAAAATCAAGGTGATCGTACGTCAAATAAGACGGATTTGTCGGCAGCTCGTCCTAGCGTCATGACAACGCAAACCGTTAAGTTCAGTACGCCTAGCGTCTCTACAATGACGACCGCTAGTAATTCCGTAGCAATAACGCTACCACGAGGCAGTACCATCCTGTCTAGCGCTAAGCTACCCGTGTTTAGGGGTCGTAAGCGAATAGAAGATCCAGATTTCTGTGAGACGAAAACATTTAGGACTCACGTCTCAAATTCAAAGGCGTGTCTGACTTTGCTTCCCAGTGTAAACTCAGATGAAGCTAAAAAGGAACTTTTAGTAAGAAGCGCCATCAAGCAAGTCGGAGATTTCGTCTTTATAGTAACTAAATTAGTGATCAGGATTTGAACTACTCTTCTGAAGTTCAGGAGTAAGTATTCTGGATGATATTTACATCGCGTAAAGTGAAAAATCGATTCATGCGCTAGCGTGTGACTTCAATCAGTTACGATTTTTGCGAAACGAGGGCCTAGCAGCTCAACTGGTAACAGCCCTAACTAAAATTAGGAAGTTGAACGAACACACCTTGACTAGTTCGAAAGTTGCGTTTCAGCGACATCCCTTCGTCGTAGCGAGTGCGAATGCTAATGAGTTAACCAGGTTTGCGGGAGATTTAATTGTTTTTAGTTTAGCAACGTCGATATTAGCTCCCTTGCTTGATGAAAATTTTGGTGAAAAGGTATTTTCGCGACCGTTCTTAACCTCAGAAGAGCTATTAGCTCGGATCGTTTCAGCAGTACGAAATCACCCAGAGAGTAAACCGATTATTGCGCACACAAAGGCCGGTGTACAGTTCTCGCCTAGAGAAACCCATCTAGAAGACGAGTCGGACAGCGACGTGCACGAACCGCTTGAAGAGGTTTTTACACCTCCCAACACAGTCAGCGACGTTTACAGGGGCGCAGACCATTTTTCAGACCTGGGTTGAGGACTGCGAGATACACCTGATGCCTATGTAGGCGATAGAGCTTTAGGAACTCTGGAGTGTAACGAGGCTCTAGTGGAGAACTCGAGACAACCTGTTAATAATTTTGGAAAGACGAGTCAAAATCCCTACTGTTTGCTCTGTAATAGTCCAGGACACGTACAAACTACCTGTCGGAAACAACGAGGTCAGAGCAAACCAAGTCTCCAAGGTAGAACCTGCTATAGATGTAGGCAGTTAGGACATTTTGCTCGCGAGTGTAAATTAAATTCAAAGGCCCCTTTCACACGAGTCACTCAGTGACCGTCACCGGTGACAGTCACTGGTTACAAGCCATTATTTCGAATGTAGCCTTTCATACGAAGTCACTTCGGTTGCCCAGTTGGGCAACATCATTTTGCAGTTACCCGTGAGGTAGCTAGTGACCATTGCAAGCAGTAGCCGTCACCGACTGTTGGGTATAATACTAATAATAGTTTTCATACTGAGTCACTCGGTGACGCAACACTTTCGTCACTGCGTGCGTTACCCGCATCATTCAACGCGCTTTCCTCGTGTATGCATGTGTGACATTGTTGTGTACATGGGCAATATTAACACCGAAGAATTCATCCATGAAGTGGAGAA
Source organism: Morinoia aosen (assembly GCA_030386875.1). Lineage (NCBI taxonomy): Eukaryota > Metazoa > Arthropoda > Malacostraca > Amphipoda > Talitridae > Morinoia > Morinoia aosen. The sequence goes on from CM059570.1 coordinate 5,456,773, forward strand.
ATACCCTGCATTGTGGAATTCATCCTGTGATGAAAATAGCATCAAGAATGAAAAGAGGAAGGCATGGAATGCCATTATTGTGCACTTCATTGCGGACTTTGAAGAAAAAACTTCCGCTGAAAAGAATGATTTAGGTAAGTAAAAGCAAGCATTTGTATATTTAATTTATTCATAAGTAGAAACATTGGATGTTTTCCGTTTTATGGCACCCACAAAATTACTCCAAAGGCAAACTCAAAAATCTATTACCTAATTTATTCGAAAAAGGAATATTATAATCTTAATCAGTACTAAAACTGTATCACTACTAACAGATATCTCGAAAAAAATTCTGCAAAAGACGGAAAAAAACGAAGTTTTATTACCCCTTTTTAGAAATAATCTATCTGCCAGGGAACAACACCTTCATCACTTATAAAGTAGTCGCATATTGATCTCTCAGGAGGTTGGCCCTGTTACACACTACATGTAAAATACTCATTCAGCTGAGAAACTTTCATCAGTTTAAACACCATCTCTTGCTCGGACAAAGTAATGCAGAACACAGCGGACTTTGAAAATGTCTTCTGCCAATGCTAGGTTCACATTAAGTGGGCGATGAAAAATGCGCCATTTATTTGCAAGTATCCGAAACGTGCATTGAATATATCTGCGAGCCCGTGAAAGCCTATAGTTAAGTATGTTTTTTTCACTTTAAGAACTTTCCAGCATATGGCTGCATAATTTCTTGAGTAAGGCCAAAGGCTTCATTTGCCACAAACACGAAAGGCATAGGTGTCTCAAACCCAGAGGCGGATTTGTGTGCAGGAGGAATATTTAGGGTTTCGTTTTCAAGTTTCTTGAAAAATGCACTTTCTTTGAACGCAGTATCATCTGAGGACTTTCCATACGCACCCACGTCAATAAAGAGGAAATTATATGATGCATCACATACAGCAACAAGCAAAATAGAAAAATCATTTTTGTAATTATAGGATAATGAACCACTATTCTCTGGCTTGATTAATCTGATGTGTTTCCCATCTAAGGCACCTACCTACGCAATGAGGGAAATTTGTCTTTTCCCAAAAGTGAGTCGCGGTTTCCATCCAGAAATGTTTTGTCTATTCAGGAAAAGAAATTGGTTTTACTCTTTCCCAAATGGCCGTGCAGACTTGACGTATGATAGTAGAAATTGTACATATGCCGAGTCTGTACTGGTAATGTAGATCACTCATAGTAGCTCTGGAGCCAAGGTATCTGTAACAACAAGGGATTTTATTTGTTATTATTCCAGTTATCAAATTAATTTCAAACTCTATTCCAGTTTATTTTTGTAACAGTATTCTATTTACCTTTGCTTCAGCTACTTATGCCCAGAAGAAGTGGAAGGGAATTCGAGCCAGTTAAACTAGAGAGCTGTTGAAGAAAAAATACGAAAAAAGTGGATCAGGTGCAAATAGACGAAAGCAGTACGTGCATTTCGAAATCCTCAGTTTTCTTGAAACGGTTACGAAACCTACCACAAGCCGCATGGACGAAAACAGAGATGAGGATGTTGATAATGACATTAACGTAGGGACTCCAAGGTAAAAAGAACAAGAAATTCCTTCAAAACAATCTAAAATAAATAAAAGAAATGATGACCTTATTGAAGTTCTAAAGGCCAAAGTACTTGAGGAAAACCAACAGCAATCGGATGAAACGAACGAGGATAGGTTGTTCTTACTATCCCTCGTATCAGACCTCCAGAAAGTACCTGCTGACAGGAAGCTGCAAGTAAAAGCAAGCATATTGAATATCATCTGCCAAGCACAAGTTATCCAACAATCACTCATTCAACATTCAACTTTACCCGTTTACAATCCGACTTATCAACCTCTGAATTTTCATCAATTTCAGCAGCCAGTATTTCAAGATCAAAGTCGCAATTATAGGCAAATGAAACCTACGACAGCAGCTATTGGAAATGATCCTATGCAGTGTCCTGCACCTACACCGTCTCCTACTTTTTCTGACAGTAGCAGTATAATCAATTTCAGATTTTCTGAGGAACATTGTCAGTTCCAAGAAATTACACAAATACTGTGAGATGTGAAAAATGAAATATGTAGTAATTATGCGCCAAAAAATGCGAAATTAAATGATGCAGTTTGTGTAATTTACTAATGAATCAGTACTAGTTATTTACTACAATAAAAGTTACACGAAAAAGTTTATTTTGATATCCTAGCAGTATTATCTAAATACCTATAACGTTGGTGGGCTCCATATATGAACTTCACAGAAGATTCTTTAAAAAGTCATGTATTTTCTAAACATAAATATCTTACCTTAAAGTTACTGCAAGTTTTTCATCTGGCCTTATGCTTCTTCTCATGTTTGTATCACCCTATTGAAAATCGAGGACGGTGCACCGGTGGAATATGGTTGACAGGGCTTATTATCCGCGATTTATTGGTCATTCGGCCATCCGACCGATAAAACAACGGTACACCGCCCAATTTACGAGCATGTTATGATCGGCACTGCCATCCGCGGCCTCCCGTCCATACACCGTCTTTAACTCGCGGTATCTAGTAGCGATTCGAGGTTGACTTGGCCAAGGACGGCCATCTGGCTCAGAATCGCTGATACCGTGTTTTTCTGGCACTTGTTTCTCATGCCCTCAAGCAACTAAAATTAATCTATGTTAAATAACCTCTTAATTTTGAAATGAAATGAACAAAATAATAATGAAATAAATATAAAAAGCTATTCTGAAATTTTAAATTTTTGCTTTACTAATTATAAAACCTTTCACACTGAGAGAAAAATTAAAATATTCAGGCCTCTATGAATAGGATGTTTTATTCCAGATTAGATTATAAGTTTGTTAAAGCCTCCCTAACCGCCAAACAAATAGAGCGAATCGGAGAGGAAGGAGGAAGGCACCATTCAGTATGGAGATAAGAGAATGAGGAATCTAAGCAGAATATGAGAGTAAGATGAGAAAGAAGTTCATGAAATAAGATAAAAGCTGAGGAAAAAAGTCCGAGGTGCTGAAAAACCGTGCAGTAGTGAATCGAAAAAAGGTGGTCCTTAACCCAACAAAATCATTTTATTCCAACAAAAAGAAGCCCTACCTAACTCTCAGCTCGGGCCCTCATATTTTTCCCCTGGGAGCGCTAATTCCCACATATACAATAGTTGTATCCCCTGAGGGGATGTTTTAATCCAATCAAGCCTAATAAAATATGTATAATTGGCAGAACAATAATATGAGCAAATCTCATACAAGAAAAAACAGTCCGTAAAGCAGGCGATAAAGAAGATCCATTTTAAAAACGAATTCATATGAACGTTTCAAGCTCTTGGCTCATTTTAAAAAAGGCTTGCAGATAAATCGAAAATTAATTCAATGCTCGCACAATTTGGTTAGATCCATTATAGACAAAAATCTTAAACAATACGTGGATGAAAAACTACACGTAATAGCCTACAAACAGAAGTAAATTGTGACAATGATAACAATATTAAAAGAAATGCAATAGTTTAATAAGAGAATAACTGTTCATCGGTTTATTATTTAGATACGGTCTCGAAATAGTGAGAGATACCTACGATAAAAATCAAAATACGATGAATACATTGAATAAGCCGATAATTATAAATTTTTAAGACACTAATAGCTTAAAAAGTTAAACTTTTCATAGGACATAATACTGTCAGGCTGCAGCGGAGACTGTATGGGAACGGTCTTCTGGAAACTACAGAAATTTCTTTAGAATTTCTTGAGTGCAACTTTAGATTTCAGTCTACCACTCGTAACTTTTGAAATGATTCACCTATTGAGTTCAAATTACTCTCAAATGAAAGATAAAAAACATTCTTATGGAAAATCGTACATGCCAACATTCTTGAGCACTCTCAGACAGCAAAATTCATTTGCCATGAAAATTACAGTTGGTAGCTGCCGAGGAATACTTGCTAGTCAAAGCTGTCAGCTAAAAAATTGGTAAATTTACCTAAAACTTTAACTTGCGGATATTTATAATGTAATAAGGTATTTAAATGCAATTTAATCATTTATTTAAATAATACTATCCTGTTATTCATCTTAGCCAAAAATTTTATCTGCACTCGAGTTAGAGATGGCAACACTGCTCGCTCGCGTCGGCAAGATGGCAAGCTCTTTCGAAGTTTCACGGCGGCTGGGCGGCGGCAGTTATTTGAATTGTGCTGTGGCAGTTGTGCGTCTCAGATGTGGTGCTGATTTCTGACTCATTTAATAAGTATCAAGCAATGTCAGAATGTATTTCAGTGCAAGTGTGTAGTACGTTAGAGTGTATCTTATTTTTGAAACAATTTTTGCTCTGAAAAGGTATAAGGTGTTCGCTCTCAAGTTAGTTTCTTATTCCATTGAAGACGTTATGCCGGTATGGCATGTTGTCAAGCGCCGATGAAGGTGACGATTGAGACAACAAGTGCCTTCAACCTTGTCGTCTGAATAATTTTTTAGTGTGAATGAATTGTAATGAATAGTAATGATGTGTTTATTCACTATTAATTCCTTTCTTATTTTACAGTAAGTGTTAACACAATTTAGCTTTAAACTTCTAAGTTGCAGTATAATTCCACTGGAGAAACCTTTGACAAGAAACAATATGCAATATTTTCAATTTGGATGTACCTACCGATAGTTTCGGTTTCGGCCTTTTTCTATTATCCGTACATCACTAGTTTTCAATTTATTAGTAAGAAAATTAAACTTCAATAAATATCTGACGAGCTGCGTTATAAAATTACGGAATAACGATGCTTAAAGAAAAAAACATCAATATTTACTTAAATTCGTTCGCGGAAATTAAGAATTATCTTTCAAAGAATCTCCAAAGGAACACATTTAAGAACGTTTTAAATGAATGATATTTTGCTCACTGATGCATAATGTTTAAGTTATTAACCTGTGAAGTTATAGGAATTTTGTATATAAAAGCGGAGAAACGGACACGTAAATATGATGTAATACAGCATGACGTGATGCTAGGTTAAATTAGATTAGGTAACGTTAGATTAGCTGAATAAACTAACCTAAAATAACTTAACTTAGCCATACTGGCACTGATGGTTACCGCCAAAATATCGGGCGTATTTCAAGAATGCAGGTACGATGCAGCCGAATATATAATGCTAAATTAACCTGAACGTAATTCATGTTATAGCTTGAAAATTACGTATCAGCGAGCGAAATGTCATTCGTGTAAAGCGTTCGTATATGAGCTCTTTTAGTGATTCTTTAAAACAGAGGTCGTGATTTCCGTGAACGCATTAAAGTAAATACTAACCGAAAAAAACTCCTTAATCACCTGATGAACATTAGCATTATTGATGAGTTAGAGTTGAATTATATTTTGAATTGAGGAGCTTCCTACTAGCAAACGTTGCGTGATCGTAGGCTAGTGATGTACAGATATATCGATAGCGGCAAAATCTGGCCGATATTTCATCGATACTTTCCAACAATACGTACTTTATCGTGAAAATAAGGTCATAATTCGTTTAAAGAAATGTATAATCAACTAAAGAGCCTATTCATACCAAGTAAATTAGCTAAATGTTGAATTACATCGTTTAATCAGGCCCGCTAAGTGAATTTACTACGTTGAATTCCCGATGTCACGGACGGTCTGTGTCAAAACTTTGTGGCATAAATAGTTATACACAGTGGGGACATAAAATTTTTATACTTTTACAACTAAAACATTTTTAGCTAACAAAAATTAAACCTATCATATATAGTTGAAAGCGCATTTTAAAGTTTTCATAAATTAAACATAAAAATAACTGAAAATTCTATTTTAATTGAGCTTGTAGGTCGTAAAATATTACAAAGCTAATTATTTTATTTCAATTTAGCATGCAAATCGCCGTTCATCACAAATCTTGCATTTTTCTTCTATTTTAAGATGTTTGAAAAAAATCACGAACAATCTTATAGTTGGTTGCGTGTAAGCGCATCTCTCCGGTTTCGGATCCTATCGAATTTTAATGTTTTCTTTTCGTCAAAGTATGTATTTTGGTGTGAAAAACATGAAAATGATAACCATATTGCGGAGAAATTATTTTTTCGGTCTACTTTTGAAAACATTTGCTATTACAACTAGTCTACATTACTTTGCAATACGATTTGAAACATCTATTGCAAGGATTTCGTTTTGTTATTTTATTGCAACAATATAGTTAACAAAGCTAGAGCAGTTCTATTATTCCTAATCGAAAACTTTATTGTTAATATTGTTATATTATTAGATACATTAGTTAATAATTTTATTGCATTACTCATGTTGGGCTTATAATGATTTTATTTTAATAAAATTGTAAAAGTATCGGTGACTTGACTTGGATTAATTTGAACTTGACATGGAATAATTTGAACTTGACTTGGATTAAATTGAACTTGACTTGGATTAAATTGAACTTGACTTGGATTAAATTGAACTTGACTTGGATCAATTTAAACTTGACTTGGATTAATTTGAACTTGACTCGGATTAATATGAACTTTACTCGGATTAATTTGAACGTGACTTAGATTAATTTGAAGTGAAAAAGGTGTAGTTCCAAAAGTGGACCAAAACAATAATTTATCCACAAAATAGTTAGCATGTTTGTGTTTTCCACACCAAAATACATACTTCGGCAAAAAAAACATTAATATTCGATAGGCCCCGAAACCAAAAAGATCCAAACACGCGCAACTAACTATAAGATTGTTCGTGAATTTTTCAAGCATCGTAAATTAAAGAAAAATGCTATATTCTTACTGTACGGGGATTCATATGCTAAAATTAAAATAAAGTTATTCGCTTTGTAGTATTTGACGATTTACATGATAAATAAAAATCGAATTTTCAGCTTTTTCTGCATTAAATTTCATAAACTTTAAAATACACCTTCAACTTTATTTACATAATTGGTTTGATTTTGGTTCTCCTGTTTTGTTGTTTAAGTATAATAATTATATGTCGCTTCTGTTTTCCATTATTCATGTTACATAGCTTTCACTTACTGACCGTACGTGCCTCATCGGGAAGTCGAAGAAGTAAATTCAGTTAGCGGGCCTTATTAAACACTGTAATTCAACAGTTAGCTAACTAGTTTACTAGGTATGAATAGGCTCTTTATTTGATCATACTTTTACTTTCATGATTTATGACCTTCATTTTTATGATAAAATACGCGTTATTGGAAAGTATCGGCCGGATTTTACCAACACCAGTAAAAATGACCGATACCAATACATCGCCTCATCAATAATTTTATGACAGGATTTTATAAATATTTTTTAACGTTTCGATCCGAATTTCAAATAAAAAGACAGCAATTTACATTTATATGCAACGGTTAAAAAGAAAGACGGTTGTATGCTGCATTGGCTACTCTAACGGAAGCTTCATAAGAAAATGACGCTGGAACGCACAAAGAGTCGTTTTCTTCTAAAATTTCGCTTGTATTTGAGTTCAGACCCGTGACTTCTGGGGAAAATTGCGATTCTTCCTGTTGACGAGGAACGAGAGATGGCCTAACTATTAGCTTCACCACCTCGGTCAATTGATATTTATGACGATTCATCGTTGTGGTGGGGCTGGTAGTGAAGGCAATGTAAAAGCAACAAAATGTGGAAACCAAACCTGAATGTACCTCGTCCGTCTTCAGCAACCTCTGAATTGAAGGACGTTCTCGAAGGTGATCAACAATGTGTTCAGGTACATATTTGTGTGTGTGTGTGGGTGGGGGGTGGTTATACCGAATATCTGATCGTTGCTACCAAATATCTACGTAAATGTGTTGGTTAAGGTTGCGCAATTGATTCATATATCCTAAATAAGGGTAGATGATATTTATCATTGGTGTGCGGTTAGCATGGTAAGTTAATATTGTTGCTTCTTCACCCTAGCAAAATCAGAATCACAGGTGATCTCTGTACGATGGATAAGAAACGCTCCCAGCTGCCAGTGTATGACGTCACAACCATATGTATATATGCTCGTGACGTCATACACTGGCAGCTGGGAGCGTTTTTTAAGCGATTGCGTAGAGGTGGCCACCCGTGATTTGGAGTTGATTAAGGTTGCGAAGCGAGCGATTCATTGGATGTAGAGTTGGGTTGAGGTTGATTTGAAACCATTCATCGGCCTAAGTTGGTTTTAGAGGAGATTTGAGGTTGATTTGAAGCTGTTCACCGACCAAAGTTGGTCGCAGTATGGGCGTATTAAGGGCGCAGTATGGTCGCGGAGACTGGACATTTGACCCTTAAATAGACGATAAACCAACCTCAAATCGTCCATGTTTCCACTCTTATTCCACCGGTGCACCGTCCTCGATTTTCAATAGGGCAGTCCGTCTGATGTCATTCTCGATGAGGCTGAGTAACTCCTCAAATGAAGGCTTGCTCATACGAAAGTAACTAAAAAATTATTCTTATCTGTACATAAATCATCATACACAAAGTGTATGATGTACACCTTTTTATATTCTTGATGTTAACGTATCATGAGTTTGCATTCTTCTTTTTCGAGAGCGTTTCTTTTTCTTGAGCAGTAAAGCCAATAGAAGTAACTCAGCCCTTGAAGAAGACATTCTTATGACAGAGGGTTTCCTGGGGCGGTTGTGAGCTGTGACGGTCAATGGTTGCCGTGACTTTCATACGAGGCAACTGGTGACCGTCACCGGTGACGGTCACAAGTTGCCTCGTGTGAAGGGGCCAAACAGGGACGGTAATGGCCGTGGAATGAGCGAAGCGCACTATGCTGAAGCTCCTAAGAGTAATGATTTTTTAGAATGAACACTGACGAGAGCGTGACGGTTGGTGCTAAGATGGAGTATTTGACAATTTTGCCCGAGGGTCGGCTTACAACTTTCGTGAATCCTGATGTGGTGGTTGCGAAGCCAGATGCGGTAGATAAGTCGATTGAGGTTGTAGATCCTCTGTTCCAGTGCAAGAACAAATTTGCTGTATTGAAAGAACAGGAACCAACTGAAGGTGGAAAAACAGTACAATCAGCAGAGGTTTGTTTAGCAGCCACGATAATGACGGCAGGTTGGCTAAGACAGGAAGGCGATGGGTTGTTCTCGTTAAGGAAATCAAAGAAACCGACAATAATATTAAAAACAACCAATTGTTTTTAAGTGCTCTAATTGACAGTGGTAGCGATAAGTGTAATCAGTTACCGGAACATCAAATGCCTGAACGAGAAAATAAAACCTAGTAATTTAAGCATCAGGGGCATAAGTCACAGGAAAGTTGATCTTTGTATCACCTTGCCTAATAATAAACAATTGAATACTAGCGCTTTGATCTTAAAAGACGGTGAATTTAACTATGATGTAATCCTAGGAAGGGATGTTCTGCAAGATGCCGTATTCGATTACATAGGTTTCATTGTGTTAGACGGAGTGAAGGTACCCTTTCATGATGTGCATGAGATGCACGCACAAATTAACAGAGAAGTAATTATGAATATCGTGAATAATACAGATAGTTTGATGTCAGAGGTCTTTACCCATATCATGCGGAAAAAGAAATATTTGAAGAGGCAGGGAGAAAAAAGCAGCATAGAAAATAGCGAGAAGCAAGAGGGCAGCCTAGAGATAAAAAATTGTGAACTTGCTGCCATGAAGTAAAACATCCCTCACTTCGGAACATATCTCACATCCCTCGGTCCAAAATTCGTCAAGTCCCCAAGATATGTCCATCAATTTTAGAATATACTCTGTTAGTCTTGGTCCGGTTGTCTCTGGTGACGCTGCTCTGTCTGGTGGCGTCTGCAAGTCGCTTGAGTTCATCGCACCCTGCCGAGTAGTCACGGCACACACCTCTGCTTCTCCTAGCACCCCACAGCTATCTAGGTCAGACGCCGTTAGTTGTTCAGGTAATCGACTCAAACAATCGGCAACGATATTTCGTTTACGTGGGAAATACTCCACTATTGGGTCGAAAGAATGCACCGTTATGCATCAACGCGCCATTGTCGAATCATCTGGTAATTTTCGTTTAAATAGGGGAGTGAGTGGCTGGTGATCAGTAAATAGATATAGAGGATAACCCAGAAAAAAATATTTGAAAGCTTTAAGAACACTCACAATAGCGAAAAATTCATTTTTGGTGGTACTATAGCGCTTTTGCGTGGAGTTAAGGCTCTTACTGAAGTACGCAATTGGTTGCATGGCTCTATTCGCATCGTTTCCATGCTGTAGCAGTAATGCTTCTATTCCAGAGTTCGATGCATTGTAAACACATGAAACGGTTTCCTGAAATCAGGATGCCATAGCACAATATCAGATGTTAAAGCAGCTTTAATAGTCTCAAACGCTTCCTGGCATTCAGCCTTCCTACAAAATCATCATTCTTTCGCAATACCTGATAAAGGGGTTCGAAATCGATCCAAACATAGGTATGTGACTACGGAAATAATTTGCGACTCCCAAGAAACTCTGCAATTCCTTCACGTTTCGGGGGACAGGAATTTTTTTTAATTTCTCTGACTCTTTGCAGCGAATGCCCTAAGCTGAGACAACATGGCCAAGGTATTCAATCGAATTTTTAAAAAAGTGACATTTCTCAAATTTCAGTGATAGATTGCCGTCCCGTAATTTCTCAATAACATTTTTTAAGTCGAACAAATGCTGATTCCAAGATTTGGGAAACTAATATATCATCCAAAAAGACGAAGCATAGCTTTCCGAGGACATTTGAAAGGGCAGAGGACATTACACGCTCAAAAACGCTCGGGCTTGAACTGAGGCCAAAAGGAATTCTACGAAATTGATACTAAAAACAATGTATTTCCGGCTACTTTCCTCCAGTTCCACCTGATGAAATGCTGAACTTAAATCCAAACTGGAAAATACACTATTTCCACCAAGAGTGTAAAGAATTTCGTCTATCCTTGGGATAGGATAGTAATCTTTGACAATGATTTTATTAAGATCTCTAAAATCAATTACTGTACGTATCTCGCCACTCTGCTTCTATATGACAATTGCAGGAAAATTATATTCTGACATGGAGGGTTCTATAATACCTTGGGCAAGCATATGCTTGTTCGCTTCTACAAGGTCCTCTCGATATTTATGCGGGATTCGGTAGGGTGGAATATTTAATACTGGCGCGTCAGGTTTTAGCACAATTTTGTGTTTCATTACATTCGTAACACCTATTGTTTCGCCCTCTAGCGTGATTACGTCACGAAAACTATTTAACAATTCAATCAGTAAAGGTTTTGCGTCGCTGTCGTCCCAAAGTACGTCGTTACTTGTTAGCGGGCGTCGTTTGTCCCTAAATTCACTCGACACACTTTCTTCTTTTGCATAGACGCCTCGTTCGTCAATACGAGAACAATAACAATTCAGCCTCGCTTGATCGGCCCCCAACAAAAGTTCTTTCCCAGTGATGGTATTACTTCCACCATGACACGTGTCAAATGAGACAAAAATGATATTCCGCGTCATATGAGACCAAAATCACGCTTCTTCGTTGAAAATTATAGAGTGGGTTGAGTTTTGCGCAACTATATATATTTTTCTAATAATCGCGAAATATTTTTTTTTGCGTAAATCAAAAAATTTCATAGATGCAAATGTGTTCGCAATTAAATTTTACATCCACGTGTAAATTTTCGTTCCCATCGGTGCAATAGAAATGTGTACAGTGAAGTTTGAACGAAGATGTCGAGTCCAGGGTAGTAGATCCCCTTAAAAAATGTTTTTGAGAAATTACGGGACGGCAATCTATCACTGAAGCTTGAGAAATGTCAGTTTTAAAAAAAAATCGATTGAATACCTTGGCCATGTTGTCTCAGCTGAGGGCATTCGCTGCAAAGAGTCAGAGAAATAAAAAAAATTTCCTGTTCCCCGAAACGTGAAGGAATTACAGAGTTTCTTGGGAGTCGCAAATTATTTCCTTAGTCACATACCTGTGTTTGGATCGATTTCGAACCCCCTTTATCAGCTATTGCGAAAGAATGTTGATTTTGTATGGAAGGCTGAATGCCAGAAAGCGTTTGAGACTATTAAAGCTGCTTTAACATCGGATATTGTGATACGGCATCCTGATTTCAGGAAGCCGTTTCATGGGCTTACAGTGATTCGAACTCTGGAATAGAAGCAGTACTGCTACAGCATGGAAACGATGCGAATAAAGCCATGCAACAAATTGCGTACTTCAGTAAGAGCCTTAACTCCACGCAAAAGCGCTATAGTAAGACAAAAAAAGAATTTTTCGCTATTGTGAGTGTTCTTAAAGCTTTTAAATATTTAATTCTGGGATATCCCCTATATCTATTTACTGATCACCAGCCACTCACTCCCCTATTCAAGCGAAAATTACCAGAAGATTCGACAATGGCGCGTTGGTGCAAAACGGTGCATTCTTTTGACCCAATAGTGAAGTATTTCCTAGGTAAACGAAATATCGTTGCCGATTGTTTGAGTCGATTACCTGAACAACTGACGGCGTCTGACCTAGATAGCTGTGGGGTGCTAGGAGAAGCAGAGGTGTGTGCCGTGACTACTAGGCAGGGTGCGATGAACTCTAGCGACTTGCAGACGCCACCAGACAGAGCAGCGTCACCAGAGACGACCGGACCAAGACTAACAGAGTATATTCCAAAATTGACGGATATATATCTTGGGGACTTGACGAATTTCGTACCGAGGTATGTGAGATATGTTCCGAAGTGAGGGATGTTTTACTGCATGGCAGCAAGTTCACAATTTTTCATCTCTAGGCTGCCCTCTTGCTTATCGCTATTTTCTAGGCTGCTTTTTTCTCCCTGCCTCTTCAAATATTTCTTTTTCCGCATGCTATGGGTAACGACCTCTGACATCAAACAATCTTTATTATTCACGATATTCATAATTACTTCTCTGTTACTTTGTGCGTGCATCTCATGAAAAGTTTTCGTCGAAAAGTTTGTGCGTGAAAAGTTTTCGAAAAAATTCGCCTACACCATTATTTTGGCAAAATCACGGTTGACTCCGCTAAACAATTATACTCTTAGGCCGTGGCCAGACAAACAGCAGTGGAACAGGGCAGAGCAGAGTTGACACCGCGCGGTGTTATATTTAGTGGTATTCCTAGTAGGGTGCGTGCACACTACGAGCGGAGCGAGCGGAGCGGCGCGGCGCGGCGCGTGTGTTCACATGTGAGCTGAGCAGAGCGACCTACACAAGCATCAGTCGCTTTGGAGCGTTCGGTGAGTGCGCTCCTGGTGCTCGACGGCAAGAAACAGGAACGGAAACACTGGATCCATCCCATCAACATGAGGAGAGATCGCTTTGAAGAATACCGCTACCTCTTCGAAGTACTGAGGAGAGATGAATCGCAATTCTAGTACGAGTATTTACGGATGAAGCCGGCAACTTTTGATGTACTACAATCCCTTATAAAAGAAAAAATTTCCAACAAGATAAGATAAATTTGCTGTTCAGTAATAATTCACAAATTTTGATTGAGGATACATGTGAAGCAAAGTAGTTTAAGCAAAATTAAAGTCTTTCCATATAGGCTGTATCACTTTATTTTACTACAGGTTTTCGTAGGCCATTACGAACAAAAAAAGTCTTGTGGTGACTTAAACGTGAGTGCAAGTAAATTAATTCCCTTCAAAAATTCAGGGTTGTGCCAGAGAAAGGTAAGTGGAAAATACTGAAAAATACTGACTTGTCCTGACCAAATAGTTCTCGAAATACTGATATATTTTCCGTTAGTATTGGAAAAAATCACCCAAGCTCATAAAATTTTGCAGCTTATTGTATATTTAACACTCATTGAGTCCTCCTCATCATCATACGGCCTCCTTTTCGTATCATTTTACGGAAAAAATGAAAACTTTATTAAAAAACCGTACATAATTATACTTTAAGCAAGACCATAAAATAAAATACACAGAATCACAAGAAAGATGAAACTACATCACATGAAAAATGAAATAAAACTCCTTAAACTGAAGCAATAATAAATTAACTTATCAGAGAGAGCAGAAGAAAATAGAAATAAATGATTAATGAACCCAAATGGGCAAAATTACACTAAAATATTACATGTTACACTATCAGTTATAATTGTTATATGATTAGTTGTACAAATTACTAGTTATATATTAGATTTTTCTAAATCAAACGACAAATCTACCCCTGTAAGTTATGACGATCTAAAGGCGGAGCCGAGGAGAAACGCTCTCCGCGAGCGTCAAAAAATCCCAACGAATTTCCCGAGCGTGCCGCTCCGCTTGTCGTGTGAACAGCCAAGCGTTTCTGCATTCAAACATGTACAAGCATTATTGCCGCTCCGCTCGTAGTGTGAACGCACCCTTAGGCCGCGGCCAGACAAACAGCAGAGATGCAGGGCTGCGCAGAGCAGTTTCGGCTCGCTCGTAGCTGCTAGCTTATGCTCGTAAGTTAGGTGGCCAAACAAACAGCAGTGGCTGGTCCTGAGTCCGCAGCAGTTGCAATCTTGGCGCTACGATGGGCGGTGTTTTGATACAGGCAACCTCAAATTTTGCTTAATAAATGTATGTAGAAAAGGCAACATTTCATCGGATTGAGTTTATTTATATCTATACATATTACCATGCTGTGCATTATCTTCTTAGCATTACAAGTACATTCGTACACTGTCGTATAGTACTTTTCATTTCACTAAAATATTTCTACAAACAATGTTTGAAATGGCTTTGATACTGTTTTTTAATTGTTCCAGGAAATTCGACAAAAAATTTATTTCATGATAATATGCTAGTTATGGTTGATGATGTAATAATCATGCAAATAATTCACTGACGCATGACTTGAAACCTTATAAATACTTGAATGTGGATTATTTTGCAGTACTGGACGTGTAGAGACATTACAGAACAAGGAACATATTCGTTCAGGCGTATGAATATAAGCATCTATGGATATAACAACCCGAATTTGGAATTGTTAAACTAATAAACAATATCTAAGTATAAAAGGATCTTTGTATTTTACGTGAGGCTTTCAGTTTAATGGCAATTTTCACGTAAAATTCGAACACCAGTATCGTTTTTATAGAAACTAACAGTTTTTTAGTTGCGTGCTTTCAAGGTTATTTTTACTGATGTAATATTGATAAAACGCAAACTTAAAAAATTCTGTATCGGCTTTGTCCAGCACTTTGCGCTGGTACAGAAAAAGTAAAAGAACCATCCTCTCCACATTTGACTCACATTTAACAATTCTATTTGTGTGCGCATATATACGGGTTCATATATATATATATATATACACGCACCTATGCATATATATGTTTCTATTCATATTTTTTGAGTAAAAACAAAACCTCAAAACATATTACATTTTACCCAAAGCTCTGCGACCAGTTAACACCGAATCATATTTCAGAAATAAATATATTTATTGCAATTGCTTAATGATTCAAAAATAGATCTATCACTACCCCAGAGGGCGTATCTGTGAATAAAAACAATGAAAAATATAAAAAAGACAAATAAAAAAAGTGCTCTTGAAAAATTATCACCTATGTGTGTATGCTTATATCTATACAACAAATAATTATACAACAAATAATTCAGGAATTCCGAAGAATTCGCAGTAGTATTTTGAATTATTTATAAGTTGTCAGCCATCTCTTGGGATATAAAATCTCCAAGAAATGATATTTTTGATTTAACTAGCCATTGACAGGGTTAATCTATTTGCACGCCACGTTTGGTTTGTCTATAATAAGTACGCGTCGTTTGGTTTATCTATTTGTGCACCTCGGATAGTTTGTCTATTAGTAAACCTCGAATGGTTTGTCTATTAGTAGACCACGTACAGTTTGTCTATTAGTAGACCACGTATAGTTTGTCTATTAGTACTCCTCATACGGTACGTTTGTCTAAGGACGTCTTATATTGAGAAATTTTTTAAAAACCAAGATGTTGCCATGTATTTCATATGCCAACCTTTTCTGAAATAAACTGTTTTCTTTTCTTTCTTTCTCACAGATGACCTAACCTGTGTTTCCTCAGTATTACTTAGGAGAAAAATGATTAATGTTTATAACTAAAAAAACTAATAGTTCATACGTAAAATATATATGTTTCAAGTCAAGATTAATGCCATGTGCCAAAAATAAACCAGATATGAAAATTTCGGCATTGGTACGCTCTAAAGTTAGGTATTGACAAAGAAAATGCTTGATATAGTATAGTTTTTCGATCTATGAGGTAGAAAATACCTATGTTCGTATAAATAACTGTACAATCACACCTACCACTAACTTCCATAACGTCTGCTATAAATGACCATTGTTCATTATCATAGTTATGATCGAAATATTAAGAGATGCACCCCCGATCGCAGGAATAGCTGTACCGAGGAGATCAGAAGTTCGACATCCTCCCTGTACGAACTCTAGGGTGCAACTGACTGCTAGCTCCAGAGCAGTGTTTTATCACCCGAGATAAAACGCCGCTACTGCTTGCTTCAGACAGCGCTGCCCTGCTCTGCTCTGTGCTACTTGTCTGGCCACCCTAATAGGAATACCACTAACATAAAACTCCGCGCGGTGTCTGCTCTGCTCTGCCCTGCTCCACTGCTGTTTGTCTGGCCGCGGCCTTAAGGGGTGTTTACACTAGGGGACATTTCGGCTGTGAGGCGCGACTCGTGTAGCCGAAGCTCACCACTGAGGCTCAAATTTGTGTGTGTGAGCCCGAAGTTCCCGATTCGCTTTGGTTGAATCCATGCAGCGGCTACACGTGTGCGAGGCGCAGCTCGACCGGTCAGTGTGCGGATGGCAGTCATCAAGTGAGGTAGCGCCTCTCTCTCACCCGTCATGGCTGACTCGACACTACCGCGAGAAACTACACTGCTTCTAATTGAAATGTACTAAGCCCATCAATGCCTTTGGCAGACTAAAAGCTGTGAATATAAGGAGGCTGCTTTCCATTATATTTTAATGAAGATGAACGAATATAGTAACATTTCACTCATGCAAATAAAAAAGAGATTACGTAGCTACGATGCAGCAACAATATTCACACAAGCTCGTCTACAGCTGCATGGCTGCCACTTGGTTTTGTGCTGCATGGCTGCCACTTGTGTTTGACCAAAAAATCTAGTGTGACCTCAAAAAATATCGAGAAACATATAGATTTAATAATAAAACATCCAAAAATTTATCTAGAAGTAAATTAATTATCTACTATAATAAATTAGTTGAACAATAGCATATAAGGATATTTATTTCATAAATTGCTTTATTTTAGGCAATTTATCTTTATATAAATTATCTAGTATCCTGATATTTACCCTAATAAAGCTTGGTATCCAAATATTCTTCAATTTTACACGTGTTGCGAGTAGAAAGGTCAGTCTCTATTGCATTGCATTTCATCAATGCTCAGATTCCTACTTCTCAACAATTGTTTTCAGGCTTTCACACCGCTATCTTCATCATTTTTAATAATTTTGCAATTACTAAGTAAGTTGATTTTACTTTATTAGATGCATTACTTTAGTAAATAACTGATACACCAAGTAGTTTCATGATAGAAATATCATTGCTCCATCCAACAATAAACTGAACTCCTTGTTACCAATATCATTGGTCGGTCTTTCGTCAAAATGAGGCCACATTACATTATTGATAATGTATGTGCATTTTATTCCTTGATTTTCTGATATCATCACTAGTTTTGCAATTGGAGATAGTGTGCTGTAGCTTATGAAGCGTGAAATAGCCGTCATGGTGTCGTTCATAATCTGAACATAACATGATCAGAATATGGTTGCTTCACTATTCAGACAATTTGCTTAAGTAAATTAACAAATATAATAAGAATGAAGCAGTAACCAACCATTATGGTGACTTCCTAATTCGAATTCACAGTAATCTATCATATACTTAGCTTAACTGTAATTCTAGCTAGAAAATTTCTATCACGCTGAAAAAACTATATGGATTTTATAGCTAATATCTAGGTTCGAAATTTTACATCTAAGCTTCAGCAAAAACACCTAGATCTAGCTATATAATATCTAGCGTGGCAGCCCTGTTGAGCAGCGCGCGCTCCATGGCTCGCTCCAATGGTGTCTAGTCTAAACGCACATGGCTCTTGTGAAGCTCCACACGAGGCGTCTACACGTGAGGCTGCAGCAAAATGTAGACCAGTGTAAACGGCCCTTTAGGGTGCGTTCACACTACGAGCGGAGCGGCGAGGAGTATAGCGGAGCGAAGCGGCGAGGTGTTCACATACAAGCGGAGCGGCGCGATTGATCAGTCGCTATGGAGGACTTTGTGAGTGCATTCCTGCTGCTGGACGGAGTAAAAAATAAAAGAAAGCACTGGGTCCATCCCGTTAATTCTGCGAGAGAAACCCATGGTGAATTTCATCATCTGTACGAGGATCTGAAAAGAGATGAATCTCGATTTTTCTCATACTTTCTCATATATTGGCGCTTGTTAATTAATGTCTACAGTGCTGGGGTGAAATCTGTTCGTGCGCGTAAATTGACTCAAATTTAATTTTCGCATCTAAAAGATCTCCCACTCCCGTCGATTGCATAAAGCCATAAGTGGTGTTTCGCGAGACGCGCAGGTGTCACGGAACAGAAGCCATTTACTTCCGACACCACAGCTTGCACTGATGCCCTGAGTAGCCGTTGTTCAGAGCCATGAAAGACTGATGTGTATGAGTTGCTGCGTGCTTTCTCTTGATCAGCTATTGCTTAGCCTCTGGGTATAATGACTGTGAAGAGCATAGATGAATTTTATACCAAATGCTCTCATTGCGAATTCTGGCAACCTCACGATTGAACATCAAATGTTTTCCATTTCTTGCAATGTCACCATGCCCAGTAACTGTCTCTGTTTTCATACCATGGACCTACTCAGTCAGGTGGTTAGCTCGCATGTTGACGTTATAGAAGTAAAAGTAGGCCTTAAATTCTGTCATACTTTATCTCTTGACTTCGTATTAAACTTGCGTGTAATAATTTTATTCATATGCGAAGCCTGAAATCCATTCGTGATACCTTGAACTAGGACTTTGTTGCAGAACTTCGCGAGTAGTAATGAAAGTGCAGCATTGCTTCTTTCTCTTCAATGACAGCAGATGTTCCACAGACTCAAAAAAACACGAAGAGCTGCTGCAACTCCAAGAAGTTGAGTTGAATGTCCTAATGGAATGCGTCAATTTATTTTCACTTCTCAAGTATGGCTTGTAATAACAGTGAACAAAGTAGAAGCCAACCAAGATTTCTTTCGGTGTTTACCGGTATATTTTTAGTGTTTAATTGAAACCTATAAAATACGTTGGTTACAGGTTTAGCTTTTGGTACATGTATGGTCGAGCTCTGTCCCACATGAGTAAAACTTCTTGTAGCGGAACTGGTAAATCTCGGTACAGCTTATAAAATACTGCAGAAGAATGATTGGGTTACTGGGATGGCAATTAAGCGCTGAACTTATCTGAGTTCTAAAGTAACCTTCGTGTATGCGAAATATATTTATTGAAATATGTTTAAATAATAAATAATTTTAAACTGGAAGTTACAGATACCTCTATTGGGCCTATTAACAAGTAGCGCATAGCTCTGAAACATATCACTTGGATAAACTATCGTCTTGGTTCATTTTGGTGTCGTCTCAGGCGGAGTTCACACCAGGTGTATATCAATTTTCTATGAAATTCAATGAAAACATTAAAGGGAAACTCACCAAATTCAGTCCGCCGCTAGCGGCAATAAATATCCCTCAATTTCCCGAGCGTGCCGCTCCGCTCCGCTGTTCGCCGCTCGCTCCGCTCCGCTTGTAGTGTGTAAGGTAAAGCGTCTATACATAGGAATAGCCAAAGACATTATTGACGCCCGTCGCCGCTCCGCTCCGCTCGTAGTGTGTAAGCACCCTTAGGGTGGCCAGACAAGTAGCCAGACAAGTAGCAGTAGGGCAGGGCAACGCTGTGCAGCTCGGCGTTTTATCTTGGATGATAGAACACCGCTCCGATTCCGAACTTCGAAGCAGGGCTGCCACACCTTGGGAATTTTCCCCAGATCTTGGGAATTCGGACATTGTCTAGGGATTTGGGGAATTCGATACAAAAAGGCTAAGAATCTAGGGAATTTGGGGTGTTTTTACAATATTCTGCATGTAAAAACTGAAATTGCCTAAATAATATTTGCGTTTAACATTAAGGTACAGAAACAATTAAAACTTCTACAATTCGATGTAAAAATTAATCGAATTATCAGCACAAGGAGCCTAAGTCAGCTTCGCGAATGTATTATTGTAGAATAATACATGTTTGTATAGAATCCGAATGCAGCGCACAGTGGCGCCTCATGGAGGGCCTGGCTCAGTCACTCATATGGTATTGCTGAGGTGCTGTCTCTTATAGTGTGCGCCTAAAGTAATAGCGCTACACGTAGCGGTGTTGCATTGTCCTTATTGCATTATCAGCTTGTAGTTAAACACAATGGAATCACCTAAAAAGTGGAACAATAAAAAATTTTTGGAATTCAAAGACTGGTTACATAAAGATAAAGATGGAAACCGTCTCGGTTGTAAATGTTGCATAACCATGTTCGAAAGTGCGAACAAGTCTACCCTACAGAAACACAAGGAATCCGAGAAGCATAAGAAAACGTGTTAACTTCCCAAATCGAAAGTTGAAAAAAAAATTCAATAGAAAGCGCCTAACGATAATGATCAAGTATCCCCTCGCTTGTTGATGAAGCTCAGTTAAATAAGATAAAAAGACTGGGGGAGAAGTTTTCATCTAATTGCAGCTGACCTATCGGTAAGGAATGCACAATTCCCAGGTATTGCAAATCATTAGGGGAAAATAAAGATGACTTTGGCGATCCTAAATTTGGGATCTTTCATATTTTATGACTTATCTCACTTGCTACGCTTTCGTCTGCATCTGTTGAAAAAAGTATTTCCTCAACTTTATCAACTGTATAAAAAAATTTACAAATTCTTAAAACCAGAAACTGCAGATTCCTTGCCAAGCAAAAATTAGCAAGAAATAATGCAAAGTGTGCTAATTGGGATCGACTTAAAAGTTTAAAAACTGACTAAGAATTAAGT
Source organism: Morinoia aosen (assembly GCA_030386875.1). Classification (NCBI taxonomy): domain Eukaryota; kingdom Metazoa; phylum Arthropoda; class Malacostraca; order Amphipoda; family Talitridae; genus Morinoia; species Morinoia aosen. The sequence goes on from CM059570.1 coordinate 5,477,855, forward strand.
GGAGCCGCCTGTCAAAGATACCAAGGCCTATTGAAACGATTGAAAGAATCAAAGTCTCTTGGCTTTCACGCTGACATTAATGAGGAAAATGAGAACTAAACCTAAAATGTATTGAAGATAAGCACAAATTTCATATTTATATCTTATACTAATATCTGGGGATTTATTTTACGATCTGGGGAAATTTCAGGGGTCAGTCTGGGGATTTTGAAAAAAGTTGACTGGCAGCCCTGCTTCGAAGCAGGGTTGCCATATTGGCCTTTTTAAGGCCAAATATCACAAATCTGGCTTTTTTTGCAAGCGTTTGGCTTCGAGATTATAGGTTTGGCCTTTTTCTTCAATTTGGCTTTTTTCTGGCTTTTTTAGTCATTTTCCGGTTTTTGTGCCGCCCAAGGCGTAAAACTGAAACTTGACAGATGAACGCAGGAGCAACAGGATCAGCTAGTCTCCAACACGATCAGCTAGATCTTGCTGAATATTATTATATCCTTTGCGAATATCAAATCAAGTAATCAAAGGAGAATTTGCAGGTTTGCACAGGCTGTATTTAGCTCAGGATTGTATCAACATTAGTGAGCCGCAGTACCGAAAAATCAGTATCATAGACTGGAAGCAGGAAGGCATTTTGGCGGTGTTGAGATTCCTAAAGACACCATGCAGTTTTGACTTGGTTAAAGAACTCTCAGGTTGTGCGCTCATTGCCTGGTGACTCCCGCTAGCAATGCTTTTGTTGGAAGAATGTTTTCTATGGTGATAGCAGTCAAACAAAGCCCAACATTAGATTACGAATTCGAAAGGTAGATGAAAAAGTGCAAATCCGAGCACATCTCAACAATAGTTATTTTGTTGTAAGGACTTCGAAGTTGCTTCAAGAATGCAATCTAATATCAAATCGAGCATCTTTTGCCAAACTGAAACCAAGGAACTAGCTCTCTAGCTGCTTCTACCTCTCAAACTTCTGCTGAGGAAGAAAAGTCAAAGTAATTTATGTTATTCCTCGAAGAATAGGGTAAGTTAGGTCTATTTTTCCTTTGTAATAAGATTTTTATAATGGCTAGTAGAATTATGATACTCTAAGGCAAGGGTCTTCTAACCACGGCCCGCGGGCCAAATCCGGCCCGCCAGTGTGTCGAATCCGGCCCGCGACGGTTAAGCAGACAGGAAAAATTAAAAGTTTTTTGGCCCTTGAAACTTACTGGAGTAATCAGTATGGCCCTAAGTCTGGAAAGTTTGAAGACCCTTGCTCTATGGGCATCTACCTGCTATATTAGTTTACCTATAAATAAATTTGGCCTTTTTTGGCTTTTTTCATGGTAAAATTTGGCCTAAAATTCAAGAAGTTATCTGGCAACCCTGCTTCGAAGCTAGCAGCCAGTTGCACCCCAGAGCTCGTACGGGAAAGATGTCGAACTTCTGATCTCCTCGGTGCAAGCTATTCCTGCGATCGGCGGTACATCTCATAATATTTCGATCATAACCATGTTAATGAACAATGGTCATTTATAGCAAACGCTATGGAAGTTAGTGGTAGGTGAGCTTGTATAGTTATTTATACTTATATAGGTATTTTCCACCTCATTAAATGAAAAACCATATTATATCAAGCATTTTCTTTGTCAATACCTACAGCTCAGAGCGTACCAATGCCGAATATTTCATATCAGGTCTTTTTTTTGGCGCATGGCACTAAATTTGGCTTCAAACACACATCTTTTATGTATAAACTAATCGTTTTTTAGTTATTAACATTAGTAATTTTTCTCCTAAGTAATACTGAGGAAACACAGGTTATGTCATCTGTGAGAAAGAAAGAAAAGAAAAACCGTTTATTTCCAAAAGGTTGGCACATGAGATACATGATAGCATATCGACTTTAAAAAAATTTCTTTATATAAGACGTCCTTAGACTAACGTACTATACGAGGAGTACTAAGAGACAATACGTGGTCTACTAATAGACAAACTATACGAGGTGCACTAATAGACGAATTATACGAGGTGTACTAATAGAAAAACTATCCGAGGTGTACAAATAGATCAACCAAACGAGGCGTACTAATAGACAAACCATACGTGGCAAGCAAATAGATTAACCCTGTCAAAGGTTAGTTAAATAAAAAATATCATTTCTTGGAGATTTTGTATCCGAAGAGATGGCTGACAACTTATAAATAGTTAAAAATAATACCAGAGAATTCTTCTGAATTCCTAAATTATTTGTTGAATTGAAGTAAGAAAAGACAAAAAACGCTATTCCGAAGCCGCTTGAAATACCGTCGTAAATGACTATCAAGTATTGAGAAAAAGTTAGTCACAAAGTAATTTTTAAAAAACATCACACAACACAACACGCACATCTAGAAAAGAAACGCGTAAGCAAACTTACACGCAAATGAAATTCATGGCTTGTTCAGCATACGAACAGAGATGATAATTTTTAGCGAGCGCTTTTTTCATTTGTCTGTTTATATTTTTCATTGTTTTTATTCACAGATGCCCCCTCAGGGGTAGTGATAGATCTGTTATTGAAACATTAAGCTAGTGCAATAAATATATTTATTTCTGATATGTGGTTTAGTGTTAGCTGGTCGCAGAGCTTTAGGTAAAATGTAATGTGTCTTGAGGTTTTGGTTTTTACTCAAAAAAATAGGAATATAAACATATATATGCAAACGTGTGTTTATATATGAACATGTATATGTGCGCTTACACATAGAATTGTTAAATGTGAGTCAAATGTGGAGAGGAAGGATCTTTTACTTTTTCTGGACCAGCGCAAAGTGCTGGGCAAGGCCGATACAGAAATATTTAAGTTTGCTTTTTATCTGTATTACATCGGTAAAAATAACTTTGAAAGCATGAAACTAAAAAACTGTTCGTTTCTCCTAAAAACTGTTGTGATGTTTGAGTTGGACGTAAAAATTGCCATTAAATTGAAACTTGGTGCCGCACGTCAGATACAAAAGATCTTTTCATACCTAGATATTGTTTATTAATTAAACAATTCCAAATTTGGGTTGTTATATCCATAGATGTGAATATATATACGCCTGAACGAATATGTTCCTTGTTCTGTAATGTATCTACACGTCCAGCACTGCAAAATAATCTACATTCAAGTATTTATAAAAAGTTTCAAGTCATTCGTCAGTGAATTACTTGCATGATTATTCTATCGACATCCATAACTAGCATATTATCATGCAATTAATTTTTTTGTAGAATTTCCTGGAGCAATCATAAACAGCATCAAAGCCCTTTCAAACATTTTGGTTAGAAATATTGCAGGGAAAGGAAAAGTACTATACGACAGTGTACGGATGTACTTGTAATGCTGACAAGATAATGCATAGCATAGTAATATATTTAGAAATAAATAAAATTGATTGGATGAAATATTGTCTGTTCTATATCTATTTGATAAACCAAATTTGAGGTAACCTGCCACAAAACACTGCCCTTTGTGGCGCCAAGGTTACAACTGCTGCGGACTCAGGACCAGCCGCTGCTGTTTGTTTGGCCACCTAACTTACTAGCATAAGCTAGCAGCTACCAGCGAGCTGGAACTGCTCTGCTCAGCCCTGTTTCACTGCTGTTTGTCTGACCGCGGCCTTAAAACTACTCCTCGCATAGCACAAATTCTTCAGAAGGAAATTCAATTGCCAACTACTGAAGTTAAATTTTGGTCAGATATCGTGACAGTATTGCGCTACATCAAAAACGAAACTAAGAGATTTCAACGATTTGTCTCTAGCAAAGTTTCGTTCATACGTAACTTCTCCAGCTCTTCTCAATAGAACTATGTTCCTTCCGAGCAAAACCCCGCAGATTTGTTAAGCAGCGGTTTAACCGCTACTTGAATAATTGCTTCAACCTTATTGAACAAAGGGCTTAGCTTTCTAGTCGATCTAATTTCTAAAATACCGTGTCAGAATTTTAACCTTGATTTGAAATGCTGCGACGACGAAGTAAAAAGGGAAGCTAGATTACTTACCTCAGTGGCACGTGAGACAAATCCGACTGACGTACTTCTATCTTCCTCGTCAAACTCGCATCGCCTGAAAGTCAGATTAGCGGGAATCCTGAAATTAATACAGGATTCCCGCGAAAACTTCTCCCAACGTCAAAATAAAAATAGAAGTTGAAGATCTTTCAAAAGCAGAAATGTCTATATTAAAATATATTCAGAAAGTAAATTATCAAGAAATATTTAAACTTTTAGAGGAAAATTAACACTTACCGAAAATTTCTCATCTTCGAAAACTTGCTCCTTTCATCGCATCGATGAAGACGGCATCCTACGCGTCGGTGGTCGCCTTGGAAATTCACCGTATGGTTACGACTTCAATCATCCAATAATTTTGTTAGGAAATTCTCCTATTATAGAGATAATGGCGTCAGATCAGCATCTGAAAATTGGTCACCTCGGCCGAGAAGCAATGTTGACTTCACTTCTAAAAAAGTTCTGGAGAGTCAGCGCTAATATCCTGTGCCGGGAAATCTGTCGCAGTTGCATCTTCTGTAGGAAAAGACAAGCCAAACCAAGCAATCAACTGAAATCTGAACTGCCTGCTAGTAGGGGTACTGGAGACGCGCCGGCATTCGACATGGTTAGCGTAGACTATTTCGGCCCGTTTAGTCAGTCAAGGTCGCAAGAGTATGAAACGCTACGGCGTCATTTTCACTTGTATGGCTAGTAGGGCAGTGCACTTGGAATTGACGAATCCTTGAATACAGACTCCATCATAAATTCCTCACGGAGATTCATTAGCAGAAGAGGCAATATGACTTCTATGTACAGCAACAATGGTACAAACTTCGTTGCATCTTATAAGGAACTAAGGTCGGCAATCGCAGAGTGGAATCACTCTAAAATAGAAAATTACCTTAAGCAAAGGGTGATATCATGGCATTTCAACCCACCTGGCGCTTCTCACTTCGGTGGAACTTGGGAAAGAATAATTCGCTCGATTAGGAATGTCTTGTCTGCATTAATGAATCAGCAGCCAATGAAATTGAACAACGAAGAATTGTGCACGCTAATGTGCGAGGTAGAGGCTATCCTGAACAATAGGCCACCCACTGTTGTTATCAGCGACGGCGAGGAGAAGTAAGGTCATGACTCCCAGCGATTTGCTTCTATTCAACTCGGGTGTGACATTTCCTCCGGGCTCATTTGACAAGAGCGAAATTTATGCCAAACGCAGGTGGACTACGAATGGACTACGAAAAGAAAATCCCTCTGCATCGGAGATTTGGTTTTAATGTTAGACCAAAATACGCCCCGCAATCTCTGGCCTCTTGGCCAAATCATTAATGTATTCAAAAATAAACACGGTCTTGTCCACGTTGCCGAAGTCGGAATTTCTAATTTTAAGAATCCATTGTATAAGTTAGTTACTAGCGTACTGAAGCGCCCTATAAATAAATTGATCCCTTTGCAAACGGCGCAGGAACTACTGTAGAATGTTTCACTAATTAAATTTGATATAAGCTTTGCATAATCTGTAAATTTAGGGGCCGGTGTTGCCGCGCTCCGCCATTCTTATGACTGTTGTCATAAACAAATAATAAGTTTAGGTCAAGCCTTGAGTGCCCTCATATAGCATTCGTGTAGAGTCTACCCGAAGAATAGCCACATCTTCCGATCTTGCTTCTTTGCATTGTTAAATAGAATAGATTCTTGCTCAAATGAGCATTCCCCTGTAGCAAATGAAGCTCCGGGGGATGTTACTGAATATTCACTTTATCCTCTCAAATGCCGGAATACCTAGTTTCCGAAATCGAATATTCTGGAATGTTCGAGGTTACTAAGCTTCAATGCACCCATTTTAGTATATCCGGGGACATTCGATTCCGAATTTTGGATATTACCGATATTTATGAATATTCAATAATGAATATGCCTTGAATATTCATTAATGAATATTCTATGAATATTCCAGAAAGTTCTAAACATCCTCATTTCATCGATTCACAGCGCGTGAAATAAAAGAATAAATGTATTAAGCAAAATCAAATTATCATTAGATGAGTATTCAACTATCCATTGCTGTCGAATGTGCTATGTTTGCACAAATTTGATGCAAATACTCGAAAGCGCCGAATTTTGGTACGTTTTAAAGATTTTATGAGTTTATCCAAAAAGTTAATTAAGAAGTTTATCCAAGAAGTTTCACTGAAGAAGTTCAAAAAAAGATCAACCTTATCTTGGGCATTTACAAAACATTTCATATCAACGATCGAGAGGTAAATGAAACGAAATAAGAAATCCCTGAATGTGCGTTACGCACCGCGTACGAAACCAGAAAAATACGAACGTTAGAACTTATGTCGTTGCCAGTGTCACGCTGCACTTCATAAAGGTTCATTTGTACATTAGATATAAATAGAGAGAGTAGAAAATTTGAATTCAATATTAGTTTTGTTATTTGCAAATATTGCTTATTCATGATGTTTTGTTGACTGAGATTGGCGAGCATTTGAGTAAAGAGTACTTTTCTGTACTCGTTTGGTCGTAGTTTTGAATCGATCATACGACGGTTTGACGCACGGTATACATAAGACAGGTAGGAGCACTCAAGTAATTTCTAGAAAGAGCCCTGAGTGTGGTGACGTCACGGGCCCAGAACGAATAGCAACCCAGATAAAGAGAGATGCACTATCTGGCAATAATATGTGACAATATAGAGTCAGCTGTACGACAACTTGGACAACAACAACGCGCCCAGTTTCTCGTCGGTATCAGCAAGAATGGCGCCTACTATTAGAACGAAGAAATGTTCTTTTATCAGATGTGAATATAATTCTAGAGATCAACCTGATATCAAGTACTTCAATTATCCTCATGCAAATTTTATAGAGTGGATAAGAGCAAGTGGAAATGAAATTTTGGGCTCAATTAAGGAAACTAATTTGTGCAAACATTATTTTGTGTGTAGCCGCCATTTTCGAAAAACAGATTACAGAAGAATCCTTTCACCGTTCAAAACAAAAAGTACTTCTTAAAAACGGTGTGGTGCCATTGCCTTATAATGACATGAATTTGAGTATTGGAGGTAAGATATACAATTGTCATGTGTAAATCCAGTACGAATTTATCATTACGTTTCCAATCCGTGAATTGGCTGATGGTAGTACAAATTTGTTGATGGCTTTCGTGACACGTTGAGATCCTGTGGAAGAATTATTAAAGAGGTAAATTTATTTTGAGAAGAGTATTTAAAAGTAATGGTTTCAAATATTTTTGGTAAATTTACATGAATGGTGCGAATTGGAGTGGATGTTTTTTGATCATAATTTTACAATATTTACTAGCTGGATGGCTAATAATTAGGGATTATTATATAAATTTTAAGTAGGGGTATGAATAATTTCTACAGATGGTAGAACTTATTCTGATAGAAATCTTTTCAAGGTGCTCCAACAAAATTTTTAGGTATAAATGTGTTCTATTGAACTTAAAAAATTTCAAACATTAATTAAATGTGTACTTCTGCTGAAATAAAGTTCTCTATTTTTTTGTTCTATTTTAGTGTTGTTGCCCATATACAATTATGTTTAAAAATATATATCTTTCTAAATTTACCCTTGCACAAAACAATTTTAATGCCAACATTTTGACATCGATATTGGTTTTGGTGCTATGGAAATCACGGCCATACCCACAACATAACTGCAGTTTATTTTATGGTCAATATTGAGTTTATTCTTGTCTACAATTTTAATAATTTTGTTTCCATAGATAGGTAATATGGTAGATTTTAAGACGTTTTAAATGAATGATGATGTGCTCGCAAATACTTAGTTTTTGAGTTATTTAACTTTGAAATTATAGGAACGGTGCTATGAAATGGGTTTGCCGTGCAAAAGCAAAGTGTTTTTCAACAATGTCGCAACTGCGCAGAGCGCAAGAAAAAAGATAATCGATTTCACAATATATGGCATATGGCGTTATTGGTTATTAGCCGACCCCACGGAGCCTGCAGAGTCTGAACCCACTTCTAGGATCTTTTAGTTAATAATGCAATAAGGGTTATCACCCAGAAATATTAACACGTTCCCTGCGAAGAGGCCTACTGGTGGTCCCTTAGGTTTTTTTCAAAGTGCTGCTGACCCACCTGCAGTCACTAACTCATTGATTATAAATACTTAGTGAATATAAACCAGATCTAGTTTATTTTTGCTATTTTCAAAGTAGATTACTACAATTGAATTTAAATTCGAATTGAATATTGAACTTCAGTTTAACCCATCGCAGTTAACGTGTTAACGGGACTGGGGTAGTGAATACTGAAATTGATATGCAGTTGACATCATTTTCAATACGGCGGCCACCGTAGAACATTAGCACAATTATAGAAGTCAATACCGTATATTCAAGTATTCACTATTCCAGTCCCACTTATATATTGGGGTGATAGCCTTTATTGTGTTATTAACATTAACTAAGACATCCTAGAAGTGGGTTCAGGATCCGCCAGTGTCGGCTAATAATAAATTACGTCATATATTGCAAAAACAATAACTTTTCCTGCGCTCCGCACACTTGCGGCATTGTTCGAACACCCTCTCCTTTTGCACGGGAAACCCATTTCATGAGCGCTGTTCCTATAACTTCAAAGTTAAATTACTCAAAAACTAAGCATTTGTAAGCACAATGTCATTCATTTAAAACTTCTTAAAATCTACCATATTACCTATCTATGGCAACAAAATTATTAAAATTGTTGACAACATTAAGCTCAATATTGACCAGATGGATAGTTAGTTAGAAAAAAATATGCAATGCTAAACAAATTGAAAGCTTTTAAAATAATTTTTAGAATCATTCCATGTAATTGCAGTTCCTGCTTTCATTTTCAAATACAATTAAATGTTGTACTTTAGGGGTTGTTGGTAGGATGACTTGACCTAAGAATTATAGCTGAAAGACACTCTGAGGATATACTTTTTAGAATTTGTTCATAATGCAGTTCATGTTATATGATTGAAGGGTTCCATTGCATCTTTTGTTGAATTATAATTATTATCTGCTAAATTATAATGATTTCATATGTGGAGTACCTTCTATTCGATGGAGCATTGGCTGAACAACAGTACATTTGGGTTATTGAATGTTTGGAGACTATTGGGGTAAAGTTTTTTTACTTGAATTGTTTGCAACCTTGATGATTTATCATTTTTTAACAATAGCTCCGGTCAATATGGAGTTTAATGCGCTCACAGAAATTAAAAATTCTGTTCCCAAGAAACACTAAAAGACTACATTTAAAAATGTTTTACATGAATGACATTCTGTGCTGATGCTTTATTTTTTGAGACATATCAATAATTACGTTCAGGTAGAAGTAACATCATATAGTTGGTTGCTTAGCTGCCGCATTATTGGGTCTCGCCTATTTTTTTGGGGGACACGCCCACTTTTTTGTGGGAAAATAACAGCCTCAGTTTGGGTAAGTTAAGGTAAGCTATTTTAGGTTAGTTTACCTAACTTAACCTTACCCATTGTTACGTCAATACCGTATTAGAGCATATTTACGTGTCAGTTCCTTCACTTTTGAATACGACATTCCTATAACTTCAAAGTTTAATAATTTGAAAATTACGCATCAGCGAGCAGAATGTCATTCCTGTAAAAAGTTTTTAAATGTGTTCCTTTAGTGATTCGTGGGAATAAAATTTCAATTTCCGTGAGTGCATTAAACTCCTTATTGACCATAGTTCTCTCAGAAAAAAATTTATTTTGTGCCCTAAGGCTCATTTAGTATTGAAACATTCAAATGAGTTAAAATTTGTTATGTTCTTCTGATTTAATTTGTCAATAATTTGAAAATAAAATTTTCGTTTGTGGACGTGAAGTTAGTCACAAGTAGCTCATGTCAACTGAAGTTAAGCGTGCTATGTAAATCAATTTTGCTGCTGTGGAATAACTGTACTCAATTTTCATTTAACAACAAACACTTTGAAAAGATGTTGGAAATATAATTATATATATTTTATATGATAATTATAATTATTTTTAGCTATTTTTGAAATACTCTGGTTTCTGAAGGATGTTCAAGTTATATCTCATAGCAATATTAATGGACTGTAGCCAAAAATAAATATCCTGAAATTTTCATTTTTAGTAGGAAATGAAAAATAAAATGTCTAAAATATTTGATGCAATGTAACAATTTTTCCGTTTAATTTTACTGCATTTGGTGATGAAATTTCTTATATAAAGATTCAGGCATTGGGTGAAGTGAAGTGAGCCATGCTAAAATACTGTTCATGTTTTTATAACTTTTTTTCATTTCACAGGAAGATGTTGAAGAGTTCATCAGCAAAGAATCTGGTGGTGCAGAAGAAGTGATCAGGCGCCTTGATGAGTAGATCAGCAAGTATTGCTTCATGGAGTCGCACCTCACTGCCACTTGCTTGAGGTGGGTCTATTATTCTATTATAAAGATGTGGTACAAGAAGTACATTTGTGTAGAGTATAATTATTTTATGCTAACTATGTCAGTATTAGTTGAAGTAGTACCCTCTCACTTACTAAAATAAAAAAGAGCTCTTATGCCCAATGTAAAATTTTCTCTTGCTTATTGGTAAGGACACAAGTGTTTTGTATCAAAGTTCATTATTAGTATTTATTGCTCATTAGGCAAGACTGAGGATGGCTTTTTGTAAAAAGTGCTACTCTAATCTTCTCAATGCAATGCATCTAATTTCATCAGTGTAATTAAGATGTCTTAATGTTTTTGATGTAAGCCAACTTGCCAAAGTAATATTTTTCCCTTCTCCAGCATGCATTGAATGTAGGTGGGATATATTTTTAATTGCCATTCAGAAAGTTTAAAGCTTTCCTCTTTATTATAATCTCTTATTCTTCATAGAGTATAATCAATGTGCATTATTTTAATTTTTCTAACACTATTTGTCAAAAAATGTTTAGAATTTATGTTCCATGAAGTGAATAATTGTGACATCTCTGCAGAAATTTTCACTCATCCATTATTTGTTGGTGCAGGCTGAAGCACCAGGTGCCAGACATCAAAAGCTGCCTGCAGTTCATAGAAGAAATGAAGGCTCGACAAGACAGCACGGAGGATCTGGAAACTCAATTCCTGCTCTCTGACCAAGTCTATGTTAAAGGTACTATTCTTCCTTCCAACAAAGTCTGCTTATGGCTTGGGGTTAGTGAAACTGGACTAAGTTCAAATGCTGTAGGAAATTATGAGAAGTTAAGAAAATGTGAAAGATTTTAATCATATTGTTTTTTTCAATAACATTATGTTTGCGTAGGGAGAAATTAATTTTCATTTGCATTTGAGTTTGAAATCAGAGCAAAGCAGAAAATTCTGATTATGTATTTATATTTTTATTTTTAATTTTAGATGATTTTTGTTGAACTTATTTCCTTTAGGTGGGTGTAATATCTGTCATTTTTATGCAGAAGCTTTGTACTTTGTAGTATGTTGCTCATGTGTTTGCTTCATTGCTACTGCCTTTACAGTTAATTTCTTGAAGCAGCATATGCCTTAATTTTAGGTGTATCTGTGCCATAGTTAGATCAATATAACCAGTGCGCCCTTTCATGGAAGTACAACTTTTGCATCTATAGGAATTAGTACTGTGATTGCTTACTTCATTTCATCAGTTCAGTCCTTGAAAGTAAATTTTTTCATGTCTTCCAATTCCATTGATAAATCGAAGTCTACCAACATAGACATCGATTTTCTGCATTTTTTCAATGCTTGAATTCAAACTGCTACAACAAAATTCCTCTGCTTTGATGCTTTTTTACTGATCTATTTTTAGATTTATTGTAGAAATCTTATTAATTGAACTTGAACTATGGTTTTAACCTGAATAATACAGTGATGACTCGTGTGTGCAGGCGAATGTGATGCTAGAGTATGACCTGGAGGCAGCAGAGGTGCTGCTCAACATGAACCTCAGCAATGCGAACACAAAGCTCACCCAGGTCGTTTCGGACCTTGATTTTCTTAGGTGAGTTTTAGTAGATTTTCACGTGGGTACATGACTGTATTTGCGCAGTTCTATAGAATGTTTAGAAAAAATATATGTATATACGTTATGTTCTAAAATACTCTTTTGTCATGGTTTTTCTGTTAAACAAAGAATACTGTGAAAATTTGGTGAAATCTCCCGTTACTGGCACAATTAGGAATACGACTGTTTTCCTGTGTTTTCACGACGTGCTTATCTGGACATGTGTTTCTGGCCATACCTAATCTTATATTTCATCATTTGAGAGCTGCAGACTCCATTCAGCGGCTACTGAGAATTTACATTCAAGTAGGAGATTAGGTTCGGCCAAAAACATATGTTTTTGGCCGAACGTAATCTTCCACTCGAATGTCACTTCTCAGTAGCCACTGAATGGAGTCTGTAGCTCTCTAATGATGGAATCAAATTAGTGGCTGGAGATCAATTATTTCAGATACCGTAACCCTACTAAGATGTATGCTCTCCCAACAAATAACTAAGATCGCAATCAAGACGAAGATCATCTGGAAAGTTGAGAAAATTTATCCCTCTTCAGAGAACCATTTCAAGAAAGTTTCGTACCGAGATTTTTTGCTCATGTATTTTCGAGTGTTGAATTGATCGTTTTCTTCATTCAAACTTAGCTCTGGGTGTAGCTTCTGTTCTCAAGTTGTAAAAAAATTCCAATTTTGGAACTGAACTGTCTTTCCCTGCCTCAGAAATGTGAGGTTCCGAGATGAGAGGTGGGCTTTCTTCGTATTGAAGTAAAAAAATTTATTTTTCTTGTATCAGATCATCGTTTTCTGTTTACTGCTGTCCTATTTTGAGTTATGTATTATTTCTTAACTCACAGTTTCTAAGCGCTAGAGACCTTGTGTGGGAACGTACGCTAGTTGGCGTGCAACTTCATACTATATGGTTCCTTCATCCTTCCTCTCTTTGAAATATTTTGGTGTGATTAGAGAAGCTTAAACGGTGCTACTCTAGCGTGAGGTATATTGCCATATATTGCCTACCCAGGTACAGTTTGAGATGTACAAATTGTTTTTAGCTAAATCAAATGTATGACAATTGGTAATATCCATTAGTAACCTAACCTGACCTCACACTATAGTATTAGCTAGAGGTAGACTTCACGCTATAGCCCTAGCTACAGTTAGATCTCATGCTGTAGTGTGGTAGGCCTCCCGCTATAGCAACGCTCCATTAAACTAACTTAAAACCGATCAATTTTGCCCCCTCAGGACGCAGTGTACCACCACCGAGGTGACTATTGCCCGCGTGTACAACTGGGACGTGAGGCGCCGCAGAGCCGAGGCTGGCAAGACGGCTCAGTTCTGAAAAACTAACCCCAAAATAGCTTTAAATAGTAAGCTTCTCTTTCACTGCCTCCTGCCTAGGGCTATGTTGTTGGCATACACGAGAATGTAACCTTGATCCAGCTTCAGTTGTGTTTCTTGTCGCCCGTCATTGGGGCTCATGGACGACTAATTTACTGTGGCGGTTGCAATGCGTGAGTCTTTTCTTTTGTAATGCCACGTTTCGGACACAATTGTGTCAAGATGGATAGATTGCAAGTTTGATTTAAATTTTTAGATTAGCTATGCTTGACCTCAAGAATTATAGAACTGTGAGAAATTGGGTTGAGATTTCTACCTTTAGTATCGGTTGTACCCAGCGTTCGTTTTCCTTGAACAGTTGAATGGAACGACCTCAATGCTAGCCTACCGCAGTGCATATTTGAAGGAGATGTTTCACGGCATTCCTCGTTCCTCAAGTGACGAATGTTTAGGCAAGGCTTCATTAAATTGCGCAAGAAGATTGGTTGAGGATGTTAATGCTCGCAGTGGCACAGTGGTTAAGGGATCGGACTTGTATGTTGGAGACGAGGGTTCGTATCCCGGCGCTGGTGCTACGATTTTCCCCGTTGGGTATAAGGGAAAGCTCAAGCACAATACCCCACTCGACCCAGGTGTCGGAAATGGGTACCGGCTTTACGGGGGAACCGTCATGGTGTCCTATATATAGTGTTAGTTATAAGACATTTGAAAAACCAATGCTTTAGATCATTTGAATCAGGCTTGATTGGATATAAAGCATCGCAAGGATGCCAATTTTTTTTTTTTTTTAATTTTACCTCGAAAGTAATTGTAATGTCCGAGAACCACATACTCCCTGTTGAGTTAATTCTAACTTCAGATATTTGAGCATCAATATCATCATTGTCACAGAACATGAGGGCAGTAAAACATTAGGTACGTTTTGTCTTCATCTAATGTCCTGTATCAGGATGGAGCTTCATTATTTCGCATTGAAAACTTATTTATTTGCTCATAAGAAACCAAAACACGCCCTTGGCTTCGATTCTAAAGTTTCTGACGCGCAAATTATTGAATTGTGAATACTGATGTGAATTTACTGAAAAAGAGTGGCGTAGCATTAAATTCTTTTATATTTAGTGATCATAATGTGTATATTGCATTTCAAGCGTCTGATTACAGCTGAAGTCTTATAATTTGTTATTTCCAACAGGAAAGGAAATGAGATTTGTAATTTCTAAGCGGTGACAGGAGGAAGCATAAGTGTGGCCAACCTGTTATTTGATGGGGGACCTATTCATAAAGTACTGTAATTTGTTGAAGAAGTGAATGTATTCGGGAATATATGATGTTAAATCTGAGTGGACCCACCCAGTTCAAGAGTGGCGAGGTTGTGTTTTAATGTTTGTATTACGGTTTGTCCTAAGTCCTAGAGGCTTGTAGCAGTTGGTATGTTCTGCGGCACAGTTCAGAACCAAAATGGTTGAGCGTACTGAACTCCTATACTCAACGCTGAGTTGAGAAAGGGTTCCAGCGCGGGTAAGACGCTTAGCGAAAGTGAGGGGGGGAGCTGGAACCCCAACTTTGGAGTCCTAGCTTCAATCCTTCCACATTTATTGTTCCCTTGCATCCATGTACCCTGGTTCTTCTGGTAAAAATTACGAGTTTCAGCTATATTGGCTCCATTCTTTGTTCATATGGTGAGTGAATCCTTATGATGACGGGTAAAAAGAAACAAATGTTGTGATAAGTGTTAGAATGTCCATGACGGCTCCTTTTTGGGTCTCTCATGCTAAACGGTAGTTATCGACATTTATGTAATGCTATATCGCTGTGTAACGAATGGGGGTGAAGTTCTGGAGAATTGTTGTGGCCTGACAAAAGGAGGGCATACTTTGTGTTATGCCAGCTATTGTTGAAGTCAGACATGAGTTTTGTTTTTTTGGTGAAAAGTGTATTGTATTGAGTTGTATCGCACTTGACTGAGTAAGATGGAATATGCGAGCAATAACGTGGTAATTGATGTAATCTGTATAAATAGCGGAGAAAGATGGAAGACACTTATGATCTCAGCGTAAAAACCTTACAACAACACAGCAACTTCGGTGGAATTGCCAAAGCGACAACTAAATAGTCTATGGCCGAAGTTGTCGTTAACTGAGTTTATTATTATTATTATTATTGTTATTCATTTATATTATAATTAACCGGAGAAAGTTACTTATTATAGGATGTGTGCCGTATATGTCTGTACGTATATGTATATTTAATAATGTATCTATGGGAACTAGCGCTCCCAGGGGGACAATGTCAGGGCCCGAGCTGAGAGTTAGGTAGGCCTTCTTTTTGTTGAAATAAAATGTTTTTGTTATGTTAAGGGCCACATTTTTTTTCGGTTCACTGCTGTCCTGTTTTTCAGCACCTACTACTTTCCTCTTCAACTTTGGTCTTGTTTCAGGATCTTCTTTCACAACTTACTGTTTCTATGCCTTTCTGCATAGATTCCGCGTTCCCTTAACTCCATACTAAATGGTGCCTTCCTCCTTCCTCTCTTTGGATCGCATTTGTTGCTGGGTAGGGAGGCTAAAACTAACGACTAATCTAATCTAATCTATATTTAATAATTAAAGGACGTAGTGTTCAATATTTAATTGCTACAATAATGTATTCATCAAATAAATATGGATGTTAGGCTACTTTTGCCATGTAATAAAACTAGACCAGATGCATGTTTTACCGTATTGAGGGATTTTCACTAGGTAAAGTGTAGCTGCTGGAATGACTACAGCAATACTGCCAATATTCCTGTAGTTACTCGAAGCAGCTACACTTTTAGTTCAACGATGCTCGTTGTTCAAATTTTCGACTACCTAGACGTCGATCATGGATACAGAGCAATTCAAAAATTAACTAATCTTGATAACACATTCTTTATAACGCAATACGACGTAGCGGTGATTATTCAAAAATCGTCTGTACAAATCGGTGGGTAAGACTAAGAGAGCACAGCAGATTACAAAAAGGTGCAAGAGAATGATTTATACGGAAGATTTGTACTTCCGGAGCCTATTAAAAATTTGAATTTATAAGAGGCCTGTAATATATATATATATATAGCCTAAAATAAATATGCATTAAAGATGATGGACATCGTAAAATAACTAATCCTGCTTTCTATGTATATCGTTCAACAAGTATTCTAAAAGAATTGAAGACTCTTGAAGCGGAAAGCATTGTTTGCCAGAGTAATTTCATCCTGTGGTTTATTGACATTGACAAACGATGAACTCAGCGTTTCTTTCTGAAATATACAGTAACATTATGAGGACTTTCATTTGATGTATCCTTTTAACGCTCGAAAAGAAACATTTGAATTTGAGAACTACAAGCGGAACTTTTTATCGATGAATATGAAGGTTTTGCTAGTATGTAAACAAATTTTAATTATTACGTGGCTATTAAGCATTGCATACGAGATTATCAAAGTTTTTCAGTATCATGGTTTCCAGACAATTTACATTTTTTTCAATACGTATGTGCGGAAAGCCGGCAGTTCCTGCCATAGTGCAATCATACGTACGGCAGCCAGTGCATCGCTGCCGCGAGTGTGGTGTGGGTCACGTGGTATGGGTGTGGCAACGTCATCAGGTCAAACGTCTCCTATTGGCTGGCTTGTGTAACGGTTGCGAGCAGCTGTCCCCTTTGAAGTGGACCTACCTGTCTTGTGTATATCGTGGTTTGACGTTACTACCCGCCTCAGTTAATTAGATGCCATCGTGAGGCGTGGGTGTCCTTACGGCGCGTTCCTATGTGCTATCAATTCGGGATGAACTTTATTGAACTAGGGTAAATTAACGTGAAAGTGATATATTGAGTGTATAATTTTAAGCTGTAGTAATTTATAGCTTGTCTACACCGGGGTGCACCCACGTCAAAGTTGCTCCACTCTGTGTGCGTGTGTTGCAGCGGCCGTGTGCGAGTAGGGTTCGTCATGTGCACTGGTCCAGAGTTAAACTCATTGCCAGAAGTCGTTGTATCGTCCAATTATGAGTGACCAAATGCCGCAATGCAGTTCGTTATGCACTTGCATAATATTTAAAAAGAAAGAAAAATTTATCACTTAATATGTTTATTTAGAAATGGGTAGAATTCAGCAATTCAGTAGTATTTCAAAGCAAGCAATAATGCTTTCAAAAAAGTCGTCTTTAATATGTTTCTAGATCTATTTGTATAGAAGTTTGCTCAATAAAGCAATCGTGATATTTTTTACGGCAAAATGTCAATCGTTAAAATTTTAGACCTCTATCAATCTAAAAAATGCAACGTTTCGATGAAACTATTACCACCTTCGGGCTGAAAAATGAAGTAAATCATATTTTTATACGTTCACATTGATAGAAAATGACAATCAATTGTTCAAGTAGAAGCAGACATAGCAAACACAAAAGTCTCATTGTAAGAAGTAGTATGAGAGCGATATTTTGTACTGTAGAAATAATGATCACCAGCAGGCTAGCTTTTTCAGTGCAAAGATGATAGTTGCATCGAAAAGTTGCATTTTATAGGTTGGCAGAGGCATAGAATTTTAACGATTGTCCTTTAGCAGTAAAAAATGTTGAGCGAATTCGATTTTATTTAAACACGGGAAGAACTGAAAATATTTCGTAGAGTTGAGAAGTTGAAAAGCGATCGTAACTAAATTAATAATAAATAATGAAAGCATGTATCACATATACAAATAAATACTACATTCAAATATCTTTCATTTATAATATTTTTTCATTACTTATGAAAGAAGTTCTGAAAATGACATTAAATATCGTCCAAAATATCATAGTTTTCACGCGTAAAGACACAAAAAATAGCTAACTTTTTAGCATTAAATAGTGTGACCACGAGCTTTAATATTCATTTAAAAACTGTCTCATCGCCAGAGCAACTGAAAATAATCGGTATTGATGAATCATCATATTTGAATGTCATATATGCAGTGTTGGGCAGTTTTGCCGCAACAAGTTGCGACCGCAACTGCGATCGCAACTTTTTCTGTTGCGGTTGCGACGCAACAATATTTGGAAAGTAGCGAATCTGTTGTGATCGCAACAATTTTCGACGTGTCAGGCCGCACCTCGCAACCGCAACATCACGATGGTAATTTAATTTTCAAAATGACTTCAATAAAGTCTAATGCGCGTTTCATTCTCGTTTAAAACTAAACCGTACTGTTCAGTACGATTTAGGCAACTGTTCATTATTAGCATTAGGCGATACAGTGATACACATACAATTTGCTTACAGTATGCAAGTATATTTAATGTAATTCATTATATAACATATGTTATTAGGAACGATGTGAGTTGTAAGTGTAAAATTGCGTGTTATACGGTAAATCTACATAGCTAGATGATGCGATTTGCCAATGTACTTCACAACGACGATTTTATCCTGGCGTCCTCTCTGCATCCACATTTTAAGATAAAATGGCTAAACGAAGTACAAATAGTGGAGTTAATAACAAAAAACTAATCGCCCATCTTAATAACAGATCAGAAAATGCTATTTCAGCTGAGGAGAGCATTGTCGAGGACGTAGATGACGAAGATGACTTCTTCAATGTCGTAATAATATCGGATGACAAGGATGAAACGAAGAAAAGTTCATTGAAAGAAGTCAATGATTGGCTGAAACAGGCAGTAATCCCCAGAACTAGCCACCCTGATGTTCACAGAGCGATGTTTCCTTCAAGTGAATTCGTCGCTTCGTTCATCTAATTTATTTAACACGCCAATACCATCGAGCGCTGCGGTCGAACGACTGTTCTCTTAGGCAAAGAAATTTTGAGACCACGACGTGCTCGGCTTTCAGACAAACATTTCGAAATGTTAACATTTTTGAAAGGCAACGTTGGTCGTCATTACAGTGCATTGACATTGTCACATTGAGATCATGAAGATCATGAACCAGTATTAAATCATAACAGAGGAACAACAAAAAGCAGAGGAATATCATATATTATAGAAGCATATGTTTGGTTTTTCTTTATGCATCATATAGGCTGTACAAATCTGCGCTTTTCTGTTTCCTATTTTTTTCTACATATATACGGAACTCCTATGAAAATATGGCTACTAGCTTGGTACCTTTTCAATATTATTAATAGAAAATAGGATTTATTTTATTGTTCATGCTATATTTATAAATGAAACGTTTCTTTCAGTGTCATGATATTTCATTCAATTCTAGTCCACACATTTACTCCATCTATTATTTTTTCAGTAAAACAATGCACTATTTTGAATATATAAATATTATATTAATTCATAGCAATATATACGTAAAATAAATTGAATAATATTTAATTGAAATTATATTTGATATTTAAAAAGTTGCGGTTGCGAGTTGCGGTTGCGATCGCAACTTTAGTTTTTCCAAAGCTGCTGTTGCGGTTGCGTGGCAACTTTTCTTGTAGTGTTGCGGTTACGGTTGCGCCGCAACATTTTAAAAGTTGCGGGCCCAACACTGCATATATGACAAGAGAAGGGGGACTATTTCCAGAGGGAAACTAAAAAGGTGGAACTTTTGTGATGAAAATTTATAAGATTCTATTATGGAGTGGATAGCCCTACACTAGAGCACATCATAGGTTCCACATAGACACAACATAGATAGAGTACTGCACAAAATAGACAATGCTATGACACAGCAATTTAGGTAAATAGTTCACTCACCTCTTGGATATCTTAACTTAAATACTCAATGTGCAATACTGTGGTTAGTCAGAGTAGAGCGGAGATAGACGGGAATATATATAGAATAGGGTAGAATAGAATTAGTACATTAGTTTAGAAATTAAGAAGTTAGATACCAACCACAGTAGGTACTTATATACACACTCGGTCAACATGTACTTGTTGTTGAACCCGAGGCCAATAGCAGACTGACTTGCGAGTGTTGCTCTCTCGAGCGTTGCCAACTTATGGTCTCTCTAACTAGAACTTACACTACTCGCTATATTACAGATTCATTATTTCTTGTGTTAGCGTCCAGTTTTCTTTATCGCCAATGAAAGTATCCATGTTCCTTTACTTTGCACTTTACGACCAAAATCGTATGGTATTAAACGAGAAGGAAGTGGCTAGTAAAACTGATATGAGCACATCAAGCTTTCCCTTGAATTTGTGAAATTAAATTAATCGAATTCATTTGGCGTCAATGTGGATAAAAAGGATCTTACAGAACGCTTCAGCTCGTGAATACTTTTATTTAATTCATATCATAATGAACCCGTTAAAATACTTTTATTCACTATTTAAGTGAATAAAATACTTTTATACACTTAAAAAGAATGGGTTAATTGTTTGAATGAACTACATATGCATAATATTAAACTAAAGTGATTTGCATTGTAAACAATACATCGTGACATACGAACGATACATTCTGACACGGTAGAATCGTAGTAACTGTGCTCTAATTTGAACTAACTCATATAATATGTGTCGTTTAAGACGGCTGAGACGTTCAAGTGTACAATGAAACATAGAGTATTTTAATCCACTATTAAATGATACTTCAATGGCAAAGTACACACCATAATAAATGTTTGTACTACAATTATGTCACGCAGCGACGCGTGGCAGCTGTTGCAGTGGGCGTGGATTTTGGTGACGTTGACTGGCCATGCACGTACACAGACTCGCTGACGCACACAGAGTGGAGCAACTTTGACGTGGGTGCCACCGGGGTAAAGCACTTAGCCTATATGGGACCTCCCTAGCTGGGGCTGTTGCATGAAACGTGCATTTATATGATTTAGGATGAAGTATGTATGCTAATTCTGAGTTAGTTACTTGAGCAAAAAATATATGTGAACTGTTTGAAGTGTACATTGTATTGAGTACTCATAGCCTATATGGAAGGCATGTTATCAACCTATTTTAAATACTCTACTCATTTTGTTTTGTTCTACTACAAAAAAAAGAAAATAATTTAATAATTGTGTTGACAGCTTCTACACTAGCAATACTACCCAGCTTTAGGTGTGGCCTACTTGTCTTTTGTCTATATTTATAAAACAAGTGCCACTCTCTTAAGGTATTTTGTTCAAATGTGAACAGGAAACAAAATGAATTTTGTAGATTTAGATTTGTAGATGAAACTTCAAGGATTTATTTTAAGTATTAACTTCATAAGAATGAATCCTTGGTAATTTGTCTGACCACAAAGCCGGTACCGGAATTATGCTTATATTTTAAGATATTCAAAGAGCATGTTTCCATAATAGAATCATTAAAATATATATGATTGATAGTAGATATTAAGGTTCATGAAATATACATCTATTTTTTTTTCTCAGTGGTCTAAGTACTATCAGTTTTATAACCAAATATGGCTCATTAGAAAAATTATCATATGATTAATTAAGAGAATGCAAAGTTTGAAAAGAGTATCAGATATGTTGAGCCTTGCTCTGATAGTGAATTCAATAATCCAGTGAATTTTAAGAAAATATCTCCGAAGTCAATGCAGAAGAACCATGTTTTGACGGACAAGTGAGTGGTGGCAATAATAATGATGTTCACCCAGTCTAACTTTTTCGCCGCCTCTTCGAAAAGTATGCACACGGTTCGCCGAGTCGTATGCTTATTTATGCATGGTTATCGTCACCAAGGCGGCGATATATAGCCGACTTTATCGTCGCCAAAGACCTCTTTTGCCGCGATAATTATCGCCGCCTCGAAAGCATAATTGTGCATAAAGTTGCATGACAGAAAGCTGATAAAATGCATAAGTATGCATAATATTGTAAACAATATGCATTTTCATAACACGGTACACAGACGTAAATACTTTTATTTCTGTGCGCCATTATTAAAATCCGTGCGTACCACGAGTATTTTCTGCTATTATTAAGCATTTCTTTCCAATAGGAGTTATCGCTGCCTCGAATAGATAAATAAGCATAATAAAGCGAAAGGCGGCGATAATATAGCATAATTATACATTATTAATAGACTATTGAAATTCATGAGGTTCAAATAAATCAACATCATCACAGATTTTATATATGGTCATCCATTACAAACTGAAATCAACAAGTTTTCACCGAAAAATAAAAATAGTATCACAGAACTTATAAAATATTTCCTAGTTTATATGTATCACAGAGTTCGGGTAAAAAAATCATTTCAAGAACTCCAGAAGAAAGTAGTAGGTGCTGAGGTAAAAGTTAGTAGTGAACTTGACACATTTCCTGCGAAGTGACCCACCGGTGGTCACGTAGGTGATTTTCATAGTGCTGCTGACCCACCTGCAGTCACTAACTCATTTTTTATAAATACTTAATGAAAGCTAAATAAAAGCCCGATCCAATTAATGTTTGCTGTTTTTAAAGTTGATTTCCACAATTTACTTTTAATTTGAATTCAATATTGAACTTCAGTTTAACCCATCGCAGTTAACGTGTTAAAAAAGTTGGTCCGTGACAAAATAAACGCATACTATTTCAACAAAAAGGAGGCTATACACCATTAGTTCGGGCCCTTATTTTGTCCCCCTAGGAGAAAATCATTTGAATAATTTTCATTATTCAATATTTATCATAGTATGAGTTTCACTGATCACAGCAAGAGTCCCCACAAGAGGAATAATCCAGGGACCATTTAATATAAAAATAATACGGGGAAAACAAGAAATACGTTCAATAAAATATTAAAAGCTACTGAAGAAATAACAGGGAACCAAAAAAATACTGCGTAACAAAATAAAAGACTTCCTATGTAACAAAAAGATGGCCTACCCTTCTAGTTCTGATACATTCTCCTTCTGAAAAAACAGGATCGTTGAAAAACACTTACTACTCTAAACGACAATTTTACCGCATAAGCAAAACTCAGTTGCTAATGATAAATATTTGGATTTATGTAATCGAAAAAATCTTAAAATGAGAAACAAACATAAGCAGATTAGATTATCAGTTAGTTTAAGCCTCCCTAGCCCCAACAATGGTGTTTCTATGAGAGAAATAATGAAGTGACCATCTGGCATGGACACGTAAACCTGGAATCTATGCACTAGTGTGTTCCCACACAAGATTCCCTGAACATAGAAACAGCATGTCCGGAAGGAAGTTCAAACAATACAAAAGTTCAAGAAGAAAGTAGTATGAGCTGATGTAAAGGATTGCAGTGAACCGAAAAAAAAGATCCTTGACAGAACAAAAAATACATTATTTAAACAAAAAGAAGTCCTACTTAAACTTTAGCTTGGGCACTCGCATTGCCTCTCTAGGAGTGCTACATCCCATATATACAATAGTATCACTCTGAGGAGACAAACCTACCCAGAATGTCGGAATTTAAGACACATCCATTGGTCTAAACGCAAGATTTGACACTTATTCACTGTCTGATTCCACAATTAGATTCGACGAAGGCACGAGCTCGGCTGTATCAGTGATGCTCGGTGATGGGACAGTATCAGTTGATTCGGTTGTGGTGATGGTGCTGATATTGGTGGTGGTTGCTATTCCTGCAGCCTCTGTAGCACCTGTTCCACGGTGATGTCTACTTCCATCCCAGTCCACCGATCCACGCAGACCTCGTTGCGTGGCGACTGCGATATCTTTGTGGTTAGTGAACCCACCGGCTGCCAACACTTCTACAAAATACGAGAACAACTTAGTTCCGTGATGGATAAAGTTGTACCAATACAATAGTGAGAAAACATAAATTACATACGAGTTGTAAACTAAAGAATAATTTACTAATGTTCATATCAATGATCACTTTATTATTATTACGTAAGAAAGTTTTAGCCTCTCTTTACCACGACAAAGATGTTCCAAGAGAGGAAGGATGAAGACACCATTTAGTATGGAGTTGAGGGAACGCGAAATATATGCACAAATGCATAGAAACAGTAAGCTAAGAAAGATCATGAAACAAGAATAAGTTGAAGAAGTAGTAGGTGCTGAAAAACAAGACAGCAATGAACCGAAAAAAATGATGGTCCGTGAGAAAACAAAAACCTATTCTATTTGAACAAAAAGAAAGCCTACCTAACCTTTAGCTCGGGCCCTCACATAATCCCCCGGGAGCGATCAATGATCACTATTTCGAATGGCAAGTGTATTCATGTTCTATCGCAATTGTGACATTACAGATAATATAACAGATATTAGATTATGAGTTAGTTTAAGCGTCCTAAACTAAGAAAACGGTGTTCCAAATAGAGGAATAATGAAAGGACCATCAAGAATGGACACGCACACATGAAGAATCTAAGCCAAAGTGCGTTCCCACTCAGCATATACTGTATGCGCATAGAAACAGCAAAAGTCAGGAAGTTCAAACACTATAGAAATTCAAGATGAAACAAGTAGGTGCTGAAGACAAGGATAGCAGTAAACTGAATAAATGATTAGCTGTCGTTAACAAAATAGAAAACACACTATTTCAACCAGTAAGAGCCAAATTTTAAGCTTGGGCCTTAAATTTTCATTCTGGGAATGCTTCTTCTTATAGGTACAATTATTTTATCTTTGTTTGAGTATAATTCAGCAGAAAAATGCATAATCTGTGAGTGACTGGCTTTGCATTCAAAAGGAAATGTAGCAATAGCAGAAAAAGATACATCTAGGTGCTCTAGTTGAACAATACGTGAAGGATAAAGGAATGCCAATCTTCAAGTTTCAGTTATTTTTGTGCTATACAGAATTTATGGCTTTCACAGCTGATTTCACACGACAATCAACAAGAAAAAGAAAAGTAGATTAATTTAAAAAAAAAACTACCAATTTCTGATGCACTGGTATAATTTTTTTTATCTTGCAGAGCTTTATTTGAATAGGTTAATATTCTACATAAAAATAAGATTATCAGGGAGGGTACGAACATTTCTCAGTAAAAACTGCTTACCATAAATGATGCGCATTGCACTGTGGTCCTTGAAGGCAATTTTCGACTGCTGCCTCCGATGACCAAGTCCTGAGAAGCTGAACTGCATCGCCAGTTCTCTGGTGAACAGGCGCTTCAAAATACGTCTCACGGACTCTGAAACGCTGACTCGTACGAGACCTTTGAGAGCTACCGGCTGAAAAAAACATTATTTTTCATTAGATTCATATTTTACCTAGGTTTTAGGACAGCTTCATATTCACACTTACCCTGGCTTGCACAATAGTCTCGTGACCAAAGACGAATTAAGAAAATGACTACCTGAATGCACCATTGATGTGTTAATTTAATTCAATATTGGTCCATTTCTTATTGAAGCTTAATACTGTTGCAAGGTTATGCAAGGTTATGGGCCTTCATGTGAAATGCCTATGGCCTTACATAAGAAATTGTTTCTTGTAGGTAATTTAGTAAAAACTTCCATGAACAATTTTTCTTAGATATTTCTTATGATGTTTACAATACTTCAGAGATTATAGATTATAGATTTAAAGCCTCCCTAACCGCTACAAAAAAAAACGTATCGAAAAGAGGATGGAGGAAGGCACCATTTAGGATGGAATTTAGGGAACGCCGAATCTATGCAGAAGGGGCATAGAAACAGTAAGGTGGGAAAGAAGTTCATGAAACAAGAGAAAAGTTGAAGAAGAAAGTAGTAGGAGCTAAAAAAAACAGGACAGCAGTGAACCGAAAAAGGTGGTCCTTGAGATAACAAAAATATTTTATTTTAACAAAAAGGAGGCCTACCTAACTCTCAGCTCGGGCCCCCACACATTTTCCCCCTGGGAGCGCTAATTCTCATAGATACATAAGTTCTTCCACACTGAGGGGGCTACAATACTTCATTTATTCCAAGAAATGTATATTCCCTTGCTGTAACTCATCCAAACAATAAAAATAAACCATAAAATTCATTATTACTGCTTTGATCTAACTTTTATATAAAAATTAAAGTTACCTGTGCATAAATAATTGTTTCATAGACCTAGGAACAGCATCATCTATGTATGAAATAAAAATCATTCTATTTAACTCACTAGTTCAAGTTGCTTCACAAGAACGTCCAGTTCTTCCACTGTCTTGGCTGGTCCAGGTAAGGGCTCGTTGCTTGAAGGCTGGGGCTTTCTCACCTCGTCTAATTTTTGTTCAAAGACAGCCGACCGATGCTCCAACTTCTTAAATTTCCTTGACAGTATATCTGCAAATTCATCCTGTTGACTGCTGATGCGCTTCAGCCCAGTTTGTAAATCGTTGACAATACTTGCCACTTTGTGTAGCATGCCCATCACATCAGTTAATGTGCACTCATTCCTGTAGATAACAAAACTTCATCAACTACAGTATGGTATATCTAACTGTCCTGAATTCCAAAGTGATGCTGGTTAAACAAGTGGAATACATAATTATTAAATTTCAATACCAGAGAAGAAGTTATGATACAAATGCAGCCTTCCTATATCATGAAGTTTGAAGAAAGGTTATGAAAATTAGAAAGTTGGTATACAATTCAATGTTAGCGTGAATGAGGAAAGTCAGGGTAATGGTATCATGCTTGATAGAGGATATCTCACCGTGATGAACTGGGAGGATTGTAACTTTGCACCAGTGATGACACTTGAAACGAGGGAAGCTGTGTGTCGATGGTGGCACGCGCAGAATCATCTTCGGTGGCTGAAGAAGGATAACCTCCTAGGTATCCTTTTTCCTCACATCTGGCTTGTGAATCTGGGAGATTGAGAAAGCATTGTGTATGAGAAAAAACATAGCAAAACTATAACATAAATTCAGCTATACACTAGAAAAAAATGAGAAAGTTAGGTAATGATGAACAGCAGAACTCCCCTTGCTACAAGCTTACAGATGAATAGAAAGACGGTAAATATATGATTAAAAATAATAAATGTTGTTTTGCCAATTGATGAACAGCACAGAGTGGCACAGAGTAGAGCAAAGAAATAAACATTTATTTTCATGGGCCAAGGTGCTAATGATAATTAGTATGCAAGTAGTATAATTATTTTAAACCCAATCTTGATGTAAAATATACCTGTATCTCAGAACAGTTGCCACCTTTAAAAACAGTGTTCGTGGAAACAAAAATCCAAAGCAAACTACTGTACATATCAAAGTATTATTACTAATTACAGGATGCCTAAGCAGCCTAACACAGGATGGAGATTGAAAATTCTTCACTAAAAAATATATATATCCCTTTAACGCCCAAGTGGACTGTACGGTCCTCTTTCAAAAATAGCAATAATATATTGTATTTCTTGTTCAATTTGCTTACTACTGTGTTCTTTGAACTTCACTGCTGAGTGGCAGTTCCTTCCCCATCTTGATAACAGTGACTACCTAATGCCAGTGTCGGTTTAGTGATAGTGGTTGTCATAACGGTAATATGAGTATAAAAATGTGGGCTTTTTAGCAAAGGAAGGTTTTTTAACACTGCTGAAAATCATGAATATTGCACAACTTATAAAATAATAATTTAAATGACTTATAAGAGGTATAGTGAAGGGCTCATCAAGTAGGGACACACGGATATGTTCACCGGAAAACTATACACCAGTGTATTCCCTCACAGCATTCCCCGCACATACTAACAGCTTTCCAGGAAGAAAGTTCAGACAAGATAACAGTTCAAGGAGAAACTAATAAATGCTTAAAAAACTGATAGCAGTGAGACAAAAATATAGTCTTTACCATAACAAAAAATACATATTTCAACAAAAAGAAGGGATACCAAACCATCAGCTCTAGCCCTCAAATTCTGTCACAAGGGGAACTACTTCCCATAAATACAATAGTGGCATCCCCTGAGGTAAATAATCCCCTGAGGATTATTTACCGAATAATTTATAGTGACAAAGTAACTTTACACTCACTTGAAGTTGCAACAATGTTTGTGACCACATAAGTTCTCCACTGTGGTGATGGTGCTACACAGTCTCTTATTTTCAACTCCAAATCTTCTGAAGGCCAATAGCAAAGAGTCTTTTTCTTCTTTTGTATAAGCCAGCTTGAGGGCACCGCTCTATTTGAGCCATCACTAAATGTAACCATAGAAAATTTCTTTTTAGTCAAAGACATCTCTGCACTTGGTTTAATCTGCAACATAGATCATGGCACAGGTTGACACAGATGCTATATTTTTAAATATAAAGAATGTTCATCAGGCTATTTTTTCAAAGTTCATGCAATGAATGCACTCAATATGGCACATTAGACATCTAAAGCAGCAAAATAGCAATATGCATATTTTTCTTCTGGGTATGAGGTAACACCATGACTTTTTTTGAAAATTCTGCTAGGGACACAACTTTTTCTTTTATTCTCCCAGACACACGATAAATACCTAATGAATTTGACTCTACAAGTTGTTGAAAAAAGTTCTGGCTAGTAGAAAATGCTTGAAAAGAAAAATAAATTTTAGAGTTTCTTTGCAGTATCTTCCTAATAATTCCAATTTCACCAGATTGAAGCATCACACAATTATCACGGCTTGGTACTGTTCCAGCACTTAATTTTGTATCATTGACGCGTACGTTTTTATAGAGATTAAAATCATCTTCCTCACCAATTTTTTTACGAAGTCTAGGTAACTTTCCACTAGAAGTTTTTTCACATGTCTTACTATTCAGCACACTCACTCTTTCTGAAATTTGGTGCAGAGGCTGGTAGCCAGATCTGACGCTTCTCTTAACATGACTTCCAAGATATGATTCAAAGGGGAAACATGAAATTGTTTCTAGATTTCCATACTTTAGATAGTCTTGAGGAAGATGTATGATACTATGAATATTGTATGACACAAAATCAACCCCATACAACTGAGCACTTTGCTCTACAAAGAGTTTGAGCATTTTTGTAACTTCATTCATGTTGCACTGCATGTTATCTGTTAAAGAGATATCTCATTGAAGCTGATAATAGTAAGAAATTGTAAAATTTCTCTTTTGATATTATTGATTCATGAGAGAAAATTACTATGCCGGCATACAGAAGAAATGTTCTGAATTCAGTGGCTTTCCACCTTGAAAGATTTTTAAAGCCACCTTCAAATTTCCTTGAAAAGTCAGATGGGATGCAATTTGATATTGAATTCAGCTGTTCCTCAAATAAGGCTTTTTGGTGCACACTTAAATGACTTTTCTTGGTTTGGTTTGCACTGCTGGAAAATAACCTCTTTAGTATTCTTTTCATGACACCAACTGTACACATATGCATATAATCAAGCACAAATCCTGACACCATTGGAAATTGCAATTCTGACTGCAGTGGCGAGAGCGAATCTATTTTATGATGGCTGATATCTGTTCTTTCGTTGAATGAAACATCAGAGCGGAGAGGAGCATTGGTATCCAGTAACGTTACGTACCCTCCATGGTACTGACCTGCTTGGGAACAGCGCTCACAACTATTGTAAGCTGTGTGCGTCACTATATTTTTCAGGTAGGATCGCATGGGTGCATCACAGACAAATGGCCCTATGTTCAAATCTAGATTTAAGCTGTTTTTTACATTTTGTGCAAATTGCTCAAGTTCTTCAATGAAGATATCAAGAAAAACTTTGGGGGCTGGCAACTGTTTATTAGTTGAATTTGTGGTGAAAATCCCCACTGTCACAATTTGTTTTGGGCATTCTTGAATTCTGGAAAGAATGGGATAAGTTGAGTAAAGTCTGGAGTTGGCATATACTGGGATGCCATCAATATTTACAGCCATGTTAACACGTTCCAAATTTGGATTTCGGACTTTGAGATTTTTCAAAATTTTTGTGAAAGAGATCTGCCAATTCAAAAGCATGGAATATTCCCCATAATCCATTTTTACTATTTCATATTTCTGACGTTCTTTCAGTCCTTTACTAGTTTTAGGTAGTTCTGGGAAATCCTTCGATAGTTTATGGAGGAGCCGAGTAATGCAATCATTTGGAATGCTTTCTTCATCATTAGCCCATTCTTGAAGGCACCTTTTCAGCTTCAGTGAGCACAAATTTCCACACTGCTGAGTCTGAGTTGAACTAGAAATTTTGCATTCTAGTTCGGGTTTAGTAGTTGAACTGTCAGACTTGCTTGCATCAGATTTTCTGGAATCATCCGACTTGTATACATCAGAGCTGTTTGAATCAGAAGTAACATTTGGGTCATATGGAGCAATTGAGATCCTACCCACAGAGCTTGCATCACCAATGTCAAGATTTTCTTGGCACTCACTAGCAGCATTTTCAGCATTATGCGCATTACATTCAACACATTCAGGAAGTGCCACTTTATGCTTTTCTGAATTAAGAAGAGCTCCAATTCGCCTTCTTTTTTGTCTGATTTTCAATTCACTGAAGGTTTTTCGAAGCATACTGGAAACAGTCAAGACTTTCCAATTTATGGAAATATAGTTTCTACTTTTTTTAAATAAAATTATACAAATATAATAAAATAATAAAAGAGAACAATGTAACTTTATAACATTCAATAAGAATCAGCTGGTTTTAAGTAAGAGCTCCTGCACTGTGAAAAGAATTTTTTACACATCATATATAGTGTAGTACTGAAAAGATTCCACACACTAAGAAATATGGCTCAACCATATAAATACTTAACATGCATATTTCTCTCCAAAAAATGTATATCTACCATAGGAGTATAAATTCAATTGGAAAACATTTTGGTATGTAATAAGTGGCAGCTTCTGTAAAAAATACTTACTATTACTTGACAGAAAAAATTATATTGTGAGCCTGTACAAAAAAAATTGCCAAATCTGAACAGTGAAATCAAGCACAAAAAATCAACAAATGAAGACAATCAACAAATATAGATATATAAAATATTTCTCTGAAATGATCCTCTGTCAATGTTTTTTACAATTATTGTTTAACACCACATAGCAACACTTTAGCAGCAAGATTATTGCCTCAAAATTAAAAACCTTATTCACCCATTGTTTGAGTTATAAGATAGACTTGTTCCAAAAATTTAAAAAAATATTTTACTATGATACAGTTTAAAAAGAATTACTAACAAGACAGAAAATTTTTAATAGAGTTTATAACACTTACATACTGCAATTGGCACAGTAACGCACAAAAAAAATTAAGAAGGGCTAGGCTATGTCTTAAATGTGTGATAAAAGCTATTCAAAAAACAACCAATTGTTTAATTGACATTTTCATAGATTTTTCCCATTTTGTTATTCTCAAGCGACTTCATTGTAAACCTAACCTAACGTGATACTAGGTACTCAGATCCCATTCAAAGAAGCTCACACTGAGCAAAAATGGCAACAAGAAAAGCAAATACATGTAAATGAGATGTATCAAGTTTATTTTATGCAATAAAAATTTAAATCTAAAGTAACTTCACACAAAGCAAGCATAATTTAAGTTTCTGTATTAAATGAGTGAATTTAACTGTTTGAAATGTTGCTTGATACATATATTTACCACTATGTTTACTTGTGCAGCAAAAATTTCTTAAAATTAGAATAATTTATCCACATATATTGTAATAAACACCATAGAACTTCAATTACAGTTTTCCTTGATTTTTCCATATGCAGGGGAAGTACTACTAATCTGAACGACGTTTACAGAACACAGAATTCAAAACATGCCGTACATTATTCAGCCTGCGTACTAGTACACCACCGTCCCATGATTTTAAACGTCAAGTTTATGGCAGGCTGTAAATCACACAACATTTGCTTACAGAAGCACTTCGTTTTTTGGTCAATACACCTGTCACCCCAGCACAAATGAAACGATTCAACTGAAAGTAACATTTCTAGCTTTTAATATTATATACGATCAAATGTTACCCAACCACACAATATACTGTTTTTAACCACAGCCCAAGCTGCACACTACCAAATGCCAACTGCAATCGCAAGAACTAAATGTAACCCGTCTACGCGCCAATTTTCACAAATACCAACCTTCGAAAATGTAACAAAACTCAATCAGAGCAGCCAATAGAATAATCAGAAGATAGCTTGCAATTTCAGTAGTTTCATTTATGAATCATAAGTACAGTAAAATAACATAAAAGAATGTATTTTTATGTGATATTGAACTTTATTTGGGACATTACACGCGCACAATATTACTAAGTACGGTTTTGTACAAATTTCCACAACGCTGAGTCATGGTAAATGCCCTTTAAAAATATGATTAATACCTGAAAACATACTTCAAAACTTTCTGATTGCAACAGGTTTACTAGATTTTAAGTTCAATTCGAATTGCGAAGCAAAACAGATAGTTCAAAAGGAGCATTGTGAGCTATTATTTTAAAAACTTGACTATTGTTTAATACGCAAGCGCAAAGCTGAAATGAAAACCCCAAGTTGGATTTTTTGGTACCTAATATAAAAAACGTAGCACTTGAATGAGCTCTGTAACATTCTTTTTCATGATTTAGGCAGACTTTCATCATATGTGTTCCTTATTTTAATTTTTCCTCTCTTTCTCAACTTGGAAGCAGCGTATTTAACAATAATTTCATATATAACAATTGAATGCGAAAGCTTGCTAAAAAATACACGTCCACTTTCGTACTCCAGTGGCATATATTCATATATATTTATTTGTAAATACGCATATATTTTCCATTAATATGCAGATAGTAATCATAAACAGTTTAAATAGTTGGATAGCTTTGGATAAATGTAAATTTTCTCAGATAACCGAATAGGCCCGTGTTATCACTAGACGACCAACAACCCCACAAATGTTCAGATAATGAAGTAAATTCCTGAGCATCGAGTATTACGTATATTTACTTGTCTAGAACATTCAATACTTTGCGTGATTGAAGATTAAAAACTTGTAATGCAGTGTCACTAAACTCCTATACCTAAACTCTAATATGGTTAAAATTCTAATTTGGAAGTGTGTAGTACTCCACCTTTTGAACTGGCGAAAAAATAGTAATGTCGCAATCTCAGCATTTTCATTTACGATATGTTTTACGTTAAAATGATCAGACTGTATTTCCGATACTTATTTTTCAAAAAAGACAGCAGAACTCTTATAGACATGAGAAAACTATTAAAAGGTTGCAAAACTTGTAAATAGTATGTAAATGGCGTTTACAAAAGCAATGCAAGGGTGTGCAATATTGTGAAATGAATGTAAAAATTTAAGCAGCGCAGTCGCACTTGTAGTTTGAAATTTTTTTTGCATTTTTATGCAATATGTTGAATAAAAATTTATACATTCAGCGGCGATATAAATCGATAAGTACAATAGCCGCCTTTTCGGCGATAAAATCGCTTGAGTAGACAAACACAGACAATTTTTGCAATTTTATGCAACATTTTGTCTGAAAATGCATACATTGAACGGCGATAAAAATCGATAAGTAAAATAGCCGCCTATTCGGCGATAAAATCGCTTAGGCGGCGATAAACATGCATGCTCCGGCGAAAAGGTTGGACTGGGCAGAGTGCAGCTTTAGTGAAGGGGCAAGAGATGGCTGAAAGTGGTGATGACAAATCAGCAATTGATGACAGTGATTCAACTGTATTGAAAGCTGTTAGCAACATCAAAGAATCTTATTATGGTGAAAGTATTGATGGATTTTTTCAGAACACAAATGATGAGCGCTTGCCTCCTGCTATCGGCAATGAAGAAGATGACCGTAATTCCACCACCCAAGAAGAAATTTCCATCACTGAGGAATCAAAAGAGCTTGAAGCTCAGAATCCTGCACTGCAAGACAGATTGTGTGGTTGGTGTAATAAAAA
Organism: Morinoia aosen; assembly: GCA_030386875.1. Classification (NCBI taxonomy): domain Eukaryota; kingdom Metazoa; phylum Arthropoda; class Malacostraca; order Amphipoda; family Talitridae; genus Morinoia; species Morinoia aosen. Next base: position 5,511,876 of record CM059570.1, read on the forward strand.
TATTGTCCCTCTGAGCTGCTTCAAAGAATTGCTATTTTGAGACCTTTCCAGAGCCTCCTAGGGAAGAAACAAAAGGCTAGCGATGCACGTAAGTACATACATATATTAGTTTTGAATTACTCTATTGAACATTATGTTTTCAAATAATACAAATAAATGAGTTTTTGTGGGATGTTAGGAATGCAATTATGTCTTTTTTCTCAGAAATTATGTCATATGACACAAATGCCTTGCTTCAACAATCAAATTGTTGCATCTATAATAGGAACCAGACAATTACGGATGCCATGAAGGCCACCATATTATTATCCTCTAAATAATTCTACACGACGTAAGAAGGTTTTGAATAAGTATTGGTTACAAATCATTGAACAGCTGGAAAAATTTAAAAATCTTTCTTTGCCATAAATTGCAGTAGTTGATCTTGAAACATTACTTTCCATCATGAGGAAATTTCGTGATCAGATAATCAATCAGATTTTCTTTCGAATGAACTGATAAACAACTATACTGTATCTGTATAACTGTTTCATTCATTTTTTCCCTCCTGCTGTGTTTTGTTACTACTCTAATATTGCTTCAGGAAATTAGTTTTACAGTTACTTTTTGAAATATACTCAATTTTTAAAATAATCCTGTGAGAGGCGAAGTAGGCTATTCAATGGAACATATATCATTTGCATAAAATGAAACATTTACGTTAACAGCATGTTTCAATTCAGTGAAAATTAGACATGTTAGTTGATTTCTTATGCTTTGTAAATTTTAGCGATGAAATGGTTCAACTATAAAATATGTTGACTCCAAAGTTCATAAAACTCATGGTAAAATATTTATAAAGCATTTCTTCTACAGTGCTGCATACCATCTTGCTGTAAGAAGTTATGCGTTTCAGGCCTTTTCACATATGATCAGTGTGCACAATTACTCTCTTCCACAGATACAAGCTGACATTAACTGTAAAATTTTTGTTGGAATTAAAATACCTGCAATCATAGCCACGAATTGTGCAAAATTAATTAAATGCCATGACTTTTTACTGGTGCATCCTTCATCTCCTTAATTCATCTCACGCTACAAAGAGACGGACCGCTAAAATTTCAAGCATAAGGGAAGCATTTTGACAAAATGGTCAACTTTTGTTCTATTGGACGTACGTCTATGAAAATTTGCAGATTACTAGATCTCTACATTTGTAACAACTTATCTTAAACAATAATTTTTCATAAGGCTATAGAAAATTTTTTATTTGAAAAAAATGAAATTATATATATACATATATTATTCATTACATCTTCGAAATTTACAAAGCTAGAGCAATGCGGTTTGTTGCATTTGAAAGTCAAACTTATGCTCTATCAAAATTATGGGGGGATTTTTGATTTATTTTTTTCAGAATTTATATGAATTTTTTTGTAAGGGTCAGAGCAAAAGTTATACTTTTAGGGTAAAAAAGTCCACAGAAAGCTTCACAGAAAAAAATTTGGAAATGCCCCTATAAGTTCGATAGAGCAAACATGTCACTTTCAAATGCAACAAACCGCATTGCTCTAGCTTTGTAAACTTCGGAGTTATAACGACAAACGTCTTGATAAGTTACTTTTTTCATAAAACCTATTTTTAAGAAACAAAATGCTTCTCCTCCTACATTTTTTGAGCTACAGTGATGATTTTGGTATCATTGGATGCAGAAAAACAAGGGCTTTACAATGTATTGAGAAGTTTTTCAAAATTCATTCTTGTTTCAAAGTTATGACGTCATAAATTTGAATTTTCTTGAGAATATTTTGATTTTTTTTCTTTTTAATTTTTTAAATTTTTATATTGGAAATTTGAGGAAAAGCATTCAAGTTTTTGGAATGTCCACGTTATTCTGCATCCAATGATACCAAAATCATTACTGTAGCTCAAAAACTATCAGAGAAAAAGCATTTTGAACCCCCCCCAAATGTCGTTTTCTATGATTTCCCATTTTCTTTTCAAGAAAATCGCATTTTGTCATGAATGATAAATGATTCTAAATTGTATTTCCTATCAGTATACCAAATTTCATTGCTCTAAATTCAATAATAAAAAAAATATTCGGATGGGGATGAGGAATATGAATGATGATATATATAAAAAATGAAATGGAAAAAAATTGCAATTTCAGATTTGTTTTTTTTTGTCCACGTTATTCTGCATTCAATGATACCAAAATCATTACTGTAGCTCAAAAACTGTAGGAGGAGAAGCATTTAGAAAACCCCCCCAAAAATGTCGTTTTCTATGATTTCCCGTTTTCTTTTCAAGAAAATCGCATTTTGTCATTGATGATAAATGATTCAAAATTGCATTTCCTATCAGTATACCAAATTTCATTGCTTTAGGTTCAAAAATGAAAAAAAGGTCCGTAAGAGGGATGCCCTCCCCCCCCCCGGGAGGGACGTTAGCTCTGGGGTAGGTTCCTGATATTTTTACAGACATTCGGGGACATGTCTCTAACTCATTTAAAGCAATATAAACAAAAATCGGGAGAATCGACCTTTGGACTCAGATGCCCCCAAAAGCCCCCGGAAATGCTTCCCATAAACGCGAAAGATGATAACACCAGTCTCCTTGCATCAGAAAAAACAACTGAGCTTAAAAATATTAAATCAGTCATTATTGAGAACGGACAGAAGATATCAACGAAAATAGAGTTACTAATTGCAGGAATGACAGCACTCCATAAGGAAGTGACAAATATGAGAGACGAGCTGCGTGCTTTCAAGAAATGTCAGATGCCAAAAGAACAAGAATCATCATATGTAAGTCAAAGGCTTCCTAAACTTCCGATTAAATCAATGACTGATTTTGATCGTACTGAAGAAGTTTTACTGGTGGATTTCGGGAGGAAAATATTCATGAACATCCTTTCAAACTTCGGAGGAACCCATCTGAACAGCTTGGTGAATAATATAAAGAACCGAGTACTCACCAGAGACGTGGCTTTACAGCTCAGCTTGCAGGGCCGTAGTGGAAAGAAACGGCCGTTCTGTACTACACAAATCTGCATGTGCATCCTTGGTAGGTGAACTGACGATGTAGAAGTAACTAAGAACTCAGTAGGGTATGTTAATGAATTATTATAACAATTTTGTTTGAGAAAGTACGCAGCTATTAAATGTTGTCTGAGAATATTCGTAGTTCTCTGGAATTTGCATGAAATGGTTCAAGGGGTAGCGCTTTCATTTCACAACCTTCAAACTAATACATATGATGTATTTTGGATGCAGCTAAATAAAATAACATTTTCTATTTCTGCAACGATGGGTCAATTGGGCAAATTCATTTACGCTGATAGCGAACGAATTTTTTTAGAATTTCCAAGAAATATATATCGTACTCAAAATTATGAATAGCATTACTGATATTTTGGTCTCACTTTGCATCGCAGGTATTTAACATTTCATCACAGTTACTGTATATATTTAGACCTCAACATTATTTGCACTGAATTGTAGTTCATATTATAGTCATACGTTTGGCATCTAACTATATTCTACCCAATTTAATTTATTTGCAATGATTCAACAGTTATGGCATAGTCAACATCAAATACATTTCGCGCATACTTGCAGACCAAAGAATTCTAGTGTTATTGTGCGGTATAAATGTGCGAAGGTTGAACTATATAATTTATACCGCACTTAATAAGTTGAACTAGAGGCAATGCCATTTCAATTCATACAGCTAACCCGTGACTGAATTGTGGACGTGACGCTCTGTTCGTCACGTGTGACGGTAACAAAAGTGGTACCAATAGCTTTGTCTCATTGTTACCATATTTGGCGCTATTGAGCACTCAATAAAAAGCGTGTTTGGGCCTGATGGAAAGATACGCAAACAACAAGACACACACGGTGAAAACAAAACATTCTCAAATTTCGAGGGAATTAAAAATAGTCGAAACAACTTTATTATCTACCATTTTATATTTCTTTAAATTCTTCTGACATCAGTATTCATAGAATAAATAGTTGCAGCCCGCTTGGAATGCAAAAAATATGCATTGTTTTTATCGTGCTTACGCAGACAGAACAATTTTGTCATATTTAATTAATAAATTTAGGAAATTTGACCAGACAATTTCGTCACTCCAGGACCGGCAATATTTTTAGCTGCATTTTCAATATGATTGAGTAGCAATGTATGTTTGATGCAGTTATGTGTTTATTTGATTCAACTAAATCATTTATTTAAACCATTTATTTAGTTACTGCAGCGTAAGCTTTCAGACTTGATTGAATGAATGTAGTCAAAACGGCCAGCAATATTTTAGTATAATTTGATAAATTCTTTATTTACCACAATAATTGAAGGCCAAAAACAGAACTAGGCCAAGCGCAGTTTACGTAACCTAACAACTGCAGTTGTAAATTTACTCATATATTATGAAGATTCACAGTTAAAATCTATTCTAACGTCTGAATAAGAAAAGCACAACCTTGCCTCCATATTGAGGAGAGTCATACCTTGCTCATATAAAATTTCCAAGAGATATGATCACCCTAGCAACTGCGGTTATTAGGTTAGGTAAACCGTGCTTGGCCTACTTTTATTTCTTGGCCTTCAATGATATTACATTGCCATTGGAGTAGATACCACTTGGGAATTAGCAACACTGACTTTAAAATCGAGTGGCTTTTGTTGAACAAATATTAGTATACTTGACTGTTTTGATTGATTGAAATCAAGAAATAGTTAATTTAACAATATATGAATATGCCTAAACCGGCTTAGTCAATATAACAAATTTGTTTTCAGTGTGAAGTTGTGTGTGTACCTGTCCGTCACGCCCGGATAGACATATTTCTGGGGGCTAAGTAGGGTAAAATTTAGTATCTAGGAATTTATCTTAATGGGACGAAGCTATATGTATTGCTTCCACATTTAACCCAATTAGAGACAACGGATAGTGCGTCAGTCCCCGAGCAGACATGGGTGGGCTGTATCGATGAGCTGGATACAGTGCTTACAGTGTTGTCTCTGTGTTGGAAAGACGTCTTAGAACATCTAATTCTTTTTTTTTTGTAGAGATGGTATGGAATATCAAATGAGTTCAGTTGAAATTTATCTACCAGCATCGTCGGTTCCGAAAATGTAATGATTAATTTCTTCATCAAGATATTCGCTTTTCAGAAGTCGTGAAGAACGACATCATCGGACGTGATGAGTAGTCGAAAACCATTTCAGCTTTAATTGGTAGTAATTTAGCTCATACTAAAGATCGACTGTCATCGGAGAATGAACGAAAAGCTCCAAGTATTTATGGCATGGTAATCATGAAAGAGAACAAAGTAGTGTCAACACAGCGATGTTGGAAGTTGAAGCTTCAACCTCTGTGCCATCTGCCATCTCCTTCCCTGCTAAACATGCCCCTTCTGCATGTGGTACCTCAATTCCTGCTTCCACTGATACTACTTCTGCACGTGCCTTCACTGAAGTTGTTTCACCTAGCACGACAAAAAGCCGTAGCAAAACATTTATACTTGAAACTTCGGAACCATTGGAGTATGAAATTTAATACAATTCCGATTAAGTATTAAGTAATGAAGAGTAATGTGGTGAGTAATCAAATATTTTGAAGATGAAAACTTTATGACTGGCTGATTTGAAATGTTAAAATATGAATGCCGGTCCCTCAGGGGGATACTACTATCGTATCTATGGGAATTAGCCCTCCCAGGGTGGAAGATGTCTGGGCCCGAGCTGAAGGTTAGGTAGGTCTTCCTTTAGTTGAAATAAAATAGGTTTGTATATCTTTACGAACCATCTTTTTTTTGGTTCACGGCTGTCATTTATTTAGCACCTATTACTTTATTCTTCGACGTTTATCTTGTTTCATTAACTTCTTTCGATCTTCCTGTTTCTATGCTCAAGGTGTGGGGACAAACCTCGTGCATAGATTCCCTGTTAGCTTAATTCCATACTAAATGCTGCCTTCCACTTTCCTCTCTTGGGATCACATCTACTGTAAGTGGTTAGGGAGGCTTAAACTAACTCATAATCAATTCCCAGGGGGAATAATTGCTTGCCGAGGATGATAGGAGGAGGTGCACTCATTTTTGGTAAGAAGTTAAAATTATTCTCATTTTCATAAAATACATACGAATTTAGTATTGTATTCTTGAATTTTTTTAAATTAATTATCTAATGAACGCACTTTGTGACAGTACCTCGTTAAAAAACTCTCAACGATTGCCGCAGAAGGTACAACACAAGGCCCTCATAGAATATCAGCATCAGTTGATGTTGTTAGTGAGAGCCTTGATCGTGCATTGGAAAGCCTTCTGAAATAAACTTCTCTTCCCAGCAAACCATTTGAGAACAGCAGCGCCGTGTAATCACAGCACAAGTAGTACTACGTATGTTTGACACGTTTGCATGTTTGCTAAGTGAATTTTTTATTATAAATTGTAAATGATGAATCATGACAATAATTTGTGATTGAACGTTTCAGATAGTGACTCGCAATCTACACCGAGGAACTTCAAAGTCACTATACACTCGTACGTGTAAAGTCAAGACCTTCAACAATTTTTAAGCATGCAGTGGGGAAAGTCATCAGACTACAATATCGGAGGCCGTTAATTGCATTTGCCGAATTTCTGCATTGCTTATATTCAAGTAAGTTGATATTTTCGTGTTCGCAGTCTTTAATGTTAACGAATTCAATAATGTTCTCGTTCGTAAAGGTATTGCCCCACCTTTAGCTCAGCCCTCACGGTGGAAAGTCTCCTCTGTGACAATTAACCAGGGAGTGGGACTGGAAGTAACGCTACTACTCAACAAACAAAGAGTTTTCATGCATACATGCTCTCACCGAAAATGCGGTCAGTGGAGGATGAAAATACAGGACACTTTTAGCAACGCTTTCTAGGTATACATTCTTTTCAATGACATTTACCCTGGGAGTGGAGCTGGAAGGAGAGATAACATTCATCAAAGTAGCATTCATGACGTAAAGCGATGGGTTTCAACTGCGCTAACCAGAGAGCTCGATCTGAGAAATATGGTTTACATATGGACACGAATTCGAGGCTTAATAACGTCTTGTCTGCGAAAAATGTTTCATATTTAATAAGTCAAGGTATGTAGTAGTGTAGTGTAGGTAGTGAATACTCATGAAAGTTATATATGAAATTCTAACGACGTTCTATAAGGAATGTCCTAGAATATTCGCGAATGAATATACATGGACTTCTAACTCGATATTAAATATCTGTAGTGGATCCACACGAATACTCATCAATGAGCACTCAGTAATATTCGTATAGGTACGAATTTGGATATTCAAATCCCTACATTCCAGAATATTCGGTGATGTATATTCTTGAAGTTACTTTTGTGAAGATGTACGATGTTTGGTATCCATTGGGATATATATGAATATTCAACATGAAGATCCCGGGGAGCGCTAGTGTCAAAAGCTTGCCTCTGCCCCCCTTCTATCATTATCACCTGTGCCCCATGCCAGATACGGCCAGATCATGCATACACCTGTAATGCATGCCAGATACCGCCATTCTACAGATCATTCTCTATCGAAACTACCTCTTTATTTGGATAAGAAAACTGAAATATTACAAATTGAACAATTACAGATTGCTGTCGTAATTTTCTCACGATAACTTGTGAGAATATATATATTTAGTATTTCATTCCTTTGCGGAAATATAAATAATAGATATCTACTGACAGAACTCTATAGACACTGAACGAACTACTTGGAGAGTCGGTAGCTAAAACACACCTTTGAAGACTGTTGTTCGTTTTGTGTCGCAATAGTTCATCGTCAAAAAATGTGAACAATATTTACATTCAAAAAGCTGTCGTTGCTTAGTTATTACATAATTAAGTTAATAATGCAATGTTCTTATATCTCCTGCCGATTTCAAATTTTTAGACTCAGCTTCAACCCCGTATGACTCAGAATTTTAGGGTCCTTGCATACCTTCAAGCGAAACCCTCATTTGAGCAATATGGACAGCTCGTACCTTTTGCAAATAGTGAATAGGTAGATTCCTCGTCAGTGCCAGCCTAATTTTATTTCATACCTATATGTCACATTTATTCTTTTTGTGCTTCTGTATTTTATTCTTTGTCCACGTCCGTCTCAAACTTTGTATTTTTATACTTTCATGATATATTTATAGTATCTACAATTCATTGTTCTTTGATTTTACATTTCAGACGTAATTCTTTTGTTTTTCGTATGAACTGATGATGGAGCTGGACTCCGAAACGTTTTCTTAGTAAAAATGATAAATTGTATCAAAATTTCCTTCGTTTTAAGTTTCTGATGAGGTTGCGATTAAAACAAACCAATGACGTGTTCAGAAATATTAAGTTAATATAATTACAATCTGCTGGCTGATAACCGTATGGAGATAATGCTAGTTTGTGCGGGATGTTTTACAGGAGGTACACAATTTCACAAGCAGAATATGACCAGATGAACAGTTCCTTTTCTATGAAATTTCCAGGACACTTTTGGGTTTTCGAAATATTAGCAGTTTCTGGTTTTAAAGTATGAAATTGGATGATATAATTACTCGCAAAATTTAGTTTGAATTTACGTTACAAACACTTCTAATGTACGAGAGTGTACAATGATGAAATTTCCTTTTAGTGATATTCGATTAAAAGGTTTAAGCAAAAACGGTTTGAATGAATGTGAGGAAGATCTCGTGGCCAAAATTTCAGAGGCTGCTGGTGAGACTTCTGAAATCCCAGACATGTTTCCTAATATCCGGCTGTGGTTAACATTTTGTGTGTAGAATATATAAGGGAAGTAAGAGAACACAATACGGTAGTTATTGGTAGTTTTAATGAATTTTTGCATTAGGCTTGTTTTCATTTATATTTTTGGTTAGGCACCTTTTCCTTTTAGTGGAAATGTCACCGCTTCTCATTAATGCAGCCTTTCCTCTTGAGATCCCAACCTTCCTCCTTGCCACGCTTGTCGGTTGGCAAACAATTTTCCTGCCCAGAGACCTCTTGTTAAAAATTGTGCTGCCAGCAGTGTGAAGAAAGGTTGCTAGTTGAGGTTATGTTTTAATTTTTTCTAATCTCAATTTGAAACGCTGCAATCCCGTCCTAACCTCAGATGCATCAAAAAAATCTAGAGTATTTTTAAGCAGTTCTAACGTCGAATCCCGCTCAGATGAAGTCTCTTTAGAAGTATCCTGCTGGGGAGAGTAAATGTGCGCGTTCAGTTGATATCTATTATTTATTTCCCGTAAGAGAATGAAATACTAATGAATTTCTCGCAACTTATCATGACGAAAATTACGACAGCAATATATAATTGCACAATTCGTACTATTTTTGTCTTCTTATCCAAATAAACATGTAGTTTTGATAGAGAATGATCTGTAGAATGGCGGTATCTGGCATCCATCACAGGTACGGAGGTGGGTGTGGTGGTGTGTGTGATTATGGAGGTGATAGAATGGAGGCAGCGGCTAGATTTTGAAACATACTGCGCGAACTAGCATTATCTATGTATAGTTATCAGACAGCAGGTAGCAGTTATATTAACTTAATTATGTTATAACTAATCAACGACAGCTTTTTGAATGTAAATACTGTTCACATTTTTTGACGACGAACTATTGTGACACAAAACGAACAACAGTCTTCAAAGGTGTGTTTTAGCTACCGACTCTCCAAGTAGTTCGTTCAATGTCTCTAACGTTCGGTCAGTAGATATCTATTATATATATTTCCGCAAAGGAATAAAATACTTAAGATATTCTCACAAGTTATCGAGACGAAAATTACGACAGCATTATGTAACATTTTAGTTTTTTTATCCAAATAAAGATGTAGTTTCGATAGAGAATGATCTGTATAATGGCGGTATCTGGCATGCATCGCAGGTGTATGCAAGATCTGGCGGTATCTGGCATGCAGCGCAGGTGATCATGATAGAAGGGGGGCAGAGGCAAGCTTTTGACACGAGCGCTCCCGGGGATATTGTAAATTAGGAAGCCAGGCGAATATTCACTAGGGACATTCGGGGATGTTCAGGTGAATGCTTAGCGAATATTCAGAGGAACTACATTGCTACCTGGGTTGTTTATTGTTTTCATAAGGGAAGTGTACCCCCATAATATCGAATTTTCTGGAGATATTGGGTTTTAGCTGCCATAGGAAGGGTAAGATGTCAGGTACATCCTGTGAAAAAATGAAGTTCGTACGTTCATTGGTTCGCCCGCCACGGGGGTTTGAAGTATGGGGGAGAGGGGAGGGGGAAGTGATATTTTATCATGTTACACCTCCCCCTTGGCACTTTCTTCACGACTTGACGCTGCTGCGCCTTCTTATATGTCTCTGGATTACTCTATAATGATTTCAGGGGTCTAACCTGAACCAAAAATTAAAAAAAAAATTAATTTCAATTGTTTATGTTTCTTTGTTTTGCTTATCCTGTAAACAATGGGTTCTGGATGGTCAAAATGTATCTCCTCCTACAGTTTTTGAGCTACAGTGATGGTTTTGGTGTCATTGGATGCGGAAATACGTGGGCATTCTAAAAACTAAAAAGCCATTCAGAAATTCATTTTCAATCGAAAATTGTGACGTCATAAAGTACGAAATTTTACAAAAAAAAGACCTTTTTTCGAATTTTTCAATTTTTTCAACTTCAAACCAACGTTTCGAGAATGCCAAGTTAGTTTTTGAAATCTACAAGTATTTCCGCATACAAAAACACTAAAATCATCAATGTAGCTCAAAACTGTAGGAGGAGAAGCATTTTGAACCCCCCCCCCCTCCCAGAATATTGTTTTCTATGAATATCTCGTTTTCTATGGGGAAAATCGCATTTTTTCACCAATGGCAAATGATTCCAAATTGAATTTCCTATCTGTATACCAAATTTCATTACTATAGGTTCAAAAATAAAAAAAAATTTTCAAAGGGGTACACTTTTAAGTTGTAAACATTTAGCTTTCGTACGTCTTTCATATGTAGTCAAATGTATGTTTTTTTTTTCTTTTTTCAGATCAGTCAGTCAATAATTTGAAACTATTGTTCTCGTACGCATTTGTATGAGTCGGCGCTGCCGCACACGCTTGTTCATGTATACTAGTGTGTGTTGCTCTGGCACTGGGAACGAATGAACTAAATTCCTTGACGCGTGTTTCTTTAGTTCCTTGCCATGCGCCAAAGCATCAAATTATTAAATAATAATCGTGAATGCAGAAATAGCAAAACGAACCCTGCAGATACAATTACTTAATATTCTCTTATTCATTAGATATTTTCCCGGTTTAGCCTTCCGAACGTACCCATTTTTCACCTTTAAAGAGTTACCCGGTATTTCCACAGCCTCGGAGGGAACCACCAATGGCCTTTTTTCCTTTCTCCTCTCTTTCTTCTTCGGACTCTCTGTCTGCTGCTCTACAGCTTTTTTTTATCTCTAGTCTGCCCTCTTGCTTCTCGCTATTTTCTAGGCTGCTTTTTTCTCCCTGCCTCTTCAAATATTTCTTTTTCCGCATGCTATTGGCAACGACCTTTGACATCAAACAATCTGTATTATTCACGATATTCATAATGACTTCTCTGTTACTTTGTGCGTGCATCACATTCACATCATGAAAACATAATATCGTTGCCGATTGTTTGAGTCGATTATCTGAACAACTGACGGCGTCTGACCTAAATAGCTGTGGGGTGCTCGGAGTCGCAGAGGTGTGTGCCGTGACTACTAGACAGGGTGCGATGAACTCCAGCGCCTTCAGACGCCACCAGACAGAGCGGCGTCACCAGAGACGACCGGACCAAGACTAATAGAGCATATTCCAAAATTGACGGATGTATCTTGGGGACTTAACGAATTTCGGACTGAGCACAAGCAGGACCCTTTTTGTTCCGAAGTGAGGGATGGTTTACTGCATGGCAGTAAGTCCACGAATTTTGCAAATAATTTTGCAAAATTATTTAATTTTAAGGGATGTGCCTTACAGACGAAGACAGATTGACTCAAGGACTAGTACTATTTTGACCTCTGTTATGCCGACGTCGCTGATGATCAAAGCGGTGCTCGGTATACATTGAATGTATCATACTGATGCTCTACACACTTTATTTAAGTTTAAGTTACGCTACGATCATCCACAAGAGAAAACTATCATTCGTAAGTTTGTAAAAATGTGTGACGTCTGTCGGATACTTAGAGCAAAGCCATTTGCACTTATTAAGTTTATAAACGCACCCATAGCACCCATAGAACCATTCGAAGTTGTGTCAATGGATATTTTGGGACCACTTCCGTCAACTGATAGACAAAATAAATACATTTTAGTCAAAATTAATTTCTGCTCTTCATACTGTAAGCTGATCGCAACCACAAATCGGTTGGCAGATACGGTTATTTCATGTCTAAACAACTGTTTTGCAACCTTTGGTTATTCAAAAACATTGCTAAGCGATCAAGTACTCGAATTCAAATCAGTGGTAGTGAAACATTTTGCTAAAATTCACGTCATTACAAAGAAGGTAGTCCTTCTCCGGAGTCCCCATTCTAACGTCATTGTAGAAAGAAACAATAAAACGATCCCAAACCTCTTGAAATTGTACGTAAATTCCCTGGTTCACACAGAATGGAATTGTAGTGTTTAGAAATGGCGGAAAATGCGATTAATTATTCTTTTAATTCTACGATGGGTGATACACCCAGTTATATCATTTTCGGCAAAGACACCTGTCCAAATTTTCAAGGGCAAACCTTTGAAACAATTTACTGCTATGACAGCAATGTCGATTTAGTGAAATTTCGGGCTAAAGAAGCGGCTCGTATCGTAGAAAACGTTAGAACAGTTATTATTAACAATTCGGATGAACGAACGATGTACCATAACTTGAGACGTAAGGATAAAAATTTCGCTCTAGGAGATCGAGTCCTATTAAGGAACCATTAAAAAAATTAGAATTAACATTGTTAGGTCCAGGTATCATTACAAAAGTTATCAGAAACTATGTAGAGTTGAAAATTGGGAATAAAATTCACAAAAGTAACAAAAATCGTGTACTACCTTTACGTAAGACCTGAGAGCTGTTTCGATATACGACTGACTGCGTTATAATGCTACAATTTCTTTTTAAACGTTCATAGGTATCTAGTTCAATTTAACACTTTGACTGCGACTACTAAATATTAAGTTCAAAACCAAACTCAAATTTTATGTCACTTGTAGTAAGCTCTTTGGAAAATACCAAACATGAACTGGACTGTGCCTTCATTTCGCTCTGATTAAATATTTATGAAAATTGTGTTTGTGACTACTGGCAGGTCAGCAGCATTATGAAAATTACCTCCGTGTACCACCGGTGGCGTACGTCGCAGTCAAAGTACTAAATTATTCTCATCGCCTATCTGTATATTTCATGTATTCTTTTTGCTCTCGTTGTACTATAATCTCGTTTGTATATTCAAATTTTCATTAAGGTTTTCTGTAACCTGTTACGTTTTAAGGATGCGAGGGTTAATAACCGTCAGAAAATATCACGTGCTGTTCTTGTGTTTCAAGATGTGCCTGGCAAGGCTGATTTGAGGGTTTAAAATTCCACTTTGTATTTACATGGCAACGGAATTTGCAAGCCGTGCAGTCAGGGTGCTGACGCGGTAAGAATTTCTAGTAGCTCAGCAGAGAACGTATCTGCTTGGAACTGGGTGGCATTCAGTTGGATACTATCATTGGTTCCATTATTGTTACCGGAAGTGCTGAGTCAGCAGTACGAGTACCCGGTGCGTAGAGTACGACTGCTGTCCGTGACGAAGGTCACCGCGCTTGTCATTCACGGTCAGGAACTGTGTAGTGCCGACAATAGCTGAAGACACATAACACCAAACCCCAAGGATGGAGAATAAAGTGACGACGGTGAGTGTCGATGCACTCACCAATGCCTTGGCCCAACACCAAGGTCGAGTCTCGGAGGATTGGATTAAAGCGAACGCACAAGTAGACCTACTTCCGGACCGAGTATCAGATTTGGCTCTGATATTTCTGGTTCTGTTCATTATGGCACTCGGGGTAACAGTGTATGACATTCGTCGCGAATTAAACGTGATGACTGAGAGACTACGGTCGGAAGACTTTGTGCTACGCCGTCAGCAGTTGAGGCCCATACACAATGAACAATGAGGAAGGGTGTGCCGCAAGTGTGTTATATGCGGTAGTGTTACACGAAATGGTGTTACCCAAGGGGTCGTGCCTCATCAAAATCCTCAACTGATTATGATGAACGGAATTAGAGTGTTTGTGGGTGAGGCGAGACGGTCTAGACCAGCGTTGAAAAGCCTGGCGACCGATGATTAGTTTAATTTTAAGCAGTATTTACATCTAATTTCAATTATATGATCGACGAAACCGATATATATACATGCATTTATCCTTATTTACTAACCTATATAATCAGGGATTTATATTTATTTTTGTGGTTTTACTTTTATGTTTTAAGTGTTTTATGTAATCGTGTTGGCGCAACCATGTTTGGTGAAAGCAATCGTGTTGAAATTTGAAAATGCGTAAAATTTAAGAAATTGTGTTTTTTTTAGATGTGTCATTTCCTGCGAATGAGTTGATGTAATACGATTTCGGAGGTGTTGTGTATTTATTTATTTAAAGGTGTGTATTGTAATATTTATCATGTACAATTTATTATTTTACATTTTATTTTTATCAGCGTGCTTTATTCCGTTTCATGTGCGAGTTGGTGCTGATGTAAAATGTTGGTACGCAACGTGATAAATTTTTCATGCTTTTGTGTTATTTATTTGATGATGATATTATGCGAGTTTTTTTTGGTTTAACGGCGTTATTACTCGATTCCGTGTCAAGGATTCCTATGTCTGTGATGTGTTTACATCTGAGTCATTTACTTCAGCTTGCTGGTCAGTGAAATTGTTTGTAGATAATTTAGCTATCACCTCCGATCCCACAAATCCAACTGAGTGTGAAGTACTATTCTTTGAGCAAACTTAATTGTGTTCCTCTATTCATGTTCATCGTTGATCTGAACCTCTAAGAGCATTGCTGTTTTGTTCTATTCTTGCGCGATAATTCAGAGTAAGAGAGGTCAGCCATGGAAGAATGTGAATTATGTGATTCATATGATAGTAATATATAAGTTTATGTCTATGATCAAAGTCTCCTTAAATATTATTTCTAAATATATTTCTCTTGATGTTTCTAGCCAAGGTTTTATTTCAGAAGTATTACGTGTACAGTTAGGACTCTTCCCAGTTTATTGATGAAGTCTTCCCATCTTTGACCCGCATTAACCTGTGTTGCACAGAAACATATTGCTTAATATGATTATTTATTGTACCTTGAAATGAACGAATGTGATTCGTTACGAATTTTTCCGGCAAATTAATAAGGTTTTCTTGATCCGATTTCATTAATGACTCATAGCAGAATCATTAATACCAGCAGTACCCGTGGAAATTCCACGGAGAGTGTCATTGTTACGCTAGATGGATTCGGTCATCAATGCCTTACCAATTCCTACAAAAACGTTTCTTACCTAACCAATCATAACATATTCTAACCTATTCTATCCTATCCCAACCGAACCGTTCCTGAAAATGTGTCAAACATTAAAACCGTGGACCCATTATTAAATTCCATCAGCATTATTTCATCTATCCTAATCAAACATATCTTAACCTATCCTAACCTAACACATTTTAACCTATCATATTCTTACCTAACCTATCTTAACATATCTTAATCTATGCTATCATAAAAATATCTTAGCCAATGTCGTGAGTCAGCTAGGTGGACCTTTGAAAAAATTGGGTCAACATTACCTTACCAATTCTAACATATCATATTCTAACCTAACCTACCCTTACCAAACATATTCTAACCTAACCTACCCTTGTCAAACATATTCTAACCCAACCTACCCTTAGCTAGCATTCTAACCCAACCTACCCTTACCTAACATTCTAACCAATCCTACTCTAAGCTATAGTAACTGAACCGATTCTAAACTATAGTAACATAAAATCCGTTCCCCTTCAAAAAATTCCATCAACATTACCTAACCTATGCTAACCTATCCTATCCTAACCTAACATAAAAAAACCGTGGTCTCTTGAAAAAAATCTGTCTACGTCACCTAACATATCTTAACCTATCTCAACCTAACTTAAGGAGATCATCCCAGGCCCCTGCCAGGCCCTGGTCGCTCCGATGGTCACTTTTAATGTTTTTGTTGGAAAAGGACTCTTAGGTGGTGGGCTATTCGGTCCTAAAATTTTATGGCGCTACGGACAATAGATCCCCCCAGGGAGGGGTAAAGGGACTAAAATCTTTAATTTTCGACCCCATTTCGACCCCATATAAAAAGACAAAAAAATGGGAAATGGAAAATTTACGAACATCACGTTGTTAGATATGTTCCAAAAATTCTAAAACTGTCTTTGTTTTTGTTCTAGCATCAAAACTGAATGAGAAGATACGTCTTGAAGTATCAATATCAGTGAAATATCAATACCTAAAAATCAATGTCAATATTTTTTTCAAAAATTAAGGCTTAAATCAAAAAAATAAATGGAAAAAATTGTGTATCTTTTCTAAAGTTACATATCATAGTCAAATTTCATAGGAATCAGACTAAAAATGGAAAATTCAAATTTTGGAATTTTTTGGGGGGGTTTGGAAATCACAATTCACAGTTTGAATATGAAGTTATGTATGGAAATTATCGAAATAAAAATTAATACTGCCTTGAATTACATACATTGTTCATTATATTACGCTTCAACACAAAATTTTGTTATGGCTTATACCCAAAAAAAATAACTTTTAACATTCAAACCGTATCTCATCATTGATTTTTGATGCTAGAACAAAATCATAGAAAGTTTTGGAATCCTTGGAACGTTTCTAACAATAAAATGAAGTTTTTTCCAAATTTTAAAAAGAAAAAGTTTATAGCTCTAAACCCCAAAATAATTTCTTCGTGATGTAATTATAAAAATCGCTCGTCACAAAAATTTTTCAAAATATTAAAATTTTTCTTCATTTTCTTGTTAGAAATGCTTCAAAGATTCTAAAACTGTCTTTGGTTTTGTTCTAGCATCAAAACTGGATGAGGAGATACGTCTTGAAATATTCATAAAAATTTACCAAAAACAAATTTTTCGTAAAAAAATAAGGCCTAAATCGCAAAAGTGACACGAGTAAAAAGTGTTTACTTTCAAAATATACATATACTGGCCAATTTTCAAACGAATCGGACGAAAAAAGTTGAACAACTGGGATGGCCTCCTTAAACAATGTCATTGCTAAGCTAGGTGGACTCGTGAAAAAATTCGGTCAAAATTACCTAACAAATTCTAACATAACATATTCTAATCTAACTTTTCCTAACCTAACATATAATAACTTTTCGTATCCTAACAGAAGCTATCCTGATAATATGTCAAACATAAACAACCACAGACCCATGAAGAGTTTTCACCTATAGTATCCAACCTATGGTAACCTAACCTTTGCTGCTCCTCGTCCATATTCTGCCTTCTTTGCCAAAATAAATTATCTGATGCTCTAGGTACTATGTCCGCTGTTCCTCATCCATATTTTGCCTTCTTTGCTGGGATAAATCCCTTTGCTGCTCGCGATACTGCGATTGTTACTCCTCGGTCGTTTTTTGCTTTATTTACTGAAATAAATTTCTCTGCCGCTCAAGGTACCAAAATTTCTGCTCCTCATCCATATTTGCACACATTATTGCTCCCCTTTCAAGGATTTCCTGCCGATTTTCATTCTTTATTCACTGCCGGGAGAGTCTCATTATATTGCGAGTAGCTTCCAAACCTCGCTCCATAGCTTGGTTTTAAGGCCATAATCGCCGCAATTATCATCAAACACGAAAAAAGGCACGGTTCTTTGATTTTATTTCTTACCAATTAAGATAAGTTGATATAAAATATCAGACATATCAATGCATGTAAAGCGATCTTTTAACATAACACTCAGGAATTCGTTATCCATAATACCGCAAACTCGGATGAGAGCATAACGGTCGGACTAACTAACTAAGTAACTAACTAACTAAGGGAGGAACAAGCAGAATAATAAATAAATGTGTTTGCTTCGATGCCGCCTATTCCAGGTGCTGCAAAATTGTTGGTACAAACTTCGGCTGCTAATAACAAATATTAATATAAGCACTTTTTCATTACTGAAAAATGTTGAAAAATGCTTAATTTATTGAAATAACCTTAGTAAAATAATGACGCTGATTATTAGCTTCCCTGTGTTTATTAGTACACAGGAGTGTAATTCAAAAATCAGGTAACATCTCATAATTTATTAGTAGCGAGAACCTTTTACAGTAATTGTTTAAAATATCTACCATGAGCCCCATACATGTGCGACATCTTTGTTGGAGGGAGTTGCGTACGTTGCCAAAGACTCCAAGCATCTCAGTAATATTTCCAGTAGCGACTGCTATTGTGACGACAAGATTTTTTTCCGACTCGACATGTGTTTCATAAACAAAGCTTTTCATGTGCCCCCACAAAAAATCTAACAAAGTTAGATCAGGAGATCTTAGCATCAAGGACACAGGACCATTAGGACCAATCCATCGATTTGGAAATTGATGGTCATGAAAGGTCTCACATTCACAGCATAATGTAACAGAGCTCCATCATACCGAAACCATATTCTTCTACGAAGAATGAATCTACGAAAAAAAATCGGCCAATAAATCAGGAGGAACTTCTTCAAGAAGGATTCTGTAAACATTCCCTGAAAGCTCTAGCAGAATGTATGGGCCAATGATTTGATTATGATTGATGGCTGCCCAAACAGTGTAGCGATGCTGGTAACAGTGTAGCGATGTTGATATCCATGTTCATAGATGACATGAGAATTGTTCGTTTGTCATTCGTGAAAATTATGGAAATTGTAGCTTCGTCCGAGAACAACACGTGCTCTGCTAAATGGGCCTCTTCTCACTCTTTATTCAAAAACCACTGCGCGAATCGTTCGCAAGAAGCATAATTTGCCGGAAGTAGTCCCTGGACTCTCTGAAAGTGATACGGATGATAATTCTTCCGATTCAATGTACGCCACACTGCAGTGTGATCTTGAATTCCCATAGATGCTGCTGCGGCACGAGAGCTCGTACGTGGGTTTTGACGGAGATGTTCCGACACACCTTATATCCTCATGATCCAGATCAAGCTTTCTTGGGCTACCAGCATCCACTCTGTTTGCTCGGAAACTTCCGTTCTCACACAATCTCCGGTGCAAAGCAGTGAATACTCGATGAACAGGCACCTGTCTATTGGGGTAACAATCTTGTTACATTCTTGCGGCACGTCTTGCATTACAATTAGCAGTACCATAGACGAAATGCGTGTCAGCCATTTCTGCATTCTATAGCGTGAGGTCTACAGCTCTAAACCATGAGATCTACCTCTAGCTAGTAGTGTAGAGTGAGGTTAGGTTAAAGTTACTAATGGATATTCTCATTTCCATACATTTACTTGAGTGATAAACACTTAATTTGCACATCTCAAGTTTTCAACCTGCTCCTGGATAGGCGATATATGGCGGATGGCGGTAGACCTTACCCTCTAGTAGTAGCGCTGCATCTCTACATGACAGTGGCACGCCGTGGCTTCAACTCAATCTTCTAAAGTGCGGAAAACGTGAATCTTCATGGATAAATATAAATGTTTTGAGTTTTGCAGAAACGACCCAGAAATGAAAGTGCAAAGAAATTCGTATTTAGCGAAATATTTTCTCATACAAGAAACTCAATGTTCAAAGATATATTTCGACCATATCATATTCATTTATGAAACACGGAGGGAAAATTAGTTAGATGCCAGATATAAATCGATATATTTCAACCATACGAAAAGAAATGAAACGCATAAATAGAGCACAAACTAAGAGATATTACATTAATTGCAAATTGTATGATGATTGCGTGTTGTTTAAAACAAGTTTTCCTTTTAAAATATACAACGATATGTGGATCTTCATTCGAGTGAAGGAAAAACGTCAGCTGCTAAGAATACTTAATTTCCAGCATTCCTCGAAACTTCTCTGCCTTCTATGGCGAATACAAGTATGCCACTTCGGTTATCGCATCCGTCCACACAATGCAGATAATTAATTGGATGCATTATGTACTTGTGTTAATACGTTTCATAAAAAATGCTCACACTTTAAGTTTCTCCAGCAATCAAAATCGTAAAATATTACTTAATAGTTGAAAATATCACTCATTTAATTTCATGAAAAATACAGTTCTTTATATCATAATAAATATCAGAATTTAATGAGATCTCTGAAATCGGATAATGAATGACACATTTTATTATTTCATTGGTAAAATCTATACGGTATAGTTCAACAATACTCGCCTGATAAAATTTAGCGTCATTTATGATTTAATCTACAACACTCATGCGTATAATATGACACCCGGATGTTTTTATGTAGCAACACTAATATGAGACAACCTATCAACTCTAACGTGGTAGAATCTATAAACGCATAGATGATAATATCTATAATATCTAAAACGTACCTAGACGACATACTCTTCATCACTTAGAGATAATATAATAAAGGTCAGTTTTGAGAAGTCAATGCGATTGAGAAATCAATGTTGGAGCCTTGAAAAAAATCATGAGAGTTATGTGTTTTGGGTTCAGTTTCATAACTTTCAAAAAATCTGTTCTGCTTCACTCAGTGCTCTTCCCGCTGTCCGGCGCGCACAGACTCCAATGTCGCTAGATTTGAACACCGCCCACCCCTCTCCCTCCACTTCCGTAGCACCACAGCGAGGATGCCGATCGCGCCAATTTCTAAACTCGATAGAACTACTCAGTTTTATTAAATTATCTGTTCGTTATACAGTTCTTATTTACCAGTGCTTTATAAACAATAAAAGCACTGCAAATGTGGATACTGCAGCAGAATATGAAAGTTAACTCCCATTACATCATTACTTCCCTCACCCTCCACTTCCGTAGCCGCAACAATACAGTTGTTATTCGCGCCAATTAGTTAACTATATAGTACTATGCACGTTTGTTTAAATATCTGTTTGTTATATGTGTAGTCTTTAATACTCCTGCATTATAAACAAAACGAGTATTTAGAAAGTAAACACTACAGTACAATTTGGGAATTAACCCACAATAAATCATTTTTAGAAGTTACAATAATTATTCTAATCTAACTTATCCTAACCTAAACTTTCCTAACCGTATAGAAACTTAACCCAACCTAACCTAACCCTACTTGACCAAACTCAACCTGACCTAGCTGTGGTGCTATGGAGGTGGAGGGAGAAGGTTGGGCGGCGTCCAAATCAGGCGACATTGGAGTCTGTGCGTCCGGCTTTGTGTGCCCAATTTTCTTTTATTATTATTGCTATTATTATTAAATCAAGAAAAGCAAGGCCAACGGCACGGATCGTGGATCCATAGATTTCACATAGGAAACCCCGCCAGCATCAACTCCACGAACAGTGAAACAAAAACAAAGAACAAAGAAAAACTAAAGGAAGAAAGCAGGAAAAGTAGAAGGAGACATCAACCACGCAACAACCAGGAGTTGACAGCACCCTTGAAACCACCCAACGAACCCGAATCAAACACGGCAGAGGGAAGGTAGTTCCAGTGGGCAACGGACAGTCGCAACGGACAAAGCAACGCCTATACTGCAAAGTCCTACATCTAACTTCCCTCAGCTCAAAACTATGCGCAGCAGCAGCAGCACGGGTAGCCCGAATCCGCTCGCACCGTGGGGGAAGCATATGGAACAACCAGTGCCTTCTATTGTTGAATAGCTTATAAAAAACGCAAAGTTGAGCAACTAGCCTTCTGTGCGCCAGAGACGGCACCAAGGAGGTTTAAGAATGGAGACGGCATCAGCGCTCTAA
This sequence comes from Morinoia aosen, assembly GCA_030386875.1. Classification (NCBI taxonomy): domain Eukaryota; kingdom Metazoa; phylum Arthropoda; class Malacostraca; order Amphipoda; family Talitridae; genus Morinoia; species Morinoia aosen. The sequence continues at coordinate 5,533,839 of CM059570.1, forward strand.
AGTGAAGCCAATTTTCGGTAGCTGTAGGGTATACGGGCACACACACGGAGATGGGGCTCAGTGCGTGTCAGACACTCAGCGTGACAGGGCGCCGCTATCCACGCTGCGGTCAATGACGAGTTTCCTCAATATGAGTTTCTTTATCATTCAGCGAGGATGCAATTGAAATATATGCCTAAGAAAAAAACGTATAGCACAGAGTAGCGCAAGTCTGCCATTTAACAGCGCGGTCTTCAGTCGCTGATGATGGAGGTGGTGCTACCCCTCCACTGCAACACCACCTCCACACAGGGACCTAATGCCGGGTGGGCGGGGCTTGGGACGGCAGAAGTGGCTTCACTCGCTTGACTGGCAAAAGATAGCGATACCGGTTCCATGTATCCAACTTCCTTGGACGGCACCACCAAACCCGGACATAGCGCTGATGCAGTCTTACAATGCGATCCAAGAGACGCAGGTGGCAATCAGCCGCAGAGCCCCAGACAGGCGAACAATACTCGAGCAGAGGAAGAAGAAAGGCACAGAAGCCTCTCCGCACCAACTGAGGGTCCTGATAAATTCCACCAATTACCCTCAGGATCCCCAGCCTTTTGGAGACCTGTGAGACTACCCTCCGCAAATTAGCCTGAAATGTGAGCCTCCCGTCAAACCGCACACCAAGGAAATCAAGTTCAGGGTAAACCTCAATAACTCTTCGACCTATGACGAGCTCACCGAACGGGGGCTCACTGGTCCTGGATCTACTCACTATGAGCGCCTTTGACTTACTAGGATTAAGTATCATATTCCACCTCAAGCACCATTCGTTGATGCGTAAAAAATCAGCATTCATGTCTTCCACCACCGATGGACGCAACATGGGACCGAGCACAACGGCGACCAATGACGAGTCATCAGCACAAGCAATAAAATTACTTCGCACAAGATCAAACATCTCACTGGTGTACAAAACAAACAAGAGAGGACCAAGCACACTCCCCTGGGGCACACCTGAGACAACCTCACACCAGTGACTCACCACTCCGTCAACCACCACTCTCTGCCATCGTTCAACCAAAAACTTTTCACATATCGGTAACAACTTGCCACCAACCCCTGCGAGTGCCAACCTGTGCAAAACACCTACGTGGCTAACTCGATCGAAGGCCGCGCTGAAATCCAACTGTACAACCACAGCCTCACGACCAAAATCTATCTAAAATAAAAATCTTCTATCCTTTGAAACGCTCAGCACTGTCTTCATCTTGTTATTTCTGAGGTTAGGATGCTCGTTTCTGACACTGCAGCAAATTGTGGCGGGTGAGATGGTCCCTTCTCTAAAGCAGGTCGTGAAACTCGCTTCCTAAACCACATTCTAAAATATACTAATGTCAGAAAGCTACTGAGAACAGCGCATATATTTTGACAAAAAAGCGGCCAACTTTGATTCGCGTGTGTTTGTGGAAGAACTTAATTGCATTTAGTAAAGAAAAATACACACAATAGTGTGTGTATACTGTATAGTTAAACACAGTAGTACAGTTATAGGTATGTATAATATATATATATATATATATATATATAAGCGTGAATGAAAGCTATTACAAGGGTGAGAAACAAACGTACGTGGGTGCCGTGCAAGGTCCTCAGTGGACGAAGCAGTTGCAGTTGCAGTGCGGCTACTGTGAGGAATTATTTGTTGCTTGAAAATCTATAATTTCCTCAAGAGTTCAAATAATCACACGGAAAAAATTTCGATACCTAATTAAATAAGAAATTCAGCAAAATGTATGCTGAAATTATCACCTTCGCAAGACAAATTAAAATCATGTTTGAAACAGTTCAGTTTCTTATTAAGGCCTGGAGCCAATGAAAGGTTACGTATTTAATGTCGGAGTAAATGTTATTAAAAAAAAAACGACTGAGCCTAAAAAGATTCACAAATTTATTAAAAGGCATGAATTTCAGTTCTAGCTTCAACGTCCGTATGACTTTAGTTCAATTTTTTCCACCAGTATGCCAGGTTCCGTTTACTCTACACAAAATTGGAAGTGTGTACTCTGTTTGTTCGTATTTTCCTTGAAATTTTGAAACGTGTCATTTAGCAGCTCGCAGGATTGTTGCTACAGTTTTCAGTTTTTTCCACTTTGAACTTTCATAATGCAGTGGACGGTCATCGCTTCTGATCCATTACAGAGAAGGTCCTCGAATTCGAAAGTCCCGTCCGTCGCGCACAACACAACGCACTCATGGTCGCCGCGAGTGGGTTCCCCACTCTTTCGAGCGAGGCCCAGCTCAACTTCTGTCAACAGATTCTCGCCCTTGGCGTCGCTGTAGGTGCCGTCGTCCTGGCGCTGCAAGTCCTCCCAGAAGCAGTCGTGCTCTGTGAGCCTCATGGCGATGAGGTCTTGAAATAAATAAGGTATTTTTATCAGAAAACGCCTTCGACGAAATTGAATCTAATGGGTTCTGAAAACTATTCCATCGCTTGGCGTACTAGGTCTTTCCACAAAACGCTTGTAGAAGACATTCAGCAATTTCAATAACGCAACATTCGCATCTGCGAGCAGCATCCGTTCTTTCAACAGTTTTCCCCCAGCTCCTCAAAGTCTAGGAACCACAAATTCTGTTCGTCTTCAAAACTAATACCGTTATTCACGTTGACTTCGTCTTCATGAATTATTTTCCAATAGGACCCGCATTTTCAGATTTTTATGAGCGTGTATTAGTACATTTGTTGTCTCCACTGTACGAAAATCAAACGCAATAATTTATTTGTGAGAAATGATAAAGATATTTTATGTGATTTTCTCACCATTACCGTACTTGGTGGCTAATAATTTTAACGGAATGTTGTTCGAAGTTTGATGATGAGTGGAGTTTTTAATTGGATGCATGAAGTCGAAATCTTTATGTACACGCATACACTTAAAAAACTCTTTATTTACGAATAGAACTGAAAAACTTAGCAGGAATGATTTAAGAACTACCGTCGACCCGTTAAATTAGCGGTACTTCATCACAAAAACATTCTAGTTATTCTGCTGAAGTCTCACAAGATTACAAATTTCAAACTAATTACAAAGGAACATAGTGAGAGCGTAAAATTCATTATTACAATTTTTGAATTACCAACAGTTTTTCTTAGCTAACTTGCACCGGAATGCACCGTCAATCTATTAGCGTACCAAATGTAAATTTTTAGACAACTGTTAAAAATCGAAGTAGAAATATTAATTTAGACGACACTGACTGCTCTCATAACATTCCACCTTTTTTCAATTAGTTTGCTCTAGCTTCTCTAGAGTAAATTCAATTTCTTTCGTTCTTCATAATTGCTTATTAGATAAATATTTTAATTATCGATTAATCGCTGCTCACTCTAGGGCTGGTGGGGAAGGGAACCAGTTCCATTCCGCGGTTCAGGCAGTACTGGCGTGCGGAGCTGCAAGTAAATGAAGGGATGTAGGGAATATCTATGAAAATCATTCAAGTTTGCGCAAACTTTGCATTCAACATTCACATCTTCTAATACCGTTCGACTCCAGCTAAAGCAGCTTCACCTCATCTGGCTCTGTAAGACATCGTTCTATTCTTGATTATGACGAATTAATGTGTATGATAATAAAACAAATTCATAAAACTTATTTGTTAACTAAGCTCATGATGTAAAATATATAATTTCGCCAACAACGTACAAAATTCGAAAATTTTATTCGAACCTTGATTGTTATTTCGTTTTCTGCTTCAGAAACTGCAACCGCAGGACGGATTTCGAATCCTTCTTCCTAAATACGTGATATGTATATGAACTGCATTAATATTCATGAAATTATTAATTGACAATTTAAATTAGGTCACATATTATGTTAATTTTCGAAAGACCGTGATTCCCAATCAGAGCTGTGGAAATATTCGTTGCGTTTTTCGTCATTATAGTTTGTTTTCATCGAATTGTGGTATTTGCACATCACTCACTGTTGTTCATTTGCGATGCGTTGATTTTCAACGATGTCAAAATTAGAAAAATGATTTTTATAACATCAATCAGTTAAACTGTCCAACTTTTCAACAAGTAACAAACGTTCGATCTTACTTTTTATCAATTTGTATGGATTACTGATGCTCGGTATTGGATAAATATGTGGAAATGTAGCCGATAAATTAAATCGCATTGCTTTTTCAACTTGTTCATCACAATTTCAATAAATTAAAAAATTGAAATTAAATCGAATTACTAAAAAAATAACGAATCACGAATGAAAATTACAATTTACGGCATTGAGGTTTTATTTCTACAGCCAGTGGTAAAAATAAAAATTCATGAGGGCGAAATGTAATCTTCCTTGGCTCAAATAAATTGATGAAAAATAAACTTTTCATTTTCGTCTCTCCCTGCAAACACACCTATCTCATGCTTTTGAAACTAAATTCCAATTTCAACTCCTTTTTCCTAACTAATACTACTACCTCGACCCTCTCAGAACACCAATTTTGAATGTTTGGCAGCTTTAAAACTATAGTTCGAAATAAAATTTCAAGAAAACTATAAAAATATCAGAAACATCCTTCTGAAAATGATCTGACAAGCAGACATACAAGATGGTGATGTTTAGTTGCTTGAAATGGGATGGAGAAGACTCTAACCCTTGTTGTACCTTTGCAAAGGAAAGGTTATAAGTCTACCAATTAAGCATCCAAGCTATGTTTAACTCATTTCGGTATTCCGTTTTTAAATTTTTTAACGTTTCTCGAACCACGGAAAGAACATTCACGGCTACAACAATTCTCCTAACTTTCTCTGAATGGTATGAACAAGTTTATAGACTTTGAACATTTCGAATAGAATCGAATTAAATCAAAAACAATCAGGATACTTATCCAATTCCACTGTAATCCTAATTCTGGTCGCACCATAGAGATGTTGAAAGCGAATTACTCAAACGTCAAGGTATTGACTCATCATCATTCCAATACAGCTTGAAGTGAATTCGTACGGCACTTACTTGAAAGACTGAGACGTAGCTGTAAGTCCGTATAGTTTCAGCGACCCTTCTTTAAGATCCACGGGCCTTTAAAGTCGCTGCCAGCCGCAAGCTTATGGACCATCAGGTAGCATGGGATTTCCTGAGTGATAGCACTCGATGTCAATGGGACTTCCATCTTCGTGAACTTTTCGAGAAGTAAAACGAAATCGAAAACGGAAAGTAATTTTGCGGAGTATACTTGAATGCGTCATGATTGTTCCCGTACTATTTCTTTATGTCCTGTACAGTAAATTCTTGTATCAGCCAGCATTTTTGAATTCATGTGCTGTGATAAAAAGGTGTATCTTGGCAGTTAGGTTGATGCAATATATCTTGCACTTTGGATTTTCAAATGGCTATAACTTTAATGCCTAAAGCAATGACTGCTTTTTTTCGGTACGGCGGGTACCCCTTTTCCATTCAGAAACCAGGGTAGAGAATGGGAATTATTAACTGCCCCATTTTATGCTGGATATCACCAGGTAGGTATTGCCGGATTGCGAATAGGTAACTTTTAGCACTATCTGACTTCTTTAAGGGGGAAGGTCGGGAAAGGTGTGTAAGTTAATAGATATTTTATTGAAAGTATTTGCACAGCACGGTTAGATATTGTCTGCGAGGATGGAGAAAAAAACGAAACGTTCACACAACTTGGAGTTACTGAGTTACTTGAGATTTATTTCAATGTGGCATGTTTTTTACCTCTCCGTAATGCACCAAACAATTAAAAGTACTATTCGAATGATTTTACTCTAGGAGCTACAGATCTGAATTTACTGAGTCATTTATTTTTTATAACATCGAACTTTAATTTATCAAAGAAGTGAACAATATTTTACTTTCCCAACTTGGATGATACAGATATTTATCTCAGAAGTGGCATATTTTCTCTTACCCAATATGGAACATACTGAAAACCTCGGCAGAACGTATTTCTTAAGCACCTGCTTGTGCATTTCTGAGGCGTTGGGTGTGGCATTCGTTAGGGATCATCCATATCTTAAGGGCCGTTTACACTGGTCTACATTTTGCTGCAGGCTCACGTGTAGACGCCCCGTTTGGAGCTTCACAAGAGTCATGTGCGTTTAGACTAGACACCATTGGAACGAGCCATGGAGCGCGCGCTGCTCAACAGGGCTGCCACTCTAGATACTAGATCTAGATGTTTTTGCTGAAGCCTAGATGAAAAATTTCGAACCTAGATATTAGCTATAAATCTATATAGTTTTTTCAGCGTGCAGAAATTTTCTAGCTAGAATTACAATTAAGCTATGTATATGATAGATTACTGTAAATTCGAATTAGGAATCCACCATGATGGTTGGTTGCTACTTCATTCTTTTTATATTTGTTAATTTACTTAAGCAAATTGTCTGAATAGTGAAGCAACCATATTCTGATCATGTGATGTTCAGATTATGAACGACACCAAGACGGCTATTTCACGGTTCACAAGCTAAAACACACTATCTCCAATTGCAAAACTAGTGATGATATCAAAAAATCATGGAATAAAATGCACATACATTATCAAGAATGTATTGTGGCCTCATTTTGACGAAAGACTGACCAATGATATTGGTAACAATGAGTTCAGTTTATTATTGGATGGAAGCAATGATATTTCTATCATGAAACTATTTGGTGTATCAGTTATATACTAAAGCAATGCACCTAATAAAATAGAATCAACTTACTTAGTAATTACAAAATTATTAAAAGTGATGAAGATAGCGGTGTGAAAGCCTTAAAGCAATAATATTGTAGATAAGTAGGAATCTGAGCATTGATAATTGCAATGCAATAGATACTGACCTTCCTACTCGCAACACGTGTGAAATTGAAGAATATTTGGATACCAAGCTTTATTAGGGTGAATATCAGGATACTAGATAATTTATATAAAGATAAATTGCCTAATATAAAGCAATATTCATATATGCTATTGTTTAACTAATTTATTATAGTAGATAATTAATTAATTTCTAGATATATTTTTGGATGTTTTATTTTTAAATCTAGATGTTTCTAGATATTTTTTGAGGTCACACTAGATTTTTTTGGTCAAACAAAAGTGGCAGCCATGCAGCACAAAACCAGTCAGTGTGGCCTGCTGCTATGAAATATGGATTGCTGCAGACAAGCTTGTGTGAATATTGTTACTGCATCATAAGCTACGTAATCTTTCTTTTATTTGCATGAGCGAAATGTTACTATATTCATTCATTTTCATTAAAATATAATGGAAAGCAGCCTCCTTATATTCGCAGCTTTTAGACTGCCAAAGGCATTGATGGGCTTAGTACATTTCAATTAAAAGCAGTGTAGTTTCTCGCGGCAGTGTCGAGTCAGCCATAACGGATGAGCTAGAGGCGCTACCTCACTTGATGACTATCAACTGCACACTGACCGTGGAGGGAGTATGTATGGAGGGAGCATAGCCGTCTGTGACGAGAACCAGTTTTTGAGATTTCTCCTGTGTCTGTGGTAACCAATAGCCGTCTTGCGAGTGTGACGTCAGCACGGAAGCCAGTTACCTACCAACTACGGTAGAGTGCGCACACGCTCGCTGAATGCTCTTCCAGCTGTTTACTTAATCATTCAATCGTTAATGAATAATTTTGGATTCTAAGACTCCGAAAGATAATAAATTGTGTTTCCTCACTTGAGGACACTTAATAATATCAAAATTACTAGCAAAGATACATTAAGAGTTGAAAACTACAAGATTAGAGGCCCTTGATTATAACAAATTAGAGCGACTTGCACGCGCACCTCACCCTTTGACTTGTGGTGAGGTACTAATCTTGCTTTGGAAAATGAGAGCCATTGAGAGGAAGGGTTGTAGGGAAGGTGGGTGGAGCAACTTCAGCCAAGCGTCTGTGGTTGGCTCAGAATCGGGCATTGAGAGTGCCCGAGTGTTTCAACTTTTGCAGCCAAATTGAGCCCGATCGGAGTGCGCTATGCTCCCTCCATATATCCTAGCTCCATGACACTGACCGGTTTAGAGCTGCGCTGCTCACATGCGGCGCTTCACGAATTCGATCAGAGCGAATAGGGAATTTTGGACACACACACACAAATATGAACCTCTGTGGTGAGCCTCGTCTACACGAGTCACGCCTCAAGGCACAAATGTCCACTAGTGTAAACACCCCTTTAGTCATCTGTTTCACGTACACAAGAGTAAACGCAACACGAATCAAAGCGACCATAATTGCGTTAAATAAACTCAAAGTTTAAGGTTTTTGAAAATATCTTGTTTTTTAAATTACTAAATGTTAGTCGACTTGATCAAATGAACCAGTATTGTAGTTCTTCAGTGATAGTAAATAACAAGGCAGTCTGGATTGGGTTAAAGAAGAATCAATACAGCTGCTTAAAACAAGCTTAGATTCAAAAATTTGCACAAAGAGTGCGGCACATATTTCCAAATTGAAAACGGAACAAATTTTTCTTTTATACTCTACTTATAATTTTTTTTCGGAGGAACAAACGCAGTGCATACTTACAAATTCAACATGCAGGCGATACTTATTTCATACGTATATATTTTTTATTTTCGGAAATTACTTTAATCATCCTTCTTACACGGAAGAAATATGTACACATGTGAAATCGATATCAATTTCGTTACGCTTTAATCAGGCTACCAGGACCTTCAAACATCTGCATAACGTCAATATCGAATCATTGCCTTCAGACGAAACTAAAAGAAGTTGACCGCCAGCATCAACCTTTGACGAGCCAATGGCGGGCCTCTCCGAACGATTAAAGCAATAGAACTCAAAGGTCGATGCTCTATGTTAGAATGAACAAAAAGCTTTTAACTTCTCTGATTCAAGTGACACTCGTGAATAGTGTGAACCCGTGAATCAATGATCAATCTCATCTTAAGTTCATTAATTAAATCATGGCTAACAATCGTGAAAGGCTTGAAGAATCACTGAGTTCTGTGATTGGTACCATAATACAACAGTGAATTTAAAAGAGCGTATCATGTAGACCAGTAAATTTTAATCTATTTCTTAAAATAAATAAACAGTGGATCAGATTCTTTTAAATTAAAAGTCATTTTCAAGGTATAGACAACAAAAAGGGTGATGTGGACAAAGCACCACATTAAGTGCGTCAAACGTAGCAATACATCACCATAGTACTTGATATTTTACATCAATTTACAGGAATATGTTGAGCAAAATAGCCTACAGGTGACCTCAAAACATTAATTTCAGATTTAAAACGCGTTTTTCTTATTTTATCACCAATTTGAAGCCCTCTGCAGTTTCAGAGTTATCACAGTTCGTTTAAAAGCTTTTCTCACTGCATTTCTTCAACTTCTACATCTGTTGCTCGCTGTCGCTTTGATCTTAGTATGCTTACTCTCACAGTATGGTATGAATATGTTGAGCTTATCTTATTATTAGAAGCTGCCAATACCGCGTTTTTATTGAATCACAACACCACCTCTCAGCATTTTGTTCTTCCCAAAAGTCTTTTGATTTCATATCGTGACAAGATTGATTTGAATAATTGGAAAAACACACGCTTCAAGCACTTTCCAGTTGACATGAGTGACCAACCAAACACTTCGGCGACGAGCTCGGCGAAGAAATTGTACCATTCATTTGTTATTTAGTACAATAAATTATAATTGATAAGTCAAATTTGAACAGCTCCTGTTTTGTGGTTCATCAATTCAATACAGATATTTTAACAAATTTAGGCAAACTGTTTTCAATGTTTTTAGGCTCAATTTTAAATAGAACTCACACCAAATTACATTTTCATTTTTTCGATCTGTCTTGAAAAAACTTCCATTTTATATTTCGTGATAGTTTAGAGCCTCAGAAACATCTATCGTAAAAAAATACGACATTGCTTACTCGTACGGCTGACAGGCGTTCTTCATGAGCATGTTCTTGCTCAATGACCGTGTGCGTGTACTCTTTATGAAGTACTCTAGATTGATAGCTTTTTATCTCTGTAAGCTTTTTCAAAAATATTTCAATTCTTTAATTTAGTTCACATTTTCGAGTAGTATTATTTTTACTTTGTGGTTTTTAAATTTTTCTGTTTTTAAATTTTTCTCTTCATTGTACAGTGTGTTCATTTTTGTTTTTGATTATGCTAATATCTTTGATGATGTTGATCCAGATCTCAATCATTCCAATTCATTGTATTCAAATCTAAATAAAATTAGAACTGTGAGTATACCAATACTGAAAATTCACTAAATCGATAAAAAATTACAATGATTTTCACTGTTGTGTTTGAACTTTAGGTCACTTTATTCAAAAATGAATGCAATAACTTGTACTATCTTGTTCTAAATTGTGACTTTGACGTTCTAAGCTCAACGGAAAGTAGGCTAGATGACTCAACTAAAGACAAGATCCAAATGCAGAACTATTACAGCCACCATTCATGACGCAATACTAATAAACGAGAGGAGGCATCAGTAGGTCCATGTCTAAACACATAGACTCGAAAATCATAGCAAATGCGACTATGAATCGTGACCACATTGAAACTCTATGAGTAGAACTGACGAAAAATGATATACCGATTACACATGGAACCGTGTATATAGGCCTCCAACAGCCTCCGACAGTTCGGTATTTTTCCTGAATGAACTCCATCGTACTAACAAGTCTTTATACAATGACATAATAATACGCGGTGACTTCAATTACGATCCTTTGAAAGATGAGTGTGGCAAACAAATCTCGAATTTCATAAACGTTTTTCAGTTTAGATATTTCCGACCAATCATCAAGAATCCTACACATGTCTCATCAGAATCTGCTGCGCGCCTCGATAATTTTTTATGACATATCCAAATGATATTTTTACTGGAATAATACCATTCGACTTTCCAAATCAATTCCTAATATTTCTTAATAAGAAAAGTGTTTATATCACTTGTACCAATACACAGGTTGAAAGTCACTCATATCGTTGCATGAATGAATCTAATTTGGAAACAATGCGCACTGTTTTAGAAGAATTATCACCAACATTGAACATTTTCACCAAAACGATAATGCAATGAAATTTGATGAAGCAATACTAAACTTAACTGAAATGATAATGACTGCATATAATTACTGTTCTCCGCTCATCACTCCTACAATTACAGTACACCGAAAAATAGACAAAAATCCTACATTCTGAATAAATTCTTATTAATATAAAGAAACGTCAAGTGCACCTTGTTCTATTCTACGCAGTGTAAAAATCTAAAGAAATGTACGGTAGAACAGATTCAGGAATTATGTTGCAAATCAACATATTATATATATTCAAATTCACATTATTAAAACTGATATAAAAAACTAGCACCCTCTTAATTTGCTCTACAAAGCAAATAACAGTGCTCCAAAAACGATTCAGCTTATTGTTCAAGATAATATAAAATATCACGAGAAGAAAGATACCGCAAATGTGTTCAACAATTTTATTCTGAAAACGGAAGAATGGATAGCTGGTAGTATTTCTAGTGAACCTTCTGGTCACTTCGAATACATGTATCATGTCGGCGAACACAACTCATTTTTCTTCACGCCTAGCGACTCTTCCGATGTAATTGCGCGCATAAAGAACTTGAAAAATATATCAAGTGGATTAAAAACGTTCTTGGTAAAAGTACTTAAAGCTATAGCTGATATATTAGCCCTGTAATGAGAAGGTACGAAATTACGAATAATAAGAAAGTATGAAGGGGGAATAACTTAATACTTTCTTATTATTCAAAAGTTCGGTCACAATACAGTATCATATTCATTTTAACAGAAATTAGAATTCAATCCCTGCTGAGATCCGTGGAATTTTCTTTTACAAAGCTTTAAAAACGAATCTTGAATCCCTCTTTCTATTGGAATACTTATCACGTAAGAATGTAGAGTCAAATTTTTTCTGGCATGCGACTCATCCTGATAAGGTAATTTACCATGATTGATGGCAAACATTTCTATTTTGTTCTCTAGTTTTTTCTACAATGTGAAGTTCATATCTAGCTCATATTAAAAATTATTGTCAAATTAGGCGTCGAACCCTGGGCGTACTAATTCATTAATGAGTTTAGTGATCAACTATGTTATGTGAATTATGCTAAACATAATAGGGCTTAAAATAGCGTTGCTGATAGGATAGAATGCCCTAAAAGTCGTTGAACTTGTTCGGACTTACAAGTTCCTACAGTCAGTGTCAATTGCTCTAGACTTAAGAAACAATCTAATGCTGTCTCTCTTGTGGAAAATAAATTGTTCAAATTATTTTCATCAAAAACAAAACTATTACATATATTAGTATTATACACCGTATTCCACCAGAAACAAAGAAAACTGAATCAGTATCATAGATTGGGTTTCTACAAAAACGTGACTACTTTATCAACATCAAAGATTGTTATCATTCACAATCTCCATCACTTTTCACGTGAACTCCATTGGTTTCGACGGAGGGAAATGATCCTGTGCGGTGAGAGCCGCTCCCGCCTCAGCTGCCCGGTGGCGCTTGTGTCAAAAGCTTGCCTCTGCCCCCCTTCTATCATGATCACCTGTGCTGCATGCCAGATACCGCCAGATCTTGCATACACCTGCGATGCATGCCAGATAACGCCAGATACCGCCAATAACTACCGTATTGTGTTCTCTTATTTCCCTTATACTGTATATTCTACATACAAAGTGTAAACGATAGTCGGATATTAGGAAACACGTCTGGCATTTCAGAAATCTCACCAGCAGCCTCTGAAATTTTGGCCACGAGATCTTCCTTACATTTTCATTCAAAACGTTTTTGCTAAAACCTTTTAATCGAACATCGCTAAAAGGAAATTTCATCGTAGTACACCCTCGTACATTAGAAGTGTTTAATACGTAAATTCAAACTAACTATTAGGAGTAATTGAATCGTAAAATTTCATACTTTAAAACAATTAACTGCTTATATCTCGAAAACCCAAAAGTGTTCTGAAAATTTCATAGAAAAAATTGTTCATCTGACCAATTCTGCTGGTGAAATTGTGTACCTCTTGTCGTAAAACATCCTGCACAAACTAGCATTATCTCCGTACAGTTAGCCAGCAGGTTGTAATTATATTAACTTAATATATCTGAACACGTCAATGATTTGCTTTCATCACAACCTTATCAGAAACTTAAAAACGAAGGAAATTCCGATAAAATTTATCATCTTCACTCTGAAAACGTTTCGGAGTCCAGTTCCATCATCAGTTCAAACGAAAAACAAAAGAATTACGTCTGAAATATAAGATCAAAGTGAAATGGATTGTAGGTACTGCAAATATATCATGTAAGTAAAAATACAAAGTATGAGACGGACACAAACAAAAAATAAAATACAGAAGCACAAAAAGAATACATGTGACACATAAGTATGAAATGAAATTAGGCTGGTTCTGACGAGAAATCTACCTATTCACTATTTGCAAAAGGTACGAGGTGTCCATATTGTTCAAATGAGGGTTTCGCTTGAAGAAATGCAAGGACTCTTAAAATTTTGAGGTCATGCGGGGTTGAAGCTGAGTCTAAAATTTTGAAATTGGCAGGAGATATAGGAACATTGCATTATTAACTTAATTATGCAATAACTAAGTAACGACAGCTTTTTGAATATAAATATTGTTCACTTTGCTTGACGACGAACTATTGTGAGACAAAACGAACAGTCTTTAAACGTGCATGTTCAGTTGCTATCTGGTATTTATATTCCCGTAAAAGAATGAAATACTAATGAAATTCTCCAAACTTATGACGAAAATTACGAAAGCAATATATAATTGTAAACTTCGTAATATTTTTGTCTTTTTATCCAAATAAACATGTATAAACATAAACAGAGAATGATCTGTAGAAAATATCGGTCTTGCGTTCACCTGCAATGCATGCCAGATACCGCAATTTTCTACAGATTATTCTGTATCGAAACTACATGTTTATTTGGATAAAAAGACAAAAATACTAAGACTTTTACAATTATATTTTGCTGTCGTGATTTTCGTCATAAGTTTTGAGACTTTCATTAGTATCTCATTCTTTTGCGGGAATATAAATCCTGTACTAGGTATCAGCTGTACACGCACGTTTTAAGACTGTTCGTTTTGTCTCACAATAGTTCGTCGTCAAGCAAAGTGAACAATATTTTTATTCAAAAAACTGTCGTTACTTAGTTATTACATAATTAAGTTAATAATGCAATGTTCCTATATCTCCTGCCAATTTCAAAATTTTAGACTCAGCTTCAACCCCGCATGACCTCAAAATTGTAAGAGTCCTTGCATTTCTTCAAGCGAAACTCCTCATTTGAACAATATGGACAGCTCGTACCTTTTGCAAATAGTGAATAGGTAGATTCCTCGTCAGAACCAGCCTAATTTCATTTCATACTTATGTGTCACATGTATTCTTTTTGTGCTTCTGTATTTTATTCTTTGTTTTTGTCCGTCTCATACTTTGTATTTTCACTTACATGATATATTTGCAGTACCTACAATCCTGTACGGGCACGTTTGTATCTGTCTGGATATCTGGAGTCTGTATTAGTATTAACCCGGATCTATAAAAGCCGTAGTTGTCGAGGCTTAGTTGCTCATTCTTAGTCTGCTCTCCCTGCCGACAACATCTGACAATAAATCCACCCAAGCCTACCCACGGAGTTTTCATCTACCTGCGTAGGCTGCACATTTTGGTGGCACAGTCTGTGGTTACCTGAACTCACATTCGCATAAGTGTTAAGTGGATATCAAGTGTCATTTTCTCTGAAGTATAAAGTCCCGATGTGTTCCGGCAGAAACGATCAACTGTGGCCGCCTCAAGAAACAACTATTGTGTTTGGTGTCAGCATACCAGAAGTTTTGCTACAAGAAGTCAACAGAGAAATTCGTATTTTTCTAAACCAAAATTCGCCGCTACGTACAAGAGTGTTGGTCTACGAGTCCGGTGATGACATCGAATTAGTTTTCGAGATAAAGATTTCTGCATTTCCAGCGACGAATATCGAGTGAAGAAACAAATTCTACAGCTGCAAGTGATACATCAGTGGAGTGACCAACAACAATTTAAATTGGGACCAACAATTTTGTAAATTTGTGTTGAGATAAATTACTACGATTGCATCAATAACAGTACCAGGGTAATTTGTGTCAAAAACAGTACGAGTGTAAATTGCATCATTAACTGTTCCAGTGAAGTGACACGTACTTTCATTTTAAAAGTGTAAATTCTTCAACGTGGTGCACAGTATCAACGCAGTATCATCTTGCTGTACCAGCCGACATCATTGTCTGCACCTCATCACAGCCGCACCCCATCCCATCATTGCCTGCAAACGACGTGAGCAGCCGTTGTCATCTTTGTTCTCAGATAAGTCTTTCTGAAAAAGAATTATTTTTCTGTTTCTAGGTGCAAGTGAGCTCCGTCTCAAGCAGCTTATTTTTTGTCGCACTTCCTGCCGCGGATATTTTTTTTTGCCGTGCCCATTTCCTGTATAGCTCTGCAATCTGTAGGCATCAGTCTCAGTCTGTGCATTGTGAGAGACACAGCCGTGTCCGACGAATCTGGAATTAGCGGGTTACCAACTATTTACCTTCAATTATCGTCGTAAGTTTCAGATTTTTTTTATAATAGAATAGGAGTGTTAGTGAAAGTGTCTGAATCACTTTGATTTTAATTTTTGAAGCTTTAAATTGATAGAAATTCAGGTTCTTTTGCTGTGGAGCAGCGGCATTTTTTTTTCTAACGCCTTGTCGAGAGCTTTATCGTGAGCTGAAGCAGTCACGTGTGCACTGTGTGATATTATTGACCAGTCACAAGTCTTATTGTGGTGCTAAAAATTTTAATTTTCAGGATTAGTGACGCTACTTCTTGTTTTTCATTTAGAGTATTGGTGATAAATTACTGATTTTATTGCTGTGGTTCTTTAACGTGTGTAATTAATTAATTTTGTGTGTTCTAACTGCTTTTTCGGTGTTTATTATCATTTTCGGAGTACGACATTAATTTTAGATTGAATTTTAATTGAATTCTGGTATTGAATTGTTGACTTTTAGTGATATAAGGAAATTTTTGGTTTGATGATTAGGAAATTGAATAAATGTCCGATTATTTTGACAGTGATGAGGAAGTAGTTCGAACAGAGGCTACGGTAACTAAATTCGGACGTATTTCTAAACCTAGAGTAACTAGTGTGACCCAAGTACCGACCATGACGACCCCAACCACAGCAGGGCCTAGTTCTAGTGTTCCTAGTAATGTTAACACGACACAACTTGCACGTGATATTGCTGCTAACATGAATGTACCAAATGTAGGAACGATCATGACGAATGCGGAGCTTCCTACGTTCAGAGGTAGACGTAGACAGAATGATTCGGAGTTTCTCGAAAATAAGAGTTTTCATACTCATATCCAGAATCTCAAGGCATACATGTCCTTGTTGCCTGATGCCACTAGTGACGAGCGTCGTAAGGAATTTTTGGTACGCTCGGCTAACAAGAACGTAGGAGATTTTAATAGCGTAGTTACGAAACTAGTTAATGCTGATTTAAATTACTCTTTTGATCAGGTAGTTCAGATCCTTGAGGACATTTACGTATCACGTGGAGAGAAAAGTATTCATGAATTGGCTTGCGACCTAAACGAGTTGCAATTAGTTAAAAATAATGCACTCGCTGCGCAGATCGTAAATGCATTTTCGAAAATAAGGAAGCTAACCGAGAGTATTCTTAATTCAAACTCGCTAGGGTGGCAGCGCCACGCGTATTTTCAGAACTGCACGAATCAGGCTGAGTTAAAAAAATTCGTGGGCGACAGCATGTCGTACAGTCTGGCTTTATCAACTTTAGGTCCGCTTCTTGATGAGTCTTTTGCTAGGAAGATCCTTGAGACACAATTTTCCACTGCTGAGGAGCTACTAGCTAGGTTAATTTCAGCTGTGCGCAGCCAATCCGAGACAAAAAAGATCCTTGCGCAAAAAGTTCAGGTCAGAGACGAAAGTGAAGTTTACGTAGGTGAAGTAAACAGTGAATTGGAAGTAGTTTTTGAAGAGCCAGATCACAATGAAGTGTTCTACGGTAGTGTAGGAGGTTACCGGAGGAGTTATCGACCAGGAATGAGGAGGATTGTTCCTAGACCTTGGCTAAGGAATCCCCGAATTAGAGGTAGAGAGTTAAACAGTTATGTAGGAGATCGAAGTAGCGGTTCCTTAGAATGCAACATGGTTAAATCAGATAGCGGTAGTTCTGGTTTTGGAGGAAATTCAGGAGGAAATTCAGGAGGTAATTTAGGAAACTTTGAGTACAGATCTCAGAGAGGACAATTTCCGAGAGGATGTTTTGCGTGCGGCGGAACTCATATTGTAAAAAACTGTAGAGCGTCAGGTGCGGAGATTAGGAGTTATAAAGCGTATCTACGCGGTAGAGGTAGTTCTAATCGTGGAAGGAGTGAAGTCCATTGGGCAGAGAGTGAGTCAAGTAGTTTTTTAAACTAGGTGAAGGAAGTAAGGGAGAGTTGAAACAGATTGAGCCCGAGGTATTTAGCGGTACCAACCTCGTTAAACTAGAGACCGTGGCAAAAATTCCAGATACCACCGAGATAACCAAATCGTATGTTGACCCCTTATTTCAGTGTAAAAATAGATATAACTTGTTGCAAGACGAAGAGCTTGAGAATGATCATTGTCAAAGCACGACTGTAGAGTCATATTTTGCTGTAAGCGTTGTAAAAAATGTTAATAAAAATGCTGGATTAGTATCATTTAAAGAGTGCAACAAACCAACCATCATTATTAAAAATAACGATCAGTATTTGAATGCTCTGATAGACAGTGGCTCAGAGAAATGTCTTATCAGTTACAGGCAGATTAAAAATTTGAGCGAAGAAGTCAAACCAAGTCATTTGAGAGTAAAAGGAATAAACGGCAAAAGTGACGTCACCGGGGAAGTAGAATTATCCATTAAAATTCCCGGCACTAACAAAGTAATTAAAACAAGCGCACTCATAGTCAAGGAGGCTAAGTTTAATTATGACCTTATTCTTGGGCGTGATGTGTTGAAAGATGCAATCATTAACTTTAGAGAAAAAGAACTTCTTTGGAATAATGTTTCAATTCCTTTTCAAGATTTAAATATGGAACCTTTGTTAAGCAGAGAAATAGTAATGCGAAAAATAGTGAATAGTGACTGTCTATTGTCAGAGATTGCTGTTGCGAGAAAGAGCAAGAGGCAATTAAAAAATGTTGACTGCAGGAAAACGAGTCCAGCGACGGCTGAGGCACAGTCAACGAGTACGAAGCAATTAATCGTTCATTGC
Organism: Morinoia aosen; assembly: GCA_030386875.1. Lineage (NCBI taxonomy): Eukaryota > Metazoa > Arthropoda > Malacostraca > Amphipoda > Talitridae > Morinoia > Morinoia aosen. The sequence continues at coordinate 5,552,179 of CM059570.1, forward strand.
AATCAGGCTGAAGTGCCTGGTAATTCACTTAATGTTATTTATGGCTTCCTTAAGAAAGCAGTTGCAGGAGAATACATGATTCTGAAAAGATGTCTGGATAATGGTGCTATAATAGCTGACTCAATTGTTCAAATAAATGAAGACGGTGTGGTACCGGTTATGATCTTAAATCCAAGTGATAAGACAGTGTATCTCTCTGAGAATTCTATGCTATGTAATGTTGAGTTAGTAATAGCAAATGATATTGAGAGCGAAGTGTATTTAACAAATGTGGAAACAGCGCTCAGAGATGCAAGTGATGTTGAAGTGAATTCTGTCGCGGGGTCAGATACGGTAAAAGTTGTATCGACATGTGGTGGAAGGAATGCCATTGTCAATAGAAAACTTGCGTTGGATGCTGATACTCGTGGCAGAGGTGAAATTCTTGTTGATGACAAGGAGTTAGGTTTCAATGCAGAAGTAAATGCAGGTTTAATAAGTGGAGAAATCAATGCAGAAGTAATTGCAGGTTTAATAAGTGGAGAGAGTGGAGATCAGGAGTTACGACGTGACTTGACGGTAAATGATATTTCATGTAAGGAAGATGACGTAAAATTACCCTTAGTTAAATTGTTAAATAAGTACCGTGATGTAGTAACTTTAGAAGGAGAAAAAATAGGTGTAACGAATATCTTGAAGCATCATATTCAGTTGAAGACTGATGCGCCTGTATTAAATTTAGCTCCCTACCGCATACCTCACAAGTACCAAGAAGAGGTGATGAGAATAACTAACGATATGCTCGATCAGGGAATAATAGAGGAGTCGTCCTCTGATTTTAATTTTCCTGTCATTGTAGTTAAAAAGAAATCAGGAGATCTGCGTCCCGTGATAGATTTCCGTTCCTTGAATAAGGTTTTGATTAAACATTCTTACCCCATCCCCGCATTGACGACATTTTATCGACTTTAGGTGGTAACACGTGGTTTTCTAACCTTGATCTTCGCTCGGCCTTTCATCAAATAGAGTTAGAACAAGAGAGTAGAAAATACACGGCATTTACCGTAAATTACCGTAAATATAATTTCTGCCGTGTACCATTCGGTCTTTCAACTTCTCCGGGAGTATTTCAAAGAGTAATGACCTCTGCTCTTGCACCCATTTTGGGTAAACTAGCTTTCGTCTTCCTAGACGATATATTGGTATTTTCAAAAAATAAAGATCAGCACTTGATTGATGTAGAGATTGTGCTTAAGATGCTGCGATCCGGTAAATTATCCTTAAAGCTTGAGAAATGCCATTTCTTTAAAAAAGAGCTCGAATATTTGGGCCATATCATTGCCGCCGACGGTATTAAGTGTAAATACTCACAGAAATTACAAGACTGCCGAGCGCCGACCAATGTGAAGGAACTGCAACAGTTTTTAGGGTTAGCAAATTATTTTCGAAATTTTTTACCCAACTTTGCAGAAGTAGCTTACCCCTTGTACAACCTTTTGAGAAAAAATGTAGCTTATACTTGGACAGCCGAGTGTCAAAAGAGCTTTGATTTCATGAAATCGTTGTTGACTTCCGACACAGTTCTGAGACATCCTGACTATACTAAAGATTTTCATGTTTTTACTGATGCTTCCAATACAGGAATTGGTGCTGTATTAATGCAAGCGGATGATTCAAGCGACAAAATTCTAAGACCTATAGCTTTTTATAGTAAAAATTTAAATTCGAGCCAGCGAAGGTTTTCTACTACCAAAAAAGAATTCTTCGCAATTCATTCAGCTCTAAAACACTTTAAGTATTCAATAACTGGATACCCTGTCCGGGTATACTCAGATCATAAACCTTTGGCGCCACTTTTTAATAAAAAACTTCCTGACGCCACCAACATGGCGAGATGGTGCATAAATGTACATTCCTTTGATCCGGTTGTAAAATATCTACCTGGTAAAGAAAACGTTGTAGCAGATTATCTAAGCAGATTACCTGTTAATAACGAGAAATTAAATCTTAAAGAACTAAATTCTTGTGATGATTTGGAAGTCGCATTTGATTCAGAAGTTTGTGTTGTCGAGACTCGATCAAGACACAGACGCACGACAGGAAACGAGGTGATTGACTCGCCGCATAGCGACAATGCTGACGGTGCAGCAGACCCAGGCGCACGACCCGCGCTGATAGACTACGTACCGAGAGAGTCTGAGATATCTTGGACGATTAAGGAGTTTATCGACGAACAAAACAACGACGCATTTTGTATAGAAGTTAAGAATGCCTTGTTGCATGACAGTATTTCGACTATTTCTGACTTGCAAAAATTTTTAGTTCTGAATGATATTCTTTATCGACGTAGAGAAATTGATAATCGACCAAGTACAATTTTGACAGCAGTCGTTCCTAATTCCTTAATGCACAAAGCTGTTCGAGCTATACACAGTCTGTACCATACAGACTACAAGCATACTTTGTTTAAATTTAAGTTAAAATATTGGAATCAGTTAGAAAAAACTATTGTGCGCAAATTTGTTCAGCATTGCGAGGTGTGTAAAATTATTAAAGCAAGACCTTCAGTTCCAATTAAAATTTTGACAGCACCGATCGCTAAAGAACCTTTCGAAGTTGTTTCAATGGATCTTTTAGGGCCACTTAAAGTAACTGATAATGGGAATAAGTATATATTAATTATCATTGATTTGTTTTCAAGATTTTGTCGTTTTTATGCAATTTCAAATCGGAATACCGAAACAGTGATTTCTTGTTTAAGCAATTGTTTCTCACTTTTAGGTTACCCTAAGACGCTCATATCAGATAATGCTCTTGAGTTTAAATCAGTGGCACTCAAGCAGTTTGCAAAATTACATGCCATTGCAAAAAAGGAAGTTTTGGCTTACAGCCCACATTCTAATGCCATTGTAGAGCGCAATAATAAGAAAATTACGAATCTTTTGAAACTCTATGTCAATACGCTTGTTAATGCAGAGTGGGACCAGTTATTAGAAGTTGTAGAGAATGCTTTGAACAATTCTTTAAATTCTACCTTAGGCGAAACACCAAGTTTTGTGGTTTTCAACCGCGATACGTGTGCCTACTACCAGTCAGAAAATTTTGATTCAGTCATTTACAGTTTTGATGAGGAATTAGATTTAGTGAATATTAGAGCCAGAGAAGCCGTTCGAACCGTGGAAAATATTAGAAATTTAATTATAAACAATACAACAGAGCGAAATCTCTATAGAAATCTCAAGCGGCGCAACAAGGATATTAACGTGGGAGATAGAGTTCTTTTGAAAAATCATGGGAAGAAATTTAAATTAGATCTGACATGGATAGGGCCTGCAGTAGTCGAAAAAGTGAAACGTAATTACGCTGATGTTAAAATTGGATCTAAAATAATTAGAAGTAATCTAAATCATTTTTTACCACTCAAAAAGGTAAAATCTGTGAGTTAAAAAGACGAATTCATTGGACTATATGACGTTCTAACTAATCGACGAGTAACGAGTTACCCTTTTTATCGTTGTTTACTCCGTTTTACAGTTTGTTTACCCTTTTACCATTGTTTTACCGTTATGAATAATGTTAAGGATCATAATCATAATTTTAGGAGTTATTTTTGCCCTGTGCAATATGCTTTGCGTTCATATTAATCTCAGTAATCAATGCGTTGTATTTTTGTATGTTAGTCTTACTGTTGCTTTATGCTCAAGTAATTTGAGGTAATGTTTAGGTATTTAACCCAGAGGAATTTGTACTGTCTCGTTTAGCTGTCGCTAAGACGTCTCATAAATTTTTTTTTCTCGAATTCACTCAGACATTCGTATTGCTAAATTGACATTTTTAATCGTGAACGGATGCGCTATGCAGAATATTCTGCAGGTCCTCCTGTATATGGCCATGGCACAAATTACTATTACATTAGTATTAGTATTGGCAAATTAGTATTAAGAATTAAAAATAGAAAACTAGAGCAAACTATCAGTATATTGTAAAATTTCATAATTATTGAATCTTTCATAACAGTTGCAATTTCTAAGTCCAGTATCACTGAATTTATTTATTGGGTGAGCTAAACCCGTCAAATTGTATTTTAACTTGAAAACCTCCGATGAATACAACATTTCTCCGCCTGAGAAGTTACCTGCAGAGTGACGGATTGAGCTCCAGACCACTTCTTCATCTACCATCGCACTAAACACTATTCTCAGCCATTTCTCACAGCCTGCGGATGTTCACTCAACTTTTGACTTCCGCCTTCCACGCTGGGGGTATTGGGCCCTAGCGCTTTACCAACCAGCAATCTTCGGTGCGCCTTCGCTATGATGGGCTGAGGCCGCACACCTGCCGCCGTCCGCTGCGCCCGTATGTCTCGTCTCGTCTCGTCTCGTCTCTCCAAGTCTCGTCCACTCACTGAGTTTTGGAGGTTAGCTCACTCTGCGTTAACCATACGGTCCATTCAGTGAGCTGGATTTAGAGTTGCACGTTCATTCCCATGCATCAATACGGCAAAAACTTCACTTTAACTGAAAGTTTAGTGTCTTAGTAACTATAACTATAACTATAACTATAATTATAACTAACTGTTATTATAACTATAACTTCGTGCTGGACACGTAATAACCATTATAACGAATAACGATAACTTCAAATATAACGAATAACGATAACTTCAAATATAACGTTGGTGTTCAGACTGCCTGGAACTCCAATACTTAACTACGATTCATAACTATGCTTTCTCTTTTCAGTAAATGGCGGCGATCGCTTCGGTGGCTGGTTTCTGTTTGGCGTTGCACAGCTAACGCGTTCTCCGGCAGCCAGTGAAGAGTAATCTTCAAGATTGAAGCGAAGCCGCATTTCTATCCCTGAAATCTCTATTTGTACCGCTAGAATGTTCAACTTTTGTTTTTGAACCGATTTGTATTTTTCTGATAAAATACAGAATAATTTGCAAGTTCGTGTTCATAGTTCCTTACAGAGTAATTTTATTTATTATATGGTGGCCAGTATGGGGAGCGAAGCGTAATTGCTGGAGTTGACGAGACGTCGCGGCGGCAGCAGTGGCGGCGGCGGCTATATCCTAACAACTAACTAACCCTCTTGAATAAACACATTTTAGGAAATTCATCCTTTCCCAGGAACAGGAATGGCGAGCGTAAACCCTAAAACTCCGACGGACGTGTCAAAAGGAGATCTTGCGACGCTCCAAAAAACTCGAAAGTACGTGAGGCAGCGTGCAACACGCCTGCATAATACTATTGTCCCAGCTGTATCAGACTTTACGGAACAGCAGAAGAAACTACACCTTTCGAAGGTAACTTCTTTACAGGAAGAACTAAAACAACTTGATAATAATATATTTGAGCTTCTAATTCGCAGTGGAGCAGAGGACTCTGCGCTTGAGACTGCTTCTGATGAGCAGGATTCGTATCAGGATCAACTGTACGCCTGTTTAGCTTCTCTCCAGTCTCCATCAGCCATCGCACCTATAACAGGTGACTCTGCATCGGCGTCTACTCCAGGTATTGTTCACACTGCGCAGAAGCTTAAATTACCTGACATTCCATTACCTAAGTTCAGCAATGCTAAAAACGAAAGTCTAGAGAAATTTTTGTTCAACTTTGAGGCAGTGTTCGACAAACATCACTTGACCTCTTATGAGAAGTATGTGTACCTCTATAGCAGAGTGTCTGGCTCGCCTAAAATCTTGTTGGATTCATTAGATGTTGCAGATCAGACCTACGAGACTGCGAAGGATCTTTTGCACAAGGCTTTTGCATCTCCAGTTGTTCAGCAGTACAACGCTATCGAGAGACTTTCTCAAATTAAACTGGAGGACGACCCGTACCAATATGTCGGAGAAATGAAAAGTCTCATAGCTAGCTTCAAAAAACTAAATATTGATATAGACACCGTCCTTGCTTATTTCTGCTGGAATGGTCTTAATGAGAAGTTCCAAAACTGTCTCATTCAAATTACGAACACTAATCGCCCCTCTTTGTCGCAGATTGAAAATAATATATTTGGAGCTACAGAACGCTACCTTCGCCTGTCTGCTCCTACAGAACTCCTGTCAAAGAAGGACCAGAGACCACCAAAGGCTGCTCCTACTGCGTCCATGGCAGTTAACGTAAAGGCAAAGAACCAACTTTGCGTTCTGTGCCAGAATGATGGTAAGATGTCTGATCATCCCATGAGTAAATGCTCTATGTACGATACGCCGGCAAAGAAAGTAGACAAATTAAAAGCTATGAATGCGTGCACAAAGTGCTCGTTCAAAAATCATAACTCCATGAATTGTAAGTTTAAGTTTTCGTCAACTTGCCGTACATGTGGCGGCGAACACATGACTTATTTGTGCAGAAAGTCATCTCCGCTCAAAGACGGTGGACAACAGCGTGTGCTCGCAACGAAACCTGTTACTAATGCTCTTACATTAACGCATCACGCTTTCACTGAATTTGGCGATGGCATGAACTTGTTACCCACTCTGACTGCATGTGTAGAGTCCTCTAATGTAAGGATCCTAAAAGACGGTGGCAGTCAGAAGAATTTCATATTAACCTCTCTTGCGGATAACCTTAACCTTCCTGTTGTAAGGAAAAATGAAACTCTTATAATTCAGGGCTTTAATTCCAGCAGGACTCTCACCACAAAAATCGTAAGTGTACCTTTGATTGCTAACAATTTTGAGTGCACCGTCGACGCAATATGTGTCCCAACGATAAACATTGCGCTACCTGTTTCTGATATTGCTGCCATAGTAACTGCCTTTGAGGCTAACGGATACAGGTTAGCAGATAAATCACTTTGTGGGGATGTCAATTATCCTACCGAAATTACCCTTGTACTAGGTACCGAGTCCGACCCTCTTTTCCAAATGCAGTATGTGACTTTCGGAGAGGTCGGCAGTCAATCCTGCTTCATTAACTCTACGGCAGGAGTTTTGCTTACGGGCAGCGTAAATACGATGAAACGCAACCTCTCTTTATTACCGGGTGACAATTTCAGCCCATCCGTCGAACCCTCCATTTCTTGCGGTGCCACGGAAGTATCGCAAGCGCTTGGTGAAGAGTTGGGGCAGCAGCTCCGTCCTCTCCTGTCTGGGGACTCGGAGCCACCGCTGGCGTCGACGGAGGAACTCTGCTACCGCTGCCGGGATGTTCTGGGACATGACCCTCCTCCAGACCCTGAGCAGACGGAAACAAATGAAAGGTTAGTAACTCATGTCTTGAATAACACAAAACGAAATGAGGATGGGAGGTTAGTGATGCCCTTGATGTGGAATCACAAGATAGCGCACAAACTTTCCAAAAACTATGCCCTTTCCCATCAAATCTTGCGCAGTAACTTCAAGAAACTGTCTTTCACTCCCGAACGATTGAAGTTGTATGACGCAGTCTTCAAAGAACAGGTTGAAAATAACGTCATAGAGCAAATTGACAATTTGAATGACTTTATGACCACTCATCCCGAGTGCAGCTTTCTGCCCCATATGGGAGTTTTTCGCTTGACTCACGACACTACGAAGTGCCGTGTGGTATTTCTTGCAAATCTTTCCGACAAAACTCCTAATTCTGTCAGTCATAACCAAGCTACATTGTCTGGACCTTGTTTGAATTCAAAACCAGATATTGCTTTAGCATGGCACAGGTTCGACAAGTACTTGATAATTTTCGATGTCAAGCAAGCATTTTTGAATATTCAGCTGCGCGAAATTGACCAGAACAGGCTTTGCTTTTTGTGGTATCGAAATGTCGAGAAAAACGATTTAACTCCTGTGGCTTTCAAAAGCCTGAGACTCATGTTCGGGCTCCGACCAAGCCCTACATTATTAATGCTGGCCATTTATAAAATTTTAATCCTAGATGACCCTAAAGACAATCCTGCATTGTCGGAACTTAGAAAGACTGTTTACAACATGATGTACATGGACAATGGCGGTTACTCGAGTGATAGCCTTGCAAAAATTCAAAATTCTTACGAAAAACTACCAGGTGTTTTTGAAGAGTACAAGTTTCCCCTGCAAAAGTTTCAAACTAATGCGTTACCTTTGCAGAACCGCATTGACAGTGAGACCGCCTCAGAAACTCCGCAGCACGTCAAACTCCTCGGCATGACCTGGGATCGTGAGAGCGATACCCTACAACCGTGCTCGGTAAAATTAGACGTTAGAGCAAATACGAAAAGAAAAGTGCTCTCTACCATCCATGAAATTTACGATGTCTTTAATATCTACTGTCCTGTTCTCAACAGGGCTGGAATTTTTTTGCAAAAATTGCAATCAGACAGTCTAAACTGGGACTCGACGCTCCCCAAGTCCTTGCTTAAAGAATGGATCCTCATTGCTAGACAGGTAAATTCATCGAAGTGTCCTCCTGTTCCTAGGTCTTTCGGAAGCAGAACAGGAAGTTTTTCCCTTGTAGCCTTCACTGATGCTTCAAAGAGCCTTTATGGTTATGTCATCTACCTCATAAACGAGTGTGAAGGCAAGGTGAGCTTGCTGTCTAGTAAATCAAAGATTGTCACGAAAAATATGAAGACTAAAACTATTCCAGTGCTAGAACTCACAGCAGTCCATTTGGGAGCATCCGCTTTAGTAGAGTGGTACGATAATTTCTCTAGCACGAAATCGGTAGCAGCCATTAACATAACCTCTTTGTCTCTATACACAGACAGCCTAGTCGCTCTCTGTTGGATAAAATCTTTCTCGGTAGATTTTGAGAAAATGCAAAAGAGAACGGTTTTTTCCATGAACAAGCTTCAGCAAATCGAGTCCTTGGCGACTAAAGTGCCAATCACATTTCACTTTACGGCCGGTAAAAATAACCCGGCAGACTATGTTACACACTGCGTTAGCATTAAACAACTCATGAAATCTCAGTATTTTACAGGACCCACCTTCATTGCCGATTCTGCTTCAGACGACCAGGAATTCTCCGTGGTGCTCCCTCGTCAGCACAGCAAGAGCGACGTGCTTCCGGAGGACGCTTCTCCAGCCGGCTCTTCCGTCTGTAAGGGGAATTCAAGCAGTGAGGTAATATTGAACACTACTAAAGTCTCAGCTTGTGTCACGAGAGAGGGGAAACCTGCCCATTTGGTGCCCCTGACTAAATTCTCGTCTTTCTCTAAGCTGGTACGTGTGCACGCTAATGTTTTGAAATTTATTCATAAACTGAAGCTCAAAGTTAAGAAATCTAACGTCCCTAAAACAAATTTGCACGCCCTAGCTTGGAAAAATATCATTCTAACAGAACAGAAAGAAAAGTTTGCTGAAATTTTTGACTACTTGGACGGGAATGGAAATCCTTTAAACAAAATGCCGCCTCTAGTCAAGCGTTTAAACGTGCTAGTGGCCCCCGATGGTCTTCTTAGAGTAAAAGCGAAGTTTCAATACTCCAAGCCTAACGCTTATCCGGTACTGCTACCCAAAAATTGCCTCTTAACTAACTTAATCATTGAAGACACTCATGTGAAAATTGGCCATGGTGGCATCTATCCTGTTCTGAAGGAACTGAGACAAAATTACTTCGTTCTTAACCCGTTCTCTCAGGTAAAAAAGGTGCTGACCAGGTGTCTAGTTTGCCGAAGAGTGAATGCTAGACCTCTAAAACTAAATCAAAGCGTTTACCGTGAGTTTAGAGCTTCTCCACCTTCTAAGCCGTTTTCGTCAGTCTTTCTAGACTACATGGGCCCCTGGTTCGTTACCATAAACGGTGCCAAAGAAAAAGTTTGGATATTAATTTTAACTTGCTTATGGAGCCGAGCCGTCAACATGAAAGTGTGCACCAGTGCCGACACTCGTGATTTTCTGAAAGCCATTCAGTGGCACATTTACGAATACGGCGTTTTCAAATCATGTGTTGCAGATCTAGGCAGTCAGATTTCTGCCGGCTTCAACACTATCAGGACTTTCTTGGATGATCATGAAACTAAAAATTACCTGGAGCAACATGGCATTGATGATATTTCCATGTCGCAATATGCAAAGGGAAACAGTGCTCTAGGGTCTTTGATAGAATGTTGTGTAAAGGCCACGAAGAGATTGATTTTCAAATCTCTAGGCAAGAAGACACTGTCTTTTTGCGATTTTCAAATGTTCGTAGCCAAGGCGGTTCATTTAATCAATAAAAGGCCAATTGCCTTCAAAGAATCGCTGCGTTCAAACGAAACAGAAACTCCTTGCCCGATTACACCGGAAGTACTAATTCACGGCTTTGAACTCCCGTCTGTAACTATAATTCCAGAGTGGCAGCCGCATGACACGGACGATCAAGACTACGAGCCTAAGTCTAACTTAAATATTAACAGCTGTTTGTCGAACTTAATGCAGTGTCACAATAAGCTGAAGGAGCTGTACCACTCTGAATTTCTGGCAACTTTGATCAATCAGGCCACTGACGACCGAAATCGCTACAGAAAAGTAAAGCATACTCGTCTAAAGCCTGGTGACCTAGTGTTGTTAGTAGATAAATTTCTAAAACAATCCTCTTACCCTTTAGGTGTGATCTTGAGCGTTGAGGAGAATTCCCTTGGCGAGGTAACGGCTGCTCTTGTTCGCAAGAGCTCAGGTGACCGCGTTTACCGCCATGCGTCATCACTAATACTACTTCTGCAGAGTCGGGAAGAGCTACGCGACGAGCCAGGTAGTATAAAGTCCTCAACAAACTTTCCAATTGCAGGAAGTCTTCCTCCTCGGCGCAAAGCTGCAATGGCTGCTCAGCGTAAAATACGCTCATGGGTAGCCGACGACTCGGTGTAATTAACCTCTTTGTCGACCTAAATTACTTTATTAGTTTCTTACAGAGAAACTAATCCCCGGCGGGGAGTATGCAGAATATTCTGCAGGTCCTCCTGTATATGGCCATGGCACAAATTACTATTACATTAGTATTAGTATTGGCAAATTAGTATTAAGAATTAAAAATAGAAAACTAGAGCAAACTATCAGTATATTGTAAAATTTCATAATTATTGAATCTTTCATAACAGTTGCAATTTCTAAGTCCAGTATCACTGAATTTATTTATTGGGTGAGCTAAACCCGTCAAATTGTATTTTAACTTGAAAACCTCCGATGAATACAACATTTCTCCGCCTGAGAAGTTACCTGCAGAGTGACGGATTGAGCTCCAGACCACTTCTTCATCTACCATCGCACTAATCACTATTCTCAGCCATTTCTCACAGCCTGCGGATGTTCACTCAACTTTTGACTTCCGCCTTCCACGCTGGGGGTATTGGGCCCTAGCGCTTTACCAACCAGCAATCTTCGGTGCGCCTTCGCTATGATGGGCTGAGGCCGCACACCTGCCGCCGTCCGCTGCGCCCGTATGTCTCGTCTCGTCTCGTCTCGTCTCTCCAAGTCTCGTCCACTCACTGAGTTTTGGAGGTTAGCTCACTCTGCGTTAACCATACGGTCCATTCAGTGAGCTGGATTTAGAGTTGCACGTTCATTCCCATGCATCAATACGGCAAAAACTTTACTTTAACTGAAAGTTTAGTGTCTTAGTAACTATAACTATAACTATAACTATAATTATAACTAACTGTTATAATAACTATAACTTCGTGCTGGACACGTAATAACCATTATAACGAATAACGATAACTTCAAATATAACGAATAACGATAACTTCAAATATAACGTTGGTGTTCAGACTGCCTGGAACTCCAATACTTAACTACGATTCATAACTATGCTATCTCTTTTCAGTAAATGGCGGCGATCGCTTCGGTGGCTGGTTTCTGCTTGGCGTTGCACAGCTAACGCGTTCTCCGTCAGCCAGTGAAGAGTAATCTTCAAGATTGAAGCGAAGCCGCATTTCTATCCCTGAAATCTCTATTTGTACCGCTAGAATGTTCAACTTTTGTTTTTGAACCGATTTGTATTTTTCTGATAAAGTACAGAATAATTTGCAAGTTCGTGTTCATAGTTCCTTACAGAGTAATTTTATTTATTATATGCGCCGACGGCGAATTGCAAATCGCAGAGGTTGCTGTTCACCTTGCGAGATGGGTTGTTTCAACGCTGCGAGATGCGCTGCTGCGATCTTGCTAAGCTATTTTTATCTGATCCGGAATGTCGCTGATCTAGAGTGTTCGACGATCAGCAAGAATTTAGATTAAATTTATAAGACAGGTGTTTTGTCACATGAGACTTTTTTTTTCGATATGATCAGCGTTTATATTTTTTATGTGAGAGTTATCGTGGTTGTTCAATGACAGTTGTCAGACAACCGAGATCTGATACCAAATTTATTGTTATAGTTGTTCTTCTTATTTTATAACGGCCATGCTAATAGTTTCTGTATCTGTTCCTTTCAGGGGAATGTTCGGGAAGCGCCATCGATGGGCGAGTCAAATGGCAGCGATGGGGTCGCGTGGGCGGCGACGACCTTTTCTACCCACGATGACCTTGTGGTCATCTGCACAGCAGTGGCTATTGAACTTTAGCCATGGAAGTGCGCGGCGAGAAATTTAGGCATCTTTGGACACTGGAAAATGTTTGAAGAATAAACAAAATTTAGGGAAGTGAAAAATTTAAGAGTGATCAAAATTTAGGTAGTTGAAAATTACCACGCTTGAAAATTTGGCGCGCAGTGAATTAAAAGAATGCGAAAACGCAGGAAAAATGCGTTCGGTGATTTTATGTAATCATAATCTTAAGTTGCTGTGTTTTCTTTGCTGCTTTTCTTTAATATTGATGAGTTTAAATCTTAAGGTTTTCCTGAAGAATTTGATTATTAATTTTTTTTTACTGTTAAGAAATTTATATAAACATTGCTAATTTAAAATGATGTGTTTCGGTTGCTTTATTATTTTTTTGGATGGTGCTATTTATAACTTTTTACGAAAATTTTAAATGTGTTTAATATGTTTTTATGTTAAAAAGAAACGCAAGGTTTTGTGGTTTGTGGTAATTTCGATTTTTCATGCGTAAATTATTGAAATTGATTTGGGTTGAGTTGACGTTTTCAACGGATACGATGGCGTTTTACTATTTTGATCCTTTGCATCATTCAACGAGGCTGACGACGTGCAGAGAATTTATATTGCACGGTAAGTCAATTGCTTTGCCTTCGCGTGTTTTCCTTGCTTTCGCTATTTTTTGCTTTTTAGTTATTAAGTTTTTTTATGATGACATGCCTTAAATTTTGTGTTGAAATCGTACTAAACATTGTTTGAATCCTTCTCTTAAGGGTTGATTGAGGTAATATGTTAAGAATTTGAACGGGTCTTGGAAAAAAAAGGGTTTTAACATTTTTAGTTGAATGCGGTTTTTCTAACTGTTGAATTTTTGCGGTTTATTAAGTTTATTTTTAGTGTTCTAAAAAACTTTGGCTTAATCCTTATGCGATTTTTGGCGTTCTGTTTGTTTTGCCATGTGGATAACCTAACTGATTCGGCAGGGGGTGAATTGGTAAAAATCATTTTTTTATTTTTTAGCATGCGTTTTACTGTGTTCTAGTTTTAGAGTTTTAGTTTAGAGCTTTGGTTAGTTTGGTTTTATTAATCAACGTGTTAGTTGCGTTACCCTATAATCATTTCTTGGTAATGCAACAGTTTTAGTTTTCCGTAGTGTAGTAACCGTAGTGTATCGGCGTTAATTTTAAACAGGTTGCGTATATTGTTCGCTAGAAGCTACCTTGTTTTTGCTTACTTCTTTTGCGTAAAACTATAGTAATACTTGGCTGGTGCGGTTATGACAGTTGATTAATATTATTTTTTTTACGATTGTGGATGTTGTTAAGTTAACGTAACATAGTTAACGTAATTTGTTTCCGAGTAATCACGAAGAACGATTCGTTAACGATGCTTGATAGCATATTTTTCTTTAAAACTTGAATTTTAATTTTGTTGTTTTTTTAATAAATTAATTGCCATTTTTGTTAGTTTTGGCCCGAACTTGTGAATATTTTGGTTTGAATGCGTTTTAATTTGGGCAGTTGGTTCAATTAGTTTTGCGTTTTATTAAGTTTTTGAAAGTGTAGCCTCTACCTTATTGAAGGGGGGGTGTTATGTACGGGCACGTTTGTATCTGTCTGGATATCTGGAGTCTGTATTAGTATTAACCCGGATCTATAAAAGCCGTAGTTGTCGAGGCTTAGTTGCTCATTCTTAGTCTGCTCTCCCTGCCGACAACATCTGACAATAAATCCACTCAAGCCTACCCACGGAGTTTTCATCTACCTGCGTAGGCTGCACAATCCATTTTACTTTGATCTTATATTTCAGACGTAATTCTTTTGTTTTTCGTTTGAATTGATGATGGAACTGGACTCCAAAACGTTTTTAGAGTGAAGATGATAAATTTTATCGGAATTTCCTTCGTTTTTAAGTTTCTGATAAGGTTGTGATGAAAGCAAATCATTGACGTGTTCAGATATATTAAGTTAATATAATTACAACCTGCTGGCTAACTGTACGGAGATAATGCTAGTTTGCGCAGGATGTTTTGCGACAAGAGGTACACAATTTTACCAGCAGAATTGGCCAGATGAACAATTTTTTCTATGAAGTTTTCAGAACACTTATGGGTTTTCGAGATATTAGCAGTTGATTGTTTTAAAGTATGAAATTTTACGATACAATTAATCTCAATAGTTAGTTTGAATTTACGTTATAAACACTTCTAATGTACGAGGGTTTACTACGATGAAATTTCCTTTTAGCGATGTTCGATTAAAAGGTTTCAGCAAAAACGTTTTGAATGGAAATGTAAGGAAGATCTCGTGGCCAAAATTTCAGAGGCTGCTGGTGAGATTTCTGAAATGCCAACGTGTTTCCTAATATCCGACTATCGTTTACACTTTGTATGTAGAATATACAGTATAAGGGAAATAAGAGAACACAATACGGTAGTTATTGGCGGTATCTGGCGTTATCTGGCATGCATCGCAGGTGTATGCAAGATCTGGCGGTATCTGGCATGCAGCACAGGTGATCATGATAGAAGGGGGGCAGAGGCAAGCTTTTGACACAAGCGCTGCCCGGTGGTACGTGGAAAGGGCTGCTGCACGGCGCTGCAGCACTGCCCAGCTGTGTCTCAGCTGTCTTCTCATCACGAAACGCACTCACGACATTAATTAAGTTACTTATCTACTACGTAAATGGAGGCTTTGGGCCCATCACATGTATTTTAATTATTTATCTAAACAAATTGAAACTAACTAGAATTAAGTAGTCACAAAAACCATCATTTTATAATATTTCGGAAGTAAAAACTTCAGACATTGGAAATCCGATGTAAGTCTACTTGTGAGCCCTAATTGATATAGCTTATCAAATGTGAATATTGAATTTAAGTTCCACAATTACTATAAACTTATGTTCAAAAGTGATTCAACCATCTTTTCAGATTTAGTTCGAATTTTTCATGAGCAAACATTTGTTAGTATTGAATTATTTGTAATACATGGTGTCTTTTAATTTAGTTTCTTGCCTTTAATATATTTTGATTAGCTTTTCGTACCATAAACTACAGGAGTTATATACACAACACACTATATGTACTATCGTACGTTTCAAACTATATCAACTGAGAAACATGGTGATTATTGGATTTATTGAAAAAAACTTTCTTTGGGGAATTCTAGATCAGTATTAGAGTTGCATTAGATTTAGAAAAAAATTCTGTGTATTTCTGCCTGAAGATGATGTTTGTTCATCGAAACGTCGCTTCTATAGACCATAAAGTTAGTGAATTTTGACGATTGATGGTGTATCAATAGAAGTATTAACACGTGATGAACTGAAACGCTAGATCAATTCGTTTATCAATTCAACAAAAAAATCTGATTGAAGTATCAAGATTAAATCGTTTGTTTTTGCCTCCCGTAAACATCCTCAAAGGCTGCTGATCTGCACACAACTACGTCGGTATGATCGTCAGTTTTCACATTCTTAAAATCGTCTCTGTTTTTCACCTAGTGAACAACAGAACACAGTTCTCTTTTCACTGATCCGGGATGTTTGTAGTTGGTTGATCAGGTGAATAGAGGAAGATTTTCTTTAATTTCCTAGGAATCTTTTGTAAAAAACAGATTCTACAAGCCGAAATTCCAAGGCGGAAACCATTTTTTAATAAATTCAAAACCTCATCTCCGAATCATGATGGCAGGAGAAAATTTTTAAACAGGAATTAAAATTTACATCACTGATTTTAAAATCAATTCCAATACCCAAACTCTTTCAAATATTCATTTTTCTACGTTTTTTAACCTATTTGCCCATTATAGAGTAAAGCTAATTTGAAATAAAAACAGAACAAAAACACGTGGCCGTTCCCACTAACCTCCAGCTAGCTAATGGCTCGACTTTTCCACACGATTTATACATCAAACTCACAACCCGCTTCTGTGCAGTGGAATGATTTGCAGTTTCATACGACCCTGATTTACTCTCAGACTCTATCAGACCTGAACCTGTCCGTCAATCGTCAAAAGCTATTATTTCCTATCCACTTATCAACATGCTTGCTATTACTGCGAATGAGCTTTTAGACTTTCATCTTCAGCAAAGAAAATTGTAGTTTTATGTTACAAATACAACTGTAGACAAGAGTTTAGTATACCGAGATATTTCAGTTTACGTTAGCTTCTTGTTATATGTTGCACTAGAAATTATTCATAAAACTTAAAAAACAATTTCATCATGCATACTACCTATATTTTTCGCATACTTTTAAAACATATTCAACCACGTCTATGAATTAACATCATGAAATCATTTTAACTCTAATTAATAGGAAAATATTTTGAGAACGCATTATATCATATTGTGCTCGTATCAAATGTAGCCTCAAAACTCAGATTCCGGATTTTTGAGCGCGCAACTGATAGCCTTGGCTCATGTAAGTTATTTTTTAGCAGTTTACGCAGCATTTCTTCATATCTTAACCGTTTTCGGTAGGAGTTAGTTTGACCTTAGCATTCTCTACCTGACCACTAAAACATATTGAATTGTTTGTTATGATACAAAGTGGTTAATCACCTTAAAGACTGCCAATTCAACCACTGCCAGCCGTCACAACTCCACATTTGATCATTCACATGATCCATTATAAAGTTTTTTCATTTAAAGTCCTAAAATGACTGCCGACGTGGTGAGTGGGCTCACAAATTTTGCCATCCAACCTTCAAGTGAAATCATGTAGTTCTTTTCGCACAATGAAATCCCTTTAATTACTTCGGACATATGGCTGATTGAACATGAACAGTTACCCCGTTGTTGCATTCTTTTCATCAGTAAAGATGTTTCGTTTGTTTTTTGGGTACATAAACTGGATTTTATTGGCATTTTTATATCTAGTTCGAACCAGAACTTGGTGCTCATGCACTTGATGCGTGTTAGCTTTTCTGTAGATAAATCTTGATGTGATTTACATTAAGTGGAAGGCTATGAATCTCAGATGTGTCCGGCATTCTTCACTTTAAGGAGGCCGTCTGGGTACGGTCTTGATAGAAATCGGGATATGTGTTGATTTTCTGTTTTAATATGCATCTTATAAAGGATTTTCTTGCGCTTCCATTGGTACTTTCCGTTTACGTCTACTCCGGATAGTGCGCCCACCAGAGGGGGGGAAAGCGATAGGGGTGGCGTGACCTTGAACCCTCCCCCCCTCATTATTGGGGTCAATTGAGCGTGTTTCTCTGCGGGAATGACAATATAGTTCGTTCATGGGCTACTCAAAGTGCTTCCAATATACCAACGAAACATGTTATAATTTTTTTAATAATTTTTGACAATTTCAGAATTTAGGTGCTCTGCCGTATTTATGATACCGCAGCTTTCATTCATAGCTCGATGACAGGTGCAGTATCATAGCTACGGCTATGGCAAGCACACCAATTCAAAGGGCTTGATAAGAGCTACAAAACAGAGGAGTTGCCTTGAAAAAAAACGTATTTTGGTCGAAAAAAAATGAAAAAATAAAAAAGTGGTTGTTTTGAACAATTACACGTATTGTCTTTTGTTGTATATTTTTTCCCAGAGTTACAGAGCTACAGCAATGTAAATAATATCAATCGAAAGGGCCTAAAAAGAGCTACAAACGCTCAAGAGTTCATTGTAGAAAATCCTGTAGTTCAAAAGATGAAAAGAAAATTTTTTTTTGTGAAAAACACGTTTTTCTGGAAACATGATAATTGGTTTCTCAAATGTATCTTCTACCACAATTTTAGAGCTACAAGAATGGTTTATATACCATTCGATAGGGCTTAGCAAGGAGTATCAATAAGCAATGGCATTTTTGGATACATTTATTAGTTTGAAAATTACACGACATGAAAAAAAAAATGAAGAAAAGGCAATTTCTTTATTTTTAATTCCCAAAATCCACAAAAAGAAGTTATCGAAATTCCCTATTGTTTATGGTTATATAGACATATAAACAATCTAAAAACGAAGTACTGGTTCTGTAACTTCAAAATTGTAGAAGAAGATAGATTTAAAAAAAAACTATTTCATCATATTTTTCGAAAAAAAACAAAAAAAAGTGCAGATACAAAATTTTTGTAGAAATAACAATTGATCTTTGCATCATTTCACACCTACTGTGAAAATTTTAGAGAAATCCATCCATAAATAACGGACTTTTTTTTTACCCAGACGGTCTCCTTAACAAATGACTGCAGGAGGGTGCGTGATGAAGTAATGAATGACTGATCAAAAGTAAAATTACGATTAATCAATAATAGATAAATATTGTTTCTGTGTTTCAAATTTAGGAGTTTATTACTCAAATGCATCTAATATGTAGACCAACTGTGGAACAAATAAATCGATTATGAATAGATGAATCAAATTTTGAAAAATAGTTAAGTGATTAGATAAACTTTTTGAGACGAATAAATAGAAAACATCAAATTTTAAATAAAAAAGCAATCTCTGTGAAATTATCACCAAATACAGGGGTTTGACAAGATGATAGAAACGAATAGAAAAAAAAAATATATAAATTTTATATGTTACTATTTTGCTTCTTGTTTGAAATTACGTACTTCTTAAATTTTCACATAAAGAAAAAAGATATAGTAACTTAGGAAATTTACGTGCATGGGGTGCAGAGCGGTAGAGGGAGTGCTTCTGGGCAGACCGTTTAATCATCATGGCCGATTCTTCGTAATACCTTTTTTATTTTGAGTGATCACTCTTTTGATTTTCGTTAACTTTAATTTACGTTCTTGTTGCATGTTAGAGCTCCTTAAAACTCTTACCGAGAGGCCTAGTACGTTTTAAGCCCTACTTTGGGGATATACTTGCTCTCCTATTTAGGAGGTCTCAAAACCTTAAAACCTTAAAATTGGCCTAGAGTGCCTAACTTAAAATTTCTACTTGCCTTTTAATAAGAAGTTATTTTCTTATTACCTTAATATCACCTTAGTACTTGAAAGTACTAGGTCGTCTCACACTTGAACTTTCTATTTTTCCTCTAATGGCCTTCTATATGTGCCTCATGAAATGTGCCCATTAAGTTTCAAGGTTGGTGCAACTGTGTAGCTCTTACATTGAGCAGTAAAATGTGATACCTTGAACGATGAAATATATGCCTATAAAATGGTAGCTGGGGCTAAATTCAGTAAATCAACGTAATATCTTTTCAGAATAACTTTGAAGTCTGCCCGAGACTGCGCGTTTTAACCCAGCCCTTTTGTTGTTGTCCGCCTATGGTGGTCCGCCGCACCTATACGATTAATCCTGTCGCCTGAGCTGTGCGTTTAATTAATAAAACTCACCGTCGTAGTGGTTCGAGGCCAAGCCAGCCCGCTTCGTAGGTGTGTTGCGTAGGGATTTGAAATGCCATTTGAAATATAGAACATCTTATTAATTACTTCTCGTATAAACATATATAAATTCTTGGTAACGATACACCTTACAGACTGTATATTGTCTTCTTCCAGTAGTGTTGGGCTGCCAATTGTGCGTCCCGCGGATATTGGTGGGATTTTAACCATGTACCTGCACTTCAGGAGGTTGCCGAAGTTTGATAAAATCGGTTCCTCGCTTAAAAGGCTTTCCTTTCCTTCTTAAGTCTAACATTATCAGCACTGAAGTGTTTTTAAAACTGAATGTAATAACACGATGAAAACTTTTTCGATTTCCGTGTTTGTGATTCTTGAGGTATGAAAATTTCTTAATTTCCTGTTGATGCCCAGTGTTATTTTTATTTCGTGACGCAGGTTTCTTTGTTTCAACCTGCAGAAAATCCGTACGCAGAATTCGTTCAAGTTTTGACGTCAACATATTTCGTGGGATATTTTTTGCGGGATACTCTTGTGATTTCATGTTGAGAAACGATAATTAAATTATGTTAGCAAACAAATAAATCATTCGATAGCGTAAGACGAGATTGGAGTAGGATAAAAAAATCACGAGCTATATTCCTCTAATACATTCTTTGGGGGTTTTATTCGTGATATTACACGTGTATGAAATAACTGTCCATTTTAGAAGTGAACTTAGATTTAACTGGAGATTAATTTCATACCTGCTTTGTATTAGTAAGTTTTCAAAATTGTGTATTACCTTAAATATGTGGAAGTTCGTTAATGTACGATTGTTAGTTATGAAATCTTATGCTGCGAACAAGTTTCAAAGACTAAAGATCGAAAACATCCTATTTAACGCATTTGATATCTTAGGCTCTAGTTACCATATCAACACTTACTCGAGATGCACCGAAGGCACAACACAACAAATAACCAGTTGGAAAATGCACGCATCCTAGTGCAAACCGGTGACTCAAAGTAGCTTCACATCTTGAATACAACGGTGGATATCTCTGTATCGGTGGATATCGCTGTCGTGCGATAATGAAATTGAAAAGTTTAGAGCTACAATAAATTACACGGCCGGCCAGTTTATCGGGCACTTATGTGCGGTAACGAAATTGAAAAATTCAAACAGAATAAAATTGAACGGCGTTTTTAAGGCAGTTTATGGAAAATTCTTCGACAAATTGGCGTCGTGAATCATACAGAAATGAAACCTCAAGTGAATATTACCAGCTCTATGACATTGAAAGGACGAGGCGTGGCTGGACCCATTACAACGAGGCGTGGTTGAACCCAATGACACTTAAATTCAGACTTGACTCCCATAGTATGAAATTCGTTTCAGTGAAATCTAGTGAAAATTATTCTTACTGTCGGAGAAGTAAAAACAATCTTGCATTACTTTCATTGGCTTCTGGAGGCTGTGGGACTACTCACGACGGCCAACCATCCGCCGCTATCAGTTATACTGGAAAACCAGTTCCGCTTGTCGTCGAATCGGTCCCATCTAAGGATCCTGTGAGTTGCGTTTTTCGAGCCAAGATTACGCTATTTCATGCACTCTTTTGCTATGTTACGTTATTTAGCAGTCAAACTCTCCACTGTCAGGTTATTTCATTTAGTAGTCAAACTCTTTATTGTCAGGTTATGTCATTTGGTAGTCATACTCTCCAATGTCAGGTTATGTCATATGGTAGTCATACTCTCCAAAGTCAGGTTATGTCATTTGGTAGTCATACTCTCCATTGCAAGGTCATTTAATTTGTCAGTCATATTATCTATTATCATGTCATTTTGTTTGGTAAACAATAATGATGATGGTGATGTCAATGATAAAATAGTTAATAATAATTATTAAGCTTTAATTTAAACAGATGAGATACAATTATTGCAACTGTATCGGCAATAAAATAAGTATTTAATCATTATATAACTGAAAATAAATCAAGAAATAATAATACTGACAAAAAAAATTGATTGAGATGCAAGAAAACTGTCTTTGTTCTTCGATACCGATAAAAGAATCACAGCATTTTATGATTTATCCTGCAATCTCATCCGACCCAACAAAATATCAAATAGCAGATAAAGTTGTTTGGAACATTTTTAAGGCGGAAGGGTGAGCCAAAAATAGCTTGCAGTTTACTCTCAAATGCTGTACTAAAGAAAGACAGGTGATTAGGGACGAATTGGAATTGTTTAGGCTTGCTATTGCATAGGGCGTAAAACTATAAAGAAAAATTAACAGCGAAAACAGTGCATTGCTTGTTTGATTTAATTTCCCACGACCTAAATCATATTTTCCCATTACTTATACGTTTCTAAACTGAATTTTTTCCGGTAGAGTTTGAAGCCGATCTAAAGCAGTCACTTGCGCCATCTGAGATTTCTTGAACCTGGGAGAAGCGGCCGGCCGTGGGACTGAGCAACAAGCTGCAACTTGGCTGGGGCATCACAGCGGTTGAACACATCCTGCTCGAACGGACTCTCAGTCTACAGGGAATGTAATTCTCTGCGAAGGAATTTTGGTACATGTTATTTCTTAATAAAAGAGAGAGACTTTATTTAGGACATTAAAGTTTCAGTCTATTTCGCTTAGATGGTCTTCATTTAATTGCTTAAAAGGTAGCCAATATTCAGGTAGTGTGATATTACGCTTAAAGATGAGAGCAACAGAAGTATCCTGATCATTTTCTGATGCGCAATGTTACTTTACACCAAATTTTTTCTTTTTCAGGCATTTACCTGTTAGGAATTTTTAAAGAAGGGCAGAAAAATTTTTGTTAACTGTTTTCAGAATTTAATTGTTTTCGTTTTCAGAATTTAAATTTCAACATAAGTTTGTGTGTTTTATTGATCATCACGTAGACGTTCAGACATCTTCAGTTAGTTGAATGACCCATCACAATGACATACCTCAATAGATACTGATTCGATTCCGACTTTATTATTGCTCGCTTGCACAACTCAGTGCGTAAATTTTATGGGACCAAGTCCTGAATTTTTTTTGCAGAATTTTAAATATATCTGAGCAAAAATACTCCTTTTTGAGCATTTTCCGTTCAGCATTGTCAAACTTCCGGTCATAATATGGGGAAATAAAATTCTAAAAACAAGGTAAATAATAGGTAAAATATAACTTGCTGTCCGTTGTTCAAATTTCAATGTTACGAAGTTACGCTTTATGCACAATTGGCACCTGGCAATATGATTGTATGGCAGTATGAAAGGATTCGTCGAGATGACACTTTTGATCGTCGCTTCCCCGAATTGGTCAAAATCTTATTTGACGAGCATCCACGTTTCAAAAGACCTCATTAAGGTCGGTTGGAAATTTACTTACGATATTAAATACGTGTTTTTTACAACCTGAAACATTTTTGTGCAACGTCAAGAACGAATTTATTGGTATTATGAACGATTTTTACACTAAATTGAAGAATGATTTATTCCATATTATACGAATCAGTTTGATCCGCTTCTGAGTGGCTTTAAGAAAACCAGTAATCCCATTATATCACATACTAACTCGAAATAAAGTGATGACGCAAATCATTCATCTGAAAGTGTGGAAACATATTATTTTTGAAGATTGATGTCTCAATGCCATTCAGACGAACCGCCGGTTTAATAACTGCTCTTAAATTCGGTCCACGCAAGCCATTCAATTCTACTGTTCCTACAACTTACAAGTCGCGAAAACGTCATGTCAAAGCATGTACAGAGAAACTTATTTCACCGGTCAATTTCAACAATCCTTCGTCTCTGTGATACTATTCAATTCTATAGCCAGAAGGTAGCCATCATTATTGAGGATGCGAGTGAGACGAAAGTGATGCTAAATATCAGAGAAATTATTTCCTTTGGTTGTACATCGTTTGCATGGTCGTACGTCGGAATAAGGTCTCGTTCAAAATATCCGTTAGTCACCGAGTATGACAGCAGGATATACTGGTTGACCGTGTCTCCTGCTGTAAGTACAGATCATGCAAAATTGAGCAGCTTGCACATGCCATGGGACGCTTCTGAATAAAATTATTTTTACAGTTGGCCAATTCATTTGAATTTTTTACGAGGAAGCTTCCTCTAAAATGGTTAGTTTTTTATCTACGTTCATTTTCTCGTTAGATTAGTTCAACTCTTCCCATTAATGTTTTCTTATGGTTTGAACCAACTTCGCTTGGCGTAGGCCCTTCTGATAGTCAGACCATTTATGCAAAATGGTAGCTCGATCGCAACATTTTATTTGCCTAAAAATACAAAAGAAAAAATCTTGTCTTCACTTCGAACTAAAGTTTGATTTAACTTCGAACACACTCATGAATATTAGCGGAGAATATCAATGTTTGTTGTGAGTGCTTGAACAAAATAAGAGATGAATTTTTTTTAATTCAAGAGACGTTTCTACCTGCACTTGTAAGCAAAGGTCATGTATTAAAACACTCTTACAGTTTAAGAATATAATTTGACACAAACAACCGTTACACATTACCATGACATTGTGATTTGAAAAATAAGTTCTGTCAATGCAGAAATTCTGAGCAGCTCATGGCATTTATGCAAAGGCCACTCCTGAAGGCATTTGATCCAGGACCGAAAGGATGGTTTTAGAATACCGTTCTTCGTAACGTCAAGGCAGTTTATAAAAAATGTTTTGCAGGCAAAATTCAAATAGCTTATGATGCAATAACCTAGTTAATAATGTGCAGGTATAATTAAAGCAGCTTTTTCTGATTTTCTCATAAGCCACCTCGTAAAAAATTAGATGAATATAAACAACCCTGATAAGCTAAAACTTGTCTCAGTTCGCCAGATTCCAGTAAAATAAGCCAAGATTTAGTAAACTGTATGCTACCTTGATGAAGTCAAATTACGATGAAAATGCTAGCTCATAATAGACCTTGCATTTCCCTAATTGAGTAATCCTAAAACAAAGCCACTACATTGGGCGTTTCAAAATGAGTTTTACCTAATCACACAGATTAAGTGTAGCATAAAAGTGCAAATTTTCGGAGAGCATCATTAATTGCATTAAAAATCGATAACCATTAAATATTTCATTTCTTATCCGAAAATTAAATTATGCTCCGTCTCATCTGCCGGTGCTTAGAGGCCGCGACAAATTCTTTACTAATAATGATTTAAAGAAAATGAGCTGGAAATATCCACTTGTTCCCATTAGAGTTGAAGAACCATAGCTGAAACGAGGTGATATTCGTATATGTAACTTTTATGAACGGTATTGATTATGTTACGAATATGAATAGCACCTCGTTTCAGCTATAGAACTTCAACTCAAATTTTTCTTCATATTATTATTTAATTAAAGAATTTGTGATGGCGCTTAAGCACCAGCAGAATGAGATAATGGGTAGCAGATCATCGAAACCGTTCAAAATAGTTCGAATAACTGTTATCTAAATTGCACTGTTACCTAATTTCTTTTAACAATTACCTAATTTTTGATAACTTTAACCATTGCCTAAATTACACTAAAAAAAAGCTATGGTAAACTCTACCAAAATAATTCAGATTTAGCATGGTAATGTTAGACAAATATGTACTCTTGGTGTTTAAAATGTGCAATGCTCTCAATGGGATTTAACAAAACTACCTGATTGACTCTTTACTCTTCGTTTATAATCTGATTTTGAACGTGAAACAATTTAATTCTCCTCATAATATGGCTATGCATATAACTCTTAGTCTACGATATTTCTTAGATATAGCATATAACTCTTCATAGTCTAAACAACAGAGTTCGAAATACTATTGCTGTCCAATTTCAAATGAGCAATATTTCTAAAGCCATTGCTAGTTATTGTCTACTCAAAGGTGCAGTGTTCATAGAAACATTACCAGTCGAATTCAAAAAAGCAACATTCATGACACGATCACTAGTAATTTTCAGAAATCCAGTATTCATACAACCATCGCCATCATATTCAAATGACCAGTGCTCGTAGAACCATTGTATTTTATATCAAATGTTGCAATACTACATACTAAATACGCTGAAAACTTTCCAAATTGAACTGCAAGTGAAACAGAAGTTTTCACCTCCTGAGAGGCAAGACACAGCAGACGCAGACGCGGTCGATGAAACAGGGCGCTCTACGCTCAGGTGCGACGCACACCTGCATGATGTAGCCGTGCTGGGGTGGTTATTGGAACCACACAATTATTAGCAATTTATGTCTCGATGCACCTGACTGACACTTGTAACGTTCTAGTTATTTCGTTTTCAGTAACTGTCCAAGTTAAAAACTGAGTTTGGGGTCAATATGTTCTTTAACCTGTTGTAATGTTGCTACTTACTTTCACCGTATCGAGAATGAAATGCTGGGCAATAATATTTCATTAGCATTTAAGCTGCGGCAAATTTCAGAGTTGAAGTTGTGTGTTTCATACTTTATTGTCCATGCCATTACACATCTATGGCTGAATATTGGAAATTCTCGTCAACTGTGCACCAGAGAAAATTGACATTTCAGATTTAAAATTTGGACAGAGGTTCCAATGAAATTATGTTGATTTTGGTGTGAAATTTCAGCGGTAGAAGCTAGGACAAAACTATAAAATTGAATGAAATATACGTTAATAAATTCCACAGTTTGCTTAATTTTGAAACAAATTAATTCATAACATTATTTGAAATGTTATTTTGCCATTGGGTGATTATTCTATATAACATGTTCCTACTAGTTTATCATGAAGGAATCACTGACACAAAATAATTCCAATTATTTCTGGCTCAAAAACAACATTACCTAATTTATGTAAGTTTTTTAGGTTCACAAAAGCACATAATTACTGAAATGAATCTGCATGAGGAAAGAAATTTACCAGACTGTGAGTGGTGCAATTTCTTTCACTCACCCGAACAGCTGGAAAAAGTTAAATTCTCCATTAGAGAGTTTGTCAGAATAATATTTGTATAGGTTATAATATAAACATAACATCACATTTCACTCGCAGAATTAACGATACCCAAATGAGCCTTCAGCAAAAAAGACAATGGATAAAAAATTATAAATGCGATAAATACCGCGAAAAAGACCGATTCATACAAATGAGAATAGTAGTAATCAAACTACCAGTTAGAGCACAATTCACCACAATTACCTTCAAATAATGCAAATAAATTACCCAAAATTTGATAGAAAAGTTATTCGTTGACGAATTTTCGACTATTTTATAAGCAGAAACGACTTACACAAACTCCTTACTCACTGGTAGATATAAATTTCAATTATCTTAATCTACCTGTATTGTAACATATGAAATTAATTTTGGTCTGTTCGGGAGCATTTAGAAAACCATGTTTTTTAAGTTCAACGGCTCAATGGTTTCTCGTCTCAAAGTATTTTCTAACGATATTAATTTGTTTTTAATATCAGCATTATCATCCACCAATTTCTGCGATGACTGTTAAAATTTTTCTATTTCATTTGTACTTATGATGGTTTCTCCATCCTGTTCATGGAGATTATTTCTAAAGGTTTCAATGTATGAACTCATGTCGTTGAATACTCTCTCGGGATTTGCGTGGTCTAATTTCATAATTTTTATTACCTATTCTTCCAACCTCTTTATCTTAGTTTTCAAGAATTCTGTGTGTTCTTAAGTACCCATACCTCTATTTTTTCCTCAGATATTCTACGATGTTCATCGAGATTTGTCTTAATTTCACTGAGTTTTTCTTGAAAACCTGTAGTATTCTTATCTATAGATGCTTGGATAGAATCACTTCTGAAGTGATAATTTTCATTGAAGAGATTTACTCCTACCTATATATATTTTTTGAGATGAAGCCTCAAATTTTCCAAAACTTCGTCAGCATATTTTTTATTCGTAGCGTCAAATTCTTCGATTGTATAATAAATATTTGCACGCCTTCTATTGTTTAAATCAAAATTTTGATCTTCATCAAGATATTTAAAACCTATTCCAGGAGGTCCTGGTTGTGAAGATAGAAATGATTTTTCTCCTTGTTGTCCACAAATATTTACTCTAATTTTTTATACATAAAATTTTCAATTCTCTACATTTTCTCTAACTCTCATATATATCAAATTGTTTACTCGGTCACTCAAACTCTTCACTTCCTGGTTAAATTTTATATTTTTATCAGTTTCATTCTAAAGCATTAATTTGAACTGACTGATTTCATTCTGATTAGAAATAATTTCTCTTGAAAACTCCGGGAAAAGACTCTACATTACTCAAGTTCTTAGCTAGTTCTTCTATTTTTCTTAATGAGTTACTCTGCTTACTCGTAAGCAGAGTAACTCTGCTCTGCTCATAATTCCAAAATAATTTTGTTAAGATCATTGAATTTTTCTTCCCTGGTTGAGGTTATGGTTGACTCTAATTTTTTTTGCTTATTGTCAACTTCAACAAACGAGGGTGCTAAGGCTACTGTTCTTTCCATAACTAACAGGTTTCTATCACCTAATTCAGTTAGTCGTACTTCTAAGCTTTTACTTTTTTTCTTCAACAGTTTTGCTCAGTGTTGATTCTAAATTCTTCACCTTTTCTTCAATTTGATCATTGAGTGATGTCTGCAAGCTCATTTCTTTTTCGTTCACAACATTAATACTAATTTCTTGTTCTTCAACTTTATTACTTATCAATTAGTTCTTTGAATCAATTTGATCAATAATTTGAGTTTCTAAAGTCTTCAGTTTTTCATCCATTTGATTTTCTATAACTAACTCTTGATTCTTGAAATTTTCTTGAATCTCGGGAATTTTAACTTCAATCAAATTGGTTATGTTTGAGTCCACAACTTCAAATTCAGCTTCAACTCCTTTAATCTGATCGGTTAATGCTGATTCTTTAACTAACTGCTTTTCATCAATATTATTCTAGTTTCAATGCCTGACTCTAGACTCTTCAATTTGTCACCAATCTCTGGAATTTTTACATCTGTTAGGTTGATTATGTTTAAATCAATGTTTTTAAATTTAGCATCAATTACATAGATTTTCTTCATCAATGTTGAGTCTATGCTTGATAGTCGTTCATCATTTGAAATGACTTTTGGTTCAAGAGCACCGAACATTTCAGATAATTCATAAATTAATGACTCTAAGAATTTTACGATTAAGTCTACATCAGAAAATTCAAGTAGTAAATCTGTTTTCAGAGTCACATATTTATCATCATACCCAATTGAAAATCAAGGACGTGTCGCCGTTGTAGTAAGGACGTGACGGTCGATTATGTATGTTTTATAGGATGGTCGGCCTGCACGGCCACAAGACTCTCTCTCCGCGGTCATAACTACGCCCGGTCGAGCTTGGACGTGAAATTTATTGTTGGCCATGGATGATTTGGGGGATCAAAATGTTCAGTTGGTTAATGGCAGTAACATTTGAGAACGGCCATCCGTTGTTTACAGCCGCACAAATATGTGCTGCAGGTGGTGTGCAGCAGGTGGCGTGCTGCAGGGGGTGCAGGTAGTTTGCTGCAGCGAATTATCGCCGTGCTGATGATGGATGGACGTCACCCTTCAAACGTGTGATTTGACATTGTTGCGTACACTGCATTATGCTTGAAAAAATATGTCGAATAATTTATTTAATATTCATTCTTCTCCCAAAATGTTCATAACATATTAAATGAACACTTTATTATGCTGTTCAATAAAAATATTTCTGCGTTTACTGGAGTTAATTAATATGCTTACCATTGTGATGGGTATCTTCTTATTTCATTCTTCAACGCAATGTCACACGTTAGCCGTACTAGTTTGATACATCACACAAGAGATGCTGAAGATGACCCTTGTGGTCGAAACGTTCATTTTCTCATTTATGTTTTTAGTGCTGACCTGTTAAACTCTCTAAGAAATAATGTCTATTTTAAAAGTGACTATCCTTGCTATTTTATTTGTAGTTATATAGTAGTGTGCTACTATTTTGAATCTTTATTATTGTTAGTTGCGTTTTTGTTTGTTAATAGTTGCGTTTTGTATACTCTGGAAAGTAACATCCACGTGCGACCTGTTACGCGTAATAGCGAGAGCATGTGGAGGGTTGCCGAGGATAGGTTGAGAGAGTTAGTTTTTGAAGCCTGTAGAGGTCGGTTGGCTACCTTTGTACTCCTCCGTGTATACTTTCATCGGTGACTACGTTGTGCGTGATATGGTGGGTCTGAGCAAGGACAAGTAATAAAGGCTAAAGTCCGGTGCTAGAAGACTCCGCCATAAGATAGTCGCCAATGTATGCAGCAGGATTGTATAGTTTCATGTAGCATAGTCACGCCGACCGGTTTTATCGTAAGTGGTATGTTTTAGAGTGTAATACCCTGAATGTGGATACCAATAAACGTAAGTTTCGCATTTTGTTGTTTTCCATGAAGGCCGGATTGAGAATAGCGCCACAAGTTTGGGTCTAGAAATAATAGGAAGCTGGTACGAATTCAAAAGAGAACTTCGGTCGTAATTTGCGTTCAGGTGTATTTTGGTAAACCCTTTTGTTGGCGACTGTACCGAAGCCTGGGACGGCTCTGGAGTTAGTTGGCTGAGTCGAGCCTTGGATGCTCTGGAGATAGGTTGATTGATTAAGACGGATCCTGGAGAGCATTGAAAATAAGGTAGCAGCGCTACGACCCGTGCTTTACGTTGGCTAGGCTGGTGAAGTGGTGGTCGCGCAGCCCAGTGTATGTAAATTCCGCGACCCCGCGGCATCAGAACTACCACAGTTAGACTTTGCAAACGGTAAAACATTGAATTAAATCAACACAAGAGTTAAAGCTGCAAATGCACTTCATTTCATGATCAGTTTTATTACTCGGTTATTCCAAATTGTCAAACAAGGTTGTTAGTTTATTTATTTTTAATATTTGAGCTTTAAGAATTAGGATATTTTAGCAATGCGCACAAATTTCAAACTCTACCCGTTAAAAAACGAATTCATTCATTGTGTGCGTTTAAACATTCGTCACATATCACAGCCCATAGAACAGAACTATAGATCAATTAATGTTCGTATTAAATCTAAAGCGAAGACTTCATCATCAACGAAATGTATTGAAAATACTAAGAATGTATTTAATAAAAAACATGTTTGGAAAAAATTTGCACGTGATTCATCAAAGATTCGATATATACGAGGTTGATAATTAATCGAACGTTTATAAATCGAAGACCAATCGAGGATCAATCTATGAATTACCCTAAACTTGCCGGTTTTAATTAGAATCAGGAAACATAAAGGCCATTGTGATGGGTATCTTATTTCATTAATACACCCTCACAGCCTTCCATACACGTGTGAAATATTTGCAATATTTTTTCGTCTAGTATTATATATTCTTCCAAACAATTTGTTTTGAACATTCAAACATATCTGTTCGTAAGTTATTCTACCCTAAAAGTTCGGTCAATGAGCTCGTTTCAAGCATTCGGGACCAATGTCGAGTGACTCGAGTCATTGACGACGCTTAATTGTCAAGTCATTGTCGAGTGAGGACGTGTGGTGTGCTACCAAACGTCTTACGAAAATTGAGGTGGATTAAATTAAAGTTGCTAAAATACTGATATAATTCACGTCAATATAATGTGTAACATCGTATAAGTAGCCTGTGACAATATAAGTAGCCGGTGAGAGTAGTGTTTTTGCTGCCTGAGACAGCGTTTGCAAAGTGACTTGCAACTTTTGACTGGTAGGCTAGATTTCTATTTACCTGTAAGTCTGTGCTGAGATATAAGTTTTTTGTTGAGAATGTCAGTTAATGGGTACAGGGATCGTAACAACCCTTGTTTTTTTTTAAAAAACACAACTGACATGTTTTTTTTGTTTTATTGTTTTTTTTGGCTCTATTGTTTTTTTTGTAATTCATGTTTTTGTTTGAAAAAGTCATGGTAAATATTAAGGAGAGGACACTAATGGAATTCCAAATTTCTGTTGCTTGTATCATTGAAATTAAACAACTTATATTTTATGCGGTTTTTGGGGAAATGACTATTTCACAACGTGTCCAAGAGGACACATTAGTGTCCTCTCCTTAATATTTACCAAAGTTATTCCAGATGACTCTATTTCAAATTTATACCTGAACACTAATTGAGTAAATATTGATTACTTTATTTCCAATACTATATTACATTATTCTATGAATGATTACAACATCTGAACATTATATTCATCTCTGGGGATACAACTTTTGTATCTGAGAATTAGCACTCCCAGGGGAAATGTGAGGGTTGGAGCTCAGAGTTAGGAAGGCCTTCTTTTTGTTGAAATAAAATGTTTTTGTCATGTTAAGCGGGTCCTCTGAGGCCCCTTTTCTCTCCGATGGTCATTTTTCATGTTTTTGTTGGGAAATGACCTTTGGTGGTGGACTATTCGGTCCTAAAATTCTTTGGCACTACGGACAATAGTTCCCACCCAGGGGGGGGGGGGGCCAAAACCTTCAATTTTCAATCCCATACATAAATAAAAAGAAGAAATAGAAAATTTGAAAATTTGTGAGTGTACTTTTGGTAGATATGTTAAAAGAATTGTAAAACTGTCTTTGTTTTTGTTCTAGCATTAAAATTCAATGAGTTATATGCTTTTGAAATAGCAATACTAATGGACTAAAAACCAATGTCAAATTTTTTCATAAACTAAGGCCTGAATCAAAAAATGTATAGACGAAATTGTTCCTTTTTGACAGTTACATATCATAGTCAAGTTTTATAAGAATTAGACTGCAAACAAAAAAAATCATAATTATTATGAAATGCGTAAAATAAATTTTCTTTGTTTTTTCATGGAAATTACAATTCACAGTGTGAATATGAAGTTATGCATGGAGATTATCAAAATGAAAACAGCATTCAACTACATAAATTTTCCATTAAATTACATTTCAACAAAAAATTTTGTTTTGGGCCTGTACTGTAAAGTTACTTACTTGCAAAATTCAAGAGCATAGAAGTCATTGAGTTTTTATGCTAGGAAGAAAAAAAAAGTTTCAGAATCCTTGAAACCTTTCTAACAAAGTTATATTGCCCCTTTTTCCATTTTTACATTCTAAATTTTTCATCATAGTTCAAATCCAAAAAATTTGGTATATATGATATATTGGTAAAATATTGCTTATTTAAAAAAAATCATATACAATATATCTGAATATATCTTTGTTAGAAATGTTCCAAGGTTTCCCAAACTGTCTTTGAATTTGTTCTAGCATAAAAACTCAATGGCTTCTATTCTTTTGAAGTAGGTATAAAAATGACCCAAAAAACTAATATCTCATTTTTCTGAAAAACTAAGGCATAAATTAATAAATTTTATGAGTTCAAATCTGTTTGTCTTTCGAAAATACATATACTGACCAAATATCAGACCAACCGGATCAAAAAGATATTCCGGGGATATTCCCATTTTCTCTCCGATGGTCATTTTCCATTTTATTGTTGGAAAAAAACCCTTAGGTGGTGGACTATTCGATACTACAATTTTATGGCGCTACGGATAATAGATCCCCCCCAGGGGGGGTAAGGGGACTAAAATCCTAAATTTTCGAGCTCATTTCGACCCCATATAAAAAGAAAACAAAACAAGAAATGGAAAATTTGCGAATGTACTTTTGTTGGATATGTTTCAAGGATTCTAAAACTGTCTCTGTTTTTGTTCTAGCATAAAAACTCAATGAGTTCTATTCTTTCGAAATATCAATACCAGTGGACTAAAAACCAATATGTCAAATTTTGCCAAAAACTAAGTCCTGAATCAAAAAAATGTATTAAGGAAATTGTGTTTCTTTTCAAAAGTTACATATAATAGTCAAATTTCATAGGAATCAAACTGAAAACAAAAAGTTTCATAATTTTTATGAAATCAGTTGAATTTTTTTTAATTTTTATCTTTTTTGTAAATTACAATTCACAGTTTGAATATGATGTTATGCATGGAGATTATCGAAATAAAAATGAAAACAGCATTCAATTACATAAATTTTCCATTATATCACACTAAAACAAAAAATTTCGTTTGTTTTTATTTATTGGTAAATTTCTGCATATAAAAAAAATTAAAAAAAAAATGCAAAATCCCCGAATATATCTTTGTTAGAAATTTTTCAAGAATTCCAAAACTGTCTTTGAATTTGTTCTAGCATAAAAACTCAATGACTTCTATTCTTTTGAAATATGCATAAAAATGACCCAAAAAACCTATTTTTCAAATTTTTCGGAAAAACTAAGGCCTAAATCAAAAAATTTCAAGTTCAAATATGTTTGTCTTGCAAAACTACATATACTCACCAAGTTTCAGACCAATCGGATCAAAAAATTTTCATTCCGGAGGACCCCCTTAAGGACCCTCTCATTAAGGGGGCATTCCCGTCAAAATTGAATTTTGATCCGATTGGTCTGAAATTTGGCCCCCATATGTATTTAGCAAGAAAAACATTTTATTCGAGAAGTTTTTTGATTTAGGCCTTATTATTATTATTTTTTTTTAAACTCATTTTTTGGTTCATTTTTTTGGGGTGTTTTCAAAAGAATAGAAGTCAATGAATTTTTATGCTTGAACAAAGACAGTTTTGAAATTCTCGTAACACTGCAAGCAAACTGATAGTCCTAAATTTTCTATTTGAAACTCTAGTTTTTTAGATATGCCATATTTGATCAATATCTAAAATATACCGAATTTTTAGGTTTCGAACTAGCATAAAAAAAAGATAACGTACAAACTAGAAAATCGTGGATTATCAGTTAGTTTGAATTGTTCCAAGAATTCTAAAACTGTCTTTGTTTTCTTCCTAGCATAAAAACTCAATGACTTCTATTCTTTTGAATTTTGAAAATAAATGACTTTACAGTATAGGCCAAAAACAAAATTTTTTGATGAAGTATTATATAAAAAAATTTTTTATTATGTAATTGAATGCTGTTTTCATTTTTATTTCGATAATCTCCATGCATAACTTCATATTCACACTGTGAATTGTAATTTTAAAAAAAATGAAAATTTTTTACTCATCATCAAATTAGGAAATTTTTTGTTTTCAGTCTGATTCTTATGAAATTTGACTAATATATGTAATCTTCGAAAATAAACACAATTTCTTCTATACCTTTTTTTTCAGGCCTTAGTTTTTGAAAAAATTGACATATTGGTTTTTAGTCAACTGGTATTGATATTTGAAACAAATATAACTCATCAAATTTTAATGTTAGAACAAAATCAAAGACAGTTTTAGAATCCTTGGATTATATCTAACAAAATTAAATTTGCAAATTTCCCATTTCATTTTTTGTTTTCTTTTTATATGGGGTTAAAATGGAGTCAAAAATTTCAGATTTTGGTCCCCTTACCCCCCCTGGGGGGATCTATTGTCCGTAGCGCCATAAAATTTTAGGACCGAATAGTCCACCACCTAAGGGTCCCTTTCTAAGAAAAACATGAAAAATGACCATCGGAGAGAAAAGATGCCTGGGAGGACCTTCTTAAGGGTTCACTATTCTGTTTTTCAGCACCTACGACTTTCTTCTTTAACTTTGATCTCATTTCATAGTCTTCTTTCTCAACTTACTGTTTCTATGCCCTTTTTGCATAGATTCCGTATTCGCTCAACCCCATACCAAATTGTGCCTTCCTCTCTTTGAATCCCATTTGTTACGGATAGAGACAGGAATGGAAAAAACCCAATTCATATGGCCTGTATTTGGTTGAAATTTTTTTGTATCTTATGGTTTTTTGGGCTTTATTGGTTTTATGTAATACCTGTTTTTGTTCATCTTATTTCGATCCTATAAATTTCAAATTTAACTTATTTTGATCCTATAAGCTTGAAAACAAGTTAAATTTGAATAGCAATAGCAAAACCCCCCATAAAAATGTTATTTAGTGTTATTTTGTATTTTTTGTTTTTTTCTGGGTGTTTTTTTTTGTGCCAGCCCTGCCTGCTTGTGATGAGGAGTATGAAAGGAGGTGAACAGGGAAGTGCATGAAAGGATTATGAGCATGAGAAAGTGTGAGTTGGTTTCCAGCTTCCTGGATATGGATAGCATGATCCAGGGTGGATGTTTTCCTAGAGATGGAGTCCACCTTACACAAGAAGGTGAGATGAAACTCTCAAGGAGATACGTTCACTGAAAACTGAAAAAAAAAATTGCTCGCTTAAAAGATTCATCCTTTGAAGCTCAGTTTTTTACACCAATGAGTGAGTTACTACATGCTATTCATATTTTTGCAAGTTTATAGATATAGGAGTACTTACTAAGCTGAAATATTTCTATGTTGTATCAAAATTATTACATCCTATATGGCTAGGTGTATGGCATTTAGTTTCATTAGCTTGTTTTTCTTACAGATTGAACCCTTGACCAATATCAAAGTTAGTGGTAAACTAGGTCACTCAACATGCCTTTGGACTCAAGGATACCTTCAGAGTCCAATCAAAAGCTTTAGGACTCCAACCAAAAGAAGTCTTATTTTGAGTCTACGGAGAAGTCCACGCTTTAAGAAGCAGGAAGAAGGCACTTCTGTCCCCGAGCCAATTTCTGTTCTACCCTCAGGTGAAGGCCAACACATTTCATGATATAAAAGCTCAATTCATTTCCCCTTAGAAAGGATATTGTAGTATATTAAAAACTATCTCTCAGTCCCCTCAGGATGACACAGTTATCGTATCTATGGGAAGTTGATTATTGAGCAGATGATTAGGTGGGCCATCATTTTATTCATATAGAATTGGTGTATTTGAGTCGAGTGCCTACTCTTTTGGTTCTCAATTATACTTTTTTCAGCTCCGAATGCTTGATTTTCAAACTTTTTATTTGTTTGAACTCATTTCCTGACTTGCCGTGTCGATGCATTTGGTGTCCTGTGTGGGAGCACACTTCATACATAGATTGCCTGTGTATGTGTCCATGTCCTTAATAAATGATCCCTTCATTGTTGTGATCACATTTGTTGTGACTAGGGAATCCCAAACTAGAATAAAGAAAAACTTTATTTCTAGCAAAACCTATTCTGAATCTATAAAATGAAATTTAATTTGACCCATCATTCTCTGGTCACTCACATAAAGGAAATAAGTTTTTGATTCATGTAGATGATATAATTATCCTAAACTGTGCAGTTTCATTACCATTAATAATGAGATTGGTTTCTTGTTCCTAACTTATGTTGTTGAGGGAATTACAAAAATTTCCTCGTGTATTTTTAAGTTTTCCTTGTCATGTTTTTTAATCGTTATCGACAATTTTTATTGGCCTGATATTTTTTGTTAACAGAGCAGCAGAGTAGCTCTGATGAAGAACAATCAACTTTACAGACACTGACCCTCATGGCAACAAAAGAATTCATCCAAATGCCGTGAGTATCCCATAATTTCACGCTCTAAAAGATTTCTCAGTCTCCCTCACGGGAATGTAACTATTAAATATATGGAAATTGAATAGAAAAGGTTTTGTTTCTTTACTGGCCAATTTTTCTCCAGGAGACAGCTGTAATGCATTTAGCGCCATTATTTCTTATTCAGCGTTTATCATGTTTTGTAAACTTCCTTCGACCATTGTTTCTATGCGCAAGGAAACTTGTGTATAGATTACTCATACCCG
Organism: Morinoia aosen; assembly: GCA_030386875.1. NCBI lineage: Eukaryota > Metazoa > Arthropoda > Malacostraca > Amphipoda > Talitridae > Morinoia > Morinoia aosen. The sequence goes on from CM059570.1 coordinate 5,589,500, forward strand.
TCTCTTCACACTGAATGTTGTTTTTCCTTCCTATCTTGAGGTCGTTTTTTGATAGCTAGGGAGTCGTAAGCACCAACTATGATAAGAATAATAGTGAAATGGGATGTCTTCAAAATATGCCACGTTGACTTCCATTCCCAATGAGTCTGTTTATTAGTGTCACACTCATTTCATGGCTTTGATTGCGATTGAACGTCGCTTAACCAAAAATTCTAGCTCATTATTGTGAAAGCTCTGGGCAACTGTGGGGTGATGAATTTGAAAACATTGAATCTGTGAGTAAACATTACGTATAAGTTGAGCGTTGTTCTACTTCGCTAGATGCAAATGGCTCCCATTCAAAGAGACGCATGGTGTTCTACCTAATAAGTTTATTAATTAAGAGTGTTTTGTCCTATATAGAAGGCCTGCTGTTTACTAGCTTCTAGTCCTCTCAAGGGGGTACAACTATTCTATCTATGGGAATTAGCACTCCCAGGGGGAAAAATGTGTGAGGGTCCGAGCTGAAAGTTAGGTAGGCCTTCTTTTTGTTAAAATAAAATGTTTATTTTTGTTCTGTTAAGGACAGCTTTTTTCGGCTCACTGCTATCCTGTTTTTCAGCACATTCTACTGTCTTCTTCAACTTTTATCTTGTTTCATAATCTTCTTTCTCAACTTGATGTTTCTACGCCCTTTCTGCATAGGTTCCGCGTTCCCTTAACCCCATCCTAAATGGTGCCTTCCTCCTTCCTCTCTTTGGATCGCTTTTTGTTGCGGATAGGGAGGCTTAAACTAACTAATAATCTGCCTCTGCTAGTGGTACTAGCCATACCAAAGATGAAATTTACTATGCTACATACCTGGAATGCCCCTTTCAATTTTTATCCCATGTTCATCTTGGGTGTCTATAGGTAACGAGTTTTTTGAAACCACAAAAAAATCTTTATAAAATTTTCAATGAATTTGGTAGGAACGTCTTTTCTACGTACGGGTGTCTGTCTATCAGGGGTTAAAGTAGTAGCAAGTAGTAAAAAGTCCATTTAGGACGGGGTACTTGAGGAACTCACGCAACTTTCTTTGCGATAATGCTTTGGTTGCTGCATTTAGTAGTATTCTAAGTATCAAGAAACTTGGATATTTTTTGAACCCTAGGTATTGAATGTATTATTGACTCAAACTGCTCATTATAGGCCGGTTACTTACATGCTGACATTTGGGCAACATTCATTATGTGAAAATAGGTAGTAATTTTTTTCCTGATGATGGTAGTAAAGAGTAGTAAAATTTGAAAATGATAAATCAGTAGACGTGGAGTTGAAATGAAAAAATTACCTTGATCTTGAGTAAAAACAAAAAGCTATAAATCATTTTCTTCAGTAACTGCAAAGAACTGGTGAATTCTAAGAACGTACAATGCCAAGTTTGATTCAATGAAACTAACAAATATGCATTCTTGTTTGCAAATTTTTAGAGAAGCCAGTCATATGAAATAAAACTGCCATAAGGTCATATATTTACAGTACTTTCTTGAAACATCTACAGCTCAAACTCACGTGCTACATCATTGTTAGGACTAATTTCAACACGCGTGTTCCACATAGTTTTGGGTACACTGCTAACATTGTATTCAACTTATTCACCAGAAATCCATGCTGGTGAATTCGAGACAATCGTCGCTCGGAAAGACGGTTAGCAGCATGCTGAGGATCCTTATGACCCGAAACCTTGCTGTCCAGTTCAGCATGACGGGTTCGGGTCTCAAGCGACAGAAGTCGAAGTTAGATTCGACAACTCGCCGGCTTGCTGCTTGATTGAAGGTATGATATTGGTTAGGCAAGTTGCTCATTCATTGCTTAGAGGGATGTACGTCATGCCGTATTATTGTGGCAGAATTGTGGTTTACATAAAATATAAATTACATGTTCTTAGTGAATAAATCTTCAAATAAGTTTAATAGATCGGCTACATTAAACTTACAGTTTTGTGTATTCATTTGGCTTTCACCTAAATTTTTGTTGATGATGACTTCATTCCTTTGTTATTTTTCCATGACATTGTTTCGATTAAATGCACTCGAATCTGCAAATAATAAATAGCAGAGTGGCTGTAACTATGTACATTATATTTCGACATGAATGAAAGCTACACATTTTTGTAGCAAGTTTCAGGCTGTCGTAAAAATATTATTATAGACCAATCACAGGCTGTGCATGTAGGCTTCAGAATGATTATGGAACTCTTGTACTTTAAGAATAAATCCTGAAGGAGGAAGTGTCGATTTGTTTGAGTGTAGTAGTCTTCTCTGTTGAGATCTAAGGTTTTTTTCTATGTTGGGGTGGTTTTTCATTGCAGGGGTGCATATAGTATAAATGTTAACTTTCTAAGGCAATCTTTCTGTAGATGAATTATATTCTGAATAACTCTTTACAGGCATCCTCTCCAGCATGCCGGAATATGCTGCGGAACCTCGCTGCAAACTGAAGCAGCTATTCAAAAAGCTCTCAAAGGTGAGCTTCTCAGGCCAACGTTTAAGAATGAAATTCAAATATGTGTTGTAACCATTTTCTATATTAGAATAAGGACTTTTCACTGGAATTTATAAGTTCCACACGACTCTACGGAGACAATATCACATTGTAGGACATGTCACGAATACCTTAGACTCGCTTTAGTTAATAATATCACTAAAACATGAAAGTTAGATGCATTTATTTATATTTTCTTAGATGTGAAAAACTTGACTGAAAACTTGAATGTAATTTCGGAGTGTAGAGTTAAGGAGAAGGCAGGTTTGCATGGTGTACAGTGTGCACGAAAAGTTGATACTCTGTCTATTTTTTAGGTAATTTCAATGAAAATTCATATTTCAAAATGTTATTCTCAAAATTGCAAAACTTTTACAATTTAATATCCAGTCAAAAGCCCTCGAGCTGCAATTACGCCTTTGAGACGCTTGGGCATGAAATGAGCAAGGTTTTTTTAGTCAGAGGCATCCATGTCCTTCTACCAGAGATTAAGTAGGGCTTCTTCGAATTTTAGGACTGATGTATTGTCGTGTCATGGAGCTTACTTTTCATGTATGACTAGCAATTCTCAATGGGTTGAAGTCCGGTGAATCGCCTGGTCATTCAAACACTTCTATCTTCTTGTCTATGAGGAATTTTAAGACCTGTTTTGATTGGTGACAAGGAGCCGAATCTTGCATAAAAAACTGACATTTTTGGATCACAATAAAAGAGAGCAAATGATCGTCTAAAACTTGTACGTAATAATCTTCATTCATTGTTTGATTTTTAGGTAAGAAGTATAGGCCACTTCTGCCCATTTTGTCATTAAACCATCCCCATATCATGACATGCATAATCTGGTGCTTTACAGTCCGGCTGGTATACCTTGGGTCATATCTTGACCAAGGGCAATATGGAATGCTCCAAGTAACACTGGAGCATAAATGAGCATTTAACGGCAGCTCGAAACGCACTGAGTTCTGATGCTTCTCAATTCTCTTACAAAATCTTAGCTTGCAAGACGTATGATACTATTTATCGCTATAGAACTCGGAAATACTTGATACATTTACATGTACAGAAATAAATATATAGGGTAACATCTACTTTTGCGCATCGGCGCTTAGGCAGACGGGTATCATCTATTTTCGCGCACGCTGTATTTCCGGGGAATATCAACAGTTTGAGAAGGTTTGAAAATATGTTGAAATAATGGGTTGTGGTAATAAAGGGAGCGCGCAGTTGAGAGTATTGAAGACGCGAAAGACGACAGACCAATATCTGCATTAATAGGAGTCAGGTTTTTAGCTGTTTTTTTTTTGGTGTGCAGGTGCAGGTGGCTGGGATTGTCACAGAGGGACTCGTGTGAAACCGCCATCGAAAGCGCACACCACTGAACGGGCAGAAGACGAGGGCCATACTCTGCAAAAACCGGGAGTACCATTTCCCCACCCCCAAATGTCTGAAGTAGAGCTCCCTTTCGCAGACTCTTAGTCGAAATTATTTACAGTTACGCATAACTGTAAATTCATTTTCTTGATATATCTATATACCAAAAAATATAAATAAACTATATATTTTATTGCTTTATGATTCATTTTTATTTTTTGGGGTATAGATATAGATTTCAAGAATAGGAAGATGATCGTTGAAAGGGAACTATGTAAACTTGATTTGATATATCTGTATATCATGAAATAAAACTAAACCCTAATATATCGGTTTGTGGTTTATTTTTATTTCTTGATATATAGATACATCAATAATAATTTATTCAGATAAATAATGTAGATGAGCTTTAAAAGGTTACTACGTATACCTGACTTGGTATACCTATATGTCTAGAAATAAGAAAAACATGATTTATTTTAAGGTTTATGGTTTACTTTTATTTATTGATATATAGATATATCAAGTAATAAAAGTATACCATAAACCAATCAAATAGATATATGTAATGTAGACGAGCGTTGAAACGGAACTCTGTATATCTATGTATCAAGAAATGAACCATATTTTATTGGTTTATAATATATTGCCATTTCTTTATATATATGTACCTATATCAAGAGTAAAATATATGTACAGGGTGTTTGATAATTCAATGCACTTATTTTACCTCCACACAGAAAAATGCTATATATAAAGATTTTCATAAGCAAACTTAGAAAACTCCTTCGTTTCGAGAAATGATGACCAAAAATAGTTTAAGATTCCCAACGGAATAGCTTAAAACGCGCGCCAACAGCCTGCTTAAGAAGTTAGATTTTACTCGTTATGCATGGTAAGCCTATTCTCACGGGAATCTAAAATTATTTCGGGTCACAATTTCTCGGAAACGGAGTTTTTAAGGTTTTTGGTACTCGTGAAAATCATTTTAATTTGCATTTTACTATGTAGATTGTTAAAATATGTGCATCGAATTACACAACACACTGTGTACATATATAATGTTTATGAGCGCTGTGTGATAGAGAATTATATTCTCATGCCTATTTTTATGTGGTGAAGATATTTGTAACAGGAACTGTTCTAGTCGGACTGTGATTGTATCTTAAATTCCAGTATTATTCTGGTGTTCCAGTGATGGGGAAGGCTGTGATCTAGAGAATGTTTAGTTTCTGCATTAAAAATTACTAACTGAGAATGATTCCTTATCCTTTTTAATGTATTGTATATAACTCATGTGCTTGTAAACTCCCGGTTGCACGTGGCTTGGTCTCATTGGATGTACAATATTGTACTGAGTTTATAGGGTCAACACATTCACTATGCATTAAGTGTGAATGTATTGTAAGATCCTAAACTTCCAGTGCGATATTGTTCAACCCGTGAGGCGAACCACGCGCAACCGGGAGCAATTTTTTTACCCATAATCCACGGACGGCCAGCCGCGATTCGAAATTGGGTTGAAGTTGGGTTAGAGGCGAATGGAGTAGATACGCGCGGTTTTGAGGCGGTAAACAGCCGTTAGGGTAGGGCGGAACAACGGCGTTTCGCGTGAAGTTTTGTGTCCGAAAAAGTGGACATTTGACCCTTAAACCGCGCGTAATACAACTAAAAAAAGCCTAGGAACCCGCGCGTACCCACCGGCGACACGTCCTTGATTTTCAATTGGGTAGGTACTCGTTTATAATTGATTCCAATTCAGTTCGTTCATTTTTGAGATCTTCAATTGTGTCTTTCAATGACTCTATATAACAATCTTCAAGTAAACTTTTTATTTGCTTTACATTTTGCAAAAGTATTTCAGAATTATTTTCATTATCTTCATGTTCACGATTTCCTTTACAGGTGGGTAAAAAGACCAACTTCGCTGCATACATATTTCCACAAGACATTTTGTAAAGAAAAAAAATTACCTATAGTTTATTTTCTAAAAACTAATTGAGGTTTTATACAGATCTAAAAGAGCTGTATGAAAGCTTTCATTTCCTAAACGCTTCAACATTTCTAGACATAAATGTCCACAAATTACATCACCCATTTTCTGGATTTTGTAAGTAGAGAAAATAATATCAACACAATCTGTTAAACAGTCTTAAAATTCAATTGGATAAATTAAACCATGACTGTCAAAGTAGCAGCATATTTTGTCTTTCTTATACCAACAAGTCCAATGCGTTCCTAATCCTTTTTCAGTGTCTAAATTTAAGATTCCGCATCCAGTTTTTAGAGGGTGTTTAGGTAAAGTATCTCTCACGTAAATACCTCGAACATTCGGAATTTTCATTATATGCATGTAGTATTCCAAATCATGATTAGATAATGGTTTGATAGGTATTACTTTTTTGATGGTTTCAAATAGAGATCCTTTCCACAAGTTTTTTTTCTTACCTGAACCTTTTTTAATTTTCATTACTTCATTATGTGTTTCAGTTTCTGACAACAGTTTCTCATCAGCTTTTTTCTTCTTAACTGCAGATGCTATTGCAGCAGCACCTCCAGCCTAAGAGCCAGCAGCCCAAGGCCTGCTAATGAAGCTGCAATTGTAAATATAAAATCCCCTTTTTTCGCAGTATCTTTAGAAACAAAAGAAGTCTTTGTCTTTTTACAAATAATACACATAACTTTGACCAGTATCTTATTGTTCTTTGTAATTAAATATTGAGGATTATCAGTATCAGTTTTCTTCTTACATTTTACACAATTCATTTTTTAAACATTATATTGTGAATATGTTTTAATTTTTAGTAGTTTAAATTTTTTTTTATCACCGTCAGATTGAAATCGAATTACTCTGTCAGATAGAACCAATGCATAATTGAATATGCATGTGTATCATCAGGAATATTAGTTTTAAATTCTGCTTCAATTTTAATATCAATTTTAGTTTCTTTGATACGTTCATTTTGTCTGCTGATATCAAGCACATTGATGAGATACAAATATTTAAAATGACTGTATTCGATAGCACAATTTTCATTAGATAGATAATCTATTGACATCTTGTAAGCTGTAGCATAATTGTTAGAATCGAAATCAATCAGTAAATTGTGATCAGGGTATCGTCCATTATTCAGCTGAACATATGCATTCGTCAAGTTACAATGATCGAAAATTGCATTGTTTACAACTTGTGAATTAGCTGTCTTAGTTTGGAATGCTAAAATTAAATATCAAGGTCTTTGAGATCCTGAATTTGGAGTTAAAGTCCAATCTAAGAATTTCTGTTGAGAGTTTGCAATTGTCTGTTCCAATTGTCTATTCAAATAAGGAATAGGTAACGTTATTTTATCCTTAATTTGACGATATAGCTTGTTTTTATACTCAGACAGTTTGTAAGCTGGCATTTTCCAAATTAGTTTTTACTAGTAATTTTACCATCAACAACTTTATCTTGCTGGTTTGCACCTTTCTCAGCCGATTTGAATATAGTATTAGAATTATCACCTCTTCTCAAAGTCAGAGCATGCTTTACTCTATAAGTTACCTTCTTATAATTTTCACAAAATCCAAACACATGTTTGAGTGGGATAGCAGCGCTGAATTTCCCATTAGCTGAACTTAAGTAGTCGATTCGATCACTAAATCCTTCGTTTGATTTTTCATTCTTCTTCGTATCAACACTCCAGAAAAATATCATGTTTCCTTAACATTTCGCGGATAGCTAACTAATCCTTTTAGAGTTGTTGTAATTCCAGGGTAACTATAGCCTTCAATTTCTTCATCTCCAATTCTGTGATAAACTCTATCCAACAAATGCATTAATCCATTGTTGATTCTTTTTATTTTTTCATCTTTAAAATTATAATCACTTCCATCTTCTTTATTCAAAGCTCCTTCATTATAAATAAAACTTTTACTAGGTAATACAAACTGATCTTGATTCTGGAGAATGATCTTTATATCGTTATGTTCACGATTCAGGTCAGTACCTATTTGTGGTTCATAGTTATGCGTTTCAATTTTTTCAGTTGATTCATCAACTTAAATAATTTCATTCCATCTCAAAGAATCCATTTTTAAAATTAATTACCTCAAATTATCTTAATTTATAGATCTTAGGTGTAATCGAACCGTTACTTCTTCACCTCTAGTATTCAGAGTATGTCCATTTTGATCATTAAGCCAAATTCTCAAATCATAGAATAAAGGTTGATATATCGGTAGATAAATTGGTTTATTTGGATTTTCTACAATTTTATATCCTGGTGGGACGTTTGGGAAAAATGAATACAAAATATTATGCAAAGAACCGTTGAGGTATGAGCCGTTAATTGCACTACCATGAACGAGTAATGCGTTAACAGACATTATGTTTACTATATTTATACTTTCATGTTCTCCAACACCTTCTAAGATAATTTCTCCAAATCCTAACATTGTATATAAGGATTTTTCTTTATTGAAAACACTTTTAACGCAGATGAATGGAGAACTATGACGCATTTCAAAGTATTTGTATTTGCTTTGATTTCAATAAAACCTGATTATGTATTTTGAATGAATTCGTTTATACTTCTATTTCATAACAACCTGCTGTAGGTGTAATTACATTTTCAACACCGTTCAATTAATAATGAAATATGTTATTATTTTCATCAATGTTAGAAATAGAATGATACATGTCTAACCCAACCAGTGCAATTTCGTGAAATTTATTTTTGTTCAATTCTATTGCTGGACTAAAATTTATATTAATATCACTTTTTCTTTCACTAAATACAGTGCTTTAAGATTCCATTTTTTAAACAGTAAGTCATCAAGCATCTTCACTTCAGCAGTATTTAATAGACCTCGCTTTAAAAGTTTATGCGTAAGTATTTGCAATTCATTAAAAACTCCTGTATTTCCAACGTTAAACGAACCGAACAATAACTGGCGTCTTTTTACAAGATCATTGGTGTTAGATGGTAACACAATATAACCTGATCCTGAAACGTCTGAATCCTCTATGGAAGGATGACGAGGAGGTATAGGAAAAGATGTAGGAGAAGGTCCAGGAGTAGGAGTTAGTTTAAAAGTAGACCTTCGTGAAGTGTCGAAAAATAGTCCCTGGCTTGTTGAAGGACTTTGGTGTCGACTCAAAATTGAGGATTCTACTACTCTTGGGTTTGTTAAAGGACTTGGTTCTGGGCTTGATTCACGGCTTGATTCATGACTTGATGGACTTGCTGATCTAATTGTTTCAACTGCAGCTTGAGATTTGTTTCGTTGAACTAATTGATAAAAGTGTTTGATAAATTTAATATATTTTATTTCCCACCCCTAGTTGCTTTTATGGAACCGTCTTCCGTCAAATAGGCATCAGTTGCATTCAGCATATCATGATAATTTCTTATATCACCGTCCCTAAAATCAATAGGATTTTGCTTTGTTAATAGTTCCCATAATCCAGTTGTGCCTTCGTATGCTTTATCTCCAATTTTCAAATCATTACCCAAAATAGCTACCTTTTAAATTCCTAGCATAACTTTACTTCCATCCCAACGAATGCCATAAGCTTTGTCATACTCATTTCCAGGTTTCCATGCAAAACGTTTCAACGTTCAACAAGAATTCAATCCAACTACAGTGTTGGTTTCAGAAGGTGGTAAAGCTAGTTTCTCAACAGGTTTCCCTTCGATAGATTCAAGTTTTTCATGATGTATGACTTTTATTGCTAACCTAGTTTGTTTAGTTTCGTCAACAATTTTAGATAAAGGTTCCATTAACGGTTTGTAAACTTTTTTATCATAATTGTATAAATCTTGTTTGATTATTTTATCATTTGTGAATTGCTTTTTTTAAACTCTTTGTTAAGTTTAGTAAATCTGATTTAGTTTTGATATCAATGAACGCCATTGTTTAAAAAGAAAAATTCAAAAAGAGTTTAACTTAATATAAGTTTACTCTGAACTGACATTAAGTTCAGTTGCTGAGATCCATGAAGGTTCATCATAACCTTTCCACTTGACCCGAAGTTTTCCTTTACTCTTCTTAAGAATTTTCTCAATTGCATAAACATCAGTAGTATATTTTGATAATTCTTGTTCATAAAAACTTCCTTTTATTTCTTCACCATCCATGTCTTTCAATCTATAAGTAATTGGTTCAGTAGACAGTATTTCAGATACAATGAATAACTCATTAGTGAAATATGGCAAATAACCCTTCCGGAAGTCTTTCCGTTTCTTGCTTATTCTTACTCTATCCCCAATTTTGAGTTTCGGTGATGTGAAAGTTGGTTCGGTTGGAGGGAATAAGTTATCATAAACCTTTTTACTGTTTTTCCAATGATGCTTGGTTAGGTGTCATTTTAATTGTTCTATGATAGCTATTATTATCAAGGTGAATAGTTGACGCCTGGGTTCCATATTTGTAGTTAGGTTTTTTTAAATAACTCTTCCAGGTTAAAATATATATTAGGCCAAGCTTTCGAACTCACAAGTGGAGTTCGTCATCAGGGCTGAAACATTCACAAGAGCTGGACGCATATGGCTACACACGTACGTATCTATGATACAGTTTTTTAAAGTAATTATTATTAAGCGGGCTTCTACTTGGTACTGACATCATTCCAAGCACATACGCTGTCATTTTGGAGGTAATAATTTATTTATTATCGGGAAATAACATGGGGGGATATCTTGTCTTCTATTAATTGATGCGGAATTTTACCTAGAGTAGCACGCTTCTACGAATTTTCTTGACATTGTTTTCGACTCCGTTGCTAAAATATTAAAATTTTCGATATTCATTTAGTGACCAGTTTCTTGCTGGTGTTGGAAAACGTTGCTTGTTATTTATCGGAGCTGAATTGAACGTGTATGTTCCTCAATGCGTTACTTCGCTGTTCTCCCCGTCTCTCCTATGTATGATGCTGCACATTGGTTGCAGTCAATTTAGTATACAACATTTTTTCTCTCTTCCTTGGACCTTTTATCTTTCAATTTACAAAGTTGATTTTTCAGACTATGAGTGGATTTACTACAAAGCACAATATTGTGCTTTGTTGATTAACAAAGATTAACAAAGTTGATTTTTCAGACTATGAGTGGATTTACTACAAAGCACAATATTGTGCTTTGTAGTAAATCCACTCATAGTCTGAAAAATCAACTTTGTAAATTGAAAGATAAAAGGTCCAAGGAAGAGAGAAAAAATGTTGTATACTAAATTGACTGCAACCAATGTGCAGCATCATACATAGGAGAGACGGGGAGAACAGCGAAGTAACGCATTGAGGAACATACACGTTCAATTCAGCTCCGATAAATAACAAGCAACGTTTTCCAACACCAGCAAGAAACTGGTCACTAAATGAATATCGAAAATTTTAATATTTTAGCAACGGAGTCGAAAACAATGTCAAGAAAATTCGTAGAAGCGTGCTACTCTAGGTAAAATTCCGCATCAATTATTAGAAGACAATATATCCCCCCATGTTATTTCCCGATAATAAATAAATTATTACCTCCAAAATGACAGCTTATGTGCTTGGAATGATGTCAGTACCAAGTAGAAGCCCGCCTAATAATAATTACTTTAAAAAAACTGTATCATAGATACGTACGTGTGTAGCCATATGCGTCCAGCTCTTGTGAATGTTTCAGCCCTGATGACGAACTCCACTTGTGAGTTCGAAAGCTTGGCCTAATATATATTTTAACCTGGAAGAGTTATTTAAAAAAAACCTAACTACAAATAGCTATTATTGTAATTTTGCATTAAGTCTTGTAAAATATTCACCCATTTTTAGTTTTCATGTGGGTAAAATATTTCCACATTTTAGTTTTTAACGTCCTGTTGAAGTGTTCCACAACTTGAGCTTTGGTTTCATTTTCTGAACTAAACCACTGAAAGTTATGTTTCTTGAATAGTTCTTGAGTGGATTTATTTGTAAACTCTAAGCCTTTATCTGTCTGAACTTTAGAAGGAATCCGCATTTTAAATAGTTTTTGAAAAGAATTTTTGATTTCTCCACCTGTCTTCTTACTTATTGGAATCGCCCATGCATATTTACTGCAAATGTCAATTACTGTTGAAATGTAGTTTTTCCTTGATCTTTCCAGTTTTGCATGTCAACCAAATCAGCTTGCCATTGATCATCAATTCTTGATACCTTCACCCTTCTCGTCTTAAAATTATGTTTTATTGGTTTATGTAGAGTGTGTGTTTCTTGAGTTTCTAACCAATTTCGCACAAGAGTTGAAGATAAGCCGGATTTTTTAACAAGTTGGTTCATTCCAGTATAACCGGTCATTGGATTGTAATATAAGTCATTCAAGATTTTGTCACTCACATCAGTGAGCGTGTTTAAAAGTCTTTGAAAGTCCAAATCCGGCCCATGATTTCCCTGCCATAATTGCGCTAACTAATTTATCACTTTGTCTAACGTATTCTGATTCATTTGGATCAGTTGCAATTTCAGCGCCTCTTTTCGCTAGCATATTATCAGCGTAATTTCTGTCTTTCGTTATTGGATGTTTTTGGATGTGAATAAAAGATGTCATGATTCTTACAAGCCTGATCGAGTGAGTTAACTTCTTGATAACCTCCTTGAATTCGCTTCTGCACCTTAGTTCCTGGACCGCAAAATGAGTAGGTATGTTTATTGTTGAATGAACCGTTCGGGACTTGTTCAGATTGAATATTAGATGTTAATTTCAAATGCATTTCAGGTAATGGAAGTTTTCTAAGCAATGTATTTACAATACCCTTCCCAGTTTTTTCTTCAATAACTGATGATTTTAAATCACTCAAATACTGTTCATTTTCAACAGATAATAAATCTTGGCTATAAAAGTCATTATTGTTGTAGATAATCATTTTTTATACTTCATTTATTCAATATATTTTATCGTGATTTAATGCTAGTGAGTTGATATCATCTGGCAATATATATCGCTTGTCATCATTACCATTTAATGCAATCGTATTTATTTATTTAGTATATAATTCATGGTTAACACTTTGGATGTTGTACATCGTTTTGTATTTTGTTTCATTATTTAATGCTCTTTTGTATTCATCCATTGTGATATTGTTCTCAGTTATGTTCTTACTTACACCTTTTACTTTCTTACTAACGGAATTTTTCGTTTTGTAACTATATAGTTTTGCTCTGCGACCGACGAATTCTTCAATTGGTATTTCACAAGTTTCGTCTTTCATTTTCCCAATTACTTTCATATTTTTAATTGAATATAGGAAGTGTGCTTTAGAATAGTTTGATGTATCATACAAGTCTTTATTTCTTCCCATATCTTTGTACAAATCTTTGGTTTCGATATCATAACATAATGAATCTGTATCTGTAAACAACAATTTTGCCTTATTGCCATGTTTCTTTTTAATATGATCATAATGGAAATCATTCATTAATGTTTTACTTATATCTAATACAGATAGCCCAATCTAGATTGGTATATCAAATTTCAGTCTTTGTTTTTGCATTTGACATGCTATAAAATTTTCTGAGAATATTTTAAAACTGTTAAAGTTTGGTTTATTTGCTAATATAATTAATTCTTTCTCTGACTTTACTAAACACACATCTAATCTATTACTAATGTTTTCCATTGTTTTGCCAAATACTGAATTATTCATCAGCTTGTAGAAGTCTTTTTTAAATTCAGATTTAGCTTGCTGACGCATTTTTGTATTGATATCAATATTTGATTTCATCCATGGACTTTCATCAAGCTCTAATATTCTGTGAATTTTCTCAAACTTCAATCCTAGATCTAGATATTGTGTTAAAGATTCAAGATGTTCAACATATTTTCTCGTTTTCAACGATGTGGAACTTATTTATTTACATCATTTACTTTGATATTTTCTGGAGCCAATGGTAAATCATTATGTAGAATATATAAGTCTTTCAGATAACTCAAATATACTTCTAATATATAACCTTTATCTGCTTTGAGTTTCGACTTTGGATCTTTCCATTTATTGGTACCAGTTGGTAATGATCGGCACATAGCCCAGCCGTAAAGATTATTTGCATCTATATATGTGATAAAACTATTTGGTTTTCCTTAATCGAATGTTTCTGGAATATATGGATTGTTTGCTTCTGCATATCGCGTTGATATCGTAGAAATCCCACCTCATATTCCTTTTTCGATGAATAGGAGCATATCAGGATCTTCAAACAAGTAAAATTCTATTTTTGTATGTTTCAGTAAAGCATCGAAAGACAATCCGGGAGCTGTAAAATAATGTGCTGGATCTAGAGAATAAGTTTTCATGCATGTTAGTCTAAATTGTTCAAATACTTTTGCTAATAATAATGTATCAGCTTTTAGATATAAATTATGGTAATCCTTGAATTTTGTGCAATTGAAAGCTCTCCAAACTTTGAGTGCATGCTGATATTCATCCTCTGAAATATTTTTATTATTTAATCTACTGTAAAATTAATTTTTAGCTGGTAAACTATTAACGTTCATTTTTTCATAATTATTAACATATTCGTACGGATAAATACCTTTTTTGTTGAACAATTCAAATTGTTGTTCATTGAGAAAGAACTTCGACAATAATTCTTTGTGCTCGGATAAATTCTTCGAAAGTTTATCTAGAGACGAAGGTAAAAACCTGTAGCTGTCTAAGAACCGTAAGTCTCGGGTGATATCTTTAATTTTTCCTGTAGGTTTACATATATAAGAATCAACTTTTATTGTTTGTGTAAAATTAATATACTCTTCATCTGTTTGTGGAATAACATTCAACTTTCCGGACGTATTTCCCAAGTCTCTCACGAACAAATGAGCATCGTAATTAGACAGATTATGTATGAACACCGGTATAAAATTTGGATTCCTAATTTTTAAATTACATTTTAAATGAGCTGAACCCCTGTAATAACCTGTCAAATGATTGTGGTCTCTAACTTCATAGTTATCTTCCGTAAATTCTTCTCAACATACATAGCATCTTGTGGCTTCTTTATATTCTTTAAATTTATCTGATGCTATATACATTTTCTAATTCATTTTCACCAAACAATAAATTCTCTTGGTTTCTTTTTCTAAATATTCTACAAACTTTTGGGAAGCATCTTTACCATTTTATATTTCTAAACGGGAGTATTCATCTGCTTTAGATTTTGTATAGCAGCAGAATGAATTAGGATTGTGCTTCTGAATGTTCATGGTGTAACATGAGTTTTGATTTGGTTGACACGTATCTATTTTTTTCAACGTTGATGCGAAATCAGCATAAATTGCAAAAGGATATCTAATTGTTTTTTGGCTGTGTTTAAATTTTAATTTACCTACTACACGTACATACTTCGTTGGAGTGTGAACTGAGCAATCATTAATGAGGTTGGTTAA
This sequence comes from Morinoia aosen, assembly GCA_030386875.1. Lineage (NCBI taxonomy): Eukaryota > Metazoa > Arthropoda > Malacostraca > Amphipoda > Talitridae > Morinoia > Morinoia aosen. The sequence continues at coordinate 5,604,757 of CM059570.1, forward strand.
TAAACATTCTTTTGTGAATGGTCATAAACAATATGGACAGACATGTTTTTTATGTCCGTCTTTTGTTCGCATAAATGGACTTAATGACTTCATGGAAACATAATGACTTTTATTTTCATCTGTTAAGAATAAAAATGATATTACATTTTCATTTTCTACCTTAGTTATTCTCAGAGGACATAATTCTTTCAAGTAATTAAAATTGTAAACATTTATTGACATATCATAGTTTCTCTCAAATTTATCGATATGTTTAAGTTTTACTGGAAATGTTGTGTCCCTAAAATTTAACTTTTCAGTTTCAGTTTTTAATCTTCTCAATATTCTATTACTGTTTTTCTCATCTCGGCATAATATCTCGCAACACTCCACATAAATCCTTTATTATCGGTATTTTTGTTATTGATTAGTTTATAAGTTGACTTTTAAAACTTTTCAGGTAATTCTACAAAACTAGAACCTTTAATAGGTTTGTATTCAATAATTTTTACATTGAAATCTAATAATTTTTCTGTTATCCAGGCAGAGGAGTTTTTTATAAATTCTTCAATCTAATAGCTTCTTTATTCAGATCCTCAATGTTTATGAAGTTTTTCGATATGCCGATAAATCTACCTGTATTCATCCATGCGGATGAATATAGCTTTTCATTTTTTCTCTGTATTTATAAAATTGAACTAAAATTGCTAATTAAATTTTCATATTATCAAACTTTTGCTCCCTCAAAATTGATCTCCCAACCGGTATCATATTCCTCATAACAACTATTGGATCTATAACTGATCAGAGAACATATATTCCAGGTATTTTTCATTTATAGCAAATTATCTTCCTTTGAATTTACAGCCATAAACGTTTCTAAAATGCTTCTCTGATTTCTTTTGTTGTTGTAGATTTTTCCTTCTACTTTACACATCTTACATATTTTTTGCTCAAATATGAATGGGAAATTTTTCTTCATTTATGTTTTTAATATGCCTAGTAGATTTTTGATGTGTTTTTAGATTAGGGGCATTTATGTTAGATATATTACAGAAATGTTTTTTATATCAAAATACAGATCCGAGATTAATAGTTTTCTCACGTTTTTATTGTGTTTCATACTTTTCTCATGTCTGCTTAAGTTTATGATGTAAATTTTACAAATATTACAAAAATTGTTACCTGCAGTCATCTTTACAGAAATTTTCTTAAAATTATTATGCCTTTTTGTATTCTTAGTATTAAACAGATGAGATACATCGAATGGTTCCATTTTTAATGAATTATTTCCTCATATTTTAAAAATTTCAATGTGTTTTAAATTAAATTCAATAAATTTAAATTTTAAATTTTAAATTTAGATTTATTTTAAATTTAAATTTTAAAGTATTTTGAAGAATTATATTAATCAAAATGACAAGCAATATTCCATATGAAGTAATGGATGATAAAAATTTTTTTAACTCGATGTACCTGCTTTATTTACGACTGGGATTTGAGCAAAACACTTCTTCTAATTAGATGTGAAAAATTCCCTATAGATATTAAAATATACACTGTTTAGTATATGATGGAGAAAAAATATTTTTCACCAAAGGTAACTCCTTCTCTCGTTATTGCCTGACGAGACAACCAATAAAAAAGAAAAACACATTGAAGAATTAAACTTAATAAAATGGAAGGTATTATAACATATTCAAAGAGAAGTTGTTCTCAATACTGCAAACATCAATCAATTGCAATTAGATGTTAATCAAATTCAAAAAGATATCGAATTAAATAGTGAAAATATAAATCAATTACAGTCACATATCATTCATCTTGAAATATTAATCAGAGACGTTTCTCATGAAGTAGCAGCTTTAAAAACCATGTTTACAAATGCTACAAACAGAAAAAAACATTTGGAAAATCAGTTGTAGTTTATTAGTTATATTAAGTGGTGTTTATGAGGAAAGACAGTAACAAAATAATGAAAAGAATCACTTCATTTTTCCTTCTCCCGGCTTGAGATGTCACACCGTTGGGAGATCAAACTGTGGTAAAACTTCTTTATTAATAAGCTTCTGTTTGAAAAATTGGTTGAGTTTAATCATCTTTTTCTGTACAGTAAATCAATACATCAACCAGAATAAAAATTATTGATAAATGCTTTTGATAAAGGCTATGTGCGGAAATCCATTTGGGTCACCTCATTAATAAGGCGACCTCTCGAAGGAATTTTATTCGTCGAGTTGACCAGTCACGATTTGTTCGTTAACAGTGAATTGTTCTGGTCGGGTGACAACGACATAAACATGTCTACTTAAATCACCCGCCATGCAACCCTCGGCAGTCTCTCCCCAGATTTCGCCTCGCACAGTGTCACTGGATCAGCTGTCCTTCACTCCTGGTCAGCGTGGCCGTCGTCGAGGGCTGCGTATTGTGCGGAGCTTTTTGGTTGACCGAAAGAGTGCCTGTAGGTACTGCTGAAGTTTGGCGCCGGAAGACCGTGGCGGAGTGTGGAGCGAATTGGTCACTCCGTCAGGGAGCAGAGTTCGCCTCTTCGCCTGTGCCGTGTTACTCCTCTCCGTCCTACGCCGAAGTACTGGATAGCACTGAGGGGTACGTGGGTTGGTTGGCCATTATGATTTGCTGTCAACGTATTAATTTCGTGCTCTGGTCAATTAGGGAGCAACGCCACACACGCATTCGAATAATAACTTTATAACTCAGAACTTGAAACCTTATAACGCGTAACTAATGACTGAAACCTTATAACGTACTACGTATAACGAAAAACTGGAACCTTATAACGTATAACTTATGACTGGAACCTTATAACTTATAACGTATAACTAATAACGTATAACTTATAACGTATAACTTATAACGTATAACTTATAACGTATAACTTATAACGAATAAATTATAACGTATAACATGTAACTAGAATTGTAACGCAATTCCGCTGCCGATATATCAGCTGCCTCGGTAGGGGTTGAAGTTGTTTGGGGTTATTTCAGGCTCAAGTCTTTGTTTTTCCCTACAGGCCGTTGGGTCTAGGTCTTTCGGGTCAAGCGGTGGGCGCTGGCGTGCGGCAAGAGCTGTGTGTTGTGCACTCGGGCCCGATCAGTGCTACTCCTCGCCTATTGATTCGTTTGACTCTGTTGTTTACTGGTGTTACTAATCTTTCGTTCAATTGAATTAAAATTCTCAATCCGGACTTTCTTTAACTCCACCATCAGTCTTTTTGTACAGGCTATAACCAATCTGAAATAATTGAATTACGAGGGGTGTGCGTAAAATAAGTTCCACTGGCTGCCGCTGGAGCTAGGATCGTGTTAATGCGCGGCCACTCAAATCCCTTAAGGCCCCGATACACTGGCGTTCATGACTCGAGAAATTGCGGTAGTGGATCCGTCCGCCAGTTGAAGTGAGAACTGGCGACATGATACACTCAGCACGCAAGATGAAGCACCGCGGAATGCAATGCAAGGCGTCAGTGCCTCAGCGTGTCGTACGGGTAGGTGCGCGATTGCGACCAGCCGTATGGAGCGCAGGATTAAACCAAAGCGCACGTTGCGCTGTGCTTTAGCCTTCTGTAAGCGCTGCTCATCACATTCTGCAAGCAGTCGAATTTTTTAAATGCGTCTATAGAATTCAGCGTTCGAGTTTTGTCTACTCAATTGCGGAGCAAGACATGGCTGTGCACCTCTCCCGTCAACGTTCAAAACGGTACTGCTCGTCGCAGTGACGACCGTCTTAATCCAGACATGCTCGGATCACTGAAAGCTCGGTGGCCACTCTGCCAACTGGCTGGTGTGCAGGGATGGGAGGCACATTGAGAGGCGTGCTGGCGGTTATCACCGCGATTTTTGCCCAGTGTAACGAAATTGCATTCTTTCTTTACTTTCATTTACTTTCAGCGTCGCTGCGAGGTTTAGTCTTGGCTCTGCAGCCGTCAGCGATGGAGCTTCCTCTTGCGTCTCCCGCCAGCTACCTTTGAATAGCCTAAATGTTCAGTCAAAATCTTGTCAATTGTGGTTTTGCTGACCTCCGGAATCTTTTCGCACAGCTCCCGAACTGTAATCCGTCGATTTTCAAGCATTGCCGCTTCGACTTTGGCAACTGTTTCGTCAGAAACCGATGGCCGCTCTGCACGGACTTCGTCGTGGACGTCTGTTCGGCCAATTTTGAAGTCCCTGGCTCATCTGCGCACCATCCCGGAGCTCATACACTCTTCTCCATACACTTGACAAAGTTCTTCGTGAATTTCCTTCGCCGAGTTCTTTTTAGCGGCCAGGAAACGAATGACAGACCGCAACTCGCAGCTGGCGGAGACGCAAGAGGAAGCTCCATCGCTGACGGCTGCTGAGCCAAGACTGAACATCGCAGCGACGCTGGCTCGGTAAAGGCCCTGATACACTGGCGCTCACGACTCAAGAAATTGCGGCAGTGGATCCGGCCGCCAGCTGAAGTGAGAACTTGCGACATGATACACTCAGCACGTAAGATGAAGCACCGCGGAATGCATTGGAAGGAGTCAATATGCCACTGCGTGTCGTACGGGTAGGTGCGCGATTGCGACCAGCCGTAAAGAGCGCAGGATTAAAATTAAGCGCATATTGCGCTGTGCTTTAGCCCTCTGTAAGCGCTGCTTTTCACATTCCGCAAGTAGTCGTATTTTTTAAATGCGTAAATAGAATACAGCGTTCGAGTTTTGACCACTCAATTTCGGAGCAAGACATTGCTGCGCACCTCTCCCGTCAACGTTCAAAACGGTACTGCTCATCGTAGTGACGACCGTCTTATCCAGACATGCACGGATCGCTGAAAGCTCGGTGGCCACTCGGCCAACTGGCTGGTGTGCAGGGATGGGAGGCACATTGAGAGGCGTGCTGGCGGTTATCACCGTGATATTTGCTGAGTGTATCAGGGCCTTAAGGGATTGGAGTGGGGGAACCAAACAACCTGCCTCTGTTGCCTGGCTGCGCATAGAAACGATCCTAGCGCCAGCGGCAGCCCGGGGAACTTAATTTACGGACACGCCCCGTATTTGAAAAGGGTAATGGTGATATTGACGATTTCCTCGAAAATTTACCAATTAGAAGAAACTCAAAATCTAAAATTGAATATTTTCAGAATACAACTCCTATTCCCGACCCAAGTGATGTAGATTCAACAATGAATTTTTTTTTCATTTTTGATGATATAGCAACTGAAAGAGATCAAAGTCAAGCTGATAGCTTCTATACAAGAGGAAGATATAAAAATTGTAGTTCAATTTACTTACAACAAAATTGTTATTTATTACCGAGACAAACAATTGGAACAAATGCTAAAGTTCTGATTCATTTTGGTTTAGACTCAACTGATATGAAGAACATTTACACAGATATCATATCTTAGGACATGCCCTTTGATGAATTTAAAGAGTTTTGTTCTAAAACATCCAAAGAACTATATAATTTTATTTTTGTTAATGAAAACAGACATCCACTTCAAGGTAGGTACTTCCAAAACTTTGATAAATTATATATTCTTAAAAAATTCTTCAAAGAATGGAATTATTCCTAAACATAATACTGTTCATCGCTTTTTTTATTAGACAAAGAAATTTATATTTTTAAGTGTGTTGGTCGTTTTTGTAAGTCATTTCTGGTTATAAAAAATAAAAAATTCATCGACGAATAACTATTCTATCAAATTTTGAGTTAATTAATTTTCATTATAAGGTAATTGAAGTGTATGACGCTCTTTCCAGTTGCTTCGGGACGTTCTCTCCAGTGCTTCGTGACGTTCGCTCCAGCTGCTATTGGAGTAATATTATGTCCCCGAAACCATGCAAAACCCTTACGTAAATCTCTGGAATCGAACATTCAGCTACAATCCATTTTTATAACGCTAACCCAACACCATTTTCATAACACTAACTCTGCCTCTGCTAAGATGATACAGATTATTTTGGGCTATTTAACCTAACTTGTTCTGAATACGGAAAGTGAAAATGCTTCGATTTTACATTTCACAGTCTTGTTAAAACTTTCTTTACTTTCATTCAGTGTAGAGAAAAAAAGAGAAAATATTTCATTTAGGCCTCAGCCCTACGTTTCTTAATCTTAAAACATATGTCATATCAGGTGGGATTCGAACCCGTAAAGCCTCGACCATTCCTTCTTGGCGTTGCGCCTTAGACCACTCGGCTACCACGAAAGGTGAAATTTGCTTGAAATTGATGTGTATACTTTATACATTCTTCTTCGTTTTATAAATTATATTATTTAGCATCGCTGTTTGACATTTTATTTGGAATTTTAAATTCAATTTTGTTTGTTTTCAATAGTTTTTTACATAGTTCAGAAGTAAATCATCAATGATAAAAGTTTTGACAAGTCTACCACGAATTCTCAGTTCATTTTCTATGTACGCCTTAGATAAATAGTTGAATGTGAATCTAATTTGAATTTCGAACAATTTTTGTAAATAAGGAAAATGATAAAAACGCAAATAGTTTTCAATGATGAAACCCTTATGATGCAGAAAATTGAAATTTATATCTAAAAGATATTTGGTCGTTTGTGTAAGTCGTTTCTGCATATAAAAAGTCAAAAATTCGTCAACGGATAACTCTTCTATCAAATTTTGTTCATTTATTTTCATTATTAGGTAATTGTGGTGAATTGTGCTCTAACTAATAGTTTTATTGCTACTGAGAATGAAACTACTTTCGTTGTGGGAGCAAAGAATGTATATTATGATTTTCTAGATCGGAAATTTAGTACACACACACACACACACTCCTGAGCCTGAGTTCTTAACCATTTGAAAAGCTGAAAAACTACTAATGTGCTTGGTTTGGCCTAATCTTTTTAACTTGAGTTCACTCATTGGTAAATGAAAAGAATGAAGAAGGTAAACAAATAATTTTCTAGCAATTAAATCAGAAAATGATATTCCATGTAACTGAGCAGTTTTTCCCAGCTCATCAAAAATTTAAGACTTTACGCTCATGTCTCACAATAGTCTGAAGGAAGAAAATTAATGTCTTCCACTTAAGTCATTTAAGGAATTCGTCCCAGGCCCCTGTCGCTCAGGTGGTCATTTTCCATGTTTATGTTGGAATAGGACCCTAAGGTGGTGGACTATTCGGTCTTAAAATTTTATGGCGCTACGGACAATAGATCCCCCTCCCCAAGGAGGGTTAAGGGGACCAAAATCTTCAACTTTGAGCCATTTCAATCCCATATAAATAGAGAAGAAATGGGAAATGGAAAAAAGCCCATTTGAGTTTGTTAGGAATGTTTCAATGATTCTAAAACTGTTTTTGTTTTCGTCTAGCATCAAAACTCGATGACGAGTAACATTTTGAAATATCAATATCACTAAAATGTCAATACCTAAAAACCAAATGTCAAATTTTTTCAAAAACTAAGGCCTAAAACAAAAAATGAATAGACAAAAAATTCCGTTTTATGCTTATACCCAACACTTCTAACTTTCAACATTCAGAATGCTACCCGTCTTCGAGTATTGATCCTAGAACAAACGCAAAGACAGTTTTAGAATTCTTGGAACATGCCTAACAAACTCAAATGGGCTTTTATTCAAATACAAACTTTTCGAAATAATATATAGCTCTAAACCCAAAAAATTACTGTTGTTTTTAGAAATTTTAAAAATTAGAAAAAATTAGAAAAAATTCGAATTTGAAAAAAAAACATTTGAGTTTGTTAGGAATGTTCCAAGGATTCTAAAACTGTCTTTGGTTTTGTTCTAGCATCAAAACTCGAAGACGAGTACCATTTTGAAATATCCATAAAATATACCAAACAACTCATTTTTCGAAAAAAACTAAGCCCTAAATCGAAAAAACGATATGAGTAAAAAAGGTTTACTTTCACATAATACATATACTGGCCAATTTTCAAACGAATCGGACGAAAAAAGTTCAAAAAGTGGGACGATCTCCTTAAGTGTAAATGTGCCATCGTGACATAGACCAGCTAACTATTTAGCTTTGAACGTAATCAGATCGCTGAGCAACAAAAGCAAGGTTGTCATTGCGTACAGTCGCAGCCCTTATCAACCCTGTATCGCCCCAGAAGCCCAAACGGTCCTGCGTCGAAAACCAAACTTGACATCATGGAGCATACATTAGTCATCCTGCAACACTGGGGTATAAAAATATATAAATTACAAGCTCTCAGGACCATCTCACCTGGCCAGAAGTCAGGAACTTGAGGGTGGGAGAGAATTTTTAAATGGAGGAGAAAACGCCATCTTAAAAGTATGGGTTAGCAAAAATAGGTAAGGAAATTTCAAAGTTTAGCATCGCCTCTATCATTTAATTGCAGAACTTTCAGAGTATGAGAGTTGCCTGAATGTGAACAAAGATCATTACCAAATATTAAATTGAACTAAATCTTGGTAGATCTTGACAGTAAATTCATCGTACGAGAATTCTACGCGAGTGTAGTAAGTTGCACTTATCGACCTCAAAATTCTGAAGCTAACTATTCGCAGGGGAATCTAGGATGCATGGTACGCTTATGTTAATTAATCACTATTAATCGTTTATACGAATACAAAACAATTTACTGTGCGTGAATACGACTTAAGAAGACAGTCTTCGCCAAGTGAGAAAAAACAGCGATTTTCATTTATTAGCTTATGGTCATAGAAAATTTGTTTACGAATCTTACGATATGCTTCCCTGCTTTATAAGTGTGCTCGTTTGTCTGCTACAGTATGCGAAAAGCCATTCACTTACGCCATTATATAGCCAGGTGACAAGTTTGTCAGGCTCTCATGAAAACGTGAACTTTACGTTTGCAATGCTACTTCTCCCACAATTTTAAAGTTACAGGAACGAAAGATATTTCAATCTATAGGAGTTGAACACATCTAAACATTGGAGTCCGTTTTTTGTGAAGATTAGATTAGATTATAAGTTAGTTGAAGCCTCCCTAACCGCTGCAAAAGTAGAGCGTATCGAAGAGAGGAAGGAGGAAGGCACCATTTAGTATGGAGATAAGAGAATGAGGAATCTATGCAGAAAGGGCATAGAAACAGTGAAATGGGAAAGAAGTTCATGAAATAAGATAAAAGTTGAAGAAGAAAGTCAGAGGTGCTGAAAAACAGGACAGTAGTGAACCGAAAAAAGGTGGTCCTTAACATAACAAAAAACATTTTATTTCAACAAAAAGAAGGCCTACCTAATTCTCAGCTCGGGCCCTCACATTTTTCCCCTGGGAGCGCTAATTCCCATAGATACAATAGTTGCATCCCCCTGAGGGGCCGTTTTTTGTAAAACTGTTCAGTTTGAAAATTATAACAAAAATGAGATGTTAAAAAGATTATAAATACAGGTTTGAAAGAAATCCACAATTTAAATGAATCAAAAAATCGATATGAAACTGCAGTGTTTTTATAGATAATATATTTGGACCTAAATATACATTAAGCTTGTTATGTAACTTTAAAATTAGAGGAGATGCATTTTTCAAAATCCTCTTTTTTCAGTTTTATGGACAATAAATGTATTTTTGCAGTAAGTTAAAAAAAACACACGACCCTAAAAAATCATCGCTTCATTTCATACTAATGGTGGAAATTTCGGAAGAATCCGCTGGAAAATGACGGACTTGAGTTTTTAGTAGACAGTCCCCTTCGGTCGTCAAGCGCTCTGTCCAGCCCCTCTAACGACGAAGCAGGTTAGCGCGTTCAGCATACGAGACTCAGCCTTACTGCTCACGATCGAAATGCTTTGTTTCGATAAAAACATTCTAACACCCAGAGTGAATATATTCTGACTTGGGTTGAATAGCAGGCCACTCGTGTACCGAGTTATTTAAGCTCTCATGAAAACCTGAAATTGTTGACGTTTGAAATGCATCCCCTCCCACAGTTACGAGATTCAGGAATGGCAAATATATCAATCGAGAGAACTTAAGGAGATCATCCGAGGCCCCTGACGCTCAGATGGTCATTTTCCATGTTTATGTTGGAAAAGGACCCGTAGGTGGTGGACTATTCGGTCCTAAAATTTTATGGCGCAACGGACAATAGATCCCCCCCCCCAGGGCCCCCCCCCCCCTTTGAGGGGTGGGAAGGGGACCAAAATCTTTAATTTTCTACCAATTTCGACCCCATATAAACAGATAACAATACGAAAAATGGAAAATTTCGCTTCATCTTCTTGTTAGGATTGATTCAAGGATTCTAAAACTGCCTTTGCTTTTGTTCTAGCATCAAAAATGAATGAGGACATACGTCTTGAAATATCGATATCAGTGAAATATCAATACCTAAAAACCAATATGTCAATTTTTTTCAAAAACTAAGGCCTAAATCAAAAAAATGAATAAATAAATTGTGTTTCTTTTTGAAAGTTACATATCATAGTCAAATTTCATAAGAATCAGACTGAATTTTCTTTTCATACATATGAAAAAACAAAAAAATTCTTTTTTTTGGTTTGGAAATCACAATTCACAGTGTGAATATGAAGTTATGTATGGAAATTATCGAAAGAAAAATATAACTCCATTAAATTACATACATTGTCCATCATATTACAATTCAACAAAAAATTTTGTTCATTGCTCATTGCCAAAAAAAAACTTTCAACATTCAAACCGTATCTCCTCATGGAGTTTTGATGCTAGAACAAAACCATAGACAGTTTTGGAATCCTTGGAACATTTCTAACAAGAAAATGAAGCTTTTTTCCACATTTGAGAAAAAAGAAAAGCTGTTATACCTCTAAACCCAAAATTATTTTCTTAGTGATGAAATCATAAAAATCGCCTATCACAAAAATCTGTTTTCAAAATGTTAAAATTTCACTTCATTTTATTGTTAGAAATGCTTCAAAGATTCTAAAACTGTCTTTGGTTTTGTTCTAGCATCAAAACTGAATGAGGAGATAGAGCTTGAAATTTACATCAAAATTTCCCAAAAACCTAATTTTTCGCAAAAAATAAGGCCTAAATCGAAAAATTGACATGAGTAAAAATTGTTTATTTTCAAAAAATACATATACTGGCTAAATTTTAAACGAATCGGACGAAAAAAGTTCACCGACCTGGGTGATCTCCATAATATAAGCTACAGAATAAATGTACGAGGAGTTCGTGAGACTCGTACTCAGGATCAGAAATCGCCGCGCCAACACGCTATCGACTGCGCTATCGATCACCCTAAAAGGTGATCGAAGCACAACGTAAGCAATGTTTGGCACAGTGTAAGCAGGCGCACTGTCCTGACAGATAAATTTTATTCCCATATGTATCGAGAGCTCAAAGTCTAGTCACGCCCAGAAACAGTTAATGAATCTGGTACGGGAAGACACTGCTTCCACAAGGTATTTTCAAATGAAAATCTGTCAAAATGAAAATTATCTGTCAGGACAGTGCGCCTGCTTACACTGTGCCAAACATCGCTTTCGTTGTGCTTCGATCACCTTTTAGGGTGATCGATAGCGCAGTCGATAGCGTGTTGGCGCGGTGATTTCTGGTCCTGAGTTCGAGTCTCACGAACTCCTCGTACATTTATTTCATTTGAAAATACCTTGTGGAAGCAGTGTCTTCCCGTGCCAGATTCATTAATTGTTTCTGGGGGTGACTAGACTTAGAGCTCTCGATACGTATGGGAATAAAATATATCTGTCAGGACAGTGCGCCTGCTTACACTGTGCCAAACATTGCTTTTGTTGTGCTTCGATCACCTTTTAGGGTGATCGATAGCGCAGTCGATAGCGTGTTGGCGCGGTGATTTCTGGTCCTGAGTTCGAGTCTCACGAACTCCTCGTACATTTATTTCATTTGAAAATACCTTGTGGAAGCAGTGTCTTCCCGTACCAGATTCATTAACTGTTTCTGGGGGTGACTAGACTTTGAGCTCTCGATACATATGGGAATAAAATATATCTGTCAGGACAGTGCGCCTGCTTACACTGTGCCAAACACTGCTTTCGTTGTGCTTCGATCACCTTTTAGGGAGATCGATAGCGCAGTCGATAGCGTGTTGGTGCGGTGATTTCTGGTCCTGAGTTCGAGTCTCACGAACTCCTCGTACATTTATTTCATTTGAAAATACCTTGTGGAAGCAGTGTCTTCCCTTACCAGATTCATTAACTGTTTCTGTGGGTGACTAGACTTTGAGCTCTCGATACATAAGCTACAGAAAATTTGGAAACGATTTTGGGAATTTGATTTAGGTTGAAAATTAAACGAGACATAAGATGGAAAAAATGTAATCTTTGGAAAAATATAAAATGCAACAAATTAAATTATCGTTAAACCATTTTAAATTTTCCATAGATAATACAATTAGCTATCTATAAAAAGTGTGGCCGGTTGGGCAACTCTGAAAATATAGCAGATACATTTAACGTAATACATTTTTCGAACAAAAAATCAATTTTTAAGTAGAATTAGGAAAAAACTTACCACTCCGTTAAATAATGTTACATAATTCAACCACTTTGGTCAATATTTCTAAAAATCGTTGGAAAATGACGGATTTTTTTACCCAGACTGCCTCTTATGAGTAGACATTCAAGAGAAGACCACGATGCACGTCGTACTGTGAGGCAAGGCTGCATCTCTACATGCCAGTGTCACGCAGTGGCTTCAGTTTAAGATGCGATTAAGAAATAAAAGTACTACGAAACACGTATTTAGTGACATCATTGTCTTACATCATTGAGTCAGTGAGCATAAATATATTTTTTGAACTCGTCGACTTCCTTGATAATTTTTAACTCTGAAACACGGAGCAAAACAAATCAGATGTCAGGTGTGAAGAAAAATATATCAATCATACGGAAAGAAGTGCAAAACAGAAATAAAAAAACATACAGAGAAAAATAAATCAGTATTAATATTACTCAAGTTGCAAAGGGAATGTTGATTGAATTTCGTGTAAAGCAAGTTTTTCTATTGCAATGTACAGCGATTTTTAAGCTTCCGTCGACGGAAGAAGAAACGGCAGCTTCTGAAAAACTAAAAATTACCGTAACTACACGCAGATATTTCGCCTGCCATGGCGAATACAAGTTTGCTTCTTTGGTCATCGCATCCGTCGACACAACGCGGAGTGTTAATTGGATGCGTTATATACCTAGGATTACACGTTTTATTAGGAAAAATCTACTCACACTCTAAGCTTCTTCAGCCTTCAAAATGGTAAAATATTACTCTAATTGAATATGTTGCTCATTTAATTTTAGGGAAAATAATGTTCTAGGCATAATAATACAAATCATGAGATGGGGAGGCCTCCTAAATTCTAAAATGAATTTAGAAAATGAATTTAAATGAATAAATTTTATTTTACTGATAAAATGCAAATGGTACAATTCCACAACACTCGCGTGAAAATTTTTTGCAGCATTCGTGATTTAATCAGGAAATATTCAGATGTGTAGTCTAGCAACACTATGACGTGTAATATAGCGAAACTCAGATGCATAGTATAGCAACACTCGGATGTTGTAATGTAGCAATTCTAAGATGATACAAACTATCAACTCTAGAATGGAAAATATTTCCAGCACTGAGATAGTTATATGTATAGTATCTAATAACACATTCAGGCGACATACTCGTCATCACTTGGATAATCTAGTAGCGCTTAGATTTCACTACATTTCACATAAAAACAACGTTGAAGGCTTGGAGAAAATACAGATGAGTTACTTATGAGTTCAGTGTAATAACTTCCCAAAAAACTGTTCTACTTCGCTCAGTGCTCTTTGCGCTGCCCGGCTGTGGGTGCCCAATGCTCCGTCATTTGAATTGCTCACCACAATCTATTTCTTGTTATTTCTGAGGACAGGATGCTCATTTCTGACACTGCAAGTGGGATGGTCTCTTTTCTATTATTGTAGCAAGTGGGATGGTGGCAAGTGGGATGGTCTCTCCCCTAAAGCAGCTGGTGGCACTCGCTTCCTAAACACCAGTTAAAATATTGAAATGTCAAAGGGGAAACTGAGGCTGATAAAATGAGCGGCCAACTTTGATTAGCGCGTGCGTGTGAAAGAAATTACTTACATTTATTGAAGAAACAATGAGGTATAAAAACCGTAAAAAACGTGTCCCTAGTTCTATATATCAAAGTGAATGAGAGCTTTCACGAGGGGGAGAAACAAAAGGAAGTGAGTGTCAAACAAAGTGCTCAGTAAATGAAGCAGCTGCAGTTGCTGTGCTATTACTGCGATGAGTTATTTGGTGTTTGAATATCTCTAATATCTTTACGGGTTTAAATGGAAGAGTTTTCTGCATTTAATGTTCGGAGATATTCAACAGAATCAATTCTGAAGATAATTTTACCAGCGCAAAATTGATGTAATCATAATTGAAAGAGTTCAGAGACTTATCAATGCATGGAGCAAATGAAAGGTCACGTAGTTAATGCCGGAGTAAATGCTGTCCTTTGAATAATCGACTGGACCTATAAAAATTTACAAGTATATTAGGAGGCATGAATTTCAGTATCATTTTTCACGTCCTTTTGGCCTTCGTTCGCTTTTTTCCATCAGTATGCCAAATACGGTTTGCTCTACACAGAAGTGAAAATTTCTACCCGGTCTGTTCGTATTTTCCTTGAAATTTAGAAACGTGTCATTTAGCAGCTCGCAGGACTCTGGCTGCAGTTTGTAGTTCCACTTCAAACTTTCGTGACCAGGCTTAATTGATTGTAATTAATTTTCTACTGTTACTCAATTTACTCATCTTTTGAACGGTAACATCGTGCTCAAATTCATCACAAATGTGACATTTTTTACTTGACCATCTTGGAACATGCTGGAATTTATCTCAAATATGGCATATTTTTTATCAACCTATTTCGGAAGGTGCTCAAAGTTACTGCAAAAGTGAGACATTTCTTATTTACCCATATTGGTACATATTGTAATTCATCTAATAAGTGGTATTTTTTCCCCCTACCCATCTTGGTATACACTGGAAGCCTCCGCAGAACTCATTCGTCAAGCACTTGGTGGCACATTTCTGAGACGTTAGGCCAAGGCTGTTGTAAGGGATCAATCATAAGCTAGTCGGCAGGGTCATTTGGTATGGAGTTAATTAGTATGGAGTTAAGGGAACGCGGAATCTATGCAGCAGGAGCATAGAAACGATGAGTTGAGTAAGAAGTTCATGAAGAAAGATCGAAGTACAAGAAGAAAGTAGTAGGTGATGAAAAACAGGACAGCAGTGAACTGAGAAAAGAAGGTCCTTAACATAACATAAGCATTATAGTTCAACAAACAGAAGGCCTAACTAGCTCTTAGCGCGGGCCCCCCACCTTTTCCCCCTGGGAGAGCTAATTCATAAAGATTCAATAGTCGTATCCCCCGGAGGGGTATTACTATAACGGAATGCTATATAAGATATTAGTTAGATAACATGTTAGTTTAAGACTCCCCAAAAGCAAAAAATAGCGTTTCGATGAAAGGAAGGCGGGAGGCACCATTTAGTATGGAGATAAAGGAACGCGGAATCTATGCAGAAGGGACATGGAAACAGTATGTTGAAAAAGAAGTTCATGAAACAAGATAAAAGTTGAAGAATACAGTAGTAGGAGCTGGAAAACAGGATAGTAGTGAACCGAAAACTGGTGGTCCTTAACAAAACAAGAACATTCTAGTCAAACAAAAAAGGCCTTCGTAACTCTCAGCTCGGGCCCTCACACATTTTCCCAATGGGAGTGTTAATTCTCATAGATACAATAGTTGTATGCCCCAGAGGGGGAAAGATATTAGTTAATGAACGAAAAGAACTGTATGAACATACACGAACCTTATATTAATTGACAGGTGGAATGCTCCTTGAAAGAGATTTTCGTCTTTTGACGAGTTTGTCCTTCCCCAGAGTAGGTCGTTTCCAAGGCCACACCACCGTCATGACGTCATGATAAGCTGGTGACGTGCAGACTGACGCTCACACATCGCTGAGGCTCCGTCAACTAAAAATTAAATAGAGAATGTAAATGTGGGTGAAAAATCGAAATCAAATACGCAACCAATTCTGGGAACTGCCTTATTGCAAAGGGAATGAATAATACTGAATAATGAATGACCAGGATATTTAGACACCTAAGTAGGATCGAAATTCTTGCCGCTTTTACCTCCGCAGGAAAGTTTTCATGGAGTGTTAAATTCTAAATAAACATTGGATAGGCCAGTCAGTCCAGCCTTTGTGCAATAATTCCTAGCTTCTGAGGGTAGGTACTGCAAAGAGAGCCATGACAGCGCAGTATGTGTTATTCATTCTGGTAATGAAAAGTTTCATGTGTGCGATCACAGACCTACTTTACATTTTCACAGTATTTTTCAATAACTTTATCCATGTTGCCTACTGAATGCAATTTGAAACTGGTATCTTCGATGCCATTTCGGTAATGAATTTGTATGTCTATCCTTATTCATAATTGAAATTAGAATTTCAAAATTTATTCCCATCACACAATATTCCTGGAAATTAATTGTGGTAATAAAAGTACAGTGTTATATGTTCCTCATTAGAAGAAAATTCATCTAAGAATTTTATATTTACACAGAGACATCACAAACATTAAAGCAAACATTATGCAAGGTGTCTTCTGATGTTTCACTTTCAAATTTGACTACGTTTTACGACCTTCAACAGCAAAAAGTGACTTCCAAATTTTTACATAATGAATGTTGTCCCAATGTCCAGGATCTAAGAAATTGTCCTATGATGAGTAGTTTGATAATAATACCCGCAATAACATGGATTCAAAAACATTTCAAGCTGATTTATACATAAAATACTAAATTAAAAACTTATTACCATATGAAACATCCAACGCATAATTGCAAACAAATACCCAAGTTTGTTATGTACCATTCCCAAATGGACTCTAACAAATGTTTGACAAACACCCTGTCTTAACATCTTTCAACAATGAGAGCAACAACTCATCAAAGGCAAAAATTAACAAACTGACTGGAAACAAGTAGACACGCGGAATTGTCCAATCCCCTAACTGAAATATTTCCCATAAACTGCTGCAAATATCTGATTCTGGGAGGAATGAGTTTTTAAAATTATTCAAACTCTACGTACACATTTACTTGACTTTCCATTTTCAGTGAATTATCCCATTTCACAATTTTTTACAACCCTGACAGGTAAAATAGACCCTCGAGGCAAATTTCACTACTCCTTTCTTTTTTGCTGCTTATCAAATTTTTCTTCTTTTTACTACTTTAATACCTAGTAGACACCCTGTTATGGGAATAAAAGAAATGTCCGATAATCAACACAAGGTATTAGTACTGAATCATAAGAATTAAATATTTTACATTTCATCATCACAGGTCGTAGTTTACTTAAGGTATCAGCGAAGGCTTCATTGGAGGAATTGCATGAAAAGAACTTTTGTCTCTAGCTTCAGACTCATGCAAATTTAGATGGATTTGCCTTACTGAGTTTCCAAAGTTTTATTGACTCTGGGCTGTTATCGATGGGAGTATCACATTGAATTTTGACTGTTGAATGAAACAGATTTACTGAACAAGTCTAAGCGTTTATAAGGATGTGACTAAGAATTAGAGGGAAAAAAAGAGCTGTTTCCTTCATTTCCATTATTGAATGATTCTGAAATTAATCAATCATTACAACAAGGTTTGGAAACATTACCAAGTACATCAGGGCAAGTGTGAAAAACTAGATTATTTCTTTTCCAACTTTTCAACATTGCAAAATCTTTCCAGAACATCACGGTAAGAGCAGTGGTAAGAACTTCGCTTTACATATTTTAATTGATCCACTGTCTATAGTTGAAAAATTCACTAACTCTGTAGCAATATTTTGAGAGCAATATTTTGATGTACAAATGTCATTTTCAGGCTGAAAATACATATAAAAACACTCAGTCACAATGATAAAATGCAAATCTAGTACCCAAAGCTACATCAGACAGAGGGATAATTTTGAAAATAACAACACTAGAAAATGATTAGGAGCAAAATTTGTACCACAGTAATAAGTACTGGTGAGACCACATCTTTTTACCTTCAATTTAAAAAAGCTCACGTTTTACATAAAAAGGCTCAGGTTTTATTTAAAAAAGCTCAGGTATTATGTGAAAAAGCTCAGGTTTTATGTAAAAAAGCTCAGATTTTATGTAAAAAGCTCAGGTTTTATTTAAAAATGTTAAGGTTTTATTGATATAAGCTCATTTTTTATTTAAAAAAGCTCAGGTTTTATTTTAAAAAACCTCAGATTTTATTTTAAAAAAGTCAAGTTTTATTTTAAAAAGCTCAGGTTTTATTTAAAAGAGCTCAGGTTTTATTTCAAAAAGCTGAGGTTTTTTAATAA
Source organism: Morinoia aosen (assembly GCA_030386875.1). NCBI lineage: Eukaryota > Metazoa > Arthropoda > Malacostraca > Amphipoda > Talitridae > Morinoia > Morinoia aosen. Next base: position 5,623,074 of record CM059570.1, read on the forward strand.
GCTTAGGTCGTTTTTTTTAAATAGCTTAGGTCGTTTTTTCAAAAAGCTCAGTTTTTTGTTCAAAGTTTAGGGTTTTTTTCCAAACGCGTATGTTTTTTTCAAAAAGCACAGGTTTATTTCAGAAAGCTCAGTTTTTTTCAAAAAGTTCGGGTTTTATAACTAAGTCACATTTAGTTCAAAAAACCTCCAGTTCAATTTGAAAAACCTCCAGTTCAATTTGAAAAACCTCCAGTTCAATTTGAAAACCCTCCAGTTCAATTTGAAAAACCTCAAGTTCAATTTGAAAAACCTCAAGTTCAATTTGAAAAACCTCAAGTTCAATTTGAAAAACCTCAAGTTCAATTTGAAAAACCTCAAGTTCAATTTGAAAAACCTAAGTTCAATTTGAAAAACCTAAGTTCGATTTGAAAAACCTAAGTTCAATTTGAAAAACCTAAGTTCAATTTGAAAAACCTAAGTTCAATTTGAAAAACCTAAGTTCAATTTGAAAAACCTAAGTTCAATTTGAAAAACCTAAGTTCAATCTGAAAGACCTCCAGTTCAATCTGAAAGACCTCCAGTTCAATCTGAAAGAACTCCAGTTCAATCTGAAAGAACTCCAGTTCAATCTGAAAGAACTCCAGTTCAATCTGAAAGAACTCCAGTTCAATCTGAAAGAACTCCAGTTCAATCTGAAAGAACTCCAGTTCAATCTGAAAGAACTCCAGTTCTATCTGAAAGAACTCCAGTTCAATCTGAAAGAACTCCAGTTCAATCTGAAAGAACTCCAGTTCAATCTGAAAGAACTCCAGTTCAATCTGAAAGAACTCCAGTTCAATCTGAAAGAACTCCAGTTCAATCTGAAAGAACTCAAGTTCAATCTGAAAGAACTCAAGTTCAATCTGAAAGAACTCCAGTTCAATCTGAAAGAACTCCAGTTCAATCTGAAAGAACTCAAGTTCAATCTGAAAGAACTCAAGTTCAATCTGAAAGAACTCAAGTTCAACCTGAAAGAACTCAAGTTCAATCTGAAAGAACTCAAGTTCAATCTGAAAGAACTCAAGTTCAATCTGAAAAAACTCAAGTTCAATCTGAAAAAACTCAAGTTCAATCTGAAAAAACTCAAGTTCAATCTGAAAAAACTCAAGTTCAATCTGAAAAAACTCAAGTTCAATCTGAAAGAACTCAAGTTCAATCTGAAAGAACTCAAGTTCAACCTGAAAGAACTCAAGTTCAACCTGAAAGAACTCAAGTTCAACCTGAAAGAACTCAAGTTCAACCTGAAAGAACTCAAGTTCAACCTGAAAGAACTCAAGTTCAACCTGAAAGAACTCAAGTTCAACCTGAAAGAACTCAAGTTCAATCTGAAAGAACTCAAGTTCAACCTGAAAGAACTCAAGTTCAACCTGAAAGAACTCAAGTTCAATCTGAAAGAACCTCAAGTTCAATTTGAAAAAACCTCAAGTTCAATTTGAAAAACCTCAAGTTCAATTTGAAAAACCTCAAGTTCAATTTGAAAAACCTCAAGTTCAATTTGCAAAACCTCAAGTTCAATTTGAAAAACCTCAAGTTCAATTTGAAAAACCTCAAGTTCAATTTGAAAAACCTCAAGTTCAATTTGAAAAACCTCAAGTTCAATTTGAAAAACCTCAAGTTCAATATAAAAACCCCTCAAGTTCAATATAAAAACCTCAGGTTCAGTGTAAAAAACCTTAGGTTCAGTGAAAAAACCTTAGGTTCAAAGTAAAAACCTTAGGTTCAAAGTAAAAAACCTTAGGTTCAAAGTAAAAGACCTTAGGTTCAAAGTAAAAGACCTTAGGTTCAAAGTAAAAGACCTTAGGTTCAAAGTAAAAAACCTTAGGTTCAAAGTAAAAAACCTTAGTTTCAAAGTAAAAAACCTTAGGTTCAAAGTAAAAAACCTTAGGTTCAAAGTAAAAAACCTTAGGTTCAAAGTAAAAAACCTTAGGTTCAAAGTAAAAAACCTTAGGTTCAAAGTAAAAAACCTTAGGTTCAAAGTAAAAAACCTTAGGTTCAAAGTAAAAAACCTTAGGTTCAAAGTAAAAAACCTTAGGTTCAAAGTAAAAAACCTTAGGTTCAAAGTAAAAAACCTTAGGTTCAAAGTAAAAAACCTTAGGTTCAAAGTAAAAAACCTTAGGTTCAAAGTAAAAAACCTTAGGTTCAAAGTAAAAAACCTTAGGTTCAAAGTAAAAAACCTTAGGTTCAAAGTAAAAAACCTTAGGTTCAAAGTAATAAACCTTAGGTTCAAAGTAATAAACCTTAGGTTCAAAGTAAAAAACCTTAGGTTCAAAGTAAAAAACTTTAGGTTCAAAGTAAAAAACCTTAGGTTCAAAGTAAAAAACCTTAGGTTCAAAGTAAAAACCTTAGGTTCAAAGTAAAAAACCTTAGGTTCAAAGTAAAAAACCTTAGGTTCAAAGTAAAAAACCTTAGGTTCAAAGTAAAAAACCTTAGGTTCAAAGTAAAAAACCTTAGGTTCAAAGTAAAAAACCTTAGGTTCAAAGTAAAAAACCTTAGGTTCAAAGTAAAAAACCTTAGGTTCAAAGTAAAAAACCTTAGGTTCAAAGTAAAAAACCTTAGGTTCAAAGTAAAAAACCTTAGGTTCAAAGTAAAAAACCTTAGGTTCAAAGTAAAAAACCTTAGGTTCAAAGTAAAAAACCTTAGGTTCAAAGTAAAAAACCTTAGGTTCAAAGTAAAAAACCTTAGGTTCAAAGTAAAAAACCTTAGGTTCAAAGTAAAAAACCTTAGGTTCAAAGTAAAAAACCTTAGGTTCAAAGTAAAAAACCTTAGGTTCAAAGTAAAAAACCTTAGGTTCAAAGTAAAAAACCTTAGGTTCAAAGTAAAAAACCTTAGGTTCAAAGTAAAAAACCTTAGGTTCAAAGTAAAAAACCTTAGGTTCAAAGTAAAAAACCTTAGGTTCAAAGTAAAAAACCTTAGGTTCAAAGTAAAAAACCTTAGGTTCAAAGTAAAAAACCTTAGGTTCGAAGTAAAAAAACTTAGGTTCAAAGTAAAAAACCTTAGGTTCAAAGTAAAAAACCTTAGGTTCAAAGTAAAAAACCTTAGGTTCAAAGTAAAAAACCTTAGGTTCAAAGTAAAAAACCTTAGGTTCAGAGTAAAAAACCTTAGGTTCAAAGTAAAAAACCTTAGGTTCAAAGTAAAAAACCTTAGGTTCAAAGTAAAAAATCTTAGGTTCAAAGTAAAAAACCTTAGGTTCAAAGTAAAAAACCTTAGGTTCAAAGTAAAAAACCTTAGGTTCAAAGTAAAAAACCTTAGGTTCAAAGTAAAAAACCTTAGGTTCAAAGTAAAAAACCTTAGGTTCAAAGTAAAAAACCTTAGGTTCAAAGTAAAAAACCTTAGGTTCAAAGTAAAAAACCTTAGGTTCAAAGTAAAAAACCTTAGGTTCAAAGTAAAAAACCTTAGATTCAAGTAAAAAACCTTAGGTTAGAAGTAAAAAACCTTAGGTTCAAAGTGAAAAAGCTCAAGTTCAATGTAAAAAGCTCAAGTTCAATGTAAAAAAGCTTAAGTTCAATGTAAAAAAGCTTAAGTTCAACGTAAAAAAGCTCAAGTTCAACGTAAAAAGCTCAATTTCAACGTAAAAAAGCTCAATTTCAATGCAAAAAGGGCTCAAGTTCAATGTAAAAAGGGCTCAAGTAAAATGTAAAAAAGCTCCAGTTCAATGTAAAAAGCTCAAGTTTAATGTCAAAAAGCTCAAGTTTAATGACAAAAAGCTCAAGTTTAATGTAAAAAAGCTCATGTTCAATCTAAAAAAGCTCAAGTTCAATATGCATATGCGTAAGTTTAATTTAAAAATGCCTAAGTTTGATATAAAAATGCTCAATTTAAATTTAAAAACGGTCAAGTTTAATTCAAAAAGGCTCGAGTTTAATTCAAAAATGTTCAGGTTAGATTTGAAAATGCTCAAGGTAATTTAAAAAATCTCAAGTTCAATTTCAAAAAACATCAAGATCAATTTCAAATAAGCTCAAGTTCAATATAAAAGCACCCAATTTTGATATAAGAAAAAACAAGTTTAATTTATAAAAAGTCTAGTACATAGGTATAGGTAAACAGTTTTAGAAACATTAGCTACATAAAATTTAACTTGATCTGTTTAAAAATATACATGACATTTTTAAAATTAAACTTGTTCTCAGTTTTGAATTAAACTTGAGCTTTTTAAAATAGAACTTGAGATTTTTAAAAGCAAAAATAAAAAGTGTAGGGAGCAGTATTGCTCCAGGTGTAATAATAAAAATATGTTAATACTGATACCTAACCTTATTACAGTAGTATATATTGATGTAGTACAAATTTAGTTTCTAGTAATTTTCTTGTGCTGTCATTTCCAACATTATTACTGTCTGATGTAGCTTTGAGTATAAGATTTGCATTTTATCAATATGACAAAATATTTTTTAGTGTAATTTTAGCCTGAACATGTTTTTACATTGAAACGTCGCTTTTTATAGACTTCAAGTTAGAGAATTTTTTAACAATTGACATTGTTTCAATAAAAATATGTTGAATGAATTTATTACTATTTTAACACATGATGAACTGAAATGATTTCGTAAAGTTGAAAATTATGACAAACTAAATCAAATTCATGATTAGATTGAGCATAATCTTCTGAATTAATTATGATAATGACATTCCTCTAATGCTTCTACCGCACAAGCAATCAAGAACATAAGGTAAATATTGAGGATAAACCGAGAATCGATATTTGCTTTTTCGGTGCCTAAACATTGTTAATTAGATCGAAATAAACACGTTTTCTTCTATGCACTTTTCGTCGTAAATAAGTATTTTACGAGTAATAGCGGTGAATTAGTTACCGCAACTCAGGTGTTTGAATCGGGAAATAATTCCTCGAGCCCGGCGTATGGCAACACTGCAATAGAGTCTCGCTTCCAGCGCGCTCGTCATCAAAGATGAAAGTAAACCTACCGCGCTAATTCGTAAAATATTCATTTGACGTAAAAAGGTGTATAGAAGAAAAGTAGTTTATTTCAAAGTTGTTACCATGATTCAAGCAACAAAAATTCGAAAGTCAATGAGTGGCTGTTTATGCGAGCGCATTCGTCATCAAAGACGAAACTAAACCTACCGCTTTAATTCGTAAAATACTCATTTACGACGGAAAGTGCATAGATGTAAACTTGTTTATTTCGATCTAATTAACTATGTTTAGGATTCGAAAAGTGGAAAATCGATTCCCGGTTAATCCTCAACATTTACGGAACATAATATGAACTTCTGCAAAGACATTGTAGATATGTAGTGGGATGTTGGCAAAAGCATATCAGAAAGAAACTATCAGTACAAAGGAGTAGGTGTGAAAAAATATTACATTTAATTTTCCCCCAGAGATATTACTGGCGTCCATTTAAAGTTTAATTCAGAAATACACCACACCTCATCTCTGAAAGCATGCCTAAGATGACTCAGAATACAATTTGTATTATCAACCCATGTGTTAAAACAATATCTTACCAACTTCATCATTTTTGACTATTTTATGGAAAATAATTTGGAATACCAACATTAAGGAAATTAGATCCTGGTCCACATATTGTTAGCTGAAAGAAAAATTAAGTGTTTAGACTTAAATACTTTGGAACAATCCTAACAGTAAACTGTACCAACGCTCAAACTTGGACCACCGCAATGAACAACAACGAGCAATGTGATACCCACGGCACAGTGCAAGTTCAAAATCACGAAGGTTCCAATAATTTTTCTATGTTGATTAACTAATTTATAAATATTTCATTATTAAAAGCAGTGAATTTATAAAGGTAGGCTTGTATTTCTTAATATGTTTGTTTTTAATCACTTCACATAAAATTATTTTGCTAGAAAATTGGTCCATTAGCTTTAGGATTGTTACAATAACGGACGTGTTAGACAATTCTTCTCTTGTATTCTAAGTCTTTCAAAACAATAAATTTTTCAAAGCCTGAGTTACAAAATGAGTAGAGCCTGAAATACATTTAGTTTTTTGGAAAAAAATATAATAGTGCATGAATGAGATATTTAGTAGGAATGTTTATATTTTTTATATATACCAGTATAGTCACCGTCGGTACAGCCTAGTCGGTACAGAAACGGTTTTGTGGAAACGACAGAAATTTCTTGAGATACATGTCCGCAGCGCAGTCAAAAGACATAAGTTTACGACTTGTAACCTTTGAAAGAACGCACCTATTGACTTCAATAGAAATAGGTGCAATGATTCTCTAATGAGCTAATAGAAAATGCTTCGCTCCTTCGTTTGAGAGTAATTTGAAGTCAATAGGGGCATTTTTTCAAAAGTCACGAGTGGTAAGCTTTAGTCTTTTGACGGCGCGCGATTCAGACAGGTTTATCGAAGAATTTTTGTAATTTTCAGAAAACATTTTGGGTCGTGTTTATGATGGGCTATAATAAAATGCTTTGCTCTTACGTTTGAGAGTAATTTGTGAAGTCAATAGGTACATTCTTTCAAAAGTTACGGGTGGTAAACTTAAGTCTTTTGACTGCGCGCTCAAGAAATTTCTGTAGTTTCCACAAAACCGTTTCTGTACCGCCTCAGCTGCGGCCTGCTGGTATTTTAGTCCTGCATTTTTTAACTTCACAGTTTCACTTGTAATATAAAGTATAATGAGTTGAAATTAAAACATTTGAAATTAAATTCACAACATTTGAAGCCTTAGTTAAAGAATTTGAACTTCGTATTACAATGTATAAAATTAAAATGTATAAATATTAAGAAATTGTACTTAAAAATCAAATTGAAGTATCTAAGCTTCGATTTAAAGTTTTCACTTTCACAATAAAAGAACCAAAGCTCAAATTTACATCATGTGAAGGTTACGTAAACTAATTCATGTTATGTTATTTGACCACGAGTAATACATAACATAGTTTTATCTGACTTGTCCTTGTTTAAACTTATTCATGGGCTATCTATCATTTTCGTTAGTTTCAAATTATGACGTATAGTCTGAAAAACAACCGGTGTTTTACCGTGGTATTTCTACGGTGGGAATGACAGTCAGAAATCGACGGTAAATCACGGTCATCATCGTCGGAAGGGCATTTTTAGCGTCTAAAATTACCCTTGATCACTGGTAATATATTTGCCGTCGGAATACTTTGATGAAAGATGAAAACCGATCATAATTACCGTTCCGCCGGCGATAAAATTCGGACTGGGTTACCATGCGGAATAGAAGCATGACACGGATATGACAAAAATAAAACCAACATACTTTTTACTTGCAAAAAAAGAGCGATCAGACCGGTAAAGAAACTGGAACATAATGCTAACACGAATGATGAATTCAAAAGTTCACAAATATTTATATTTACTTATCTCTTCAAGTTCTCTAATCTTTATATGTAATTTCATACATAAAACATTGACCAATGACGGCGACAAGAATTTCGAACAATTATTACCTGCGCAAACTGGTCATCATGACCCTTTAACTCGTAATAGAAGCTAATTCAAGCTTCCTTATTTTTCAAAAGCTCTGTTACAACACAGTATCCTCTTCGTTGTAACTAAAACTAGGAACTCAATCCTAGCGGAGATCCGTGAAAGTAATTCTTACAAAGTATTCGAAATAATTCTTGGATCTCATTTCCTTTCCTATTAGATTACCAATCGTGTTAGATAGCCTAGTCAAATGTTGACTAGTTCTGATGAGGTAATTTGCCACGGTTAATATTTTTGATCTTCACTCTGCTCTTAAATCGTTTCTAAAATACGCTGTTAATATCTAGTTCATATAAACTATTTTGTAAAATGAAGCATCGAATATCGAGTTAATTATTTCGCTGATCAGTCTAATGCGCAACTAGGTTAAGTGAATTATGTTAAACATTATTAAACACCTTAGAATAACGTTGATGGTAGGACGCCCTAGAAGTCGCTGAACTTTTTTGGGCCAACAGGTAGCTATACTCAAATTTGAACATTGTATTATACCTTAGAAACAATTCACCTCGGTATCGTTTGTGTTAAATAAATTATTTAAGGGGTTTTACTAACCTGGACTACCCTTGGACTACCAAATTGTATAAATGTCTTTTTTTCCCATTTTTATCGCCACTAGGTGAACGAAAGCGTAAGCAGATATGTAAAATTGATTTCCAAACACATTTGCTTCTATCTAATTTTTCGATTTTTGCAAAATTAAAAAAGTTAATTTTCGAACATAAGGAAAAAAAGTAATTGCGCCAAACCTATCTCACTCTAAAATTTTCTACCTAGTAGCATGATTTTTGTCTCATTCGAAGTGGAAGGGCTGTAGAAACACCGTTACGTAGAATTTTTTTGAGTTTCGAACTAGAAAAAAGTTATAGTTACGCATATCCAACATCTAAAAATAGAAAAATAAAATGTCATTTTTTTCCAATAAAAATTTATTGAAATTCGAATAAAATTTTGCTTCGCTATGCTGTTTCCACGGTCGAATCGCATGGAATGAGACCAAAATCACTCTTCTACGTTGAAAATTGTAGAAGGGATGTCGTTTTGCAGAGAAAAAATAAACAAACATATATTTATGTGTTCGCGCAATAATTTTTTTTCTATTGTGATTTTCAAAATTTCTCATAGAATTAAATGTGCTTAGAATTCAATTTTACATATCGGTATTCATTTTCGTTCACCTAGTTGCAATAGAATCCTGCAATCTGAGATTAGAAAAGTATATTGGATTTTTCTTTTCAAAACATTTTTCGGACATATGTAACCATATATACATTTTTTTCTAATCCGAAATTCAAAAAAACCTATGTTACGGTCTTGGTACAGTCCTTCCCCGTCGAATGAGACTAAAATTACGCTCCTACGTTGATAATTGTAGAGTGAGATAAGTTTCGGGCAAATATAAATATATATACATATATATTTCTAATAATTGCGATATAAATTTTTTTTCCGAAAATCAAAAATATTTATAGACGCAAATGTGTTCGGAATTCAATTTTACATCCATGTGTGAATTTTCGTTCCCCTAGGTGCAATAGAAATGTGTACAGTGAAGTTTGAACAATGAGGTCAAGTCCACGGTACTAGATTCCCTTAAATCATCAAGTGAACGATGAATTCTCGTGATTAACTCCTGCATTTGTGTTATTCTACTATCCTCTTCGCATTCTATTGCAAAAACATGATACAGTAATAGGAATCATTGACCAAGCTCACACTAGTACAACACCAGCAGATATTGTTTGAACGTCTTTTTTTTATCGCCAAAATTCTCACGTTTAAGCATTCATAAGAATATTAATCAAACATGATTCGATAAACATGATAGATTCTGTTATCTAATTTTATTCGGAAAATATTAAACACTAGTATTAAATACACTAATTGCAAAGCGAATGATGATTACATTTGTTGAAGACATGGATATTTTCCAAAATATACAACGATTTTTTGATCTTCCTATGACGAAAAAGGGCTTTTAGAATACTGTAATAATTGTCAGCACTCCACGTAACTTATCCGACTGCTCAGGCGACTACAAGTTTGCCACTTCGTTTATCACCTCGTCGATTCAATGTGGAGTGTTAATTGGATGCATGATTTACCTGCGTTTATACATTTTAGGAGGAACAAATTTACTCACTCTCTAAGTTTCTTCAATCTTAAAAGTCGTATAATTTCACTTAATGATTCGGTATATAACTCATTTAATTTTATGGAAAATTATGTCCTCAGTATCGTAATAAATAACAAAATTGCAGGTGGTCTCCGAAATAGTAAAATAGATAACACATTGCATTGATAAAATCCAAATGGTATAATTTAGCAACATATTCCTGTCAAATTTAGCAACACTCGCGATTTAATCAAGCATAACTCAAATTTACAATACAGCAACAATCGGCTATTGTAATGTAGCAACACTAGAAAGATACAACCTACACAGGCCTGCATTTGAAAAAAAATTCTGTTTCTCGGGTTTTCATAAGTGATTCCCAACGAAATTGTCCTCCTAAATTGAAATATGATATTAATTTTGTTCAAAAAGGTCTGGTTTTTGAGAGACAACGAACTATTTCTTTTTAAAAAAGAGCAATTTAAAAAAATCCGTTATTTATATCAAAGTTATTTAATAAATTACAATTACTTGTAAACAAGAAAAAATAACCACCCACGACCTCATTAAACTTTCATTTAATTAATTGTAAACACACAGACTACTTAGGAGCCTACCCAAGACTGCAAAGAAACTATTTTCCAAGAAACGAAGTCCTTGATGTCTCCCGCTTGTGAAGCGATGTTGGTTCGTCGCGTTTAAAACCCCAGCAGTAGTCAGCTAACATATTGATGTCCCAGCGCCCTTGATATCCTGTCTCCATCGTCTTTATGTCTTGGTGAAATCTTTCTCCTTGTTTCTGGCAATAATCTCCAGAGTATGCCGGAAAATAGTCAAGATGAGATTGTAGAACATGCATTTTTATCGACATGCGAGCTTCCATTTTTTCGAAGCTTTTCATAAGTTCACAATACATATGAGACATATTCTGAGGTTCTTTTATTTCCCAGAAAACCGTCGGTTACCTTATTAAACGCTCGCCATGCATCTTGTTCACTGGCTTCCAAATTGGTGTAAAAATGCCTGTCCTTTAACAGAGTTCTAATTTAGGGACCGTCATATATGCCTGCATGGAGCTTGGCATCACTGATCTGTGGGAATTTTAGCAGTGGATACTTAAAAGGTTGGCCTTCTTTGTTCAGTGCTTTGACAAAATTCTTCATCAGGCCAAGCTTTATGTGAACAGGAGGGATTAAAACATTTTTGGGAGGGACTAGAGGTTGAGCTTCCACGTTGTGGCAACCAATTTGGAATGTCTCTTAAGATGGGTCTTTTTGCTGATAGTGAAGAATATCCGCCCGGTTATCCCATAGGCACATGAAGCAAGGATATTTTGTGTTAGCCTCCTTGCATCCCAAGAAGAAGGCACACAACCTGAAAGAAATGATTAATTTTTAAATACATTAAATGTAGTAAATTAAAATTAAAAACTGTCTTTATGCTTGCATATTGATGTACATGGTTTCTAAGAACTTTTATTTTTTTCTTAGACACTTTTCACTAAGTTTATTAGGGTAGGGAGATACTAATATGTATATCAAATCCTTCTGTCATTGGTATTTAAAAACAAACATTCCTTGAAATACTTGACAATTTCAGTACAGCGTGCAACATGCTGACAGATTGTAGCGAGATCAATACTATTGAACTACTAAAACTTACCCATGGATGGCAATTTTTTTAAACAAAGATTTGTAATGACAAGAAGAAATTGGAAAACATATCATGCCTTGAGATCATCACATATTAACCAGTTGAGGTTAGAGTATTTGATTGTATTAATCAATACTTCCATATTTTTGTAGCTTTCTGTTAACTGAAGTTAATGGTCAATAGGTAATGGTCCTTAAATATAACAATAAATCACAGAGCAACTTGCACGCATACCTCACCCTTTGATTTGTGGTGCACTACTAATCTTGCTTTGGAAAACGGGAGGCGGAGTTGTAGATGAGGTGAGAAGTAGCCAATTTCAGCCAAGCATCTGTGGTTGGCTCAGAGGTAGTCACGTGTGGGGCCTTGGGTATGTCCCAGTCTCTTAACTTTTACAACTCATTTGAATCCGATCGAAATCGGCTATGCTCCCTCCAGTATATTCTAGCTCCATGCAACTGACTGCCACGACGCCACACGCTCATACAAAAGCTCGTCAGTACAGCAGCGGTTGTTCAGTGACACCACTACTACGACAAATAGCATTGAAGTAATGCAGGGTGTGTACCGGGCTTTAGCAGACAAATTGTACCAAAAGACGACATCCAGCGCACTCGATCTCCCCCTAGCAGCGACACTCTTTATCGTCCTTTGGTGACGCTCGACGATCCCATTTTCGGAAGGTCTAGAAGCAGCACGGAAATGCCTCGCAACATTCCAACGATTACAAACAGCCGACACCTGCATCGATCGAAAGGCGATCCCGTTATCCATCAATACTTCAATTAGAGGTCCTCGTTCTCCAAATATTTCCTCAAAATGGCGCGCCACTTCCGAAGCATTTTCTAAGGAAATTTCCTGCAAAATAGCAAATCGGCTAGGGCCACAATCCACCATGGTCATGTAACATTTCCGGTCATAATGAGTCACATGTGACCGGAGGTGGATCAATAGCTCGACAGTATAAGCACGATTTTACACACTGCTCAACGTCCTCACGAGCGACACTATAGGATCGACTAGTCGCGCCAAGTACAACGTACGTTCTGCTCCAAAATGGTGTTGCTCATGTAAATCATGCAGACTTATGGCACACACAAGTGGCTCTGTTTTCCGGACTTATGAACTCGACTGAGCCCATCAGCTCTGTTTCTACTAGACTTCACACACCCAATGTCAAACCGCAGACCATACTCCTCTATCAGATCATGGATCACTGAGAGTCGCTGTTTCACCAACATTTCAGATATCCCAGTAACTTTCACTCGGTACTCATCACCAAGAACCGCACGAACCTAAATCGATGCTGTTGTGGAATCGGTCCCTTAACCTTAAAGTCCCTTAACAATAGCGCCAAGCTCTGCGGCGTTGATATGAGACGTATCTGCAGGCTTCCGAAGCCATACTCCATCCTCAACAACGACACCACCCACTTCCAGAATAACGCCAAGGCCTAGACTACTCCCATCGCACCACACTGTCCCCTCAAATACATCCGGTACCGACCAGCGCCCTCGAACCGGATCCTCTGCTCTCACCTTTTCCACAATCAACTCAACTAACCTCTGAGCTTGTTCGCCAATCCAGTCATCCCACGCGTCACCCTCACTCTCTCGCTTAAGGGGATCATCCCGAGCCAAATTGGGCTCCGGCGGCTCCCCTCACTGACCATTTTTTTTTCGTTGAAAAAGGATCCTTAGGGGTTGGGTTATGGTGCCATGAAATTTTATGGCGCTACGGACGCTAGAAACCCCCCCACGGGGGTTCGAAAGGGGACCAATAAACATCATTTTGGACCCAATATTTTCAAAAATTGATTGAGATTTGAAAAATTTGAACTGGAAAAAAAGCCTATTAGGGTTTGTTAGAAATGTTTCAAGGACTCTAAAACTGTCTTTGGCTTCGTTCTAACATCAAAACTCTAAGAGTTAATACGGTTTGAAATGTACGTAAAAATGTACCATAACACGAATTTTTCGAAAAATAATAAAAAACTAAGTCCTGAATCGAAAAAGTGAACTGAGTAAAAAAGGTTTACTTTCAAAAAATGCATATACTGGCTAATTTTCAAACGAATCGGACGAAAAAAGTTGGTGAGAACTCAATATGACTGGGTACTCAAATGAAATGTAATATTTCTATATAATTTTAAGCACGATATTTCTAATGTTTCATTGAAATTCAAAAGGAAAACGTTGCTCATTATTCGTACATAGAAATTGATCAGGGAAACTGCAGTCATGTACTAACATTTTCATGATATTCCAATTAAATGGACATACTTTGTTTTTTAGCTCTAATGAAAAATTATCATTTTTACCATTCAAGCCGTATCAACTCATTGAGTTTTGTTGCTAGAACAAAACCGAAGACAGTTTTAGAATTCTTGGAACATTTCTAACAAACGTAGGTTCTCTTTTTTTCAAATTCAAATAAAACAAAAAAAACAGCTCTAAACCCAAAAAATTATTGAAGGGTTTAGAAATTTGAAAAAATGAAAAATGGAAAAAATTTTGAAAAAAAAAAACGCAACGTTTGTTAGAAATGTTTTAAGGACTCTAAAACAGTCTATGGTTTCGTTCTTATATCAAAACTCTAAGAGTTAATACGGTTTGAAATGTACGTAAAAATGTACAAAAACACGAATTTTTCGAAAAATAATTAAAAACTAAGGCCTGAATCGAAAAAGTAAACTGAGTAAAAAAGGTTTACTTTCAAAAAATGCATATACTGGCCAATTTTCAAACGAATCGGACGAAAAAAGTTGGTGAGAACTCAATATGACTGGGTACTCAAATGAAATGTAATATTTCAATATAATTTTAAGCACGATATTTCTAATGTTTCATTGAAATTCAAAAGGAAAACGTTGCTCATTATTCGTACATAGAAATAGATCAGGGAAACTGCAGTCATGTACTAACATTTTCATGATATTCCAATTAAATGGACATACTTTGTTTTTTAGCTCTAGTGAAAAATTATCATTTTTACCATTCAAGACGTATCAACTCATTGAGTTTTGTTGCTAGAACAAAACCGAAGACAGTTTTAGAATTCTTGGAACATTTCTAACAAACGTAGGTTCTCTTTTTTTTCAAATTCAAATAAAACAAAAAAAAACAGCTCTAAACCCAAAAAATTATTGAAGGGTTTAGAAATTTGAAAAAATGAAAAATGGAAAAAATTTTGAAATAAAAAAAAACGCAACGTTTGTTAGAAATGTTTTAAGGACTCTAAAACAGTCTTTGGTTTCGTTCTAATATCAAAACTCTAAGAGTTAATACGGTTTGAAATGTACGTAAAAATGTACCAAAACACGAATTTTTCGAAAAATAATAAAAAACTAAGGCCTGAATCGAAAAAGTAAACTGAGTAAAAAAGGTTTACTTTCAAAAAATGCATATACTGGCCAATTTTCAAACGAATCGGACGAAAAAAGTTGGTGAGAACTCAATATGACTGGGTACTCATATGAAATGTAATATTTCTATATAATTTTAAGCACGATATTTCTAATGTTTCATTGAAATTCAAAAGGAAAACGTTGCTCATTATTCGTACATAGAAATAGATCAGGGAAACTGCAGTCATGTACTAACATTTTTTATGATATTCCAATTAAATGGACATACTTTGTTTTTTACCTCTAGTGAAAAATTACCATTTTCACCATTCAAGCCGTATCAACTCATTGAGTTTTGTTGCTAGAACAAAACCGGAGACAGTTTTAGAATCCTTGGAACATTTCTAACAAACGTAGGTTCTCTTTTTTTCAAATTCAAATTAAACAAAAAAAAAAAAACAGCGGTAAACCCAAAAAATTATTGAAGGGTTTAGAAATTTGAAAAAATGAAAAATGGAAAAAATTTTGAAATTAAAAAAAAGCAACGTTTGTTAGAAATGTTACAAGGATTCTAAAACTGTCTTCGGTTTTGTTCTAGCAACAAAACTCAATGAGTTGATACGGCTTGAAATGTACATAAAAATGTCCCAAAAAACGAATTTTTCGTAAAATAAAAAGGCCTAAATCGAAAAAGTGACACAAGTAAAAAAGTTTTACTTTCAACAAATACATATACCGGCCAATTTTCAAACGAATCGAAAAAAAGGTGACAAATCGGGATGATCCCCTTAACAAAGCTGTAGGCATTACGAATCCGTCCATACACAGGGTAACGCCCAACCAAGGGCCACACAGAGAAAACAATTGTATTCGGCTGAGGTTCTCACCTCTTATTTCAGGTATTTCATTTCTTCGACGGAATGAATGTTCCCCATTGACATCACGGTACAATGACAAGCCAAGGACCTTGTTGCCCTCTAAGGGCTCGGGTTCTTTGGGCTCCAACCCATACTATCGAAGATGAGTAACCACCTCGTCTACTGTCCCCACGTTTTCGTCAACCAGAATGTCGTCCACGTAACTGTCGGTACCGCACCGAATTCGGTCATCTTTCGGTAACACCGAATTTAAACTCACTGTCATAATCTTGGGAGTGCAATTGAGCCCAAATCCCAGTCAGGTCAGGTAGTAACACTTATCTCGATATCGTACACGCTGGTACGGCCACAAACTCTGGTCAACTTGAATTAGCAAGTAGTCCGATCGGAGATTTACCAACTTTAATGGTTCCGCTTTCCGTCGCCACCTTCGCGTGGCCTCATCGCAAATTACAGCCTCGGCCCCGGGACGGTTCTCAACGTGGTCATTTAGCTCCCTGAAATCAAGCACCGGTCGGACCTTGTTTTTACTTTCCTTGACTACGGTTATTAATGGATTAATTCCCGTTGCACAATTTTTCTCACACGGCCGCAACCAGTCCTACGTTATCCAACTTTACACTTCTTCATCAGACATTTCATTGAAAGGACCGGCGTTCACACTATTGTAACTGTAGACAGTATTGCCTAATACCGGTGCCGCTCCACCCTTCTACCGCCACTTTACAGTTCATTTAGACCCATTGAACTCTGCGTCGAAATCCTGATTCCGTATCACGACCGTCTCAACAGAGACACAGACCGAAGCAGCCTCAGGTTTACCACATGAAAAACTTTCTGCTCCAAACTTAATCACCTGACCGTCTAGCGACACCCCACCGCATGCCCGGATAAAATCCATGACAAGTATGGCATCAACACCACGGCAAATCTGCGCCAACACAAAACCCAGGAATACCTCAGAGTCAACCACCTTGATTAAAGCAGGACTTCCTCCCTTGTAAGGAACCTCTCTCCCGTCGAACGCGATAATGGAATACACCCCACCCGACACCCCCTTCACACCTGCAACATGTGACCTTGCGCTTAGGGCATGATTTTATGAAATGAGGCCCACCACATTTGAAGCACCTTATTTCTTGAGGCGCAGAGGCACTGCCCCACGAAGCCCCACCAACGACGGCTGCCGAGAATCCGACAGGCTTCTCTACACTTTCTGTTAGCGACAATCGGGCTCGCCTCACTACTTTAACCAGCGCCAACGTTTCAATTTTCTTTAATGCGCGAAGCTACCGCGATGCTTCAGACGGCAAACCAACTACAAACGCTCGCAACAAAAGTACAACTGACGTAATACCGGCCAGCTAGGCAAGTCTTCGCAAATCAGTCAGAAAAACAGCGTCACACCACACACGTCTTGTGAACTGTTTGTACGCATGGAACGAGTTCAAAGCAAATGCATCAACCAACACAGATTTAGGCTGCTCGCCCACTGAGGTGATGCGATAGATGAGACATCGCACGAAAAAAGAGCTCATTACGACGCATGCGACGCGTTGCATCAGTACCGCCCACTGATGCAAATTGTATCGAACGAGAACCCAATCAACGTCTTGCATCCGGCAACAGGTCGAGCCGTGCTCTCATGGTAGCCTGCTTTGCAGCACTCAACTCATGCTTACATGGCTCAACTCCTGATGAGCTGCGCGTCGGTAATTTTTATGTATGCAAATTCTTGTGACCGCTCAGTCATCTATGAACATAGATCCAGTGGTGATCTACCTGGTACAAACGACGGCAACGTAAACAATCCAGGAAATGGGTGCAGGCCCATAAAACGTATACGTGCAGAAATAGGTGTAATGAAAACATTATACATACAATTACGTAATGACAAAGAAAAGTTTGAAAACATTAGTCAGTGCTAGCTGCAAGCGGCATGGATGTCAAGCAGCGCCATGTTTTAGTGTTTCATTTTCCGTGGCATTGCATGGAAAAATCTTACTTATTTTAATTGGCACCTAGTACGACTATTTAATGTCTATTTTAGTTATTTGTGGGTTTGAAAACTTTTAGGAATGTTTTTTTACTCTATGGTATATGTTTCATACCAATTGTCGCTAATTTATGAGAAAAGAAACTTCATACATTGTCTACCACACGCTGTCGCCCAAGCATGCATTACTTCAGAGAGAAAAATTTCTTGCATTCGCATAAATAGTTTCCTATTAATTATTGTTATATTCATCCATAAAAAACCAAAATGATGTTATGACAACCGGCACAGAAAGTAGTGACCATCACCTTGTCGCACGAAAAATGCAACATGCAGCATTTTGGTACAACAGTCAAATGAGGAGGAATGAAGGCAGGAGTCGCATCGTCTCAGTGGGCAGTAAGCTAGGCAACATAATGCTATTCCTTCGGTGCTGTAAATGAACCGTGCGATTTCGCGAGGCGTTGCACCCATCGCATCGCATCAGTGGGCGGACTGCATTAGGCCGCCCGCCCACCGAGGCGATGCGATAGATGAGACCTCGCACGAAAACCGAGCTCATCAAATCGCATGCGACGCATTGCATCAGTACAGTCCACTGAAGCAGCTCGTATCGCATGAGAACCCAATAAACATTTTGCATCTGGGAGCAACTCGAGCCCTGCTTTGCAGCGCTCAACTGCTAATGAGCGGCGTGGCGGGAAATTTTATGTATACAAATTCTAGTGACCGCAATGCTCTGCTCTGTAGTGCCCATTTGCATAACATATCCTGGAAGTTTCTGCCATTGTACAGCACATCACTTGAATCATGCAGCGTCGATCGTTCATGAATAAGACATATCAATTTTTCACTTGTGTCCATTTACAGTTGGGAGTCCATCACAGAAAAACTAAGCTCGTACGTGATATTCAACTGCCAGACAAGCTAAAGCCTCGAAGTTGTTGGTCAGTTCTAGTTGCAAGCGGTATGGATGCCAAGCAGTGCCATATTTTTGTGTATCATTTCCCGCAGCATTGCATAGAAAAATCTTACTCATTTCAGTTGGCATTTAGAATGACTATTTAATGTCTATTTTAGTTATTTGTGGGTTTTGAAACTTTTTGAATGTTTTTTTGCACAATGGTATATGCTTCGTACCAATTATCGCTAATATATGAGAAAAGCAACTTTATACATTGTCGACCTCACGCTGTCACCCAAGCTTGCACCACTTTAAGAGAAAAATTGCTTGCATGTAAAGTCAACAATGAATAAATGGGCAAAGAAAATCGCTTTAATAGAAATCATATTTCTCACCAAAATATTTCGATAATAAAAAAGAACGTTTCGACCAATTTTTATTATTTGGTTGAAAGTTTCGACCAAAGAACGTTACGACTCCTACCGGCTGAGCATGGCGGTAGGAGTTTTCGAACTAAACAATTACTCTCATGCTGAAAGTTGTGACCTTCCAGTTCGGCTAGACGATTTTAAAATAATTTCTTCTACATGCGATACAATTAACCTTCGCATTTTAGAATCCCTGTTCATTTTAAAAGATAAACCTACCTTGAACAATACGCAATCGGCCTTCCCTCTGCAATTAGTGTAGTCTCTGTCTCTCTTTTTTAATGTCATAAATTCCACTGATGAATGTATTCTGACTTTGTTATAACTCGGTTTTTGTATTTTTTCAGATAGTTGATAATGACCAAAAATTTGTCGAAACGTTCTTTCTATTATTGAAATAATCTTTAAAGAAATATGATTTTTATTAAAGCGATTTTCTTTGCTCTTTTATTCATATTAAATTTTTTGCATTCACATAAATAGTTCCCTATTATTTATTTTTATATTCATCCACAATGAAACCAAAATGATGTTATGACAACCTGCACAGAAGCTAGTGACTATCGCCTCGTCGCCCGAAAAATGCAACATGCAGCATTTTGGTGCGACAGACAAATGAGGAGGAATGAAGGGAAGAGTCGAATCGCCTCAGTGGGCGGGAAGCTAGGCAACACAGTGCTATTCCTACGGTGCTGCAAATGAACCGTGCGATATCACCAGGCGTCCCACCAATCGCATCGCGTCAGTGGGCGGGCGGCCTAAATGTGCTCATAAGATTTCTTCTTTGCGTCAATAAGTCCACTGTACACCGCAAAAACACTTGTTGACACGAACAACTGCACCAGAGTTTCTAGTTCTGTAATATCCTTCAATTTTAAAAACAGTTCAATCTTATTCAACCACTCCACCACATCACCATTTCCATCAAACGGCCTCCAAATATCCCTCAATTTTACAACCGCTGCCATCTTGGCGTAGATAGCTTGTAGTAAAAGACGAGGACTCACCTCAGCTAAGACGAGGGTACTCGACGATCACAGTGCAATGTAAAGTTGAATAGGTACAATTAGATACGACAAAACGAACAAAATCAACAAACAAAGTAACACAACCCAACACCGAATAACCAGCACGAAAACAGTAAACAAGAAAAACACTGGAAAGCCGGCAGACAAGCGACCGCACCACCGCCACAACCTCTCACCACGACGTCCAGCTTCTGTCTGCCCGCCAGCCACATGCCGGCAAGTCGGCACTCGGCAACCACAGCGTTCTTTTTAGAAAGACCAAGATCTTCAGTCAAGTTATTAAATTGACCTTGAGTGAGTGATCTTGGCGAAGTCATTGTAGACGTTGGCTGATATGTGAATGAAGTGTCAGTGTATTCCACTTTTATATTTTCTATATTGTCTTGCTCAGCATTTTCAGGTGAAGAAGGAACTGTAACTCCTGGACCATGTGGTTGTGGTTTAATGGCAGAAGGAACATCAGGATAGACTACAGTGTGCTTGTTCTTCTTATTGACACCTGCAAATTTTTTTCGCATTCTTAATTTGCATAATTTAAATTCACTCGACCCTCGTTACCATATTTCCATACACAATTTTATTACCAGGAAAATTTACAATTTTCTAATTACAATAATTTTTCATATAAAATTTAAAAACAATTTTTCTACGAGAATAATGCTCTATTTTTATGTCCAATTACAATTTCAATAGGCCAACAAAAGATTTTTATAAACATTTTTGGATTCGTCAAGCCCATATTCTTAAAGTAATTATCTCACCTTTGAAATTGGTCGTGCAAAAATAGCAGTCTGTAATATGGTCCATGCCTTCTCTCCACACCACAGATATACCAAATGACAAACAGTTTGTTTTGCCCTCACTCCAGTGCCTTAAGGCTATGAAATAGGCTTTGCAGATCATTTGTGGAGCAAAGCATTTGTCTTGATTACCTAGCTTTGTTCCAAAATATGCATTGTAAAGGAACTTTACTAACGGCGGTATAGTCCATTGCTGGCCACTGAAAGTTACCTTTCCACACACATAACAAAATCTATCAGGACTGTTTGAACACGTTGTATTCATTTTTATGAAATATAATGAGTTTTGCTAGTGTATTTGCCTGCAAAAAAATTCACATAGATAAATAAAGCTTTAGAAATACACTTTAAACACTGTTCATAGATGAGGAAAGTCATGGATTAAAGTAACAACACCTAGTTGGAGAGTGAGCAAGCAACTCACAACCACTTGCATTCGCGGTCAGCTAGAGACTCAGCTCTCTAACGCCATCTAGGGAGCTCGTTCTGTATCTTAAAAAATAAACCTGATTGAGCAATATGAATGCTTGATTTGGATTTAGGAGACAAATTTTACTTAGAATCACCTATAAAACCCTCAGGAATATTTTTGACGCAGACCAGTGAGCTATCAACTCTAGAGCAGCAGAATTTATCAACACTGAGATGATGATGCCTATAATATCTAAAAACACACTCCAAAAAAAGCATTCTTAATCATTCAAACAATCTGGCAACGCTATGATTTCCCTGCAGTTAAGAAAAACAAGGTAGAAGTCTTGAAGATAATCACGTGAGTTACTTTGTGTTCAGTGTAATAACTGTCTGAAAAGCTTTTCTGCTTCACTCAGTGCTCTTTGCACTGTCCGGCGGTGTGCGGCCAGTTCTTATGTCCTTTGAAATGCTTTGCACTGTCTATGTATTGTCATTTCTGAGGATTGGATGCTCGTTTTTGACACTGATACAAATTGTTGCGGGTGGGATGGTCTATTTTCTAAAGCAGGTCGTGAAACTTGCTTCCTGAACCTCAGTCTAAAATATACCAATGTTAGAGAGCTACTGAGAACAGCGCATAGATCTTTGACAAAAAAGCCGCCTCTTTTGATTCGCGTGTGTGTGTGTGGAAGAAATGAATTGCATTGAGTAAAGAAAAATTGAACACAATGAATGTGTTAAGTTATACACAATGGTGTATTTATAGGTATATATCATATATATATATATATATTTACATAAACGTCAATGAAAGCTGTTACAAGGGTGAGAAATTAACGTACGTGAGTACCGTGCAAAGTCCTCAGTGGACGAAGCAGTTGCGGTTGCAGTGCGGTTACTGTGAGGAATTATTTGGTGTTTGAATATCTATAATTTAATCAAGAGTTCAAATGAGCACACAGAAAAGCTCTAAAGCAGGTCGTGAAACTTGCTTTCTAAACAACAGTCTGGAATATGAAAATGTCAAAGAGCTACTTAGAGCAGCGCGAAGATCTTTGTCAAAAGAAGCGGCCAACTTTGTGTGTGTGTTCTCAGTAGATGAAGTAGTTGTATTTACAATGCCATTACTGTAATGACTTTTTGATGTTCAAATATCCCTAATTTCTCCACGAAATTAAAATATCACATAGAAAAAGTTTAAATACTAATTTAAAACGAAATTCAACAAAGTCCATTCTGAAATCCTTTTCACAAGCCCATTATGTATTAAAATAATTATTGAAACAGATCGGTTTCTTATTAATGCATGGAGCATATGAAAGCTTTCGTAATTAAAGTTAGATTATATAAACCATTATTCCACAATTAATCTACTGAAACCAAACAAATTTACAAATTTATTAGGAGACATGAATTTCAATATAAGCTTTAATGTCCTTTAACACCAGTTTTCTTTTTCCATCAATTTTCCCAATACTGTTTGTCCCGTACAGAATTGAAAATTTGTTTTCAGTCAGTTCGTAATTTTCCTGATATCCTGTATCATGTCATTTAGCAGCTCATAGGACTCTGGCTGCAGTTTTCAAACTCCACTTCACACCTCCATGACGCAGTGGACGACCATCGTTGCTGATCCATCACAGAGACGATCCTTGATCTCGAAAGTCCCGTCCGTCCCTTTCAACACGACGCACTTCTAGTCGCCGCGTGTGGGTTCCCCGCTCTTTCAAGCGAGGCCCAGCTATGTTCTGTCAACTGTTTCTCGCCCTAGGCGTCGCTGTAGGTGCCGTCGTCCTGGCACTGCAAGTCCACCCAGAAGCTGTGGTGCTTTGTGAGCCTCACGCTGATAACGTCTTGAAATGAAAAAGGTATTTATGTCGGGAAAGTGTCATAGACAAAATTGAAATCAAACTCAATAAAAAGAATCTGGAAGCTATTGCTGAACTTGAATTAAATCTGATTTTTTGTATCCGTGAATGTGGGTGGCCGATTGCTCTTCCATACACACAGATATTGGTTGATGAATCCAACAGCAGATCGCAACGCGCTTGTAAACGACGTACAAACGCTCTCAAGTGGGAAGGATTTTATTTAGTTGGATGTGATATTGTGGGGTCAACGGAAACGAAATGAATTTGATGGTTAAATAAATATGATATAAATAAACATGATGGTTGATAAAATATGTCGTGAATAATTATATTGGGTAGAGAAACAGTGAACGAAGAACATTGATTATTTTATTTTTTGTTTTTTTGTTGCCGAACTGCACTTTGCAATAAGAAAAAGTTTGAAATGTAAGCGTTTGGTTCGACCAGAGCATGTCTTTCAAATCCCGCGTTGAGAAGACTTGCAATTGACTTTAAACAATTTAAACAATTTAAACAATTTATTTACCACAGGTGATACAGAGGTTGAATGTTTCTTGAGTCTAGTACAATGGTCAAATTTGAGTATAGCTACCTGTGGGCCCGAACAAGTTCAGCGACTTCTAGGGCATCCTATCATCACGTTATTCTAAGGTGTACAATAATGTTTAACCTAGTTCACTTAACCTAGTTTCGCATTAGACTGATCATTGAGATAATTAACTCGATTTTTATGCTGTATTTTACAATATAGGTCAAATCGGCTGTATTTAACAGTATGTTCGATAAAACGATTCAAGAGCAGACTCAAGATCGGTTATGTTACCCAAAGCAAGTTACATTATTACATTATCATTAGTTACATGTAGGAGGCAAGATTTGACATGGTGATCTTACACGACTAGTATTCTGATAGGAAGTGAGACACAAGATGTTTTTTGAATACTTTGTGCGAATTACATTTACGGATCTCCGTAGGTATAGAGTTCCAAGTTTTGGTTCCAACTAAGAGTATACTGTGTTGCGACCGGGCCTTTGAATAATAAGGAAGCATGAATTTACTTCTATTTCGGGTTAAATGGTCGTGATGACCAGTTTGCGCAGTCAATAATTGTCTAAGGGTATTGTCGCCATCATTTCTTAATGTTTTGTAAATGAAATTACAGATGGAGATTTTGTAAAGATCCGAAAGTTTAAGTATTTGTAAATTTTTGAAAGAATCATTTGTATGAGCATTATATTCTAGGTTTTTTACCGCTCTGACAGCTCTTTTCTGCAGAGTAAAAATTTTGTTGGTTTTATTTTTATCAGTTCCGTGCCATGCTTCTATTCCGTATTGCAAGTATGGAGAAATGAGCGTTCGGTAGAGCATTTGTAAAGCTGTTTCAGGCAGAAAATTTTTAACTTTATTTAGGATTCCGATGGATTTTGATAATTTAGAACTAATATGAGTGATGTGCTCTTTGAAGGTCAGATGTTTATCTATTATGATGCCCAGAAACTTACATGAGTTGGTTTCTTCGATTTCACCTTCGCCAATTTTAATGCATGGGGGAGATACATCTTTCTTGTATGAGAATGTAATATAATTTGTTTTATCAATATTAAGGCTTATTTCATTAGCTTTGAGCCACGATGAAACCTTATGAAGTACATTATTTATACTCTCCACAATCATAGCAGGATTTTGATTCGGAAGGACCGCAGAAAGCGTACTGTCATCGGCAAAAAGTATGAATTTGAAGAATGATGTAGATTATACAATATCATTGATAAAAATCAGAAACAGGAGAGGCCCAAGAACAGATCCTTGTGGAACTCCATGGCTAATTGTCTGTGGGTCTGATTTTGCGTCGTCAATGACAACGTATTGCTTCCGATTTGTTAGGTATGATCTGAACCAATCATGCGCAATCCCTCGAATGCCATAACAGTGTAGTTTCGAGAGTAGTGTTTTATGGTCCACACAATCGAATGCTTTTCGAAAGTCAAGAAATACAAAGAAGAAAGGCTTTCCATCATCTATATTAGAATAGAGGAATTGTAAATGATTCAATATAGCCTGTGTTGTTGATTTTTTAGAGCGAAAGCCGTATTGTTTATCGTAAAGATATGATTTTTTGTTCAAAATAAGAGTACACTTTTTATACACAATCTTTTCGAATACTTTGCTAATAATTGGTAGTACGGAGATAGGTCGATAATTGTTTACACAGGTTTTTTCAACACTTTTAAAGATAGGGGTTACTCTAGCAACTTTGAGGGAGTTCCTGAAAGTGCCTAGTAAGAGAGACTGGATAATAATATTTGATATCAGCGGGGCTACAATGTCAGCAATAACTTTAAGTACTTGAGTCGGAAACGTTTGTAACCCACTCGATTTATTTTTCATGTTGTTTATGCACGTAATTACATCGGAGGAGTTTGTAGGCGTAAAGAAAAAGGAGTTGGGTTCTCGAATATGATCCATAAATTCCAGGTGATCAGTAGGTTCACTTGGAATACCATCAGCTATAGTTTTCCCTACGTTTACGAAGAAGTTGTTAAAGAGATTAGCAATTTCTTTCCTCTCATGGTATTTTACATTATCTTGAATGACATATTCAATTTTCTTTTTATCGGCATTATTCGGTTTACAGCAAGAGTTAAGGAGATGCCAAGTCTTTTTAACGTCAGTTTTGAATTGAGTAAACTTGAGCGTAAAGTAGTTCTTTTTTGATGTTCTTATCTGGTTTGATACATAGTTTCTGAATCGGTTATATGTTTCTCTAGATATTCGCCCTTCGCAAAGGAGGGCTAGGTACGCTTGACGTTTCTTTATATTTATCACGATGTCTCTAGTAATCCAGGGCTTTTTTTATTTTTCGGGGTAACTGTACGAGTTACAATTGGGCAACACTGATTGTATGCGGTCATTATAGTTTCAGTCAACTTTACTACTGCTTCGTCAATGCTCGTAGCATTATTATTTTGTTGAGAGATGTGCAATGTAGGCATTGATTCTTCTAGAACGGTGCGCATTTCTTCAAGATTTGATTCGTATATTTTACGAAATGAGTAAGTTTCAGCCCGTGCCTTGGTGCAAGCAATATAGACATTTTTCTTAATATGAAAAACTGGGAAGTGATCTGATAAGTCAGAAGTAATTATTCCAGCAAGAAAATCACTTGGGTCTGTCGTAAAGATATTGTCAAGCCGCGTAGCACACTCTGAGGTTATTCGTATAGGCTTTGTAATGATCGGAAGGAAGGATTGAGACTGAAAGGTTGTTAGGAAATTAGAGATTGGTTCATAGCTTTCATGTTTCAGTAGGTCATAATTGAAGTCACCGCATGTTATTATGTCAATGTATAAGGGCCTGTTGAACTGAGAAATAATACGATTCAGCTCATTCAGGAAGGATATAGGACAGGCTGTAAGAGGCCTATACACCGTTCCAAGCACAATGCGTTTACCATCTCTAGACAGTTCTACGAAGAGTGATTCTATATGATCCTGATTCATTGTTGCACTTGCTATGGTTCTCGAGTCTATGTGGTTAGATATATATGTGCTGATGCCTCCGCCCCGCTGGTTTTTTCTTAGCGAATGGTAACTATGATAATTTTCAAATCGAATCATGTCTTTAGTCGAGTCATCTAGCCAGCTTTCGGTGAAGCTAATCACGTCTAGGTTATATTTAAGTTCAGTAATAGTACATTGTATCTCTTCCAATTTTGGATAGAGTGACCTACAGTTCCAACACAGAAGTGAGAAATCTCGGTCAGTTATTCGTATAGTTTCGTTGAATTTTGATATATTGGT
The DNA here is from genome assembly GCA_030386875.1 of Morinoia aosen. Classification (NCBI taxonomy): domain Eukaryota; kingdom Metazoa; phylum Arthropoda; class Malacostraca; order Amphipoda; family Talitridae; genus Morinoia; species Morinoia aosen. Next base: position 5,649,789 of record CM059570.1, read on the forward strand.
ATACCTACACTCATGAGAGTCGTTTAGGTTTGGTTATATTCGGTTCAAATGATTGAGATCTGGGTCGATTTCCTCGAATATCTCAGGGTGATAAGTCATTTAAAATTAGTAAACGGTAAGAAGTAGGTACTATAGAGCTTAAAAACGAAATACAGAGTCAAGCTTTAAGGGATATTCCTGTCTAAAAAACTAGCTTAAGAAGTACGAGAGCATAGAGTATAAAAAAAATCTAGTGCGATTACGTGAGTACACATAAACTGTGTCCATGAGCGAATAATATTGAAGTTCAATATTACAACATTGGTGTAAACAGATTGCTGCATGAGGGCCTTTTTACAAGTTGATATACAACAGGTAATAAGTTTTAAAGATTATAACGACAATGATATAATCAGTTAATAAGGTTTACGCGTAATAATAACTTTAGTGGTAAAAAAAGAAAAAAATCACAGTAACATTGGGAGGTAAAAAATTGCTGATTGCGTTGTTTCAAAAGTTCACACACAGCTGTCATTAATGTTTACAAACACATCTGTTATACATTTGCATAGATTCAGGTTAAACTAACATCAAGTTGAGGGTAAACTGACATGATACCTAATTGAGGTTTAACTAACACAAATCTGACATATCTAATTTAGGGGATCACCTAGTCTAGTCACCCATGACTTGCTTCGATGACATATTTAGTTGTTGCATCAGGTATTGCTCGAGGTCATCTGGCGTGTTGATCTCGCGGCGTCTTGAATCTTGGTTTCCGGGGTTAAATATGAAGAAGTTTCCATCCTGTGTTCTTGGGGTTCCAATTTTATCCGGGAATTTCCTTTGGCCATCCTCAGAATGTACATGGCGTTAGCTCGTGAAGGTATGAGGTATTCATTTATGAAGAACTTTGGTTTCTTTTCTCGGCAGGCGTTGAGAATTTCACGTTTTTTGTTATAATGTTTTAGTTCAAATGCAATGTTTCTTTGATCTACGTTCCCAGTTACTGTTTTTTCCCCATTCTTGTAGCTGACGTGATGTCAGTGCCGGAGAGGTCAATGTTGATCTTGTCAGGAGCTGGCAGACTGTATCCTTACAGATTTTGTCTGCGTGAGATTGCGGTATTTCCTTTCCAGAAATGACGAGAGTACATTTTTGTCTTCAGTATATCGGCGCTGATCATTTTTTCCAACTGGTCGTGGCGGGAGGTTAAGCTATCTATTTTCTCATTCTGTCCTTCGAGAATTTTTTTGTGTTCCGCTTCTTTTGTTTCAAATAGCGTTTTAAGGTCGCTTATTTCATTTTGCATTTTAACAATATCACTATTAAATTTTGTCATCACTGAATCGAAGTATTTTATAGGGACAGAAACCACTTCTTTACTGTCGTTTGTTAGGCTAGACACATCAGGGTATTGACCAAACTTCGGTTGAAACTCGATGCTGTTGTTGTTGCTGTTGTTGGTACTGCGTCGTTTGTTAGGTGCCATCTTGAAGATTGAGGGAGTTGGGTTCGTTGTGTAAACGAGGGTTGAATACTCTCACACTTTTGAGGGAATATTATACTCTTAATTTGTTTATTTTTATATATGGGGTATTTAAATCACATTTGAATACTCATGGCGAGAGTGGGTACCCATTCAGGTTAGAGGTACATTCTTTCTAACAATAGGCGCTTTGTTTCGGAGCGAGCGCCACACCCGTCCTCACCACACGGAGTCACCGAGGACACTCGTAAATTTAATGTTTTACGTAAATTTAATGTTTTTTCTTATAAAAAGTGTGTTAGATGGAAAATCGAAACTATTCGCCAGTCAATCTACGTATTGACTATTTCATCAAAGTATGGGAAGACGAGCCTCAATATCGTCAAAGCGAGTAACATAAAGGCTTGAATTTCAAGGCCAATGCGGTTTGGAAAGGTGAATTCAAGGTAAGTTCTGACATATTTCCGCTAGCGAATGAACTAGGCTGAACTTCTCTTCAAGAAAAATTCCTTACCTGGAAAGCTCAGCACCAATTTTTCCTATATTCCCCTAGAGTAATGCAAATACTGCACAATTTCAATCATCACTATAACCAACCATAACCTGAATTGGAGAAATAACGTCTCACTCAAAAACTGTTCGACTGACATTGGATAAAAAGCTCACTCAATATCATGTGCCTTACTGTGGAAAAAACTTCCGCATAGAACAAAATGACTTAATTTAAGACCAAAATAACAAATCATTTTAATCAACAATAATTAAAGGACAAAGTACGAATTTCTTTTGTTCATTACACTACATTGGAATACATCTGGGTGTCGATAAAGTCTTCTTAGCATTTTAAAGTAAGTATATTATATAATATACTAATTACATTGTATAAATATTAGTATTATATACAATAGTGTATTTTATTTGAGACTATATTGACATGCTAGTTGTTACGTAGGAGTTCTAAAAATGTTCCAAATATCAACTCCATGGTCTAAAGAAAAGAATTATTGAAATAATACCATTTTACTTGCAACGTATTTTCTCATTCCGCAACTTTCTGAGCTCGTATGTGAATGCATTCTAATAAGAGTGTTTTCAACAATCCATCGTCACCGGTATAATTTTTACCTCAAACGGTAATCTGGATTACACAACAAAGGGAATACGTATTCCCAACCATTCTCTAAATCACCTTCTTCGATTGTTGACTTGGGTATTACGATAACCATGAGTATCAATTATGGGGTGTAACGTTAATATATTTCAAAAATAACATTTTTTGTTCCTCATTCATTGACAATAAACTTTTTTTCTTCCTTTTTTTCAAAGATTATGTTTCGTAAAATCATTAATCTTGAATCAGTATCATTCACTGCATTTCGTTAAAAAGATGCCTACTATATCAGTGTCATGGATTCTGTTTTGTGAATAACGTGACAACCATATCAATATCATAGATTATCATCATTTACAATCTTTAAGGGTTTTCACGCTCCAATGGTGTTGACGGATGGACCAGAGCAAGGAGGTTCAATAGAATGGAGGCGGCATCGCTATCTTTTGCCAGTCAAGCGAGTGAAGCCACTTTTGCCGTCCCAAGCCCCGCCCACCCGGCATTTGGTCCTAGTGTGGAGGTGGTGTGGCAGTGGAGGGGTAGCACCACCTCCAACATCAAGAACTGAACACCGTTTGCAATTCATGAAATTTCTGTACGTACACGTGAAAACTTACGTCTGAATCTTTTTTGAAAGTAACTACACATGTGTATAATGCATGAGCTCGGCATATGGGGAAAGTAGTCCTTGAACGCAGCATGGATAAGCTGCACCCTTCCACGTCGAGTGCCACTTGCGAACTGAGCCCCATCTCCGTGTGTGTGCCCGTATACCCTACAGATACCGAAAATTGGCTTCACTTTTTAGAGCGCTGATGCCGCCTCCATTCCATTAAACCTCATTGGACTAGAGCCACTCCTGCCTCAGCTGCTCGGTGGTGCGTGGAGACGGTCAGCTGCACGGCGCTGCAGCACTGCTCAGCTGTGCCTCAGCTATCTCCCTCACCCCTAAAAGGATTTCATATGGTCGCATTTACGAATAAGTTACGTTTCTGGAGGCCTTAGTTTCACCACATTTGTATCTGTTAATTATACACGTAGATTATAATGAATAGAATTCATATTGTCTCATAGAACATCAGTTTCTAATATTCCGAGCGTGATAACATCAGATCCATGAAATCTGACGTTTACTCTTGACCTCTGACTGATTCAGCAAATAAGATGTAAATATTAAATTGAAATGTGTTCAACCTTGAACTTACGTTCAAAACTTGAACTGCTCTTAATAATGATCGGTAATATTTATAGTTTTGTTTGTTCAGTAAATAGTTTCTTCGTTCAGTACGTTTCTATGACTGTGGCACATGAGCTCCATGATATCTTCACGAAAAACAAGCTCTACCAGCCGAACGTCCAGAGCAGAAGCTATTTTTTAAATAAAAAATCTTACCTTACCATCATGGTGACTGGAAATCATTTATAATAACTAATATAATATTACATCACTGAAAAACAAAGCAAGAAGTACGTGCCCGCTCCCGTTAGCCTCTGACCAGTCAATGGCTCCACTTCTCAATACTTATGCATCGAACTTATATTCCATTTTAGTGGAATTATTTTAAATATTCTATGGCCCTAATCCAAACTTTTTCTCTATACGGCGTGAACCTAGATATCTATCGGAATAAGTTTCAAAAAATGTATAGACATTTTTTCCGACTCACTGATTGTTATGCGTGTGAATATAACCGATAAACTTTCCAGCCTTCACCCTCATCAACACAAATCTTAGTGTCTATTCTACTACCAAAAATTTAAGCAAGTGTCTTGACCGGATCATTCCAGTTTTAAGTAAATTTCTTAATATATGCTTCACACTAGAATTCATAAAATTCAGTAACAGTTTAATCAAGCATGCTCCATATTTTTTTGCTTCCTTTTTAGGCCAATTCTACCTCTACCATGAATCAACGTGGTGAAGGATTTGAGTTGTAATTGAGGGAAAAATATTTTAAGAGAACAATCTATTGCACCCATGTCCCATTTAATCTTTGAACTTGAATTTCAGCTTTGGAACGCGCATTTGAGAGCCTCGGCTCAGGTAACTTATTTTGTTACCAGTTTATTCGGCATTTCTTCATATCTTAAAAAATGTTTGATGACTTTAGTTTGACCTTAGCGTTCCCCACCTGGGCATAAGAACATATTGAACTGTTGGTTTCGATACAAAGAGCCACACCATTTTCAAGATTGCCAATGCATTCTTTGCACGCAACCACAATTTCACATTTCATCGTTCCATTATTTCTTGAAACTGAATTTTCGTATCACGTAATGCAATGACTACTTCCGAACAGACGGACGGATTTGAAATTTTAGTTCGACGTGGTTATTAAGGGATTATCATAATGATTGACCAATGGTCACTGACCTTATTTTCAAGAATACCTAATGTAAACTAAATGAAGGCACGAGCTATTTAATGTCCGTTATTTTCCAAAATGATTTTTGAAAATAACTCCAATTTGAGTCGCATATTGAACTCCAGTTTAAGCCGGCGCACTTAACGTGATAAATTTTTTTAATTTTACTGCACTGAGTGCTCAATGGACTGGCGTGGCTATTTTGGACTCGGAAAAACTTTACCTTCCAATCTTCACGTAAAATCATCTAATCACTTTACGGAATTCTTGAATTATTTCGTACATCTAGCGGATTGAACAGGGACAGTTAGCTCGTTGTTGCGATCCATTATCAGGAAAAGTGTTTCATTTTGTTGGGGGACAAAGACGTGATTTTGCGAACAATTTAGTATCTCGTTCAACAATAATTCGGTGTATGTGAACTTGCTGTGCGTACGCTTACATGTGGATAATTCTTGATATGATTTACATTGCGCTCATGTGATGGGCTAAGAATTCCAAATGCGCCCGTCATTCTTCACATTAACAACTCACTACAAGACGATGCGCGATGAATGAGTGATCAAGGGAAAAATAAGGATTATATGGTAGTAGATATATGTTTTCAATGGCGATTCATATTCAAAATTATTTTATTTAAAAATAAATCGTATGTAGAGATTAACTATGGGGCAAATAATTCTTCTATAAATAAATGAACTAACATTTCTGCATTCATGTAAAGGAATAAATAGTCAATTTCATAAAAAATAATCGAAATCATCATACTTGATATCGTAAAAACTGACACTGTGGAGTGGCTACATATTGCGAAAGAAAACTGCAGTTATCATGTTCGGTTCATTTCTCTGTCTCACATATTCCTTGATTTCATGTTTTAGAGCAGCATTCCATCACAAGTATCCTAACGTTCTCGCCCTTAGAGTCGATATTCAGTGATCACATATGTAGCACTTACACCTATGATAATTAGTATGAAGGTGACGATAGAAATAATGAAAACATGAGAGAACATCTTACGCCCTACGCAATTTCCGCCTCTCTCACATCGGGCACACACGTCAGCGTTGCGACGTACGCTCGAGCGTTACCACGGTATACATAAGAGAGGTAAGACCACTTCAAAGGGGACAGCTCTCGCAACCTTTAGACAAGCCAGCCAATAGGAGACGTTTAAGGTGATGACGTTACCACACCACATGGCGGCAGCGATGCACTGGCTGCCGTACGTAAGATTGCACCATGGCTGGAACTGCCCGGTTTCCGCACATACGTATTGAAAAATTTAAAATCGTCTGGAAACTTTGATACTGAAAAACGATGAGAATCTCGTATACAATGCTTAATAGCCACGTAACGATTAAAATTTGTGTGCATACTGAGCAAAAATTTCATATTTATCAATTCAAAGCTCCGTTTCCGATTAGCACCTCATTTCAATTCTCAAATTCAAATGTTGTTTTTCGGGAGATTAAAAGGATAACTCAAATGAAAGTCCAAATAATGTTACTGTATATTTCTGAATAAACACCGCGTTCATAGTTTGTAAACGAAAATTCATCCTGCATAAACCACAGGATGAAATTACGCTGGCAAAAAATGCTTTCCGCTTCAATAAACTCTTCAATTCTGATAGAGATCTGGTTAAACTATATATCATACAAAAAAGCAGGATTCGTAATTTTACAATATCCACCCTCTTTTAAGGACATTAATTTTAGCCTCTATATATAGAGGCTAAAATTAATGTCCTTGAAAGAGGGTGGATATTGTAAAATATATATTATATAGTTCTTGTATAAATAGTGAAAATAGGCTCCCGGAGTCCTAATCTTTTGTACAAATATCTATCTTTAATCTTTTTCGTAATCGGCTGTGCTCTCTTGATCTGACCTACCGATTTGTTCAGACAATTTTTGAATAATCACCGCTACATCAGATTGCGTTTTAAACAATGTGTTCAACAGATTAGTTACATTTCAAATTGCCCTTTATACACGATCGACGCTTAAATAATTGAAAATATGAATAACGAGCAACATTGAACTAAAAGTGTAGCTACTGAAGTGGCTACAGGAATATTGGCAGTATTGCTGTAGGCATTCAAGCAGCTACACTTTTCCCAATAAAAATCCCTCAATACAGGAAAAAACGCATTTGGCTAAGTTTATTACATTGACAAAAGTAGCCTTGCATCCGTATTTATTCGATGAATACATTAGTGCAGCAATTTAGCATTATTGATCACTAGGTCCTTTTATTATTATACACAAAGTGTTCTGTAATTCGATGCACATACTTCGTCGATATGCAGAAAAACGTAAAATAAAACGATTTCCATGAGTGACAAAAACCTGAAAACGCCTCCGTTTTTGAAAAATTATGACCTGAAATAATTTTCGATTCCCGTTGGAATAGCCTAAAGCGCGCGCCAACAATCTGCCCAAGAAGTTCGATTTTACTCGTTGGCTGCAGGGTAAACCTAATCCAACGGGAATCAAAAGTTATTTCAAGTAATAATTCTTCGAAAACGAAGGAGTTTCGAGATTTTTGTCACTAATGAAAATCGTTTCATTTTGCGTTTTTCTGTACATGTTGAAAATATGTGCATCGAATTACGAATCAAAATTACAATTTGTTTAATACAAAAATTACAATTTGCTAAATAGTTCTCAGTTTGTTGTCCGTTCTATTGTTCCATTCCTGTTGCCACAGACGTCTATCACAGCAGCCCTGATCCCGAGATAGTAGTTCCGAAAGGGTACCATTTGATTTACAGCTTCCTGATCACTATCCCCAACTCGCCTCGCCTCCTGGTCAGCTCTCTGTGACAAAAAACATTTCATTTCAACAAAAAAAGCCCACCTAACTCTCACCTCGGGACCTCACATATTCCCATATTAGCTAATTTCCTTTGATACATTAGTTGTCTCGCTCTGAGGATAATATATATATTGGGTCCTAAATCCCTCAACTCCAATTATAATTGATTTGAACCACTTCAAGTCGTATGGTAGCTTAATAATTTCATAGTAGAATTCTAAGAACAATTTGCTCCTCTTCATTTCAACAGAAGTGCTCCGTGTTTTTCATCATTCAAAATTGAAAGTTATAGTAAGATACACATTTGTGAAACTCTGCAATGCACCGCTGTACCACAGAATACTTGGAGAACATGCGAATTAAATTCAACTTAATCAAGTAAACGCAATAACTTATATTTTGTTCAACGCTCATGTAGCGCTGCAGAACTATAAATGAAACACAGGTCATATCGGTGTTATCAAAATGGGACACTGTCGGGACCAAGTTTCACCAATGGAAGAGACTTAATTGTTCGTTATTTTGTACCCTTTTTCTTTTACATAGGTCTTCCATAACGAAGTAATCTGATAGATTTTAAAGTTCCAAACTTCACAAAAAAACTTGATGATGAAGAACGTTATCTGCAAGCAACAAGTGTTAGGCCCGAACAGTTTGAATCGATTACTTCACGACCTGTCTTGCAGAAGCCAGGGAAATGACTGATTTTGCCAAACAAAATAAAGGACTGAATCAGTCCGTCAAAAAAAAAATATTCCATTGAAAAAAGGGCTTCCTAAACGTCAGCTCGCGATCTCACATGCTCCCTATAGGAGCACTAATTCCCACAGATAAAATACTTGTAACCCCCCAGGGGTGCTTCTAAGTTGAATCTATTATGGTAACAATTGAACGTTGAAGAAGTCTTCCTCTCAGTATCAAATATACATACATTTATAAACACGTACAGCCGTTTCACTTTTTCTGGTTCGAAAATTTATCGTTTCTCCATACTTCTCTTGCACATTTACAGCCATTTCCTCTTCTTCTTCCCATTTTTCTTGCTAATGGATCGAGGGTCCACTTTCTTCTGTTCCAGAACCTGAAAGGAACAGAAAAATTAGCAAACTCACAACAAAACAGCATTTCTGTGATGTAGGTGCAATTCATGGTCACAGTGAGAGAAGTTAGAACTTGCAAGAGATGTGTGTGTAGTGAAAGGAGACTTGTGCTAAGATCGAGATGAAGAGGATGGCCATGAGTCATTGTAAACCGTGAAATGGTGAGTAGGACCAAAAGTGTTCACCACGAAATGCATATGAATCCGAATATCCCTGAAAGCAAACAGGAGAAAGGATGGGAATAAAAGGGATTAGCTTAGATTATTAGTTATTTGAAACCTCCCTATCCGCAGCAACAAATGCAATCAAAAGAGAGGAAGGATGAAGGCACCATTAAGTATGGAGTCGAAGGAATGCTGAATCTTTGCAGAAAGGGTATAGGAATAATAATTTGAGAAAGAAGTTAATGAAACAAGATCAAAGGTGAAGTAGAAAGTAGTAAGTGATGAAAAACAGGACAACAGTGAACCGAAAAATAGATGGTCCTTCAACATAACCAAACATTTAATTTCAACAAAGAGGCCTACCTCACTCTGAGCTTGGGTCCTCACATTGGCCCCCTGGGAGCGCCAATTTTCATAGATACATAAGTTGATCCCCCTGAGGGACCCCAAAAAATTAAAGGAGCAAATGAAAAACAAGACAGCAGTGAACTTGAAAAATATGGTCCAGAAAAAAAAAACATTTTCTTTGAACAAAAAAAAGGATTACCTAATTCTCAGCTAGGGATCTCACATTTTCACCAAGGAGCACTAATTCCCATAGAAGCAATAGTTGTATCCCCTTAAGGAGTTACGGTACTGTAAAAATCCCCCGTAAACAGTGCGTTCTTCTTTCCATACATACTTTTCGAAAACAAATCAAACAGAGACCTGTTGTGTTTAGACGATATTCGACATACCTCTGGATCACACCACGTCCATCTCTGCCTACCTTGGCTAACTATCTCTACATCAGCACTCACCCACACGCAAAGGAACTGAAGGTGGTGAAGGTGAGAGCAGAGCCCGTTTCGTTGAGCAGCGTGAAGGGGATGAAGGGCGTGCGGCGACGGTAGCTCAGAGGGCTCCCTTCCGAGCAAGCGACTCTCACAGCACTAGCTTTGCGGCTGTCGGTCCTGAAAACAGATAATTTCTATATTTTCCATTGCTTTTGACGCTAACGCCATTAATTTTGTGATGAGTATGATGACAATGATGCCCATCTTAAGTATGGTGACAATGGTCACCATTAGCGCACGGCAACGAGATAGGTTTAGCTGAAAAATTCATCAGCCTACAAACAATGCCAAAATATAAAGCAAGGATGATAGGTAAGAATATTTTAAAAGAAGCCGCGTGCGTCCGTGTGTGACCCCCACCAGCCGAAAGTGTGAGATGAGCGTATCTGTTATACAAGCTTCATCAACTCCACAATTTGCGGTGCCTTAACCCAGCATATTCAGAGTCGGAATGAATATCACGTGTATTGGTAGGTTAGATTAGGTTGTATAGAATATCAGCAATTGAGACTTTGCTAAGTATAGAAAAGCCATAGAAAGGCATTGGAAATCATGGGAAAGCTATGTTGAAGCTCAGTTGATTTTCGTTCTGTCACGCTGTTTAGGATGCTTAATTACTATTTTTGATATAAGTTTCACCAGTGCACTGGATTAATAATATTTTAATCGCAAGTACTATGGGGTTGGATATATTTGTTTTTTATCCACATCTGAAATATTTTTTCGGAAATTACCGATTCCCAACAATGGAATCGGTAATCTCACCTCGACCTTCTCGCAGCGCCAGCAGCTAACAACCTCCCCTCTTCTCAAAAAAGGGGTTGTACCAGTAGTTATAGAATAATGGAAGAATAATTCCATGATAATACACATTGGCTGAGCTGATTCCCTTGATTATTTGGCACTCCACCAAGTAAGTAAAAAATGTAATGAGTAATTCGATTTTACATGATCTGCAGCAAATTTCTGCCGATGTATTTATGAAAGAGAAACAGCTCAAGTATGCTTCATAAATACATTTATGAACTTTAATGCTTCATATCTATTCATTCTTGTTATATTCAGTTTCCTGAACTCTGAAATTAGCGTCCGCTTGAAAGTAGCTAGAATTTGACCAACATGATTAAATAGAAGTACCAATACATAACCAAAGATAGTTTCAAAATTCTATAACACAATTTCAAAATTACACATAATATTAACGAAAAGTAACACTTCTAAAACTGCATGACAGCGTATAAATGAATTAAGTCTGGTAAATAAAGAAAGTTTAACACAAACCTAATACAAAAAGAACGTTAGTTCATAAATGTCGAATTCGCATCAGTGTTTCAAATGTTCTAAAAAGAACGGGCTTAGAAAATCGAAACCGAACTGTGATATGATATACGCAGGTAATCCATGGATAATTGATACACTCATTCTTCCAAAGACAAAAACTGCACGAAATTAACCTCAATAATAACTGATATAGTTATGTAGACTTGTATGCAAAAACCATGTATACTGAGCAACTCTCCCAACAAGACAAGCTGTGCAGAGAGAATCGGGGAAATACTCCCTAAACAACGAGCGCAGCGTACCTATCTTTGGCAGCTCCACCGTCTCTGTTGTATAAAAAGAGTCTTTGGTCCAGCTGATCTTGCCCATTTTGTATAGCTCCAGCAGCGACGACGTGATGTTGAGCTCCATGCTCTCCTCTGCCTTCAGTTGCACGGACAGCGGCGACATGCACGTCGCTTCATCCAAGATCTTAAGCCATGACACCGTGCACCTGACAGACATACAAAATACCTTCTCAGATAATGCATTTTGTCAGTCGAATAGCCGGGCCCCAGGTATTGCTATATCAGTTAATCACTGGGTTTCAGGCTTTTTTGCCTTACCAGTTGAGTAATTGAGTTTTAGATAATGTCAATTTATCAATATTGAATCAAGTTGTTACTGGTTCTCACTAATGATTTTTTTTTTCTAGCATAAAATTTAGTTCACAAGTCTCAAGCAGTCATCGTTTAAATCAACGCTATTCAATTCAAAGATTTAACTTGAGATTCACCTAATTACACACCTAATAGCTACGGCGTTTGTAAATGAAATTTAGTATTTTGGGGTTAAACAAGTGAGAGCAGGAAGAGCAGTAAAAACAACATAAACAACAGAAAATGCATGTTTAGACAACCAAGAGAGCAAGAGAGCAAGACAAAAAGAACAGGCACATCAGCGCACCTCCAGGGCTCCACCAGAGGCTCCCAGCCAGACAGGAAGCGGTTGTCCTACGAGTAGTTGATGGACAGCGTGCAGCCCGCCACACCGCTCTACACGCGGTCCTGCTCGGTTCACATCTCGTGTTCATATTAAGCACCTTGCGTTGGTTCTTCTCAGATCAAGAACAGGATATCAGAGTACCAAAAGAAATCATTACATAAAATTTTTCATTAAAGGTATCTTTTTATTCAAGTACAAAAAATATGGACTAGCTGTGGAAATGACATTCGAGGAATTTTTTGAGTAGCACTGGCATGTCATGGGGACAGAATTACGCACAAGCACGAATGTAAACCTAAAATATGAGGTGTTTAAAAGTCAGAAGCTCCCTTCTAAAAGAAAGTCTCACTTCCCTTTCAAGTCACACCCACCCTCCTTTATTAGCCCTACTGTCCCTTGTCAGAAAAATGGAAGACATGATGCTCACCATAAAGGAGGATAAGAGGGAGGAGACATGGAAAGATAGAAGGAAATGAAAAATAATGTACATACATCTTTCTAGCTAACACTCTAGCAAGTTCACAGTAGCTATGTTACATAAAGCTTTTCATTACCAAAAAATTAACATATCATAAATAGTAAAACAGTTTTCTCAAAGCGAGTCTAGAATTTGAAAAATAATTAATGTAACATCTCACACGTAAACTGAACATAATTCGCCTGGAATTCTAAATCACAAGCCATCAACTGAACCATGTTGACCATCATTTTGCCATTTATTTTTCCATTCTGACTAGAGTTCAATCATCTTACCTCCCCAAAGAAGTCCAAGGTGTTTCTCTGAGCTGCTGATCAGCGAGTCTTGCAATTGCAGGCCAAAAGGGTACATACAGATAAGAAAATCCACGGGTGTCTTCATTTATCTTGAGGTGAAGACGAGCATCTTGGAGTTTCTGCAGTAGACAAACCTTGTAGTCATTGCTAAAGCTTCCATTTTGCACTTTGCAATGCCGGTATCCATTACTGCCAATCATGAATTAAAAGAATAAATATTGTCAAAAAGGGGTCCCAGCTTTGGATATATATGTGATATAATGTTGAAATGTTTATACAGAACAGGTGTTCTTTCCATTTTAACAGCTTTTTTTCTTCCATTCCATCTTTTTCGCTGCCCTTTTTGCCTTGATGGGACAAGAAAATAATTTCCTTCAACAAGATGTAGTCATAAAATGCCTTGATATTTTCTGCCAATAAACATTGATCAAAATTCAGATCTGGTTGACCCAGGGTTCTTGACAGCTTCTATTAGTTCCAGATTGAGAAGTTAAAGGTGCTTTCAAAAGTTGTTTGAGGGGTAAAAAATCATGTTGAAGTGTCTGTTATAACGATTGAAGTTCTTCTAGTTACAGTTCCAGGAGTTACAGTAGTGAGGATGTCATAGTAACATCATAAACAGTCTGACAAGCTCCTATGTATGCCAATTCATGAGATAGAGAGGCTCTCTTTCACGCTGCTTGGGGAATTGAGCATGCTTACTTAGCCCATTAGGCCCGAAGGTTCAAAACTTGACAAAACTTGATGAAATTTTGTGCACAACATACACATCAGACGTTTAGTAAATCCTCAAAGTTTCATAGAAAAAATCCAAGTGGTTCTTGAGAAATCGATTGTTTTACTCATAAAACCGTCGGCAATACGAGGGTTGAAATGATACAAAATCAGAGACTTCAATGTAGTATGTAAACTTCAGTTGTAAATGAAACATAAATAGATCTCATTTGAGGGTTCATGTTTCTATGAGCTCCTAATCTCACTTTTAACAAAATAATAATAGAATAAGCCAAATAAGATCAAAGAGTTTGTCCGTACCTATGTTTTACATAGTTATTTGGTTGTATGGTATTTCTTGAAGCACTTTGGGTGGAGACCTACATTGCACTTCTCACACTCAAACTTTGTATTGCTGTTGCACTCTCTGCACCTTCTTTGCCTCTCAATTAGCACAATCCAGTGATTCTTGCCATCAAATCTTGCAACATCTGACAGACGGGAAGTAGATGGGCGTGATGTAGAAAATTCCTTATTTATTTAATGAATTTTGATAATAAAAATCACAGGGAAATTAAATTTTATTTATTCGTCACTGCATTCTATCGATTCCATAAATTGTGATGTTTATTGCGTTCTATCATTGTGTTCCATTCATTACAAATTCTTGAGCTACAGAATGGAACGCAAGCTGTGAACGGCGGCGATGGAAGAGGAAGGAGGGGTCGCTATTATTTTCTGGTTCCTGAGGAAAGCGGTGCTGATCATGCTGCTCGTGCTTCACTAGGACTGTGATGAAGTCCCCCTACACTGCTGTAGTTTCGAGGCAGTGCTTTGCCAGGGGATCGGCAATAGTTCATCGTGGTGCTTTTCATCGTGGTGCTCTTCATCGTAGCCGATCAGTGGTTTCATCGTGGTGATCATCGTAATTTTCTATTTTCTTCTTCGTCATGACATTTGATTGATGCAAGCCAAGATTCATTAATTATGGCCGCAACAACCGAGTAGACTGCGGCGGCCGACGCCCGGGAGACTGGGACATCATGGACATCATGGACTTCCGTAGACGCCCGTGAGACTGGGACGTCATGGACATCAGTAGACGCCTCACCCTGGGAGTTTCATTGGACCCAAGACGCAGGCCCTTCTCCGATACTAACGCCGTAAGTCACACATTTATGTCGTCGTGTGAATGTCAGTGACAAGGTTTTTCCGAGACATGGGGTTAGCTGCACAGCCTGCAGAAAAATAAAGATGAGAAGCCTGGACAAATACGGTTTAAGTAATTGATAGTAATTGATAATGGATAGTAACGGATAATTGATAGTAACTGATAATTGATAGTAACTGATAATTGATAGTAACTGATAATTGATAGTAATTGACTTCGGTTAGTTCGTTCTAAAATAGGTTAAAGATAGGTATCTCCTAACCTTTTGCCTGATCGCAGCATTCTTCGTAATTTAGTAGTAACGAGTACGGTTTTCGTGTTCAACAGATGGTTACTTGCTTCTCATTGAACGAGTCCTTGGCGGGTAGACGGAAGGTGACGCGACGTTGTCCCCGTCACTCTCTACGGGGCGACAGTCCTTCCGTTTCATCGACTTTTATTATTTATTTACCTGGTCGAAATGTGTGTTTATTCATCTTTAGTAATTGTTCTCGATCAAATTGCTGCATCCAAACTTACGATGCGAGATAATAAACCAATTCCATCTCCTGTTTTGTCATTACCCGCCAAACGTGATTTTCGTTATGGCGACCATGACAGGACTCGTGTAGCATCTTGGTGTGTCCGAAACTTTTCCCTTGGGGTGTATGTTCCGATGTCCTTTGTTTTGCGGGTGGTCGGTCGTTTTGTCTTTTTCTAATTTGCCTTTGTCTAATACTTTGAATTTCAGAGCATAATATTTTTTACGCTTCGTGCTAACAATGGCTGATACTGAGTATTCCTCCCGTTCGAGAGGCCATTTGAGGGCTCGTCTTACCCGACTTCATGATAAAGTTAGGGATTCCCTTCCTGCTCTTTCTAATAGCGAGAGATTGACTTATTTAACTACTCTTGAAGGTTTGAAAGAGGACTTAAAAAAACTTGATGATGAAATTTGTGCCTCAATGTGGAAAAAGTCGAAAGACGAGAGTGCGCTGAATAGCGAGTGGGATTCTTGCGAGTTGTACGAGCAAAAGATTTTAATTACTATCACGAGGCTTAAAGAGAGTTTGAATCCTCAGCAGGTCAGTTCCGCTGAAGCTTTTCCCTCAGGTTCCGGCGATCGTAAAAATAAATTAAAACTGCCTGAAATTCCATTGCCGACGTATAGTAATGCGTCTGGCGAAACTCTCGTAAACTTTCTTGATGATTTTGAGCACATTATCAATAAATACGAACTTTCAGATTATGAGAAATTCGTCTATCTGAAAGGACGGTTAAGTTCAGAGCCTCTTACCCTTATTAACTCATTGTCGGGCTCCAAACAATCCTATGAAGGGGCAAAAAGTCTCTTGAAGGAAGCCTTCGCGGATTCCATATCGCAAAGATTCGAGGCCATACGAAATTTATCGCAGTTAAAACTTCACGAAAGTGGAGATCCTTACATGTACATCAGTCAAATGCGCGCGGTTCAAGACTTATTTCGCAGCTTAGATATCAAGGTAGATACTATTCTACAGTATTTTATTTGGACTGGCTTACACAGCTCTTTGCAGGGGCATCTAGTGAGCATTTGCAATGCAAATAAGCCTAGTCTAGAAGAGATTAATGGGAACATTTTCAAAGCCTTGGATAGATGCAAGGAAATGGGTGGCGCTGTAAGAAAAGGAACCTTTGTCAAAGAAAAAACCAATTATGCTAATGTTCAGACATTGGCCGCAGATGTCAGGTATGAGCCTAACTTTAAGAGCAGAACCTCATTTTGTAGCCTTTGTACTAAAAGTCAAGGAAAGAAAGATTCTTCCCATACAACCAAGGACTGTACAGTTTATAAAACTGCGCAGTCGAAAGTTGAGCGGCTCAGATCTCTTGGGGCATGTGTGCGCTGTGGTTATGCAAATCACAGCACTGCTGAATGCACGTTCAAGTTCAACAAGAATTGCTTTCATTGTCAGGGTGATCATATGAGCTTTCTTTGCATGAACCATGCTAAACCTAAGAACGGGCCTTTTCCTAAAATGAAAGATAAACAAAAGCAATCACAGAATTCTAACGTAAATACGGGAATTGTGTGGGCGGAGTCTGCTCTTCAGACGGGTGTTGGAAGTGAGGCAATTTTGCCAACTTTCACTTGCTCTGTTCTAAATCGCAGAATGAGAGCGTTGAAGGACTCTGGATGCCAACCTCATTTCATTGTCGAGTCAGTTGCAGAGCAGCTTAATTTGCCTATCCTTGACCATAATTATTCAGTAACCGTAAATGGGTTCAACGAAGCTAAACAATACCTGACAAAACTAGTTTCAGTGCCATTGTACTTCGGAAATAAAGTTCATACTTTAAAAGCGATTTGTGTTCCAAGTATCAAAACTAAACTCCAGCTGCCTGGATTACAACAGGTAGTAAAAGAATTTAAACGAAAAGGGTACGATTTGGCAGATAAGACTCTAGGGGACAGCGACGAAGTTTCCAACATTGATTTAATACTGGGTATTAATGACTCTGACGTCCTACTAGAGGAACAAATTAGCTTCGGGTCCCCCGATGTCTCAGTGATTTCCAAAACTGCAGCCGGTATTCTCTTGTACGGCAGCTTGGATCGCTTAAAAGATAATCTTTCCCAACTGCCACCGGGACCTTTGCCTCCGCCTCAGTTGTCGACTGGTACGCACTTTCCTCACTGTGGGGAGAAAAATGAACATCCTGAGTTAGATGGAATTTCTCTTCGTGGAAATGATATCTCGCTAGAAGCAAATGTTTCAGTCATAGACCGTAGGGGTAAAGTCAACGAAGTAGACCTTCAACAAGCTACAGGGGAGATGCTCAAAATTCAGTGCGACCTATCTTTGCATTATGACGGTGAAACTTACAAAGAGGACACGACTGAGACTAATGACAAAATTGTTAACTACGTTTTGGAAAATACCTATCGTAGTTCTGATGGAAGATTGGTTATGCCGCTTACTTGGAGGGAAGACATTTCTCAGTTTCTAGGAAGCAATTATAAATTATCGAAGCAAATCCTTTTAAGTCTGAAACAAAAATCAAGCGATAAATTAGAAATGATGAACGATTGCGTACTAGAATGGGAAAAGGCTGGAGTGGTAGAACGAGTACCAAACTTACCTTTGTTTTTGGGGGAACATCCTTCGCACAGTTTTCTTCCCCATATGGGTGTATTTCGGTTGGATCGGGAAACCACGAAGTGTCGAGTAGTGTTCCTTTCGAACTTGGGTGAGCGCAGCAGCTCCTCGGAACAGGTTAGCGTGAGCCATAACCAGGCCATTCATCCAGGGCCAAACCTGAATCAGAAATTGACCACTGCCATCACTCATTTGAGGTTTGGCGAGAAGCTACTTGGCTTCGATTTGAAGAAGGCCTTTCTTCAGATCGCGCTCAACGAAAATGATTCAAATAGGTTATTGTTTTTGTGGTTCAAGGATGTCAAACGGAGGGATTTCTCTGTGGTAGCGTATCGGAACTTGCGGCTTAGTTTTGGTCTCCGGTGTAGCCCTTCTATTCTCATGTTGGCATTATACAAAATCTTGTGTATTGACACTGTTGGGGATTCGGAGGAGCTCCGAACGATTAAACGCAAACTGTATGCCTTAATTTACATGGATAATGGGGCATTTACCGGGTCAGCTAAGGAAGTCGAAGTTGCGTACCAATGTCTTGATAAAATCTTCAATCCTTATTGCTTTGAGGTGCAACAACTAATAACAAATGATCAAACTCTACAGGACAAAATAGACAGCGACCACAGTGGAACTACTCCTGACGAAGTGAAATTGCTGGGTCTTACCTGGAATAGAAAAAAAGACACTTTATCCACCAGGAAAATTACGTTGAACGAAAATGCACGCACGAAACGCGAAATTCTTCAAACTATCGCCAGCCAATACGACCCCTTCAATTTTCAAGGCCCTTGCCTCAACAGGGCGAGGTTGTTCTTACATCAATTACAGGTCGACAAGGAACTAACCTGGGACTCCATTCTCGATGATCGTCAGAAGAAGGAGTGGCGAAACCTCGCTCGGCAGGCCAACAAGGGGTCACCAATTGAAGTCGACCGATTTGTGGGCAATCGGACGGACGAATACGAGCTCATCGCGTTCACTGACGCCAGCAAGAGGATCTACGCGGCAGTGGTGTATCTGAGGAACTTGACCACTAGTAGCATTCATTTTGTAATGGCCAGCAACAGGTTAGTGAATAAACAATTGGAGCTCAAAACTATTCCCACTTTAGAGCTACAAGCCATCACGTTGGGAGTGGAAATGCTGTCTGACTTGAAGGAGGAACTTTCTGGTCCTTCATGCGTAGTCCCAATTAACATAGTTGGGCTACGCTTGTTCACCGACAGCTCCATTTCTCTGCACTGGCTAAATTCACAAACTCAAAAATTTAACAAAATGCAGAAATTATCTGTATTCACGCAGAACCGATTGAACTTCATTGAACGACAGTGTCAGAAATTTCCAATTAATTTCGATTTTGTAGCGACTAACGATAATCCTGCTGATTGCATTTCAAGATGTCTAAGTTTTCCCCAGCTTAGTAAAAGTTGTTATCTGGAAGGGCCGGAGTTCTTGAGGGATCCTCAGAGAGTTCCGTCTGATCTCTCAATAACCGTGCCTAACCTGCCTCTCGAAGGTAATTCTTGCATAGAATACCAAGCGTCTATTACTAGCCAGCCTTCAGAACTTCTTGCTTCGGACAGGTTTAGTAGCCTGGCTAAGCTGGTGAAGGTCTATCAATTGGTTTTGACTTTCATAGATAAGTTGAAGACAAAGGTCAAAGTCAGTAATCCAAACAAATTTTCTCATATTCAAAATATCAATGATGACTGTAAGCTCTACAAGAAGGCCCTTGAGCTAGTTGTTGGGGCTGACCAGAGGAAATTCTTCCCAGAGCTGTTTGTTTTTTTCAAATCAGGCAACTGGAAGCTGAAAGAAATACCTCCTCTGGTCTCTAAACTTAATGTCTTTCTTGACAGTACTGATGGCTTGCTCAAGGTCAAGAGCAAGTTTGACAGATGGAAAAATGACAAGCAATTCGCCTTCCCAATTCTGTTGGCAAAGGACAGCCCGTTAACAACTATGATCATTAGAGATGCGCACGAACGTTTGGCACATGCGGGCTGCTACACTATTCTATCTCATCTTCGAAAGCAATTTTTTACAACTCATTTTTTTTCTATTGTCAAACAAATACTCAAGAGTTGCATAATCTGCAGGCGATTAAATGCTCGACCTGTAAAAATAAACCAGAGTTCTTACCGTAGTTTCCGAGCCGAGCCGCCATCCGTGCCATTCCGCTTTGTTTTTCTCGATTACTTGGGACCATTCGTAGTTAGGCAAAATGACTCGAAAGAAAAATTGTGGCTTCTCTGCGTCACTTGCCTTTGGAGCCGGTCCATAAATTTGATCATCTGTCCTGACATGACCGTGGGAAGCTTTCTAAGAGCCCTACAAATTCATGTATATCAGGAAGGATTACCCAACTTGGTTTTCTCCGACTTGGGGTCTCAAATTACGGCTGGGGCAGACATAATTAGGAATTTCCTAGATAACTGCAATACTCACGCCTACCTCGCTGAAAACGGAGTGGGTAAATTCAAATTTGAACATTACTTTAAAGGGAACAGTTCTCTGGGCTCTTTAGTTGAAATTTGTGTAAAGTTCGTCAAGAGGTTAATTTTCGGGTCAATCCGTAATAAAATATTGTTGTACCGTGATTTTGAATTGTTAGTACAGCAAATTATCCACATAGTCAACAAGAGGCCAATTGCTTTCAAAGAAGCTCTGCGGGACGAAGACTGTTCTTCCGCTCCAGCTGTTATTACGCCGGAGCTGCTGTGCAAAGGTAGGGATTTGCTATCTTTGAACTTGTTTCCAGCATTACAACCTGACCCAGACGCTGATCCTGATTGGAATAAGAAGTTGGGATCAGAGGATGCACTAAGAAAGCAATTTGCCAAACTACGTAAAGTAAGAACAGACCTAATTAAAATTTACACTGACGAATTTCACCAAACACTAATCCAGCAGGCTGCCAATGCCCAACAACGGTATAAACCGGTTCCTCACCGACTCCTAAGCGTCGGAGATATCATTTTGCTCAAAGACCCAATGCTCAAGTCCAGCCATTTTCCGATGGCGGTGGTTACAAAAGCCATCTACAACGAGCTGGGTGAAGTCACTAACGTTGTCGCAAAGAAAGGGAACACGGGAGAGTCAGTGAAGAGACATGTCACTTCAGTAATTCCTCTTTTCACTCCTAATAGAACGGACTCTTCTTTTGACTGTACTACGTCTGCAGATTCCGATTCTCACCATAAACTCGGACGACCACAAAGGTTTGCTGCAGTACGTGGCGAAAAGAAAACAAGGGACCTGCAAAAGGCGGGCCTGGTTTGATAATTTGTTGAACAACTTTCTCGGCCTATTGTTGGTTTGCTGGGTTGTAGTTGTTCCTTTGTTGTTCTTTGTCGATGTGGGTTAAGATTAAGGATTTGAGAAGAGATCGTTCCTCGTTCGAAAAAGTTCGGGTTGAGGTTGACGGTCTTATCTTTGTTTCTCAGGTTAGTTATTGTACTAAGTAGATTAGTATCCTTATATAAACTTACATGTATAATAAGGAACTTAATCGTAGTTAAGTAATTAATGTGGGGATTGTTAAGACATGTAAGACTTAGTTAGAATTCTGTTTAGAATCTAATTCGGATTTTTCGCTAAGTGTTGCCAGGAAATCCGAATCCCCGTGGCCGCAGTGTAGAAAATTCCTTATTTATTTAATGAATTTTGATAATAAAAATCACAGGGAAATTAACTTTTATTTATTCGTCACTGCATTCTATCGATTCCATAAATTGTGATGTTTATTGCGTTCTATCATTGTGTTCCATTCATTACAAATTCTTGAGCTACAGAATGGAACGCAAGCTGTGAACGGCGGCGATGGAAGAGGAAGGAGGGGTCGCTATTATTTTCTGGTTCCTGAGGAAAGCGGTGCTGATCATGCTGCTCGTGCTTCACTAGGACTGTGATGAAGTCCCCCTACACTGCTGTAGTTTCGAGGCAGTGCTTTGCCAGGGGATCGGCAATAGTTCATCGTGGTGCTTTTCATCGTGGTGCTCTTCATCGTAGCCGATCAGTGGTTTCATCGTGGTGATCATCGTAATTTTCTATTTTCTTCTTCGTCATGACATTTGATTGATGCAAGCCAAGATTCATTAATTATGGCCGCAACAACCGAGTAGACTGCGGCGGCCGACGCCCGGGAGACTGGGACATCATGGACATCATGGACTTCCGTAGACGCCCGTGAGACTGGGACGTCATGGACATCAGTAGACGCCTCACCCTGGGAGTTTCATTGGACCCAAGACGCAGGCCCTTCTCCGATACTAACGCCGTAAGTCACACATTTATGTCGTCGTGTGAATGTCAGTGACAAGGTTTTTCCGAGACATGGGGTTAGCTGCACAGCCTGCAGAAAAATAAAGATGAGAAGCCTGGACAAATACGGTTTAAGTAATTGATAGTAATTGATAATGGATAGTAACGGATAATTGATAGTAACTGATAATTGATAGTAACTGATAATTGATAGTAACTGATAATTGATAGTAATTGACTTCGGTTAGTTCGTTCTAAAATAGGTTAAAGATAGGTATCTCCTAACCTTTTGCCTGATCGCAGCATTCTTCGTAATTTAGTAGTAACGAGTACGGTTTTCGTGTTCAACAGATGGTTACTTGCTTCTCATTGAACGAGTCCTTGGCGGGTAGACGGAAGGTGACGCGACGTTGTCCCCGTCACTCTCTACGGGGCGACAGTCCTTCCGTTTCATCGACTTTTATTATTTATTTACCTGGTCGAAATGTGTGTTTATTCATCTTTAGTAATTGTTCTCGATCAAATTGCTGCATCCAAACTTACGATGCGAGATAATAAACCAATTCCATCTCCTGTTTTGTCATTACCCGCCAAACGTGATTTTCGTTACGTGACCCTGATATGCGGGGAGTACCATATGACTTGCAATAGAATAGCACTACATGCTCTATGAAATTATAGTTCGTTGTTCCAGGAAAAGATCTTTTCATGAGTGAGCAAGCATTGTTTACAGTACAGCTTAGCATGTGAGAAAAGATTGGCCACCACCACTTGCGTTGACGCATTTTGATCCTGTAAGTACTGCAGTGTTGGTCCATTTGGTCGACAAATCCCATGAACTTATTGTAATTTTGGATGCACGCTGGTTGTGGCACATCGCAATATTTTTTTTCTTCTTTTACCCACCTGCTGGTTGTCTTCATTTCAGTTGAATCATAGTTTGACAATAAAATAACGTCCTTATTATCTCTCCATTTCATGAGCATTACGTCACCACTCACCCTGTGGTCAGATGTACCTCTTGTAACATGTTTTGGCATCTTTTCGCTCGCAATAGGACATCTGTCGGTTCTGTTGGGACGGCAAGTACCAGAAGCTTGGATCCCCTTTTCAGCAAGATATTCCATGAGAGTAACACTCGTGAAATAGTTGTCAAAAAATAATTTGTGACCTCTGCCACTGTGAACTTCTGCTTTCTTGATCAAATTTACCACAACATTGCCGCCCAAGCCAACATTTGGAACTTCATTATAGTCCTTCGTGCTCTGTTTGCCCATGTACAAATCAAAAGCGTGCAGGTAACCATATTTTGAACACAGTGCCCACATCTTGAAACCAAAGCGAATGGGTTTCCCTTCGATGAACTGTTTTGCATAGTGCTTTCCAAAATATGGAATCATACTCTCATCAATAGATAAATATTCTTGAAGGGTTCCGTGATACTTGAAAGTATTAGAGAGATGATTGAAAAGCGGTCGTAACTTGTATGCACGATCATCTGACTGCACAGTGTTATCTGCAAAGTGTAAATTGTGCAATATGTCAAGAAATCTATCTCGCCAAATAGAATTTGCCAATATGTGAGGAACGTGATCTTCAGAGGTCCAGTACTTTTTCTTGTTTGGGACTGAGCAGATGGATGAAAGCAATAGCCCAGCAAGCAACTGGGTCATTAGCTTGAGCAGCTTCTGGTGATGTCTCCTCAAGAATACATGCTGATGAAATTGATTCCCGGTTTTTCTTCACCCAGCGCCTCTGAGACTTCTTCTTCATCTTTATAGGAGGCTCCTCTTCATTTTCGCTGTCTTCTTCCTCAACTTGAATATGAGCAGGTGCCTCCAACACTTGCCGTTTCAGTCGTCTACTTTGAGCCTCATTTTCTTCGTCTGAACGGTCACTATCTCCATCAGACATTGCTCCAGGTTCAGGGAGACCCATGATGACATATCCTGCCTTATCGAGATCTTCCAGTAATGCTAGGGCTTCATCGGTAGTCAGCCTGGAAGCAAAAAATGACGAGTCACGAATTGGGAAAAATAGACTTTATAGCTATTTCATACTTATGTAAACACTTTAATTTATTATTTAGTTACAATTTCTTTTGATCATTGAACCATAAAAACAAGGGAAATATTATGGTGAACGAAGCAGTGTTGCTGGTATCGCAGTATCCCTTGATACTAACTAAAGAAAACATTGGGAAGAAAACTTGAGCCCGGAGTGCCGAGCGTTTTACGTATCAAGCCACGAATTTGTAAGCACTGTTATTTGAAAACTAGAGAGACTTTATTCTTTATTTTAGGTTATATGAAATGTGTACACATTAAAGATAATATTTAAATACCTTTACTCACCATTTCTTCCTTGGATGAGAAGCAACAGAGGATATTCCGGGAACACTCGCGGTTGCCTGTGACCTCTTAGACATGATGTAAACAAATGACGTCGTTGTGAACTTATTTTACGCGCCACTGTGACGAAACTGGTTCAGAACACGTATCAATGCCCCAACATCTAAACTTAATTTGTTTTAGCTAATTTCTTGATTGTATATATGAATAATAGTCGATTTTATTGAAGTTTTAACTATCAAACGGTAATGACTGCCCGAGAAGAAGAATATTTTTGACACCTTGTGAATTAGCTAGCTTAGTTAACCATTCTTTGAACAGGCAGTGTAATTAATGTCCAACTGAAGTAGGTAGATATCATTATGCAGCATTCATTGAAGGTGAAACATTCCCAGGGCAGTGACTGGTAAGTAGCATACATTAATTTCATACACTACTCCAGTTGGAAAATGAGAAAAACTGAGAAAAGGTACAGAAAGTGGTAGAATTATCAATCATGACTAATATTATTTGCTCCGAGAGCAGTAATAACAAAATTTTGATATAACTGATACAAGAACTTGGTATAAGAATAAAATGAATTGATATATAACTATAAACATACTACAATAACAATATGTAATATTTGATCTGAACATGCCTCTTGATTGAAGCATTGCTGTTTCAGTTGTGAAATTTATTTTTCCCTACTGTAAATTGGAAGCAAGGATGGCTGAGATTAGTTGAAAACTTTGCACAAGTCTTACAAATCTTTTTCATTCACATAAATAGTAAAATGTAACCTCATGACCCATAAGATTGGTTTCCAGTGCCTCAATCACTCAATCCAATACTAAATTCTTCCGAACTTGTCATTTCCTCTTGAGAGTTTTATAATAAACTACTCATATTCTCCAATTTTCCCTTACCCTAATTATTTTTCAGAACATACATCTGGGGGTCAATGTAAATCTGATCTTCACCCATACATTCCGTTTCATTACTCTCTTGTTTTTAAGATAGTCAATTGGTCTTTTCAACCCCTTTTTCTCGTATATCAGCTCAATATAGACAATCACAATTGACGATTTTAAATAATTGTCCCACTTAGATCAATCACCATATGCATCATGCCTTCAAACATCTTAGCATAACTCGGTACATTACAATTTATACCATTAGACACCTCTACAAGCCAGCTATATTATTGCATTCAAACAAACTTGCATTTAAAATCTTCTTCATATGTCAAAAACTGGGTAGATTGAAAATTAATAACACTTACATTTATAGGCTAACACATTTCAGTATTTCTTATTAGCAAAACACCCCCACAACCTGGTTTATTCTTTCTACAAATCTCAAGCAATTGATATTTAAGATCAATACAACTAACTAAAAATATGGCACTTGTTCTTCTCATAACGTAGTTGTAAAGGTACCTTTATAATGAAAATTAAAATTTAAAATCTATGGCACATGCTATGTGCATAGCATTGTCATTTATTTGAATAATTAGTTTATTATCAACACTTCTGGTTTTGGTCAATTTTTACTTTAATGTTGTCAACGATTTTTATAATTTCATTGCCAATAATCAATAAAGGAACATATTGAAAAATGTTTCGGTCAATATTGAATTTAATGTTGTCAACGAATTTAATAATTTCGTAGGTATAGATAGGTAATATAGTCGATTTTAAGACGTTTTACACGAACGACAATGTGCCCGGAAATGCTTAGTTTTGGAGATATAGGATAAATAACGCCATGTAAGAATAGCATTAACGGCAGTTTCGATATGGCTCTTCCGGCGTTTTGCGGACGCGGACCACGCCAAGTTTTTTGGCGGGAGTCATCGGCCTCGATATGGTTGAGTTAAATTAAGATATTTTAGGCTTACTTAGGTTAGGATACTTAACTAAATTAACTTTACCAAACCTAACCTTACCTATCGTTACGTCAGAACCGGATTTCTGCTTATTTACCTCTCCGTTTGTTCAATTTTATAAACGACATTCCTATAACTTCAAAGTTGAATATCTCCAAAAATAAGCATTTCCGGGCACATTGTCATCCATGTAAAACGTTTTAAAATCGACTATATTACCTATCTATACCTACGAAATTATGAAATTCGTTGACAACATTAAATTCAATATTGACCAATGTTTCACACGAATGAAATCATGGTCGCTGATGCGTTATTTTCGAATTATTCAACTTTGAAGTTGGCTTGTGCGAGCTTGGGAAGCGAGCGTGCCAAGCGTAATTTAATTAATAACAGAACCTAACCCCCTATTAAAAACGTCAAGAGGTTGGGTTGTGAGGGGTAGCCACAGTTCTTCTAGTGAAAATTATAAATAAAGGTTTCTAGTGACGTCCGTTTACATCATCTCCAATGATGGCAACCCGGTACCCAAGATGGCGGCTGCCATCTTGGAGCCGATGTAGACATACGTCACTAGAAACCTTACTTTTAATTTTCACTAGAAGAACTGTGGCTACCCCTTACGACCCAACCTCTTTACGTTTGGAATAGGGGGTTAGCTTCCGTTTTAACTCTGAAATTGCGCCAAAAAGGCCATTCAGGAGCGCCGCTCGTATAACTTCAAACTTAAATAACTAGAAAACTTAGCATTTGCGAGCACATTGTCATTCATGTAAAACGTCTTAAAATCAACTATGTTACCTATCTATGGCAACAAAATTATGAAAATCATTGACATCAATAATTTTAGGATTTAAACTAGAGTGCAATAATTCAAACGTTTATTATGGTTTTTGGAACAAAACCACAACGAGTTGCTTCTCCAAAAGAGGAAATACAGAGTTGCAACACCAATGAGTTGCTTCTCCAAAAGAGGAAGTACAGTAACCGCACTCAAGTTAGGGCCATCCTGAGGATTCCAGCGGATTCCGAAATTCGTAGCTTCCTCTGTAGCAGTTTGATTAAGGCTCCTTAAAACGGCCAGAAACGCGAAGCTCCTCAACGCGAGGTTTACGAAACGTGACTCCAGAGTTCAAGACGACAAATAGAAAGACGGCAGCTCGTCCAATAAGACCACCACTGGCCAGCAATACGGTACACCAAGGGAAGCACAGAGTCGTTCTGAACAAGGAGACAGGACTTTTTTACGAAGTCTGGCTATATATCACTATTTATATTAACAGAGTAATATTTCGCTGCTTTATAATTTCAAAGTTACAAGTACATATTTATCAGGTAGATTTTAAGAAAACATTAATTACCTTGAATATTAAATCCCTATTCAAGAGGCTGCACGAGCCGGGTCGAGGAAGTTAATAGGCGAAAAACCCGCTTATTTAATATAGAGAGAATAGTTTAAGGAACCAGACCCACTTTTAAAAGGGCGACATGCTGCCCAAGCAGTAAGTTAAGTTTAAGTTAGTTTAATGGGTACAAAGCGTCCCGTTTTAGGTTTAATTAATTAATGCGTTTTAATGTTAGAGTGGGTCCGGAAGAGGTTCGAACATGCTTAATTCTAGAGATACAAATTTGAACACAATAAAACGAAAAGAAAAGTTGCAGCTGCAAAACAAAAAACGAAGAACAGAAAGAACTAAATTCAACGGCTTCAAAATCTCTTTCTGGCCACTAAGCCAGGCGATCGGAAGAGAGCTTCTTCTTCCACAGGGCCAGGCCACGATCAGTAATGCGGAAGATTTTCAACAATAAAGTAAAAATTGACTCTGGTTTTTGTCAAAATCTGCATTCAAGTTTAGTTTAATCTATTCCAGTATAATTGTTGCAAAATTATTTCAGAGACTAGGCCTACATTTTGCAATTTGTGTTGTGATACATGTCTTTTTATAATCATTAAATAATCATTAAATTTATAATCAATTTATAATACTTTTATAATCATTAAATTCAAGCTAACTGGCATGCCAGCTGTCTAAAATATTATCATCAAGCATCTTTTTAATTGGCATGGAAAATTACAGTTTACAAAGAAATGTTTTAAAGCATTATTAATTGAGCACATCAAATAAAAATCTGCCCGGGATTATTTTTTACATCATAGCATAGCAACGTGTTCAGAAAAACCTTCCACTAAATTTTACTACCATAAATCCACAAACGATTTGAAACGCTCCTACAAATTTCCATAAATTCACTGATAACGAACTGGTAATAGAAAATTTTCAATTTCACACCTTCCACGTTCAGGCTCCAGTGAATAATTATAAGGCAATTACCTCACATCAAGTTCTAGATATACTTAGATTTTATATTAAAATCTAGTCGCCATTACGCTCGATTCAATAGCCGCCAAAGTGGTGTTGTTGTTGTCTAACGTGTCGTACAGCTGACTCGATATTGTCAAATATTGTCACCAGGTGGCGTCTCTATTTATCTGGGTTGATATTCGTCCTGGGCCCATGACGTCACCGCACCCAGGGCTCTTTTCAGAAAAGACTTGAGTGCTCCTACCTTCTTATGTGTACCGTGAGCGTCACTGACGTACTGTGGAGTACAGGGACGTGCGACGCAGCGGTCTGGCCTAAGTACCTAAGGCATTTGAGTACTTTCCATAAACTCTGAGTATTTCTTAAGTATTTTCATAGCTTTCTTAATACTCTGAATTCTTTAAAAGTACTCTGAAAACTTTCTAAATACTCTGAAAACATTGCAAATGTTTTTAGTAAATATTTTGAGAACTTTCCAAGTATTCTGAATGTTTCTCAAGTACTCTGAGTACCGTCAAATTCACATGCTAATCGTCAGCAAATGAAGATATTATTCTATCTGTTTGGTGTGCTACAGCCGGTGTCCGATCAGCATGTCCAACAATCAGGCATGCATTTTGGGTTCACTTTGCCTCCTGCAGGCAACGTGCGTCGGTTACACGTTTTTCATCAAAATTGCTCTCAAAAATTGCATGATAAACTTCAACGCTTCTCAAATTTTCTAAATAATTGATGATCTATGTTTTCAATTACTATCATGTTTTATGCAATGGTTAATTATTAATGCTATTCCCTTAGGTTCGTGCAAACATTGGCCGCACTTTTTTTTTACTTTTTAAAAGGCTGGCTCTGAGCTATTTCATGGTCCGCTGCATATTTATACAGCGCCATTAAAATCCATGAATCTGGAAAATCCATGAATCATGAATCCATGTCACTGGACATCATACAGTTCAATTTAATGTCATAGAATTTAAGGAGACCGTCTAGTCAGAAGTCCGATGGCGGTCGAATTTTCTTTTATTGCCTAATTCGGTAGAGCAATGCAAAGTTAATGAGCAGTAAAAAATTTGGAACCATCTGAAACACCAAAGGCGAGTAAACGGAGGGAGAAGAAGCGGCGGGAACGGTTGCATCGCGTGTCAGCGCTCATGTGCCAAATCATTTCACCTAGATGTTGCTCACCGACTGTTTATTTCTAAAGACATATGTATTTATCAATCAGCTGTTCAAGAACTTATACGATTTGGCAACGTCGAGTGCTCGGTACCTCCCATGGACCTTCTCCCCCTCTCTTCTGTTTTGTAGACATAAATAAGACTGCTGGCCTCGGAGGAGTTTAGTGTGACATAAATGCCGAAGCAATTACGATGTCAAACGACTATCTGAATCTGTCTGTCAAGCTCAGAGTAGCTGATACTGCATCTGCTAAGTTTAGTTAGGATTGAAGCTAACCTCTGGGGCACCTGAGCGATTTGTTACCCCTGAGCCTCAAGCTCGTGTCGCTCGGTACCAGGCCCCTGGTACCACTTGTAGTACCGGTTTCGACAAGGAACCACAAAATACTTCGATGAAAGATAGCAGAAGTCAAGTCAATATTTCAGAATAGCTTTCATAACGTCATCTGCGATGATTTCTAGGAGCAATATAGCTTGCAAATGAGAAGACCTGTTATTCGGTACTAAAATGCATTTTTTAAACATTGCAAATGTCAATATTCAACCCACTTCTTCTCAGAAACTATTAATCGTAGAGCAATGATTTCAGTATCATTGGTTGCGCAAGGAGTTGCTGCATGAAGAGTCGGAAGTGCTCTTTGAAATTCATAGCAATATTTTAGTGACATTAAAAAATCTACGGAAAAATAAATGACTCGTCAGAATTCATTTAAACTTCATAAACCTAAACTACTTCGAATTTCAAAATAATCCTCTGACTCCTTATGCAGCATCCTTTTGCGCATCCAATGGTACCTAAATCCTTACTCTACGATAACTACTATCTGAGAAGAAGTGGCTTGAAAATTCCACATTTTCTGCCCAATTTCTTCCCATTATCTCCATAATTATGGCGAAAATAGAAAAAATGTTCGAAAACCACCCCTATTTATTTTCTAAAATACATACGTATGCCAAATTTCACACATCTAGATCCCATAGAGAAAAATGTGATTTCTATTTTCATGATTCTGACGAGTCGGTCCCCTTAATTTTCATTCATTTAGTTTAATTAGAATTCTACTAGTTCGACTGAAATTAATACACCTTAATTAAAATTCATACAGTTTTTTTTAAATTCTTACCGTTCAACGAAACGTGAAAGCTTGTCAATTCGTATTGCGACCAGTAATTCACACATTCTACGGTCATAAGCGTCGTCTCAACAAATGTTATGATTAATTTACCCTTCAACACTCTTACTGCCAATTCACTCCACGGTCCTTCATACACTCGTTCTGCTCAAAACATTACTTAGTTGAACTGAAATTACGAAAACGGAGAGCAAACTTTATTTAACCCAACATTTCTTTCGTATTTGTGATAACATTTCTCAAACTTGTGCCTTCTAGTTCGATTGCGCTGAAGGAAAATTACAGATTCATATTTGCAGGTAGGAAATGGCTTTTCGTGGTTATGACAAGCTTTGTATTTGTTTCTAGAACGGAAATTTTGTGCACATATATGCACTCGTATTCCCTAGTTCCGAATTAATTGAGAAACTGAAGAACTATTATGTTGAAGGGCTAAGCCTTCATATTTTTTTAACATGTGTTCAATCATTGGTAAAGGGAAAGGATGAAAAGGTAAGCAATTTTTTCCTAGCAATTAAATTAGAAAACCCCAATCTTTATAACTGAGTGGTTGTTGCGAGAGGGTTAAAAATGCAAGATCTTACTAAGTATATGCCTGACAACAGTCGGAATGAAGAAAAATTCTTGGTCTGCCTCAATCCAGATGTGAAGCTACAATTATGGCCAAGTCTAGCAGCCCTGAACTCCCCTGAAGCCCACTCGGTTGTAACGAATAATTTTATAAATAGATTTTGAGCTCTTATTGCAAACATTTTCTTTCGTGTTGTGTAGCGTTAATTAATATTTTTTTTGGCACGTAGTTGGGCAATAAAACTCTCAACAGTGTGTGTTTGCACATGGAGTTGGAGTTGTGATTGTGTAGTGATTTGTGCCCAGAGTATCGTGTCTTAGAATATGGTGTGAGTGTTAACAATAGGCTCAGAAAGAGGTGTCGAAGAGGGTGATGGATGGCAGATCCTCTCAGAGGGCATAGGCCAGGCCAGGGTTCTTGAGACGCTCGCTTTTATTTAGCTTAGCGATAAGAAAAACGTAAACAGCGGTGGTGAAAATACTCAAAAAATATCGGACGTTTCGGTTTACAGAAAAATGTCTGAAATCTGAATTCTAAATGGCGGAGAAAGCAGCCACCCTAATAAACAATGAGGACAGTCACATTCAGCAAAAACGCGGGATTAAACGAACACATCCGAAATAACTGCGAAATAATTGGCTCTTTCTTCGAAAGGCGGAAAGGGACATACTCTCAAGGAATACTCGTGTTGTGGGGAAAGGTAGCTCAGCGTCAAGCTCCGTCTTGCGTCTCAAGTGCGTAAATAGCCGAGTTTTTCAGTGAAAAAATTTGTGGAGAATCCACACAAATAGGTTCAATGGTAAACGGTTAACGACACCAAAAAACGTTTATTTAAAGGATGCAAGTAGCAATTAATTCAGATGGAACGAAACAATTTAAGGCAGATCATTATGATAAGGCTTCACGAACTAGGAACAAGAATTAACGAATCTTAGAACTAATGCCGGCACTGCGTACAAGATTAAGTCGTCATTAACCGTAATTAACAACGACAAGGTTCAAAAACGAAGGTCTCTAGGGTTAAACCTAGATAAATTAAAGTAAGGCGATCCCTTTAACTTGAACAAATGAAAATGGCGACATCCCCGCATGGTAGAGTAACAGGCAGCAGCAGTACCGCTTCAGCAACGAGGGAGCAAACTCTGCAGCCTCCTGCGGCGATCCCAGTAGGATTGCGTCGGGGCACTCGAGCAGTGCTGCCAGCGACTACTTTTTGAAAAACCTAGGTCAAACTTGGGAAAAAACCTAGATTTGAACAAAAAAACCTAGCCTACTAAAATGTATTTTTTGACAATAAACTTTTACTTGTGACACACAAATAATACAAAATCAATGTAAATAATAGTTTACTTATCGCAATATGTATTGTTCTTCGTAATTTCCCTCATAAATGACGACTTTTCCCTCATGCATTTCTCTGTTTGGCTCTCACGTGAGGGCATGATTGACCATGCTTCTTCAGATGTTAATTGTACACCCAGAATTCGGTCTCTGGTTGTAATAGCTTTCATGGACTTCGTCTGCGACGTTTTTACACTATTAACTTATGAGAAAATTCTCTCAGCGCAAGCTGGAATGCGGCATAAAAATTAAACTAGTCATAAATTTGGATAATTTTTCATAGCTGGGTTGGTCAAGACTATCTTTTATGAGTCGAATGTTTTACCAAAATTCAGGAATACTGACATTTTCGGTGTTCACTGTGCAGTGCAAGTCTTTAGTCATTCTGAAGCTTCAATATTCATCGTCAAGATCATCTAATTTGCTTTGATTTACCAGATTTTTTACCTGCGCCGCCAATGTTGCAATGGATATCGATGCATCATTAGCTGGTAAAGCTTTAGGGCTTAAGATTTTAACTTGCGCAGTAATGCTTCCTCATCCAAAGAAAATCTTCTTTTAATTTTAACCCAAAATGCTGTTAAAAAATGCACACAGCCTTTTTCTAAATTTGCTGATGATTTCATTAATGGAAAGGGGTTCTTGCTCCAACAATGCCAGCGTTCGCCCACCTAGAAATATATCTTCTACGGGTTTGAAAAATTTGTTGTCACCTGGACCTATATATCATACCTCACCACAATAGCTAACATTTGCGTTACAAATACACTCATGCTCTCATAAATTGTCACACATTTTTTTTGTTTCCTACAAGTGTTTAGCTCATTTTTTATTAGTGCGCAATTACGTCTTGAATTATACATTTAATCTCGCTTTGTTCTTTTAAAGTCAATCTCCTTGACAATAGTACTGTCACTGAAAGCTCACATGCAATCTCCAAGAAAATGATCTATATGTGAAAAAGGGCATGGTACTCGAAAAAACCTGCAATCAATGCTTCGGCAGCAGCAATTTTATCAGTTTCAGGTTTAGAAATATAAAAAAATTCTTTAAAACGTACGTTAGATTTGGTAATTTCAAAAGATTTTTGGTGTTTTTCTGTATTTATGTGAGTTAGTAGCACAGACTTGGTTGTATTTTTAGCGTAGCTGAGCAGCATTTACAATCGCAGAATTCTTTATTATCTATGTCTCTTTGCAACCAGTCATTCGTAATCATTCATCTCTGAAAGACTGTACGTACCATGTTTTCCTTTTGTTCTTTGGAGATTCATCGCTCATGATTCCACGCTGCACTGTTTATACCAACTAATTATAAAGAATAGGCAAAAACAAGCAAACAAAACACAACGACGATATTAACCTCGCGAACAGTGCGGACAGCCTTCCACCTTACAATACAGTGACTACAATAGCGACTCACGCTTCTAAGACACGATTTAAATGGTCACTCTGTTAAAAACTCGTTGCCTGAAACGAGTAATATTTCCGTTTTCTCGACATTTATAATATTATTGTATATCTGTTACGTAGGGATACTTAATTTCCATATGCAAAATTGTGTTGTAAGCCTCATTTCTTGTTTTGATTTTTGTGTTTAATGCATTCCCATTCAAAAAACCTAGATTTGACTAGCTTCTCGAAGAAAAAACCTAGAAACCTAGCCTGAAGCTAAAAAACCTAGATCTAGGTTTAAAAACCTAGCGCTGGCAGCACTGCACTCGAGAGACCCTGGCCGTTTTGCCCAGCAGGAAAAAGTCACAGTCTGCCGTACGGTCCCGAGAATCCTCCGAGTACCATGCAGCTCAGTAGGCCGATCAAAGGAGAGCGTAGCCAGCACCGCACTACTGCAGCGACAGCCTCACTGAAAATCGTAGCGCAAAATAAAAACAGGTGTCCCGCATCGTTCCCGGTAGAGCAGCCTCACGTTGGGATATTGGAGCCCCAACGTGCAGATACAAGAAAAATGAAACAAGGAATTAATGTTAAATCACGATAGAGCCTGTAATTATTGAAGTTATTCATAAATATTTCCAACTATAATATTGCAAGAAAACTTCAAAGCTAACCTGAGTTTAATTATGCCTCAGTGTGGAAGCCACTCGTAGAGTCGAAGAGATGTTAACGTGAAGAAAAAGGTACAAGTATAGAGCAGGAGCAAGTTTTTAGGAAATAGAATTAGGTTAAGAGTTAGCAGTACTACCCTGAGAGTAGGACAGCTGGTAAGCCGTCTTTCAGTCAGGCTCCAGGTAGGTAAATCAAGTCAAGGAAAGGAAAAGTTCAAGGAAAAGGTAAATCAAGTCAAGGAAAGAGCAGGCTCGGAATAGATTAAAGAAACAAGAATTTAAGGTATTAAGATATTAAGGTTGAAGGAATTAGTAATTTAAATAATTAAGGTAGCGTAACAAGCTCAAGCACACTCACAATCACACAATTTACAATAGCAAAGTTACTTAATAGAGCAATAAGACAAAGGTAAATAGTTCATTAGAAAACAGAATTGAAGATGGCTTTAGGAATTAGGGAGAACAGGTGAGAAAGCGATCCACCGGTAAACACTCTTGAAGACGTGCCACGGCTGGACACTGAGCGTCGGTACCCAAGGCTACGGGACACCTTCACTCTCGGGATAAGTAGCTGTTGAGATCACGACTATAGGTTACCACCATGACTTGGAGGTCGCAACTTAAATAAAGGAACGAAAAAGCAAAAGATACCAAACGGGTACCTCTGCAACAAAGGGATCAACTCAAAGTATCACTAGATCGAAAAGTAGCTCCTGAATCGCCGTAAAGCAGCTCCCACCTCAACTGCCCCGAGCCAAGCTGCAAAGGTACTAAAGTTTTAACTGCAATGTATCTCTCAGGGCAATGGGGAATGTCAGAATTCTCCATAAATAATTATATACACATATGAATAAATAGAGATAACGTGCGTTATATTCGCAAGAGAACATTTCAATTAAAATTTTATTAACATTTCGGTAGAAGTTTTAGCAACGATTTTTTTTCAGAAATTTAGACCGGTCGCACATGTATCGTGCCTATCTAATATAAAAAAATCTTATATAATCTGGAGATAGGACGGGGGAGTAAGCCCGTACAAGGTAGTTACTCAAAATGTGATGTGGTAAAAGTAGATGAAATTTTGAAATAATGTGGAAAACAGGAATCAATCAAATTTCGCATTAGAGTTATAGGTCAATCATTTAATTGCGCAGGAAGGGAGGAGTTGTGGCCTAAGGTGCGAAGGATCATGCAGATCAGACAAGCCGCCGTCTGCGTTCTTGTGATGAAATGATATCTTGAAAGAGCGTTCGGATTAATGAACTGTCGCCGAAGGAGAACTGCATGAGTCGTAATGGTGTGTACGATACGGAGTGCAAAGTGCGGGATAAAAATTATGTGGCATGTGCCTGTCACACGCACACACAGTTGAGAAAACACCCTTAGTAGGATGTGTTCATATAATGTTGAGGTTAATTGCGGATGTTCAAATTTTTAGAGGGGTTATTGGGCAGCCAATCATTACCAGTCATTGTTAATGTGTTTTAATTAGGGTTAAATTATACGGTAATTACTAGTGTGTCGATAGCTAATTTTTAGGAATGGATCAAAAGCTAGGATGTTAATTCAAGTTAGTTTTTGCTTTGGCTATCAATCAATGTGTATCAGCCTTTGGGTGTCCTTTGTATAGTGCGTTGAGGACACAACAAGATATTCGCTTCGAGTAATCAGGCGCCACCTCAAGACACCACCACACAAGCTTCGAAGCGTCACCCCGCGCAGCAACATTTTCAAGGCGCCAACAACCGCTAAACAATAGGAACGCGTGTTCAGCGCGTCAACGTCTCGTCAGGCACTAACGCACTATTAAAGGTGGTGCAGTGGGAGCTGAGCCAGCCTCCTCACAGCAGTGGCTCCCACAAGTCTTCTCACAGCGACTCTGCTCACAGCACTCGCCTCCTATCAAGCTACCCACAGCGACTCTTTCCGCCGCAGTTCTCTCACAGCGGCTCTGGTATTCACAAGTCGAAGCCGCTCAGCCAGCAGTCATGGAGCTAGGATATACTGGAGGGAGCATAGCTGATTCCAATTGGGTTCAAATTAGCTGCAAAAGTTGGGAGACTGGGACATTGACAAGGCCCCACACGTGAGCCAACCACAGACGCTTGACTGAAGTTGGCTCCTCCTCGCCTCCTCACCTCCTCTACAACTCGCCCTCCCATTTTCCAAAGCAAGATTAGTACCGCTCAACAAATCGAAGGATGAGGTGCGCGTGCAAGTCGGTCTCTAATTTCTTATATTAAAGAGCCTGTAATCTTATAGTTTTCAACTCTAAATGTATCTTTGCTAGTAATTTTGATATTATTAAGTGTCCTCAAGTGAGGAAACATAATTTATTATCTTTCGGAGTCTTAGAATCCGAAATTAATGATTGACGATTAACTCAACAGCTGGAAGAGCATTCAGCGAGCGTGTGCGCATCCCAGCGTAGTCAGGAGGTAACTGGCTTCCGTGCTGACGTCACACTCGCGAGACGGCTATTGGTTACCACAGGCATAGGAGAAATCTCAAAAACTGGTTCTCTTCACAGACGGCTATGCTCCCTCCATATATCCTAGCTCCATGCCAGCAGTAGCCTCGCTGCCGTTACCGCCGCTTCGCACTCAACAGTCATTCGACCGCCATCCGCGCTGTAACTCCACGTCCTCTGACGGTCCACTAAAGTGTCCCTTCGTGCAGGACTACCTGACTATAATATTTTCTTCGTGTGCCATTACTGTCGACGATTTTCCCAATTGAATTTCGGCATTTATTCCAGTTGTGTTTTTTTTCACCCTGTCGGGTTCGTTTTTACCTAAGCCATTCGCTTCGGGCATTGATTTTCAAGGTCTTTAGATAAGCACAGTCTGCCAAGAGCGTAAAGCAGTTGGAGGAGAACACGGCACACTCTGTGTATTAGGGTGTCGTTTTTTTTAAAACTCAGATGGTGAAGTTCAATGTGTGTTTATGTTGGTCCAATTGATTAGGCGACGGAAGTCACCTCGGAAGAACGCGTACTGAAAATCGCGTGCGGAAGTTGGGTCATCCACTTGGTGGGTAGTAATTAGTAATTTATCTTACGGATAAAAAGGTCAAAGTTAAATAGATTCTGAAAATAAAAATGATAGTCCGAGAAGCTAGCCAGTGAAGTTTCAAAGCTGTTGGAGAAATTTTACAATTGCTTAGATTTCATTCCAATATTGACAAACACGCTTACTATGGGATCGTTTTTTAGATTTAAAGACCGTCTACCTACTGAACTGTGCTCTCGCAAAATCTACATGTATTGTTGCCCGCTGTGCGGGTAGTTTTAGAACTAAATTTTTCGAGCACGTTGGTAGGAGCTCAAGAACGGGCAGAGTTTTAGCTAAGTCATCTTTTTCAGCCATTAGGGATCACGCAGAGCATTGTAGTTTAATAGTAAGCAAATCTGATTTTTCAATTTCAAGTTTCTGTGCAAAAAAAAGACCTACATATACTAGAATCTCTTTACATTGAAGAATTGAAACCAGCTCCAAATTCAATGTTGTCATCATTCCAGTCAGCAATAGCTTGATTTTAAAAAATTAATTGCAATATAA
Source organism: Morinoia aosen (assembly GCA_030386875.1). Classification (NCBI taxonomy): domain Eukaryota; kingdom Metazoa; phylum Arthropoda; class Malacostraca; order Amphipoda; family Talitridae; genus Morinoia; species Morinoia aosen. Next base: position 5,688,353 of record CM059570.1, read on the forward strand.
TCTCTCTATTCCATTTTTTTGTACTATTTTAAGTTGTATTCTTTTTGTCTTTTAGCCATGTCATATTTTCTGTATCTCAGTTCGCTTTTACAGGTGTTGATAATGGCTTGAGCTTCAAGCCGAAACGTTTACGCATTAAAATGATTTTTAAATCAGCTATCTTTGCTATCATTTTTATTTTAAAACTGGCCCGAGTGCTTCAACCTAATTGATTCTGAAATATATTTCATCGCTTGACGTTATAGGTCTTTTCACAGAAGCCCTGTGGGAGACATTCTACAACATCAATAACTCAACATTTGTCTCTGCGAGCCGTACCCGTTCTTTCAACAGTCCTCTACATCCTTGTCAAAATTTGAACAACACAAGTTCTGTTTGTCTTCAAAAATAACATCGTCATCCCCTCTGACGGCGTCCTGAGGAATTTCCAATAGGTCATGCATTTGCAAATTTTTATCTGTTTGAGTTAAGAAATTTATTTTGACAACCACCGAAAATCAAACAATGATATATTTATATATATGTTTATGAAACATAATGTGAATATTTTTTGGGAATTAGCAACTCCATGGCCTATTTCATTTTGTTTTCTGCTGATTTCACAGAACCTCTGAGCTTTGATGTGGGCTTGCTTCAGTTTCTTGATGTAGTATACAAATCAATATTTTTTTAGCATATGACAAATTTTGAGACACGCCCATCTTACTCTGAGGTTAGTGGAGAAAGGAACCTGTTCCATACCGAGGTCCTGGCAGTCCTGCTGAGCGGAGCTGCGCACAAATCATTTTTAAGACATTTTTCTGTATTCTGCAAAATAATATATGTTTTGGAGAGGAATTTTAGAGAACTTTGTGGGTAGGAATTTTCCCATATTCTGTGGCTATGAATTTTAACGTACTTGGTGACTTGGAGTAATATAGATAATAAGCCTAGGAACGCACTTTTCATTATAACCTGGAATCCTATAAGTCTAAAATAGTTTTAAAAGAATTCTGATCACCCTCCCGCTTCTTTTCTTCACTATGAGAGAAAATTCTGATTTTTTTTTTAAATAGAAAAAACAGCAAAAATCTGGAAAATTTAGTTAGCGTCGGTAGATATTTGAGTTTCCGAAATTCGATTTACTTTAATCATTGCAAAAAACATGCGTCACTCATCTGTTCATTAAATTCAAATGTTAAGATGAGAATGACATCTGCACACCATTGCGGGTCACAGTCTCTCGCATTTTGCTCGAGCTCAAGCATATTAATCAATAATCATACAACCAAATACTTGCTCAGACGCACTCACACAAGCATGACCAATAAAGTTACTCATCCCAATTTGGGCAATTTTTGAAAATCTAGATCAAATCTACATTTCGAAGATGTATCTTGAAAATTGAACTATTGAGTAAAAAATTTGTGTTTCTTTGATACAATCCATTGCTGTGAGTTTAAGGAGACTATACGAGGGGGAATGAGGAAAAAGATTTTTGTGTTTAAATGGGGTAAGTCGAATTTTGGATATTCTAAATATCCACCTAAACTAAGTCATGCAGATTTTTGGCGTTTCTTTGAATCATCTAGGAAATTAGATATGTTCCTTATAATGAAAAAAAGAAGTGAGAGGGTGTCCGGAATTCTACTAAAACTTTCTTACATATCCGCGGTTTCAGGTTAAAATGAAAAGTGTGTTCTCAGGCTTAAATCTCTCACTACTACAAGAAATTTTAACGTACTTTGTGGCTAAAAATTTTGATCTACTCTGTGGCTAAGAATTTTATCGTACTTGGTAGCTTGGAATGTTAACGCACTTTGCGGCTGGAAACTTTAACGTTGTTTGGGGCATGGAATTGCGTTCGAAGCTCGAGCTAGATGTTGACTCAAGGAGTCCTCTTCGCGGTGTAGTTAACATCAGTGAAAATCGGCCAGATTTTCCGCAAGCATCGCATTTACCATCCACTTCTAGTTTTTCCGTTCGTCTCCAATTACACCAGCTTCACCTTATCTTGTTCTCTGTACCCATCGTTTATTTCGTATTTGTAATGAATTGATATGTATTTATGATATTAATAACAGTTTTGTTAAAAACCTATGAATATTTGATGATAGCTCATAACATAAACGCACATTTTCGAAAACAATGTAAAATACTTAGAAAATTTTATTTGCAACCTCAGTTGTTCTTTCATTTTCTGCATCAGGCACTGTGGTTGCAGCACGGTTTTTGAGTCCTACTTCCTAAACACGTGACACGTATGTTAATTAACTGTGATAATATTCTTGATATTATAAATTGAAAATGTTCAGTTGAGTGGCATTTTACGTTGCTCTTTGAAAGCCGGTGACTTTCAATCAGAACTATAGAAGAAACATGTTTTGTTTTTTTTCTTAGTCCAGTTGGTTTTCATCGCATTGTGGTCCTTGCACGTCACTTTCAGTTGTTTACTTGAGATACGTTGATTTTCAACGACGTCTGTGGCAGAAAACGATACTGTAAACATGTATAGTTAGGTGGAAAAATCCTCTTACTCAACTCTGTTCAATTCTTCCGCGAGGAGCCAATGTTCGTTTTTTTCATTTATCAATTTGTATCAATTATTGATACTCAGTATTGGATAAATATGTGGAAGGGTATTAGGCAAATTAAATTGTTTCAATTTTTCAAATTAGTCCATCACAATTTCATGAAATTGAAGAACTGAAATTAAATCTAATTTTGAATAAACTTGTGAATAACACACTCAGCAGGTTTAAGTTCTTTAATTTTATTGCGCTAGGAAAACAAATAAACATGAGCGAAGGCTAAGAAAATCGTGCACCGGCACGATACAACTATCCAGTGAGAGTTGTTTTTAAGGTGGCGCAGATTGTTGCGCTAATTCGAAGATAAGCGCTCTTGCGCTCGTGTGTCCTTCGACCAGCAAGGGTTGGAAAGAGGTCTTCCTGGAGTCCTGACTCTGGTCTCGAGCAAAGGTAGGAGAGAGGTGCAAGGTTTACTGCAAAAGGAGAGAGAGAAATTGAAATAAATAATTTGTCAAGTTAATTGGATGAAGGGGAACAGCTCGTTCAATCAATGAAATAATTACATAAATCTGACACAGGCCCTTTTACCCTCTTAACGTTCGACGTTCGGTGCAAAATGCTTGCGCACGTGACAAAAGAACGAAGTTGCAGGAACAAAGGAAGGTGCTTTGGCAGTGAAGTGCAGTTATACTGTAAAAGATGGTTTAGAGTGAAAATAGGGTAACGAGTGAGTTGGAGCATATAACTTACTGTGATTCAGAAATTAATTGAATTTATAGGTCGGTCGAAACTTCCGTAAGGAATATATACTCAGTGAGGTTTCTCCTCTTTTAGTGTCAAGTTAGGTGCATGGCTCAAGTGGAGCAACAGAACATAGAAGATAATAAAGAAGGCCTTAATAATACCTGAAAGTAATTAATATACCACCTAAGTTAAGGATCGCCTCTCAAGGAGGACGACAAAGGTAAGTAAGGGTCGCCACTCAAGGAGGACGACAAAGTTAAGTAAGGGTCGCCTCTCGAGGAGGGCGACAAAGTTAAGGGGGTCCTCCCAGGCCCCTTTTCTCTCCTATGGTCATTTTTCATGTTTTTGTTGGCAAAGGACCCCTAGGTGATGGACTATTCGGTCCTAAAATTTTATGGCGCTACCGACAATAGATCCCCCCCCCTAGGGAGGGGGGGGGCTAAGGGGACCAAAATCTTTAATTTTCGACCCCATTTTGACCCCATATAAAAAGAAAACAACACGGGAAATCGAATATTTACGACTATACTTTTGTTAGATATGCTCCAAGGATTCTATAACTGTCTTTGTTTTTGTTCTAGCATGAAAACTCAATGAGTTCTATTCTTTTGAAATGGGAATACCAAATGGACAAAAAACAATATGTCAAATTTTTCCAAAAAATAAGGCCTGAATCAAAAAAATGTATAGAGGAAATTGTGTTTCTTTTCGAAAGTTACATATTATAGCCATATTTGATAAGAATCCGACTGAAAAAAAGAATTTCATGATTTTTATGAAAAAAAAAATTTTGTTTCTTTTTTTTCATGGAAATTACAATTAACATTGTGAATATGAAGTTATGCATGGAGATTATCGAAATATAAATGAAAACAGCATTCAATTACATAAATTTTTCATTATATTACACTTCAACAAAAAACATTGTTTGTGACCTGTACTGTTAAGTCACTTGTTTTCAAAATTCAAAAGAAAAGAAGTCATTGAGTTTTTATGCTAGGAAGAAAACAAAGACAGTTTTAGAATCTTCGAAACATTTCTAACAAAGATGTATTCATATTTTTCCAATTTTTACGTTCTAATTTTTTTTATTATAGTACAAAACCAAAAATTTCGGTATATTATATATATTGGTAAAATATTGCATATATAAAAAACAAGATTCAAATACAAAATAACTGAATATATCTTTGTTAAAAATGTTCCAAAGATTCCAAAACTGTTTTTGAATTTGTTTTAGCATAAAAATTCAATGACTTCTATTCTTTTGAAATATGCATAAAAATGACTCAAAAACTAATATTTCAAATTTTCCGGAAAAAGTAAGGCCTAAATCAAAAAAGTTTTCGAATAAAATATGTTTTTCTTTCGATAATACAAATTGTGGCCAAATTTCAGACCAATTGGATCAAAACTCAGATTTGACGGGATGACTCCCTTAAGGGTCGCCTCTCAAGGAGGACGACAAAGGTAAGTAAGGGTCGCCTCTCAAGGAGGACGACAAAGGTAAGTAATGGTTGCCTCTCACGGAGGACGACAGAGGTAAGTAAGGGTCGCTTCTCAAGGAGGACGACAAAGGGAAGTAAGGGTCGCTTCTCAAGGAGGACGACAAAGGTAAGTAAAGGTCGCCTCTCAAGAAGGACGACAGAGAAAAGTAAGGGTCGCCTCTCAAGAAGGACGACAAAGTTAAGTTTAATAATTGCTAATTTTAAGCATTAATAATTAATTACACCTAAGTGGAAAAAGTAACACTGAAGATATATGTGCAAATTAGAGAAAAAGGGAGAGGACAGCACAAGAGGAACAGAAATGTTCGCCCTCCTGCTCAAACGCGGGCCTTGATGGCAGCCCCGACGGAACTTCTCAGCACTCATCCGTTTGCACAGATAGTTACTTCCGCAGGCACACGTAGCAATGGGTCACTTTCAGAAGCGATGAAGAAGATGAAAACAGTTGTAAGGCCAGCAATAATAACCGTAATAATGGTAATAGACGTAATGGTAATAATAATAATCGTTATAAAAATAAAATTGGGGACCAGTTCACGATCTCACCTCCGTTCGTGCTCCAAACCTCAAGTGGGTGGTGAAACGAGGTCTAGACTGCTTTGTTACGGAGGTGAGCGCACTGTATTTCTTACAAACTAAACAATCAAAAATAGAAATTACAATTTAAGACAATGAGGTTTTATTTCTTATGTCTGTGTTGAAAACAAAAAATACATTAGTGTGAAAATGTAAAACCTTTTGGCACACATACAGTAAATCGATGAAAACTCGTCTAATATCGTAGTCTTTCTCCATGCAAACTCTTCCAGCTCATGCTAACTCAAAAACTGTCGGAGGAGATGAATTTTGAAATAAATCTCGTTTTCTATGAATATCTCGTTTTCTATGGGAAAAATCGAAATTTTCCCCGAATGACAAATGATTCCAAATTGCATTTTCTATCAGTTTATCATATTTCATTGCTCTAGGTTCAATAATGAAGAAAAAGGTCCGGAAGGGGGGACACTGTCCTTAACACAAGGATAACAGTGAACCCAGAACAGGTGTTTTCAAAGAGTGTGTGAATTCATTTTATTCAATATTTACAATGAAAATAACAGCATGAATAAAAACAGTAAGTCAAAGGTTGAGTCACCAGAAACAATTTATAGAAACACCTTGAAAGGTTAAAATTTGAAAATTTGTAAAGGTGACTTGCTGTATGCACATATCTTGAATATCTAATCATCCTTTGACAAAAAACTATGGTTAAACAAAATGCAGTGCTATCTAAAAATAATTCCAACATTATAGATCTAATTTTTAAACTATTCCATATGTTTTCTCATGAGTTGCTAATGGTTTCTTTTAGCTTTGATCACATGTATGTTGTTCCTCATACCTTGCACTATTTTTATTACCAATGAAGAGAACATATATATTACGTTGAGCCTCCTCAACAACAACAATGGTGTCCCAAAGGGAGGAATAAAGTAGGGATCATCGAGTACGAGCACGTACACTGGGTTCGTACAATGTTTAAAAAACCACTAACAATTATAAAAAAATTGGTAATAAGTAGTCAATCGCAAGCCATCTAATTCTGAATGAATCTGATGAAAAGTATTTGGTTAAATATTTCTTATGACGATCATCACTATACAGCGTAATTTACATTATGGTAAATAATAAGTGAACATTTAGCTTAAATTTCTTGGAACTATGGCGTTTATATTCTACATATCTAATACAGATTATTTCTGCTGTTGGTGAGTAACATAAAAATTATATTTAAGCAAAGTTTAAATACCCTTTACTATTGTATTGTTAAATAGTCACACCTTGATACTGAAAGCCCTAATGTACATAAGATTGCCAAATAAAACTGAACAGACAGCATAGCGAACATGCTAATCAAGAGCAACTGTAGCATAACAAAAGTATAATTTGTAATTACTGATCAAGTACATCATTAGCAAGATACACAAAGACTAGAAATTCATCAATCCAGCACTTAACTCATATCATTATATCAACACTATTTTAAGCATTGCAGGAAAAAATTTCCAAAACTTCATACACAACTGATTTACATATGTACTACCAAAGTAAATACTTACGTACATTTTGTTTAAAAACATCACAATGCTAATGGAAACAAAATTGTTTGCTATATGATTGGCTTATGTTTATCAGTTGACAAATTTACTTTGTGGAATTATAATTAACAAAAAAAAACACAACAGCCAAATCATTATGACACGATGAAGAAAGGGTAACCTGCTTCAATTTTTTAAACATTCTTGAACTTCAATTTTCAATTCATGTCGAGTATAATCAAAAACATACCCAACATAAGTCTGTTTAGACTGGTCTAATTATGATAAGCCAATTTTGTACATGGATGATGGAGCAGATGGGGTTTCGAAGAACTACACTGAGCAAATAATCAGAAAACTTCTTTGCTATCAAATCAATATATTGGCTTGAATTTAGGCTGACCTGACACTAAATTTGGAAGTCCATTTTCTGCTTCTGCTTAGAAGCAGAATCATCTTCAACAGACAGAGAAGAGAGTTGGGATGCAGGTGCTGAGAAATTTTGGCCAGGCATTGAAATCGATGATTTTGACCCAGATTATACGACTGATTCTTGAAACAGTGGTGTGGAAGCTAGCGGCAAATGTGACAAAATCGGTGGCAGGGTCCGAGAAGAAGGAAGCTGCATATGTGAGGGTGACACCACCAGAGAAGAAGACTATAGTGATGGTGGTAGGGATTTCTCATGGGTGTTTGAACTTGGAAGTCGAACCATGGTAGACTAAAGGCTTGTTGACACGATCATTGATGAGCAACTTCACCCACCACGAGTGCAGTACGTACTTGGTCGAGTCAGAGTGTCTATACGGCCATCTGCACACTGTAAAAAAAACTGCAAAAATACAGACAAAAACAGACGAATTATCTGTTAAAATGACACAAATTGTTACTTCTAGTCCGTTTTCTGAATATTATCTGTTAAATCAACAAATTCATCCGTAATTCGTTTCGATACCGGACAATTTTTCTAATTTCCGTGGTTTTCACGGGTCAATTAAAAATTACGGGAGTAAATTGAATTCTTCGTTGTTGTAACGGAATCTTGGAAGTTGTCCGTTGATCCAACGGTTCTTCTTTACATTTAGGAGTAGTTTTCACAGACGAACTGAATATTACAGATTCGACTGACTCCTCATGGGATTATACGGAATTCGATTAAATTCCCATTGTTTCAATGGTCCGTAACAGTAAAAACATGATCAAATATCTGTCACAATTGCTGTTAATGTTGCAGTATGCCTTGTATTACTCTGTCTTCGTTTTACTTTTTGTTCAACCAACACATTACCGATTTGCGTTTGCCAAGTATGAGATAAAAAATTGATAATTCTGGCGGGACATCTGCATTTAAAAAATTAATAATACTCTCAGAATAGAATTTATAATATTAGCGCTGCCTAAAGAGTTTCAAGTTGCAAATACATCAATTTGCCAACTAGAAATATATGATGGCCATGACAGAAAGCGAAACGTTAATAAAAGGCCTGTGAAAATTTATTCAGAAAATGTGTCCATTCCCTCTCATTTACGATACAGACAACGCAGCGTAAAGATGGTATACAAGTTGACGTATTCTGCCCCAGAATTGGATAGCCCGTATATAAGTTGGCAAATAACCGTACTTAAACGTGTATATCTTCATTCTCTATGGATGTGAGGAACATAATGCAATTAGGGGCTTGTGCGTTTATACGTACATACATATATTGTCTATTCACTTGTGTGTGTGTATATACCAATATAAGTAAGTACATACGCGTAAACATACATACGAATAAGTGAAAAATACTATAAAAGTGTTCATTGAGATCTATATGAATTTGCAAATAAGCCTGTGTCAGTGAGGAAGTTCATTTTTTTATTCACACATGAACAGTGCTCTGTAAAAAGAAAAACAGGATAACATGTAGCGTTTTTATTCCCATTTTTAAACTTATTTAAACATTACACAGTCTATTAATGCATTGCATACAGTAATGGCATCACATACTGTATTACCAAACAGTTAATGCGGTATTTAAATTTACGCAAATAAAAGTTACAATGTTGAAAAAGTTAAATGAAGCACGAGCCGTTTTCATAGCCTAATATATACATAAAGAAGTTATGTTAATCATTTGTAAGTGATCAACGGACAAATTCGATCACACGACTTGATTTACAATCAACGCAAATATACCTTAGAGCAGTGGTTCTAAAACTTTTCTGCTGTGACTGAAACTGGAACAGGTAGTGACTGGAACTGCCCTCGCCCATACTTGATTAGTTCATTTGGTGCTTCACTAAAATAATATTTTCTTTGAGAAACTTTGGTTTCTCGTGAACAATATACCAAATAATATGGAGCCACGTTATATAGTTTTAATATAGAGCACACTTGTTGAGCTCATTTATCATAAATTTTTAAATTTCTCTACTTCTTCGGAAAAGAATGAAAGGATAAAGAAAAATGAAGCTGTTTATTAAATGAAAGACACGCTGTCGTTGCCGTATAGAATTTATTAGTGGTAATCAATTCCACTATAAACTAATTGTTTTAGATGTGAAAATGAATGTTAGAAAATGTTCATCAACCTTATTTGAGTCTTTTGTGCTCTCTAAAATGCTAGAAATATCTTCAATTCATGTCCAGTCATGCGTCGAGTAGAATATATTTTCAACAATAGAAAGGACTCGTTACTCGTGTCCACTTTCGAACGTCTATCGCAAACTAGTCCCTGTTCCTGGGTCCGGAGTGGAATTCATCGTAGTGGAATTCAGCACAATGGAGGGCATATAATGCATAACCTAAGTGTATATTACATTTTTATATCATTGATACTAAATTTAAAAGGAACTGAACGTTCAGCTGGTTAAAGACCATATAATAGAAGATCGTGAGCGATGCCAATTGGCCAATGACGGAGCCCAAAAAACGTCACGTGACGAAAAATCGTCACGTGACTTTGTTTACAACTGGTTATGGCGGCCGTAAGTGATGCGAAGTAGATTAAAGGAGTTGAAATGGCCCCTTGCGTACGCTTAAAAAAAAGTTTTCGATAATTGATGAAACTAAACTATGTTGTATGCAATATTGAAGATGTATTATATATCCAAAATGCCGAAGAAGTCTTGTGTGGAGTGAAGTGCAAGCATTTCTGTCCTTCGAACTTCAAATCCAGTTTCGGAAAGAGCTGTGCAAGACCATGGTAATGTAAAACTTAGAGTTACATCATTTATCCCAATTAACTCACTGAATCAAAGCTTCATAAATTAATAATGAGTTTCTCATTACCCATTGTTTGAAAAAAGAGTAGATTTTTAATTGACCCTTAATAGCATGAGTTTATGAAGAGAAAAATTTGTAGGATGTGTTAACTTATGTTGTCATTGATGAAGGCCTAGCAAAATTAAATATTTTTTTGTGGACACTAAAATAAAAAACAGACAACCCCAAAATTTAATTGACATTAAGATTAATATATGGTTGCCTTTTTCTACAAAATTTAATAACAAATGCTATTCTAAAAGTAATTTTTTAAATAATTATTTATAATTGAAATGTCTCGAATTGGCTGTATTGCCTATTTATTTTGTATCGGGAGTAACAGTCTTGTATTAAATTACAATCACAATCTCTCATTAAAAGTTTTATTTTTGAATGAGTGACTTACTTTAGATGTGCATCCATTGTTTATTACACGGTTCTTTCAGTTTGCTTGCGAACATACTATTTTTAAATTTCTATATTTAATAAATATAGCCCAGTTAAAATATAATTAGTTATAGCATTTTAAAAATGATTAATATATATCTATTATGTAGAGTATTCACAATGTCATCTAGATTTCACTAGATAACCATGCATGATCCATTTCTAACACGTTCACTGCGTATTGGGCCTCATTTGTACCATTCGGTAAATTGTTCATTCAAGTACCGGTGTTAGTAAACGACATCTTATCTGTTTCACAAAATTTTTGAAATATAACTGTTATCATAGATTGGGAAATGTTATCATGCAATTGTATTTTCATATTTCTTAGAGAAAGGATGAAATTGTATTCGAGCACTAAAGTCAATATCCCAATTGTACTAGTTAAAACCTAACCAAACCCACCCGTAACAACTGTGGAAATGCAGCGAACATCTTTAATTTTAGTTGTTTTTCCTTTACTCATGGCTTGAATTTTAATTGAAAATATAACATCATGCAGGCTTCTGCACTTATGAAGCCTTGTAGAGAAATATTGTGTACCTACTCTTGCTATACTTAGTTGTAAAATGAATGATTAGGCTTTGAGTATACCAGCTTCCTATACTACATCTGGTCACTGGTAAATGTTAACGAGAGGATCATAATTGATTTTCCACTTTTCGGTGCCTAAACCTAGTTAATTAGATCTAAATAAAAAAATTTTCTTCTATTCACTTTCCGTCGCAAATGAGTATTTAACAAGTCATAGCGGTAAATTACTGACCGCAACTCTTGTGTTTGAAGCGGAAAGAAATTGGGCGGAGGGGAAGACTATAATGGACTCTCCCTTCCGAGCCGATGGAATGATGAGCGCAAAGACGAAAGTTGACACACCGCTTTAATTCGTTATTTTATTGGTGATAACCTTTATTGTGTTATTAACTGAAAGTTCTTAGAAGTGGATTCAGGCTCTGCGGGGTCGGCTAATAATAAATTACAAAGTACCCAAACGTACGCTACCCAAACCAAACCTACCGCTATAACTCGGTTTAATACTAATTTTCGACAGAATTTGCATAGATGAAAAGTTGTTTATTTTGATCTAATTAACTAAGTTTTGGCAGCAAAAATTAGAAAATCGATTATGGTCCTCTCCTTCACAAATACCCTGGTCACTTTCAAAAGTGGCCTTTAATGCAATGAAAAGTGATCAAAGTTGTTCACGATAGGCAGCCATACAGAGTTGGCCACCAAAGGTGACCATGCAAAGTGTACATAGAATTTGTTTTAGTTATTTCAAGGTAAACATAATCATGGGATCTTTCTGCAAAGTTTCGTTCAGGGTGAACGGAATTTCCATTTTCATGAACTTGAGTCCCAAATTGAAATTTGACTATAATTGAATGAATTGAAATCCAGTTAGAATGAAAAAATATTGTGATTAGAATGTTCTCACTGAGAATGGTAATTGATGTATTGAAAAATTGAAAAGAATTTTATAATCAGATAATGTTAAAATTGAAAATCACATTAATTCATTATGCACCACTCCACATAATTAAGAAATGTCACCCTAAAAAAATGTTATGTTGGCGGTGATGGGTAGTTTTTAATGCATTTATACCTAAACATTTGTGTATTTCAGTGCATTGAACCCTGAACAGCATTTTTCAAGGAAATCCTAAATGTACTATTATTGCCTAAAGAGACACAACAGATATTTGGTGTCAAAACACGGATGAACATTACACATATTAGCATAATATGGCGTGCAATTCAATGACAGGTTATTCAATTTTTGTTTTCTGCATAATTAAATTGTTAATGTTTTCAAATGTCAGCTGTGAAAAATTCATTAAGATCAGTACAATGGTTCTCAAGATACAGAGGTTAGCAGCTGGGGAATAGGGTGGTTTACTTGAATTATTAGGTATCTTATTGGATTAATTTACATGTGAAGTCATAAAAATACCTTGTTTCTGGTCTCTCAAAGGAATGTGTTTTAAAATGGTGTGGGCACTAATGAGGAGCTAACACACCCTAAGCCATACATTGTGTATGCATTCATTGAATAATTCACAAGTATTGCAAGATTGTTGTTGAAATTATCAAATAACCCTTCTCTGCTATTGTAGGTTATTGACAATAAGATCAACAAAAGCTCTGTCTCTCTTTGTAGGAACTTGATTCTACTCTCATTTGATGCAGAAATGATCTGTTTACAAAAATGGAGAAAATTTAAAGTTCTACTCTAAACTTGAGTGTTGCCAGAAATTTGTGTTTTTTCAAAAATTTTGATTTCGAATATGTACCTTTTTTCAATTCAATATTGAAATTAGTGTTTCCATTTGTTATATATTGCTTATTTTTGGGTTTAAGCAAACCTGGATCAAGTTTCTGCGTTGAAAAGTGATGGAGCTTTTGTTGCTGTAATAAATGCAAAAATGGTGCATTTATTTGTTGAAATTTTTCTAGTTGCAAAAACAAATAACAGAAGCTAAAAAACTCATATCCTTACCAGTAAAAGTACTGATAATTAGACTGGTGTTTCAAATTTGCTGTTTACCCATTCCCAATTGAAAATCAAGGACGTTTCGCCGGTGAGTACGCGTCGGTTCCTAGGCGTATTTTAGTTGTATTACGCGCGGTTTAAGGGTCAAATGTCCACTTTTTCGGACACAAAACTGCACGCGAATCGCCGTTGTTCCGCCTTACCTAACGGTCGTTTCCCGCCTCAGAACTAGATTCGAATCGCGGCTGGCCGTCCATGGATTATAGGTTAAAAAATCGCTCCCGGTTGCACGTGCCTCGCCTCACGGGGTGTAAAATATTGCACTAGAAGCTTTGGATCTTACAATACATTCACACTCAGTGCATTGTTAATGTATTGACCCATTAAGCTCAGTACAATATTGTACATCCAATGAGATCGATGCACGTGCAACTGGGAGCTCAGGTACATATGACAATACATTAGAAAGGACATAGAATCCCGCTCTTTCTTCAACTTTTATCACAAAAATTAAACCATCTCTTAATAAAAATTTACATGAATATCTTACTTCCATTAAATCACAGCCTTCCCACCAATGGCACACCAAAATAATATAGGCATTAAACATAAAATCCAATTCGTTCAAAATGCTGCATGTAACAAACAAAAATCAACTACATAAACATAAGGATGGGAATGAAATTTCCATATCACAAAGTTCCTTTTCAACGCTCGTTTACATTATAGATTAGATTATTGGTTCGCTTAAGCCTCCCTATCCACAACAAATGCGATCCAAAGAGAGGAAAAGGGAGGCACCATTTAGTGTGGAGGCAACACGTGGACTACGCTTTGGGACATATGTATACCACTAAGTAAATTGCTCACTCGCACACCGGTATAAATGAATAGCATTTCCATAATTTCACTTCCTTTTTTAGAATTGATTTCAGCATGCCAGTTAAAATGATCGTACACTTAAATTTTTCACACTTTCTATAAAGGACAAAAGTGCTTCTGAGTAGTACAGTCGGCTTCCAAATTCTGCTACTCACAACTTAACCGAACCAACCGTAGCCATCGCACAAACGTAGTCAACGTTTTAAGGGAACGCGGAATAGCACAAAAGAATTTTCTTGCATTACTAAAGCTGTTTTAGAGAAAAAACTGGAACACAATTAGCTAGCGCAATTATGTACCAAAAAAGTATTTACAATAAAAAATACCCTCGAATGATAGATAGGGTGCACTGTAGCACAGGACTTGATGCACAGAATTAAAAATCTTGAAAAAAATTAAACAAGAGAATAGTTGAAGACAGAAAGGCAAGCTGACATGGACAGTAAAAAATGAATAAAAAATGTCCATCATGAAAGGCATAACAATGATTACGTTATAAAATGACCCTCCTGCACAATGACCTATCTTCTACATGCTTCCAATGTTCATGAATATAACTTACAAATGAATCAAGTGAATGTGAACTGTTCTGTAAACTTGTTCAATAATCTATCCAGAGTACTTTGATATGAATACCACTGCTCTAGTTTCAAAACAGTTGGAAGGACAACACTTCACACAACTGTGTTTAAAAATTTGAACTCAGCTTGAGCCAACGCGAAAATCTAAAGATGAGCGTAACTGTCGATGGCCTCAAAATCCCGATAAACATTCAAAAAACATGTTTTTAGCATGATGATGCACTAATAAATCACCGTTTATCTAATGCAATAATTGCGAAGAACACATTCACAAGGAAAACTCACATCAGCAATTGCGATTGCAAAAATGATAACTTCCAGTAAGTACATCACTCGATGACTCACAGTCGTAAACTAACTCTAACAGATCGCGACGCGTACCGGCAGGCTGCAGCACACTACTGGCAGCATACATTTGTACGGCTGTAAACCACTGATGGCCGCTCTCAAATGTTACGGCCATTCCCCAACTGAACATTTTGCGCCATCAAACCATCCATGGCCAACCATGAATTTCACGTCCGATTTCGACCGCGGGTAGTTGAGAGCGCATTGAAGGAGTGTTAATGCAGAGTAGGCCGACCAACTTATATATCGCACATAATCGACCGTCACGTCCTTAAGCCACCGGTGATCCGTCCATGATTTTCAATTGGGTTGCACTAAGATCCAAAAAAGACAGCTTGTTATTCGTTTAATATTAGGATGTTTACTATTGTAAATGTAATTTTTTGATGTATGCAACCAGCACTGCTGCAACATTCTCACTGTGATGTCATTTATGGTTTTTTTCTCTGATGCAGGAAAGGAACTTGAGCATCAGGATGGGAGAAACTAATTTACAGATGTAAAATTAATGAACAACGCTCGTTCTTAGCAGAATATCATTAGTTTCAAATATGATCATTTTTCAAAATGATTTTCATAAAAACATCATGGTGGGAGAATGCTGACAAATTACTTTTGTGCTGTAGCATTTTCAAATGATTAAAACTAACTGAATCAAGACTAATAATCTCACAAATTTGGATAGATGTTTATATGTATGTGTCTACATGAATGTGTATATGCATACATATATATATATGCATATTGGTACATAACATTTTAAGTTCAGAGAGGTACATACTTGCATGTTCCTGCGCATTCCTTTGCCGAACATTTACTTGAGGTCAAGCTGAGAGTTTCACATATTTAATTTCTGTTGGCTCGTATATTTTCAGTAGTATGAAAATGACTTCACTAACTTACAAACGCTAATGTATTTTCCAATTCCAGATAACTTCTGAAAGTCAACCCCAAGCGAGGCTTGAAACTAAGATCCACGAATGGAAGAAAACGCCACTGCGGGACGCATCAGAATGTCCTGTCGTTGGTCGCGTGCCTCAGCAGCACGGAAGAGTCTCTTGGCTTCAACCCTGCCACCCTTGCTTGCTGATCTATTCCACAAGTGTGATTGATGTCTTCATTTTTTAGTGACGCAATTGAATGTTATGTTAGGTTTAAGTGACGGCTAATTCAATTTTCTGACAAGTTTTTATATTCTGAACATATATAGGTCTTTTCAAGTAAGATTGCAAAAAACTCAGGTTCCCAGTTCATTCATGAATTAATAGTAAAAAATTGAACAACTCATTATCACAATACAATTTAATACCTAGAAGGAGAGGGGTTTTATATGTCATGACTGGAATGTGGGCTATGTGAAGCAGGTTATTCATTTTAATCTTGTTTTTTCATCACTGCCCCCCCCCCTCCCCCTCACGCAAATGGGTAATCCTCATGTATGCTTTGCACTTTGAGTTACTAATAGGCTGTGTAGGCCCTGACTTACGGACAAGTTGACCTTCCTTTCTCGTTGCAATGGGTTGAGGACTTCTGGACCGTATTGCACTTTTCACCACCTCAACTTCAATCTTGATGCTTTTCTTTTCCTACTCTTGTTTTTTTCTTTTTACTATGCTTAATACAATACTTCGCTAAAAAACACTGAGTGCATTATAGATCCGTAGTTCCAACATGGCCAATGCGCCTTCTGCCGCATACTTGTCTTGAATAATGTCAGTGCTAATTACTTACAGCTAGTATTATGAAGCGTACCCCTGAAATTTTGTGTTTTTTTGTGTGTTCCTGCGTTTTAGTTTTGTTTTGCATGCTTGTTGGAATTTCACTTCCATTCTGGTTTCCAAGCTAAGGTTCTTCAGATAATAAAATATGGGTCAACTTTTTGACGAAAGGTTAAGTAAGTGTTTTTGGACTCGTGTTAGCTGCTAAATTGTTTGGATGACGATTTTTTTCAAATCGGGGAGCGATTTTCAAATAGTTTCTCAATTCTATTTTAAATGCGTCAGATAGGCTTGCATAGATCTGCGGTATGTTTGAGTCTTAAGTTGTACGTGAACATTCTGTGTATCAGGTCTCCATGCTTTCACATTGTCTAGGTGTTGAATTATTTTTGCCAAATAAGACTGAATGAACTACGCCTTAGCTTGAACGAAACGCTCGCCACTTATGTGCCGGTTATTACGCCAAATGTTATGTAATTGATATAACATTGTAATCTGTTATAAGGTAATTGTGACTATCTTGAGCGTAAAAAGCAAGGCGAGAGTCGTTACACGTTAAGTCATTTATTTTGAAAATAATCAAATAAAACAACGTTTCGGATTAACAGTCCATATTCAGCAAAATCTCTGTAAAACGAAGCTAAAAGAGGAAGAATTAATTCACTAATGAAGTATTTAAATAAAGTTTAAACCTGAAAAAAAAACTCGAACGGTAAAAAAATGAAAAGTAAAGGAAAAACTGAGTAACTGCATTATGTGTTGGCAACATGAAGTGGAAAAGCAATTTGAGTGTCATTCAGAGTAGGTCTCATTTTGTAAAAAGGCAAAGATTCGAGAATGCGCAGATCTGTTCTGTAAGATGTACCGGCCAATATTTTAAAGTCATTCAGGGAGACCGGAACTTTGCACTCTTCTGCATGAGATCTAACATAGGACAGTGGGGGGGATCCAAGAGGAAGACCAGTTCTGCAACTTCGCCCAGCATGCTTGGAAACTCGAGTCATTAAAGGACGGCAGGTAGAACCAACGTACCGCGATTCACAGCGTGAACAACTGTATTGGTACACCAAAGACGAGCACAGTGAGGGTGGCAGTTTGTATTTGAAACAGAATAGAGAATCAATTGTAAAATTATTCTCTAGAATCATTCGAATCTTGAGTTACAGGAAAACTTATTAACAAGGGAATCCTCGCTTAGTTCCAATGACTGATGGCCAAAATACGGCAACTTCACAAAGAAAGCTTGTTGAGCACAAGATTGAACAGATTGAGAGCTATCATGAATTTTGTCAAAGATTTATTACTTTCAATCAGTACAGTCTTGTGCTCAACAAGCTTTCTTTGTGAAGTTGCCGTATTTTGGCCATCAGTCATTGAAACTAAGGATGTGAAGTCCCTTATTAGTATGTTTTTCCCGTAACTCAAAACTCAAATGGTTCTAGTGAATAATTTTACAATTGATTATCTATTCCGTTTCAAAGACAAACTGCCACCCTCACTGCTCGTCTCTGGTGTACCAATACGTTGTTCACGTTGTGAATTGCGTACGTTGGTTCTATCTGCCGCACCCTGATGATTAGAGTTTCTGAGCATGCTGGGCGAAGTCGCAGAACTGGTCTTCCCCTTGGGTCCCCCCACTGTCCTCTGTTAGATCTCATTCAGAAGAGTGCATTGTTTCGGTCTCCCTAAACGATTTTACAATCTTGGCCGGAACCTCTTACAGAACAGATCTGCGCATTCTCGAATCTTTGCCTATTCACAAAATGAAAGCTACTCTGGATAACACCCAATGTGCTTTCCCGCTTCATGTTGCCAACACATAGTTCAGTTCCAGTTTTTCGTTCAAATTTTATTTTTTTACCGTTGTTCGTGTTTTTCAAAGTTTAAACTGTAAATACTTCATTGTTGAATTAATTCTTCTTTTTTTGGTTTCGTTCTACAGAGATTGTGCTGAAGGTGGACTGTTAATCCGAAACGTTCAATTTTATCTGATCATTCTTAATTAAAATGACTTTATCTGTAGCGATTTTTGCTTTGCTTTTTATTCTCAATCTTAGAAGCATCAATGCCGGAGTTATTTTCGATTATATCTTGAGCATATAGTATCTGAAGTTTACTTTCTTCATCCATTGGAAACATTTGGGAGGACTTATTGTTAACTAGCTTGCATGAGACACGGCGCCATTCGAGATTCAATCCTCTCGGGGGGATACAACTATTGTATCTATGGGAATGAGCACTCCCAGGGAGACAATGTGAGGGCCCGAGCTGAGAGTTACGCAGGCATTCTTTTTGTTGAAATAAAATGTTTTTGCTGTGTTAAGATCCATCTTTTTTCGTTTCACTGCTGTCCTGTTTTTCAGCACCTACTACTTTCTTCAGTCGTCTACAAGTATCGTTGCGCACTGTGTGCGTCTGAGTACGTTGGGTCCACAAAAAGGGCCTTGCGTACTCGTGAAGCAGAGCATGCTGGACGACGCTTTCGAACAAATAGGCCTCTTGCTTCTCCCTCTCAATCTTCTGTGCGTGCACATGCAGAAAAGTGCGACTTGCCTGTTCGTTTAGATGATTACCAGATAATTGCAACATCTTCTAGTCAAACAGATCTTCGAATTTTAGAGTCTCTTTTTATCATGAAAGACAAACCGGTTTTAAATGATGCCCAATCTTCCTTCCCCTTGCAAATTTCCTGTTAGCAATTACAAATGTTAATCAAATGTGTGTGTATATTCTTTTTTTGTTTGTTTTTGTATCCATGAAAAATCTCTCGTTTTCCCAGATGCTGAAGATGACCCTTGTGGTCGAAACGTTCATTTTTTCGTTTATATTTTTAGTTATGACCTATTAAACTCTCTAAGAAATAATGTCTATTTTAAAAATGACTATCCTTGCTATTTTATTTGTAGCTACTACTTTCTTCTTCAACTTTTGTCTTATTGCATGAACTTCTTTCTCATCTTCTGTTTCTATGCCCCTTCTGCAGAGATTCCTCATTCTCATATCTCCATACTAAATGGTGCCTTCCTCCTTTCACTCTTCGATACGTTTTTTTTTTGTAGCGGCTAGGGAGGCTTAAACTAACTTATAATCTACAATCTTTGATCTTGTTTCATGATCTTATGTTTTACCTTACTGTTTCTATGCCTTTTCTGCATATATTCCGCGTTCCCTTAACTTCACACTAAATGGTGCCGTCTTCCTTATTCTCTTTGGATAGCCTTAGTGGCGGATAGGGAGGCTTAAACTTACTAATAATCTAATCTTCGAGATTCAATAGTACTGACGTCAGAATAGGTTTGTTCTGAACCATATACTTTCATTTCATTAATGAGTTCATCGCTTTGATGAACTTATTTTATTGTTCAGTACAGATTCATCATAGAGTGAGCCAATGATAGGTATTAGAAAGTTTGTACACTCCGCGTAATATATGTATAACGTTATCCATGTATAGCAATGAGTTGATTTTTCTGTAATTTCGTACTTCTGTGTAGGTTTTGCTTTTTTATTGTCTCTACGAACTGCTGCCTAAATTTCGTGAGTATTACGTACCAAGACAATGTGTCCAGTTATACTTATATTTTTCTTTGAACTCTGAAATGTTTGGCAAGTATTTTGATGAAGCGGACCGCAACACCATTGACAGCGGCAGTTAATATTTTTTCTGTTTGCAGAGTATCGCTATAGCTCTCGAATAATACTACTCTGGATACTCAGTTTCATGTAGTATGTTAATTTTAACTCTGTGTAGTTTTTCGTTCTTAGCAACAGACGAGGTATAGTCTTTTACTGGAAACATCGATAGATTTTTCAGTATGGTTCATGAATATTGCTTGTGTATTATAAGTTCTTTAGTTATATAGTTTTTGTTTTTCCCCCCTCAGGGGGATACAACCATTGTATCTATGGGAATTAGCGCTCCCACCCAATTGAAAATCAAGGACGTGTCGCCGGTGAATTAAGGACGAGACAGTCGATCAAGTATGAATTAAAGGCGAGTCGGCCGTCTCGGCTTTATAACTCTCTCTCCACGCTCATAGCTGCGCACGGTCGAGCTCGGACGTGATATTCTAAGCGGGCCAGTTATGATTTGAGGGCGCAAATTTTTCAGTCGGTTAATGGCCGTAACATTTGATGACGGCCATCCGTGGTTTGCAGCTATACAAATATCACTGAATTATCTCCCTATAATGGACGGAAGCCATGAAACGTGTGTTTTGACATTGCTGCGTACAATGCATCAAGCTTGATACTATATTTCGCATATTTTTTTCAATTTTCATGTTTTTCCAAAATATTGCCGACAATAAAATTGAAGACTTCTCTGTGCTGTAAAATAAATGCTTCCGTGCGTTTACTTGCGTTCATTTATAGATTTTCACCAAACAGTTGTTATGGGTATGTTTTTATTTAATTCTTCGATACCAGAATAGTCAAACATATAACTACAGTCCCCGCAGTATATCTATCTCTCTCAGAAGAGAACTGCTACTTATTGAGAGGACAACGCAAGATTTCAAATTGAGAATTGAGATTCAAGAGTGAAATCTGTTTAATCACTTTTTAGTTCTAAATGCATTCTAAGAATTTAATTATAATTTGGTAATTTCTAAAATGAAGAATAACGTAAAAAATTGACAAATCTCGTATCATTGTGATTCAAATTATACCTAAGATTAATCGTATTCATAAATTTTATGCTATATCGTTCTATTTTTTATGGTGAAAATATCGTGATGTTGACAATGCTAATTATTTCGAGAAAAACACAGATTTCAAAGTGTTAAGCGAAAACGTGTTTTATTATGACAGTTTCTAATATCAACTTTCCTGACGTTACCAACTGTAGCTGGTAATGAAATTTAAAGGAAACGAAATATCGCATCATGTCGTTAAAATTTGGCTAATTACGTTGGAAAGAATAACTAATGGTTATAAGGGAATCTTATATTCTAACAAGTAATCAAATTAATTCTAGTTTGTATAGGTAAAGCAATACAAGTCAAACTTTCCATTGTTCGCGATTCAAGTAACATTGCTTTTTAATTTCTGTTGGATTTTTTTATTCCCTAGGCAGTCGTGCGTAGCTGAAGTCTGCTCTCAAGATATACGAGTGTTTGCAACACGAAAATTATACATAAAACAATGATGTAACACTAATTACGTTCTTATGACATCGCACAAATAATTATTATTAATCTTCGTTAGGAAGAGAGAGAGGAAATAAGAAAATTAGACACTATATTACTCTTGCCTTGTAAATAGTAT
Source organism: Morinoia aosen (assembly GCA_030386875.1). NCBI lineage: Eukaryota > Metazoa > Arthropoda > Malacostraca > Amphipoda > Talitridae > Morinoia > Morinoia aosen. The sequence goes on from CM059570.1 coordinate 5,710,178, forward strand.
ACTCGTACATGCGTTTTAAGCAAACGTCACATACCACAGTACTTAAACGTAGGCTAAAGATCGGTTATTATTTTTACTCAATTTAAAACAAAGACTTGATCATCTACGAAATACACTGAGAAGGAATTTAATAAAAAAAAACTTGTCTGGGAAAGTTGTTGGCATGAGTTCGGTAAGTACGAGGTCAAGGAATCGTCTATCAGTCGAAGACCAGTCGACGACCAATTTACAAATTACCCTATCCATGCCAGTTTGAATTAAAATGGAGTAACAAAAAGTATGACGTATTACACTCATACTGCCTTCCAAGAACAAGTGATATATATACAGTATAATTTAGTCTAGTATAAAGAACTCTTCCAAAAATTTGTTTCGAACATTCAAACGTTACTGTCTGTAAGCAAATTTACCCTAAAAATTTGCTCTATGATCTGGTTCGAACGAGTACCAGTGGAAGTTTCGATCTGGCAGTCTGTCACTGTCCGTGTCATCGTACCAGCGGTGCAGCTTAGTTAGACAGTTCGTTAGTTTTCAATGTCTCCATAGGTGCTGTGACTTTGTGATTCGCAATTATTACTGCTTAAAAACTTGGAATGTGAATTTTATTGATTGTAGTGCAGATGTTTGAACGTTTTATGTGTTGGAAAATTCAGAGTTTATAATGGATGAAAGTTCTTCTACGATTTTATGTTGATCGACCCGATTCGATCGTTACTCTCACCCGTAGAACTTTCTCGTCGACTGGAACGTTCAAGCTGAGTTTAATTTTTTAAATTCAGTTATGCGAAGGGTGTTTTAGTGATATTTATATCAAAGTACTCAGGATAGATTGCTCTTTCATTATAATTCTCTATTTCTTTGGTAAACTAGAAATTGACTTGCTAGAAAATAGCTTTTTTGAGGAGAGAAATGAAAGAGTGCTCGAAGCTAGTTCTTCTGTCAAATAAGATATATACTGAAGGCCGTGACAAAAGTGCGGTGGCCCACTCAAGGAGTGTTACAGAATTTGCCTGTTGCCTGAAAAAAGCCGCTGCAGGGCGAGTTGGCGTTCTTACACCTTCAAACCTAGCAGTCGCATCAAGTAAGTATTTTATGCCTATGCGAATAGTTGTTGTTTTGAGTATTGGTCATTTTATGATACACATATTCCGAATATTTTATTATTTTTCAATCACTTGAGTTTTAACTCTATTAGGTACATATTGAGTAAATAGTTTGTGGGGCAGTTGAAAAATGTTTGAGTAGACGTATAAGACTACTAAAGAATCGAGGTTTGTGAACAGACAATGCAAGGACTACGCTGCAAAGGTAAAAATGCTTCCAAGTGTTCATAAAATTGAAAATAGGGTGATCTCACGCAGTCTTATTGTTAAGTTGCAAAGTGGAAGAGACGGACTGTAATAGTGTGCAGACGAGGTAAGAGATTTGGTTGATGTGAAGGAGATGCAACTAAATCGATTTTCGAAATTTTGTTGTCTCTATCATGGTAATTATATCGAAATAAGCAACTTTTCTTCTATGCACTTTTTAGGGCAAATGAGTATTTAACCCTTTAACGCTTAAGTGGACTGTACGGTCCTCTTTCAAAAATAACAATAATATATTGTATTTCTCATTCAATTTGTTCATTAATGTGTCCTTTGTACTTCACTGCTGAGTGGCAGTTCCTTCCCCATCTTGATAACAGTGACTACCAATGCCAGTGTCGGTTTAGTGATAGTGGTTGTCATAACGGTAATATGAGTAAAAAAATGTGGGCGTTAAAGGGTTAACGAGTTAGGCTATAGCGGTATGTTAATTTTCGTCTATGGTGATGGGTGCGATGGATAAACATCTACTAATCGATTTTAGAATTTTTGTTGCTTGAATCTTGGTAATAACATCAAAATAAACTACTTTTCATCAATACACTTTTTGCGGTACACGAGTATTTAACGAGGTATAGCAGTAGGTTTGGTTTCGTCTTTGATGACGAGCGAGCTGGACGCAAGACGGCATTGCAGTGTTGCCGTCAGAAGCGCTGCTTGAATTACTTGCCGCTTCAAACACTAGAGTTACGGCCAGTAATTTACCGCTATAACTCGTTAAATACTCAATTGCCCCAAAAAGTGCAATGATGAAAAGTTGTTCATTTTGATGTAATTGATATGTTATAAGCAACAAACTTTCAAAAATCAATAAGTCGCATCTTCTTCACATTTACCAGATATTTTTCTCGAGATATGGCCTCAACTTGTAGTTCACCACCTCTAGTTATTTGGGAAATGGTGAGTGAATTATTTCGTCAAATATGTTGCCCTCTGTTAATGTTTTTCTATCCGAAATCATATTTTTACGATACTTTGATCAATGACGAGGATAGAACGAGTTGAGCTTTAAAGTAGTGGCTTCAAAAACAGGAAATTTCTAAAGTTTAACTACCCCACGCATAATTTTTTTAATTATAGTGCAATTTTCATGAAACTAGTATATGTAAAATTAGATTTGGAACACATTTTATCATATATAATTTTATATGATTCTTCTTAATTTTCAGAAAAAAAAACATATTCGTTAGTACATTAGAAGATCTTGAGCATTTATTGAATTGTGATTGTCGCCATTAGCGTATTTGCAGTATTACAATTATTTGAATCTTACTAATGTGAGTTGTGTAAAACGTGGCTCCCCCATGTAATTAAATGCTTCGGCTTTAAAATTTTGGTGATCCAACTTCCAAATAATTTCTTACACGGAAGTGTTGTACTTTAGTTTCCGCAGGGAGAAAGAGCTTTTTTCAGGAAAGTCATCCTTCGATCCTACAAATTTTGAAACTAATTTATTTTTACTTGTGCTTGGAACTTCCTATGACTGTGATCTGTAAACAATTGGGTTTAGATGATCATACAGTTGTTGACTGGTTTAATTTCTTCAGGGATGTTTTTGTTGTTTCGGCTTGTTTAATAAAATAAAATATGGTCCGATTCTCATGAAACTTGCACACTTTATATAAAATTAATTTTAAACACATTTCATTAATAGCAGTTATCAAGTTTCTCTGATATTTTTCGTAAAAATTGTGGAGTAGTTAAACTCCAAAAATCCCAATAAGAGTAATATGACGTACTCAAAATCATATTTTTACGATACTTATATCAATAACGACGATAGGGCGAGTCGAGCTATAAAGTACTGTGGCATCAATTACAGTAATATGCTTTATTTTTACTATATTATAATAGTATACTTTATTTTTCAATGTATTGGGACTTCTCCATTCTTGATACACATTAGATGATCTTTTATTTCTATAACCTTTTTCTTCAACAGACCTCGATGGGAATTTGGTGGAGTAGTTTCTTTTTTAAACTATTTTTTATAATTATTGTAATTATATGATGATTATACAATTACACATTTTCTTCATATATAAATGCGTGGATATAATTGTAATTGTAATTTAACATAAACATAATTGAATATGAACAGGATATTATAACGACTTTCATTTACGGTTGCCAGTTCAATTCCTACTAAAAACCAGTGGTGGGCACGATAACGAAAAAACGTTATCGCGATAACCGATAAATCGATAACGAAAACCTTATCGGCGATAACCGATAATCGATAATTGGCGAAAAATTTATCGCCGATAATCGATAACCGATAAATCGATAAATCCAAAATTCCGATACTAGCGATAACGATATTGGTATTGGTATTGGTATTGGTCCCTATCACTGTCACTAAGTTCCTCTATATCACTCATATTTTCAATTAATTAATATACTGCATGTTTTACCCTGAACACGACGGACTTAAATGCACATCCAACGATCAGAGGAGCTAAATACGAACTGAAAACGTGTCGTCACGGTCTCACCCACAGGGTTGCCAGATGTCCAAGTCCACATGAGGCCACACTTTTGATCAAAAAGGCCACAAAAGAGGCCAACCTTATTACACCATAACACGTACATCCTGCACGTATAGTTCCTGTCCCGAACTCGTCCCGCCCCGTCATGTCGAATCCCAGCGGGGAAACTGAAATTATCGATTATCGATAGTTTGGAACCAAAAATATCGGCGATACTTATAAATCGATAACTCGGGAAAAAAATTATCGGATAACCGATAACCCGAAATCGTTATCGCGATAAACTATCGCGATAACGCCCAGCTTTGCTAAAAACTCTCATTAGTTTACTTGATATCTATATTATAGAATTAAATCCAACATTATATAATTGCAACCTACTTAAACTTTAACCGCACCGTAAACCATATCATTAACTCTAGGTTGACCGTTAACATTAAAGAGTTTCCCTTTTATTTAATTGAACACAACATGACTTGTCATAACTCACCCTCACGAAGCTTAACTTAACCTTGCTCTACATATGCTCTGCTTTTAAATATAAAAACGCATGAAAATGTTTGGCAAGAAACTTATATAGTTTCCAACATTATAATTCAGAGGTTACGTTTTAAGCAGTCATCCACACTAGCACCTATAGGGGTGGAATTGTAAATCTTCTGCCGGAAAATTTGGTAAAGCTCTATTGTTAAGATGCTAAGGAGGAATAGAGAAGTTTAGCTATCAGGAAAAATGTGCTACACGTCCTTACCTTGACATATCTGGAAATATCTCATACACGCGTTTTTACTTTCAGAAGAATTGGATTCATCCGAGGACCCTGAGCAACGTGCTGAACCTGTCTCCCAACTGCTGAATTCGTTCCCGACCTAAGCCGGTGAGAATTACGTTCAGATAACGATGTTTCTTTCACATTGATATGTGCCCCTCAGGAGGATACAACTGTTGTATCAATGGAAATTAGCGCTCCCAGGGGGACTATGTGAGGGCCCGAGCTGAAGGTTAGGTAGGCTTTCTTTTTGTTGAAATAGAATGAGTTTTTGTTTTGTTACGTACCATCTTTTTTCGGTTCACTGCTGTCCTGTTTTTCAGCACCTTCTAATTTCTTCTTCAACTTTTTCTTGTTTAATGGTCTTCATTCTTGGCTTACTGTTTCTGTGCAACATGTGCATAGAGTCCGCGTTCCCTCAACTCCATACTAAATGGTGCCTTCCTCCTTCCTCTCTTGGAACATCTTTGTCATGGTTAAGGGAGGCTAAAACTTTTTAAATAATGATAATAATAATAGATTAGATTAGATTATAAGTTAGTTTAAGCCTCCCTAACCGCTGCAAAAATAGAGCGTATCGAAGAGAGGAAGGAGGAAGGCACCATTTAGTATGGAGTCAAGAAAATGAGAAATCTATGCTGAAGGGGCATAGAAACAGTAAGATGAGAAAGAAGTTCATGAAATAAGATAAAAGTTTAAGAAGATAGTCAGAGATGCTGAAGAACAAGACAGTAGTGAACCGAAAAAAGGTGGTCCTTAACATAACAAAAAACATTTATTTCAACAAAAAGAAGGCCTACCTAACTCTCAGCTCGGGCCCTCACATTTT